>CM075977.1:378538726-378692572 GCA_038087875.1 Malacoraja senta | reverse complement strand
GTTACGTGTGCCGAGGTACAGTGTAAAGCTTTTTTTTGTGTGTTTTTTTTACTCTGTCTATAAGAGGGGGGCTTGACATCAAAATGTCTTTTAAGAGTAGACATTTGGAAAAGTGTTTTGTCAAACCAAGAGTGAAAGCTTGAGAATATTTTTTTATGTTTAAGAAGGAACTGCAGATGCTGGAAAATCGGAGGCAGACAAAAATGCTGGAGAAACTCAGCGGGTGAGGCAGCATCTATGGAGGGAAGGAAATAGGCGACGTTTCGGGTCGAAACCCATCTTCCTTCGCTGAAGACGGGTTTTGACCCGAAACGTTGCCTATTTCCTTCGCTCCATAGATGCTGCCTCACCCGCTGAGTTTCTCCAGAATATTTTTTTAAATGGGAGGGAGGGAGGGAGGGAGGAAGAGATGAGCGTAGGAAATCATTGGCTCGGGCGGCATTGCTCCAACAAATAGGGGCGCACCTGGGACTCCACAATTCTCAGTTAACTCGGGATGTTAGTCATGTTAGTTAGTCATGTGCCGTTTATGTCATCAGATGTGAATGCTCTCATCGGCGGCGAGCGAAGGAGGAAGTGGAATAAAAGGACGCACAGCCTCAGTAGAAGTTAGTTCGGGTGTGGAGTGTGGTTGTGTTTCTGCGCTAGTTGCTGGGCTTCCGTGAGTTTTGACTTCATTCACCATGAATTGCGGTGTGGTAACCTCCAAAACCCTTCTCATTTTCATCAGCTTCATTTTCTGGGTGAGTATTTGTAAGCGATAAATTGTTTGTGTGTCTTTATGGTGACATGTGCTTGTGCCGCCGACCTGTAAGGGCTCGTCTGTGTAAACTCCCCGGGACCCGATAGGTTTCGTTTCTCCGCAAGCTGAGTTTAGGGTGTGTTTCGTCCACGACCCGGCATTGGAGACCGAGCCTGCTCGCAGTTCACGCCATCTGGTTCAACTATTCTTCTAATTTTACACTAACTTGTAACGATACTCCGCATGACCCTACCCCCCTCCCCACCCAAAATCAAAAACACATTTCTCTCTTGAGATGACCGTTTCCTCAGGGTCACCGGGAATCCCATTTTCAACAAGGACGATCCTTCGCTCTGCGTCGAACAGTCCCGTTTTAATAGCCGTTTAAAATGTTTTAAGAACTCTTGCCAGTCTCGCTTCGTAACGTCAACTTTTAAAATCCTTTTTTTTTGTTTTTTAAACCGATCTTTGATACTAAGGGCTTGGTCACTTCCTGGCCTTGTTCCAGTTATTACAATGGATTTGTTGTTTCTGTAAACAGATATTTCCAATCGGTGTAGTGTAATTTGAAGAAAAGATCCTTTCTCCAAGTAGAATAAACAATGTTCCATGTCTGTTTTGAAGGCAACTCAAACTTGAATCTACATATTCTGGAATTGTTTTTCTAGATTGGCTATTAGCAAATATGATAGCTGTTTAAGAGAAAATGGAGAGAGAAAATAGGTGCTGGAGGAACTGTGATCAGGCAGCAATTTTGGAGGGAATGGATAAATGATGTTTTGGGTTGGGATCATTTGGACTAATTGGAGTAGAGAGTGAAAGCTTTGGAAAAAAAAGGGGTGGGGCTTTATTTCCTATTCTCTTCAGAGAGTTTGGTTTGTAGAAACAGCATGGAAACCTTTGAACCACTGAGTCCATGTTGAACATTGATCTGTCCACATTAGTTCTGTTATCCCACTTGCTCATCCAATCCCTACAAGCTAGGGGCATCTTAGAGGCCAATTAACCTACAACCTTGCAATAAGGAAACCGGAGCATCTGGAGGAAATCCACATGGAGACCGTGCAAAGTCCACACAGACAGCACCCGAGTCAGGATCAAACTCCACACAGATGCACACAGTCAGGATTGAACCTGGGCCGCTGGCACTGTTAGGCAGCAGCTCCACTGTTGCGTCACTGTGCTGCCCCTGATCTGACTTGAAATATTAGTTTGTCCATTTCTTCCGCAGTTGCTGCTGACATGTATTCTCCAAGCGCTCTCGTTGTTCAAGATTCCAGCATCTGCAGTTTGTCTCCAGAGGAAATGTGGAATTGCTGCCGTAAACCATGCTACAATAGTTAAATTGAGAATCTGATATGTTAAAGGATGAGCAGAACTGTATTTATCAACCAGAAGTTCCATTTAATAAATCTAGGGAATTAAATTGGGGAAGTGAGAAGATAAGTGATGTTCATATTCAAATGTTGTCACTAGTAAATTGGGTGGCATTTTGACTTCAGAGTGTGAAGTGGTTTAAAGATGAGCTGAATGTATTGAACCAATTAATATACTTTTTTTTAAAGTTGCTCAGTCCTGTGCCACACATTCCCAGTAAGAGATTATCAGCTGAGTTTTCAGACTGTTTGAATCCTGTAATTCCTTATACAATATCACCGAAGGACTCTAGCATTCAAGAAGGCTCACTGTCTTGGTAAACATGAGCAAGATGTGCTGGCCTTTCTAGTGCTTGTATAATGAAAAGTAAAGGAATTAAAAGAATGTACTGGGATGATCACTGGACTAGAAACTAAGACAGTCGCATGCGCTCTACGCAGATCATCTGCGTTGAATGACGTTGCCCGAAACCTTCCCACCCATTAAAATGCACCAAGAATTAATGCTCTTGCTTGGATTAGTACAAGTCCAACAAGTACACTGGTTACAATCGCAAAATACACCAGTCATTTAGATTTTACAGCAGCATCTCCAATTTTCACTTTATTAATTTAAGTAAATTCCATTACAGTTACATAAAAAGTTGCTTTGTCTTTTAAAGAATGTTGTGAAATTATCACAATATGAATTTGAACAAGTGACTACTTTTGCTCTTCTAAATTTGGATTGCAGGTGGTGTTTAATGTGATGTCTCCAAACCAATTCAATTACACGAGTACAGTCTAAATTGCTAGGGGAAAGTAGACAGAGTGATGGAGTAACTCAGCAGGTCAGGCAGCATCCCTGGAGAATAGCATCGGGGATGTTTCAGGTTGGCACCCTTCTTCATACTGATCCACCCAGAGACATCACTTGGCCGTGCTCTCCAGGGATGCTGAGTGACCTCGAGTTACTGCAGTGCTTTGTCTTTTCTGTTAACCAGCATCTGCTATTCCTTGTTTCTAACTGGACTTTTGGGTAACACAATACAACTCTATTAAAATTTGGAGATGCAAGAAACTGCAGGTGCTGGTTTACCAAAGAAAAATACACAATACTGGAGTAACTTAGTGGGTCAGGCAGCACCACTGGAGAACGTGGATAAGTGTTGTGGGTCGGGACCATTTATCACTCTGAAGAAAGGTCCTGACTTGAAATGTCACCTATCCATCTTCACCACAGATGTTGTTACACCAGAACTGTTTTCAATTAAAATTTGTCGGGTTCTCGGGTTAAAACTAGAAGGGACTGAAAAATGTTATTCAAATTAGGGTGACACAGCTAGTAGAACTGCTGCCTCTGGTTCGATCTTGACCTCGGGTGATGTCTGCGTGCCGTTTGTCGGTTCTCCCTTTGACCATGTAAGTTTCCTCCCTGGTGCTATGGTTTCCTACCACATCACTAAGGCTGCTGGGTTTGTAGGTTAATTGGCCTCTGAAAAATTGCCCCTCGTATGTAGGCAGTGGATGAGAAAGTGAGGTAACATAGAACTAGTGTGAACGAATGATTGATCATGGACAGTTGCCGAAGGGCCGGTTTCTCTGCTGTATCATTTGATCAAAGATCTCTACCTCCTAGTGCATTAGAGTGTACAGCCAAGAATTGGGGCCCTTCAGTTTGCTTGTCAATGTCGACCTTGCATGCCTATCTACACCAATCTCACTACTTCAGTCTCTTTCTATGCTGTGCATATTTAATTGCCTATCTAAATGTCTCTTAAACAAGATGTATCTCTCTATGGCAGAAGGTTCCAGATAGCAATCACACTTTAAAATCTTTCCCTTAAGATTCCCTCCAAACCCCATGCTTTATATATTTTTTGATACCCCTTCGGTGGAAGGGAGAGGATAGATTTAGACTCTATACCCTCTCTATGCCTCGTATGACTTGTCTATACACGTGTCACTACCTGGTCTTTTACTCCAGGGAATACAAAACTAGCCTACCCAATCCCTCCCCAACCAAAGACATCCAACCCAAGCAACAACCTGGTGAGTCTCCTCCGAATTTGTTAGCACAACATGCTTCCTATTACGTTGTGACTAGAACTGCATGCAATACTCCAAATCAGCCATGTCACAATGAATGGCGGTGCTGGCTCGAAGGGCCGAATGGCCTCCTGCACCTATTTTCTATGTTTTTTCTATGTTAAATGTGGTCTAATGAGTACTTTGTAAAGTTGCAACATCATGTCTTAACTTTAATATTCTCTTATATTTGCCTTTATCAGCCACCTTTACTGCACTTTTTGCCACTGTTGCTGCTGTTAGGAAAATATGAACTTGAACCCATAATCCCTCTGTTCATCAGCTTTTCTTTGACCTTGCCATTTACTGTACATGTCTGATCCACTAAACTGTACATTTCCAAAATGCATAACTTGTACGGTGGCGTCGCGGTTGAGCTACTGCCTTAAAGCTCCAGAGTCCCGGGTTCGATCCTGACTACAGGTCCTTGTCTGTACGGAGTTTGTACCTTTTCCCCATGATCTGCGTGGGTTTTCTCTGACATCTTCGGTTTCCTCCCACACTCCAAAGAACAACAGATTTGTAGGTTAATTGGCTTGGTGTATATGTAAAATTGTTCCTAGTGTGTGTAGGGTGGTGTTATTGTGTGGGGATCGCTGGTCTGGGGAGTGCAGACTCGGTGGGCCGAATGGCCTGTTTCCACAGTGTATCACTAAACTACTTGACAGGATTAAATTACATAAGCAATTCTCTACCGAATTTTCCAACTGATCTCACTATCCACAATGACAATTTTGTTTTGCCAAATTATTAATTGTATATCATGCATCCAAGTCATTCATATGTATCATAAATGGCGAAGATTGCAGCACCAATCACTTTAGTACATGGGAAAAGGGCCTACCTCCTATCATCCACTCAATTTTGGATCTAGTGAGGTTGCCTTGGATCGGATCTGCCTTAACCCACCATGCTACACCTTGTCAAATGCCTTCAAGTCTCCATAGACAATGTCTATTGCCCTGTCAATCTTTCTAGTCATCTACTCAAAACTGAGGAAGGGTCTAAAGAAGGGTCTTGACCCGAAACGTCACCCATTCGTTCTCTCCAGAGATGCTGCCTGTCCTGCTGAGTTACTCCAGCTTTATGTGTCTATCTACTCAAAACTCTTATCAGATTTCTAAGGTCTTCCTGCACAAAGCCATGCTGACTATCCCTGATCATCTGACTATCCATAACCAGCCACCTTTCCAAGTGTACATGAATCCTGTCCCTTGGCATTTCTCCAATAATTTCCTTGCCACTGATGTAAAGCTCACTGACCTGGCTTATCCCTGTTGCCCTTAAATAAAGGAATAAGATTGGCTATCCTCTTCTTCTGGTACCTTGCCTGTGGCTCGCTAAGATGCAATAAAATTAGTTGGCTGATTTTTTTTTGTTAATATAAAAAGCAGAAATATTCATGCGTCTTATTTACTTGTGCTGGAGTGAGACTTAAACAATCTAAATCTGTGTAATGGTTTTGATCTGCTGCCAACTTGTTGTCTGCTAATATCAACCCGTCTTTCTCAAACAACAAAACAAATCACCTTGTGATGGTAACATCACGATGAAAGTTATTTAAATATTGGCCTCTATTCAATTATTTCTCTAACTGGCTACGTTAAAACTTTGTGTAGGAAGGAACTGCAGATGCTGGTTTATACTGAAGGTAGACACAAAGTGCTGGAGTAACTCAGCGGGTCAGGCAGCTCCTCTGGAGAAAAAGGATGGGTGACATTTTGTGTCGGAACCCTTCTTCAGACTGAGGACGTTCTTCACTCTAGCACTTTGTGTCATCTGCCTTAAAACCTTTCTTGGATGTCTGGTGCAAGGAACGGTGTTTAAAGTTAAAGCACAAATTGTTCAACTATGCATAGATACTATGACAAACAGTTTCCATTCGAACAGGAAGTATGTTAATTCGGAAACTAGGTCCGGCCATGACTCCACTAACTTGGCACCAGATAAAAATATGCAGCCTAGTAAATTTCTTATCTAACCAATGTTTTTTGTCAGTTTCTGAACTATCAAAAGGTGTTCACAGGTTACTTTTCTTGGTAACGGAACGGGTTTTAGTGAGTGATTGACATAATATGGGTTTTTTTTCGCTCCAAGCCACAACAAAGATAAATGCAAACACTGGTTAGAGAAACTCTGATCAGGCAGCATCTGTTGGGTTGAATGGGTGCTCGATGTTTCAGGTATAGAAAATTCAAAGCACTGACCGACCATTCCCCTCCATGGATGCTGCCTGACCAGAGTTCCTCCAGTAGGTTTAGCTAGAGATTCCCGCACCTGTAGTCTTGTCTCTAAAGAAATATCTACACACTCACAAGTGGCAGGACTAGTCAAGCACAAGCTTGTAACACTTCCGTTTCTCCTCCGAGGAATGATATGGGGGAACAGGCATGATGAATATTTGGGAAATGTGATTCAATTTAGTAAATTACCTTCCTAAAATGTTTCATGCACAATCTCTCCGAACAAGGAAGTCAGTTAGCAGTCTAGATTTTGCTGAAGTGTTGGAATCAAAGTTGAAAATTCTAGCAGTGATGGTACAGTTTGGGGAATAATGACCATTACCTCATTTAAAAATTGCTGATCTTCAACCCCATAAATCCTCCACTACAACACAGCATGGAAATGGGCCCTTTAGCCCACAAAGTCCACACCAACCATCAATCACAATTTGCACTATTATCCCACTTTTGCATCCATTCCCTACACACTTGGGGGCAATTTAGAGGCCAATTAACTGACAAACCCCATGTCCCAAAGATGTGAGGAGGAAACTGGAGCACCTGGAGGAAACTCAGCTGGTCACTGGGAGAACATGCAAACTCCACAGGCAGCGCTTGAGGTCAGGATTGAACCCGAGTCCCTGGCACTGAGACAGCAACTATGCCTCTTGTGCATTTCACAGTGAAATTTCTTGAAGGTCGGAACAGAGCTTGAAACCATACATTTAGATTAGGCTTGCATCAACTGTTTCAGAACCAGCTTCCTTTAGCAAGTAGAGCCAACATTGTTCTTTCAGCCAAAAAACAACTTTGGTAATAGTATGAAAGCTGAATGAGGTCTTCATTCTCCAGTCTTAAAAACAAGAATTAGACAAGAATTAGTTGAAATATATGAAGCCCAAGAAATCATTGCTCCTATTTGAAGGAGTGATAGAATATCACATCAGTTTGGTTTTGCACTTGCAATATGGATTATTAGCGTGGCCTTCAGTACTTCACTTGCCAAAGGAATTGTGATTATACCAAAAAACCAACCATATGCAATCATCTTCCAATTGGGTCACAGACAACAAAGTAAACTTGCATGAGCAACATGAATCATTTTGATTTTGTACTTTCGAATACACCCCAGTTCTTGGCAATTATTGCAACAACCACATTGACTAGTGCAAAGCATGGAATAAACTAACAATGTACCTAATGAGACATAGACACAAAAGCTGGAGTAACTCAGCGAGACAGGCAGTATCTCTGGAGAGATGGAATGGGTGACGTTTTGGGTCGAGACCCTTCAGACCTAATGGGATTGTAGATACTAGAATTGACTGTGTGGATGTTGGAAGAGGGGAGTGGTAGGAATGAACGAGGCAGCCAGGTCTTGACCCTAAAGAGGCACTAACAATATAACTAAATTATGTGTTAAAGTTAACTGGAGGTCATAACCAGAACCAAGGAAGAATTGTAACTTTAAGGTGGCTGATTGATATCTCAAAGATAACATTGTCATAGTCGCATGATACGGACACAAACCCTTTTACCTACCAACTTGAGCCGAGAGTCATCCTGTTAGTCATCTGGAATTCTCTTCCTTGAAGTGGGATTTTTGCTTGAAGGAAATCTTGACAAGGCTGAAGTATGTAATGGCTTTGCAAATTCATAAAAGTAGAAATTGTGTTATCACAGATTTGTATATAAACAAAACTAGTCATTGCTCTACAAATTCCATGATTACCTGTTGCCAAAACTTGAATTCCACTGATTGGTGCTGTAAACAAGCATAAATTGTGCCAAGATCTATTTAAGGCGGTCTATTTGACAATTCCATTCCAAGTTCGTAATGTGGTCTTGTTATTATTTTTTTGGGCCAAGGTTAAGGGTATGCAAAGAATTGGGTGACTGCTTTGCAGAATGACCTTGTGCTTCAAGTTATCTAGTGGATTATACATCCTACTTTGGCCACTTAAAATGTGCCAACAAAGCCCAAATTGAGATTTGAACAGCGGTTCATCTTCTAACTGTACCACGACCCCAGGGACTTTGAATTCAACTATTTCCAATAAAAGACTTTTTCAGTTTGAGAACCAACCAGTTTTGAGGAAAAGTCATTATTAACATGTGATAACTACATTCTTTCTGCACCTGCTACCAAATTTCCTGCAATTATGTGGATCTCTTTCTCCTTTATCTTTCTGTCTGCATCTCCAGACAAGTCAGCTGCAATTAGCAAACCACTTGTTACTTGGTTATCACTTGTTACAGATACATCCTTTGCCCTCCACCACTCTCTCCTTCATGCAACTTGTTCAGTTTCACTTTTTCCTCTTTTTGAAGGAAGATGACCCTGTCTTTTTTCACCTGAGTGCTCCAATATTTTATTTGAAACCAACATGACGTCTACAAGCTATCTTGTCATTGTCCAAATGCCCAGTGATAGGTAACGATCTGCATGGGATCTCCACACTGGTGCAGAAACTTTCCAGCATCTCGTTAACGATGATGGTGATATTTGTCGATGCTCCATTTACAACCAGTTTATTCATTCTTTCTCTCTTCCTTTACCCATTTCTCTCTTCCTTTACCCCCCCAAATCAGGAGTGGGGCTGTTTATTAAGTTGAAGTGAATGAAGTAGCTTCTAATTGCTCTTGTCATATTTGTGTTTCAATCGCACCTTAACAATGTGACATGCAATCATGTTATTGACTTGAAACTTCCAGAACTGAAACCCACGATTGCAGGATGTAAAATCAACAATAATTCTTCAAGCTTACAATAACAATACCAGGGAACCTTCTGCAGCCAAGATGATGCAACCTTGGAGTGTACAATTCCCATGGTTGAAATTACATAAGAGTGTTAAAATGCATATGATCTCAAATGTATATCACAATTGGGTACTGATTGGGGATGATCAGCCATGATCACATTGAATGGCGGTGCTGGCTCGAAAGGCCGAATGGCCTACTCCTGCACCTATTGTCTATTGTATAGCTAATCTGATTACACAATCTAGTTTAGAATATTGAAAAACCCTGCCACTTTCATAAATGAAATTAAAATGTTTTTTTATTTCATAGTTGGTCAATTTATGAAACTGAATCTGCTGTGGAACATTTAATAGAACAGGAAGAATACAATATTGCATTAAAAAAAAAACTATGGCCATAGTAGAATATAGGACTTGGGAAAAGAGGATGTTCATGGCTTTGCTTATTAAAAGTGAAAATGGCGATTGTCAGCAATCTTGTGAAGTGGCCACAGAATGCCTAAAAATGCTACTTGCAAAAAGATGGTGTTGGAAATTTTGAAAAATTATAAGGAAGATGAGTAGACTATAATCTGTTTGACCCTAGAGCTCGCATACTGGGGAAGCATGATGGGGAAAATTGGGTAACTTAGAATGCAAGGACAGTAATAATTGTGTCAATGTATTTACTTCACAACATAGCTAGCCTAATTAAAGCGGATATTGAGGGTTATAAATAGCTAAAACTAATACAAACTGTTGAAAAGCAAGCTTCCTTATCTGTTAAGGGGACAGTTGTTTGCAGTTCTGTCTAGGTTCTTATTCGTCGGAGATTACAGCTGCTGTTTGTCACTGTTTTGCAGGCAAGTCTCCCAGAAGTTAATGAACAGCCTTTTTTTTAATACATTGACCCCATCAAATCTCCGTACATTTATGGTATCCATTTGTTAAATGTATGGCGGAGAGTTTTCAAAGTTACAGGAAATGTATGGTTAAAGATAATTCTGGGAAAAGACAAAGATGAAAAATTATAGAGACATTGATCATTATGATTTATTTCAAATCCATGTAACCATTGTAGAAACATGTAAAAAATAGGTGCAGTAGGCCATTTGGCAACTTCGAGCCAGCAGCACCATTCAATATGATCATGGCTGATTATCGAAAATCAGTACTCCGATCCTGCTTTCCCCCCATATCCCTTGATTCCTTTAGCCCTAAGAGCCAAATCTAACTCTCTTGAAAATATACAGTGAATTGGCTCGGCTCCACTGCCTTCTGTGGCAGAGAATTCCACAGATTCACAACTCTGGGTAAAAAAGTGTTCCCTCGTGGGCCGGATAAATCTGGTCAAGATGGTCGTCCTACCCAAATTCCTGTATCTTTTCCAGCACGTCCCTATACATATCACTAAATCTTTTTTTGATAAATTAGAAAGGACAATATCTAAATTTTTATGGGGTAGCAAACCGGCTAGAATTCGAAAGGCGATACTGCAGTCTCCTAAGAGTTACGGCGGTTTGGCACTTCCTGACTTTAGGCGATACTATTGGGCAGCTAACTTGCAAAAACTCCTGTATTGGATGAATGATGATTGCGACCACCTACCGACCTGGGTATACATGGAAAAGGCGAGTTCACGTCTCCCGTTGCGGTCTGTCCTATGCTCCCAACTCCCCCTTTCTATAACATCTGTGGGTGCAGGCCCAATTGCGTCCCTCTCGCTCAAGATATGGAGTCAACTCAGGAAAAACTTCGGTTTACAAGGCCCATCCATCTTGACCCCACTGCTTAAAAATCACATCTTTAAACCTTCAAGTACAGACCATGCGTTCAAAACCTGGCATAGCAACGGTATCAGTAGTACCAAAAACCTATACAAGGATGGCATCTTTTCGTCCTTCGCGGAGCTCTCGTCCAACTACAGCCTCCCAAACTCCCACCTTTTTCGTTTTTTCCAGATTAGGGATTTTGTGAAGAAGACATTCCCCTATTTCCCAAATCGCCCCCCTGAAACCCTGACCGATACCATCTTAGCTCTAGATCCCAACCGGAAGAAATGCATCTCTATTTTGTATAATTTGCTAGGGTCGGTTATATTGAAACCTCATACCTTATTAAAAGCTGCGTGGGAGGGAGAGCTGAATACGAAACTAACAGACCAGCAATGGGACTCTGCCTTGGATTTGATTCATTCTTCCTCCATATGTGCCCGTCATGGCCTAATCCAATGCAAAGTCCTTCACAAAGTCCACTACACAAATGCAAGATTATCTAGAATGTACCCCGCTGTTAGGGACAACTGCAATAGATGTAATCAATCCCCTGCCAACCATAGCCATATGTTTTGGTCTTGCCCTAAGCTAGCAGCCTTTTGGAGGAGTGCTTTCAAATTGATAAGCAGAGCCTACGACCAGACTATTCCTCCAAACCCAATGTCAGCATTTTCGGTACCCCTCGCTACACCAACCTCTCTGTTGCGGTGAAACGGGTCCTAGCTTTTACAACCTTGTTAGCCCGGAGACTGATCTTGCTTAACTGGAGGCTCACCTGTCCCCCGACACACGCCCGTTGGATTAAGGAGGTGCTTTACAATTTAAAGCTTGAAAAACTTAGGTTCTCTCTTAAAGGCTCTACCAAGACATTCCTAGATACATGGAACCCTTTCTTGGAACTTGTTAACTCTCTCAACTTGTCCCCGGACTCGGAGGAGGACTGAGTGTTCTCCACCATTGTTTTGCTCTACAGCAGCTGCTTTCCCCTTAACCCCCCCCCTCCACAATTATTTATTTAATTACTTACTTATTTACTGTTATTTACATTTAAAAAAATATATATATATTTTATTTTTAGTATTTTTTGTTTCGTTTATCTTACCATATGTGTGTCGATGTGTACGTATGAGTGTTGTTTGGCCCAGTGTGGTTCCGACCTGATTCGGGTGGGTTGAAGGTGGGTGTGGGTAAGGGTTTTGAGGGTCGCTTACATACTGTTGCACAATTATGCCTTGACTGTCACTGTCTGTTATCATAGTATGTATGCAAATTGCTGTGAAATTCAAATAAAAAGATTTAAAGTAAAAAAAAAAAAAAAAAGTTTTTCCTGTCCTAAATGTCCTACCCCTTATTCTTAAACCGTGACCCCCTGGTTCTGGACTCTCCCAACATCAGGAACATTTTTGCTGCATCTAGCCTGTCCAACCCTTCAAGAATTTTATATGTTTCTATAAAATCCCCTCTCATACTTCTAAATTCCAATGAATACAAGCCCAGTCGATCCATTCTATCATCATTGTGTTATGAAAATATAAAATGTTGAAAGTACTGTGAATCTTTGGAACACTTGGGTACTCTCGGTGTTTTCCCAGTGTGCACAGTTGAGGCCTTCAATAAACCGACGTGCTCGATAGACTCGCTACTGATTTACGAGCTGTTTTATTTTGTGCCTGTGCCTATCTGAGTAAAGCCAGATACAGGGTCCGGGTATAGCACAAAATTCCCTCCGGCAGATAGTTCTTGATTTACAGTGAATAATTGAATCAAACTACTTTGTAATATAATTCCTGTCCACCATCCTCATTTTGCAAGATTTCAATTTGCCAGACACCCTAAACTAGATCTTGAGCCAACAGTATAATAATGTTGCTTGTGTGCATTAATCCAGACAATTGTACACTAATTATCATGAAGGTGGGATTCCTTAAGGTTTAATATTGAGTGGGATCACGGGCTAACTCACAAGCCTGTTTGTATGTTCACTAGTAACTTTACCAGGCAACTGGAGTAATCTGGAGCAAATCTCCATCAGCATGCTTAACATTACCACTATCTTGATTCTGTAATACCACAAATTTAGAATCTCATTCAGTTGAGCTTCTATTAATTCAATCTGTTGCTTCACTTCCATTCACATCTCATACTTGTGCCCAGTGATATTAGAGTCACTTGGGCACATGATTGTGCATGAAATGGAGGGAATGTGATCATCATCAGATAGATGGGGTCACCTTGATTTGGTATTATGATCAGTGCAGGGATTGTGGGCTGAATGCCCTGTTCATGTGCTGTATTCTAGTTAAGTATGCTATGACTTTCATGGAAACATTCATCTTGGTACTCTTGCGTGTTTAATGTTTAGCCACATCACCTGAAGAATTAACCAAATTAGTGTTTCTTCTGTGCAAGAAGGAACTGCAGATGCTGTTTAGCAAGAGGGTATTGCAGAACTCTCATCGGACTTGTCTATCTGTCTAGTGTCTATCACTAATGACTTTGAATTAATTGCAGATGTTGTTGTTTTGCAGGCTGCAGGAGCTGTTCTCACTTATGTCGGAGCCACCTTGTTATCAACCTTCAAAAACTACAGTCACTTTTTTCAAGACAAGTACACTGTGCTCCCAGCTATGATTATCATTGGCATCGCACTTGTGATGTTTTTGATTGGAATCATTGGATGTTGTGCCACTCTGAAAGATACTCGCTGTGGGTTGGGATTTGTGAGTTGATCTTTGCTTCCCAAATTTATTTATTTTTTTCTTTAGCAAAAATCCATGCTTGGGAAAAACTGTCGGGCAGATACTGGAATCAAGTGGGGTGAGGAGACAAGGGGGAATATTTGGCTGGTGGTGGGATTTTGCTGGAATTGGCAAAGGATGATGTCCTCTATGTGGAAACTGAGATGGAAGGTGAGGGTGTGGGGAGGATGGGTAATGTAGGTGCATACATGTGGGAAAACAAAAAATGCAAGAGAGGGCATCCTCCCCTACAGCATAGAAGCCATGTTTCCTGAAGGAGGACACTTCAACCGCTGGAGTGGAAAGCCTATTCTTGAGCAGACGCACTAAAGAAATTGGGATTTTCAATTTTGTTGTGGCAGTTTGTGTCCCTCAACCTCAAGTTGAAACAGTCATTCAATCTGACCAGGAAGTGGTTTGAATTGCTTAAATGTGGCATACTGAAAAATGAAGAAACCATCTTGTTCATTAAAACTGATCAGTCTGTTTCCTTTCTGATAAATTTATCATAGAGGTGAAGGAAATGTTGTTTAGTAACTTGGGAGAGCGAAGAAGACTGATGAACTTGAGTACTAAATGCAGATGAGTGATTTAAGTACAAGTCAACAAAACACGAGTGTAGTCTAGATGTGAATGCTAATACAAATTAAATACTAGGTTGACAAGATGACTTGCCCCTCACTGGCTTTTCTCTCTGCCAACAGTCTGTCTGTCCTTTCTTCTGTTTTGTTATTTTAAGTACGTGTTAACTTTTATTTTATGTGGCTGTGTCATTTTGTATGGCTGAATGGTAACTCAAATTTCACTGTACCTTAATTGGTACATGTGACAATAAACTGACCTTGGCGGTGAAACCTTGGTGGGTTCCCCCTCTTCCAATTACCTCCAACTATTCAAATAGCGCGGATTTATTTCATGGCTGAGTCTTGGACAAGATTTGCAGATCAATTAAGCTGTCAATTCTTGCCATCTGACTTCAATGCTAATGTAAGCTATACTGGCCATCTAATTCTAGTACGATAGAAAATATCACTTGGTCCAATCAATTTAGTTCCCATGTAGTGATTATTAAGGCCACAAAACTAGTAGGGTGGCGTTTGGACCTCTTGCTATTGCCTGCGCAACCAAGCCTTGATCTGATTTGTAGTGGTAAAATACAGTTTATTTACCAGTAGCTTGAGCCCAAATTTGGTCTTGGTTTGTTGTCACATTTATTAGGATACATGGGGAAAAACGTTCAAAGGCCACTCACCATGTTGGTGCATTGTGCTGCTCTGCATAAGAAAACTTGGAGGTAGCTGAGTGAAAAGTAGGATTTATACAGGGAATGGATAAACTTGTCAAATTCAGTGAGGTGCCTTTTCCTCTATCCCAGGCATGGAATTTGTTTGATGTAAATGCTGGACAAAAGCTGTAAGGAATGTTGCTAACACTGGTTGTGTTTTTTATTTTCAGTTTCTGTTCGTCCTCCTCATCATTTTTGTTGCAGAGATATCTGCCTTTGTTCTGGGATTCATCTACAGAAGACAGGTACTTAAAAGATGAATATAATAGCATTTTTCTGACTTCCATTTCTCCTTTAAAAAAATTTGGCTGTGAGAGCAGTAAAATGCATGAAATCTTGATGATTGCGAAAACGTGCTAATGTTAAAAACAGGAGGTGGTAAAAGGGTGGATGTATTCTCAGTGGATGAGGAAAGAACAGGTATGAGGGAAGGTGTTGGGAGGAATGAAAAGGTCATTCATTGGGCACAACAATGTAGGACCCGGCATTGGGGAACTGCTGTGGGGGGGGGGGGAGGAGAAGAACAAAGGAGTACCTGGTGCAGGATACTTTAACTTTGAAATTCTTTGCCTGCTTACAAAAGGGTGCTGATAAAGTATTCAATTCAAAACGGAAATGAAACTTGGTGAGATGCATGAAAAGTTCTTGTTTGCAACTCACAAGTTGACATGAAGCCTCAAGGCCATTATATGTTGGCCTTGAGAGAAATCATTATGATTACAATTGTATAGGGCCTTGGTGACTCTGCAACTGGATTATGTGCACAGTCTTAATATTATACAAGAGATAGTTCTGCATTTCATTGCGCAGAGTAGACCTGTATTTTCTCCAAGTTTGGGAGAATGAGAGATCGTAAACTCTTGCAGGACAACAGGTGAATTTATTTTAGAAACATAGAAAATATGTGCAGGAGTAGGCTATTTGGCCCTTCGAGACTGGATTATTCAAAACTGGATGATTCCAGGATATTGTGAATTGGGGATAATGCTGATTTAA
This sequence comes from Malacoraja senta, assembly GCA_038087875.1. Lineage (NCBI taxonomy): Eukaryota > Metazoa > Chordata > Chondrichthyes > Rajiformes > Rajidae > Malacoraja > Malacoraja senta. Next base: position 378,676,627 of record CM075977.1, on the reverse strand, counting down.
AAATAAATCAATAAAAAGTGAAGCAACCTTGAGTGCCAGATGGTAATCTGCTTTTTTTTTTAAAACAAAGGTTTAAAATAGTAATAAAGGATTTTTGTATAATTAGTCATGGGCATAGAGGAAAATTAAACAAACTAAACCATTGTACTAATTAATAAAAAACAAAAACAAATGTATTCCACCATACAATATAGCACAGGAACAGATCCTATGGCCCACAATGTCTGTGCTGAACAAGACAAATTCTTATTTGCCTGCACATAATCCATTTCCTGCATTTCCATGTGCCTATCTAAAAGGCACATGGAAACTAAACTAAAAGTCTCTTAAATGCACTATCGTATCTGCTAAGAGGATCTAAAATGTACCGTGCCCTACCTTGACTCTATTTTAATTTCCCAATTAGCAAGAAGGTCAACATGGAACAATACCAGAGTAAGATTTCTGTGCTTCCAATCATTGGAAATAAATGATTTCTTCAATGTGCACATATTTTGTTAGAAATTAGATTAATTGACTCTTTCTTCCTACAGGTCCATGACGGTTTGGATAAGTCCATGGTGGCTGTCTTTGATAAATATAATGGGGAAAATACAGAAAGTAGAGCTGTGGACTACTTGCAGACACAGGTAATATGGAGCTAATAACAGCCAATGTTACTCCACTTTTTAATAAAGGAGAAAGAGAGACAACGGAATTATAGACCAGTTAGCCTTACATTGGTAGTTGGGAAGATGCTTGAGTCGATTATTAAAGATGTAATAGCAGCACATTTGGAAAGCAGTGACATAATCAGTCCAAGTCAGCATGGATTTATGAAGGGGAAATCATGCTTGACTAATCTTCTGGAATTTTTTGAGGATGTAACAAGTAGAATGGATAAGGGAGAGCCAGTGGATGTGGTGTATCTGGACTTTCAAAAAGCCTTTGACAAGGTCCCACACAAGAGATTGATGTGCTATAGACAACAGGTGCAGGAGTAGGCCATTCGGCCCTTCGAGCCAGCACCGCCATTTACTGTGATCATGGCTGATCGTCGACAATCAGTACCCCGTTCTTGGTTCCTGCCTTCTCCCCATATCCCCTGACTATCTTTAAGAGCTCTATCTAACTCTCTCTTGAAAGCATCCAGATAATTGGCCTCCACTGCCTTCTGAGGCAGAGAATTCCACAAATTCACAACCCTCTGTGTGAAAAAGTTTTTCCTCATCTCCGTTCTAAATGGCTTACCCCGTATTCTTAAAGTGTGGCCTCTGGTTCTGGACTCCCCCAACATCGGGAACATGTTTCCTGCCTCTAGCGTGTCCAAACCCTTAATAATCTAAAATGTTTCAATAAGATGCCCTCTCATCCTTCTAATCTCCAGAGTGTACAAGCCCAGCTGCTCCATTCTATCAACAAATGATAGTCCCGCCATCCCGGGAATTAAACTTGTGAACCTACGCTGCACTCTCTCAATAGCAAGAATGTCTTCCTCAAATTTGGAGACCAAAACTGCACACAATACTCCAGGTGTGGTCTCACTAGGGCCCTGTACAACTGTGGAAGGACCTCTTTGCTCCTCAAAAAAATCCAGAAGATTAGTCGTGCATGATTTCCCCTTTGGAAACCCGTGCTGCAAAATTAAAGCACATGGTATTGGGGCAGGGTATTGACATGGATTGAGAACTGTTTGGCAGACAGGAAACAAAGAGTATGGATTAACGGGTCCCTTTCAGAATGGCAGGCAGTGACTAGTGGGGTCCCTCAAGGCTCGGTGCTGGGACCGCAGCTATTTACAATATACATCAATGATTTAGATGAAGGGATTCAAAGTAACATTAGCAAATTTTCAGATGACACAAAGCTGGGTGGCAGTGTGAGCTGCGAGGAGGATGCTATGAGGCTGCAGGGCGACTTGGATAGGTTGGATGAGTGGGGAGATACAGTATATGTGGACAAATGTGAGGTTATCCACTTTGGTGGCAAGAACAAGAAGGCATTATTATCTGAATGGTGTCAGATTAGGAAAAGGGGAGGTGCAACGAGACCTGGGTGTGCGTTACCTCCCACACTCCAAAGATGTACAGTTTTGTAGGTTAATTGGCTTTGGTTAAATTGTCCCTAGCATGTAGGATAGTGCTCATGTACGGGGTGATAGCTTTGAACTCGGTGGGCCGAAGGTCCTCTTTCCGCACTGTGTCCCGTCTAAAGTCATAGATGGCTTTGCATTACAAATCATGATATGGACTATTTTTAGGACTCAACCCACCCCTACTCCTTGAAACATGAGGGTTGCCTATATTGTTGAAAAGTTATCATTTGCCACAAATGAATTACTAAATTAAAGGTTACAATTGAGCTGCTGCTATCCAGCTTTAAGTCTTGCTGAAGCCAAGTCAAAAGTGCTAAGAAATGTTGACATGTTAGGAATGGGATAAGGGGAGGGGAGAAAAAATTCTTTATTTTATGTAGGTAACATCATGGAGCCCAGATACCAAAGATGAAGGTATCGGATAACTATACAACCAAACAATCTTGTCCTACCGTAATGGTGATGTGGGGGAAGCCACTTCTCAAGCCCCAGTGTTGTTCAGTCACCTTTGCCTTCAAGCATGTCACTGATGTCATTTCAACATGGTGCTTTTTCTTTCAACCAGAATAACTAGAAATGGTCACTCTTTGAAATATGGACTATACATGGGGTTTTCTGAATTCTTGATAAATTTAACAGTAGCTCTAAGCAAGCAGATGTAGGTAAGTGCATCTACCACTTAATCCTGGATTTCTCCTGAACCTTGACCAGGAGTAAACCTAATTGAGAGTTGCAGAAATTATAAATCTGATTGGCATCGTAAAACACACTAATAACATACTTTGACACTGCAATCGAGATATCTGGAAGGTTGGATCATATAATATCCAAGGTGAGATGGCCAATTGAATTCCTTTGGAGGAACGAGTCAAAGGTTCGCTGTGAAGTTATTTTTATGCCTTGGAGGCATGTGACCAATGGTGTGCCACAGAGTTGGTGCAGAATCTAATGTTTGACATCCAGATGTAGATAATAACGTACTTTACATTGTTAGTAAATTGTCAAATGACCGATTTGAGAATAAAACACTACTTGGATAGAATGGTTCCCAACCAAAGCTGTCATACATGATGCCATGGGAGATTTCAATATGCAGGTAGATTGGGGAAAATCAGGTTGGTACTGGATCCCAATTTGTAGAGTGCCTATGAGATGGCTTTTTGGAGTAGCTTGTAGTCGAGCCTACTAGGAAGGCAATTCTGATTGGTATTGTGGAATGAACTGGGTTTCCTTGGGGAGCTGAAGGTAAAGGAACCTCTAGGAGGTAGTGACCATAATATGATAAAATGCAACCTGCAGTTTGAGACTGAGAAGATGAAATCAAATGTGTCAGTATTACTAAGTCAAGGTGATTACAGAGGCATGTGGAAGGAGCTGGCTCAAGTTGATTGATGAGATTTCCGGGTACTTAGAAGCACATGATAACATAGCCCGAAGTCAGCATGATTTTGTGAAGGGGAATCTTGCCTGGCGAATCTGATGGAATTCTTTGAGGAAGTAAATATGAGGCAGTATAATATAGATAAATGTGAGGTTATCCACTTTGGCGGCAAAAACAAGGGGGCAGATTATTATCTCAATGGGGTTAGGTTAGGCAAGGGGGAGGTGCAGCGAGACCTGGGCGTCCTTGTACACCAGTAACTGAAAGTTGGCGTGCAGGTACAGCAGGCAGTGAAGAAAGCTAATGGAATGTTGGCCTTCATAACGAGGATTTTAGTATAGGAGTAAAGACGTTCTTCTACAGTTGTATAGGGCTCTGGTGAGACCACATCTGGAGTATCGTGTCCAGTTTTGGTCTCCCAATTTGAGGAAGGACATCCTTGTGATTGAGGCAATGCAGCATAGGTTCACGAGATTGATCCCTGGGATGGCGGGACTGTCATATGAGGAAAGAATGAAAAGACTAGGCTTGTATTCACTGGAGTTTAGAAGGATGAGGGGGCATCTTATAGAAACATATAAAATTATAAAAGGACTGGACAAGCTAGATGCAGGAAAAATGTTCCCTATGTTGGGCGAGTCCAGAACCAGGGGCCACAGTCTTAGAATAAAGGGGAAGCCATTTAAGACTGAGGTGAGAAAAAACGTTTTCACCCAGAGAGTTGTGAATTTGTGGAATTCCCCGCCACAGAGGGCCGTGGAGGCCAAGTCACTGGATGTATTTAAGAGAGAGTTAGATAGAGCTCTAGGGACTAGTGGAATCAAGGGATATGGGGAGAAGGCAGGCACGGGTTATTGATTGGGGACGATCAGCCATGATCACAATGAATGGCGGTGCTGGTTCGAAGGGCCTCCTCCTGCACCTATTTTCTATGTTTCTATGTTTCTAAATAGCTGGATAGACAAAGGAGAGTCGGTGGATGTTGTTCACCTGAATTTTCAGAAGGCCTTCAATGTGCTGCATGTGACGCTGCTGAAGAAGATATTAGCATGCATAGATGGTTGGCTGGATGGCAGAAGGCAAAGAGTGGGATTAAAGGGAACTTTTTCTGGTTGTCTGCCAGTGACTATCAGCTCTTCAGGGATCTGTGCTGGGGCTGCTACTCTTCACATTGTATATCAATCATTTAGATGAGGGAATTGAATACTTTGTGGCTAAGTTTGTAGATGATATGAAGATGGGCGGACGGACAAGTAGTGTAGAGAAGCAGGAACTCTGCGGAAGGATGGACAGGTTGGGAGAATGGGCAAAAAAGTGGCAGATGGAATACAGGTTATGAAATTGTGCAATCATGCATACTGGTAGGAATAAAGGTGTAGACTATTTTCTAAATGGGGAAAGAATTCAGAAATCTGAGGCGCAAAGGGACTTCAAAGGTACAAAGGACATTTATTATCACATACGCCAATTGGTGTTGTGAAATTTGACTTGCCATTGCAGCACACAAATAAAAAAAGACACAACATCAAAGAATTTAACAGTAAACATAAAAACATTCCGCCACAATGGTTCCCACTGTGGGGGAAGGCAGCAAAAGTCCAGTCCCCGTCCCCTGTTCACCCATAGTCGGGCCTATTGAGGCCTCTGCAGTCACTGATACGGCAGCCCGATGCTTCAGGCTGGTGCTGGTGCTGGATTCCCAAAAAGTTAATTTGCAAATTGAATCAGTAGTAAGCTAGCATTTATTTCAAGAGGACTAGAATGTAAAAATAAAGATGTAATGCTGTGGCTTTATAAGGCACTGGTCAGACTGCATTATGGAGTATTGGGTTTTGGACCCCATTTCTGAGGAAGGATGTGCTGGCTTTGGAGAAGGTCCAGAGGAAGTTTTTGAGAATGATCACAGGGATGATTGAGTTAAAGCATGATGATAATTTGATAGCACTGGGCCTGTACTTGCTGGAGTTTAGTAGGTGTGAGGAACCTCATTGAAAATTACCGAATAGTGAAAGGCATGAATAAAGTGGATGTTTCCACTAGTGGGCAAGTCTAGAATCGGAGGGCACAGCCTCAGAATAAAAGGACGTACCTTTAGAATGGAGATGTGGGGGGAGTTTCTTTAGCCAGAGGGTGGTGAATCTATGGAATTCATTGCCCCATATGGTTGTGGAGGTCAGGTCATTGAGTATTTTTTAAGCGGAGATTGTCAGAATCTTGATTAGTAAGGATGTCAATCTCCATTTTGGGGAGAAGGCAGGAGAATGGGGTCGAGAGGGAAATATAGATCCGACATGAATGAATGGCAGCGTGGACCTGATGGGGCGAATGGCCCACTTCTGCTCCTGTGACTTATGCACATGATGCATCTGTAAACGTTTCCAAGAGCCACTGGAGACATTCTGAATTTCCTCGGGTAGTAGAGAAGATGTCTGATAAATATTGACTAGGATGTAATCTGATGACTCTACCATAACTTAGTAAAATAACCAGTGGAAGTAAATTAGCTAAATTCTCTCTCTTGCCTAGGCAATAAGATTTTCCAACTGCCTGCATTGGTCTTGTACCCAGTGCTTTGTATAAATGTAGTAGAGGGAAGTTCTATTCATTCATTGCATCTCATTTGGGGATTATACATCAAGGCCAAAACGCTATGCAGGTCACACTTGCCACGAGATGGAAACCAAGGTCTTGCCTGTTGACGACTGCCCTGCTGGCCTTCTCAGTTTCACATCTTTCCACTGTTTTTAAATGCCTGATCATCTTCAACTGAACCAACTCTAAATTCCATTATTTTTTAAATTTTGATTTGTGCAAATTTAAGACATTCATGCTAGTATTTCTACTCGGATGGGTGACAATCATGCAATGTATCTGCCCTCAACTGCATGTTGAAGAACACAAGAATCTGCTTCTAGTAGAGGGACAGAAGGTTGGAAGCATCTCCATGTAATCAGCAGGCCATCTCCATGCCTACAACACCAGAAATTTGAATAAATGCACCACAACATGCTAGTACTTTAGACATCTGGCCAACTTGGTGTGATCAGGCCATTCATTTGGCTCAACAAAAATATTGTCATTCAATAGCAAAGCAGGTAAGATGGATCAGCCATGATTGAAAGGTGGAGTAGAGTTGATGGACCGAATGGTCTATTTCTGCTCCTAGAACTTGTGAAGTATAAATTGTGAACACCTTCATTCTGGCTCTGAATGCACGAAGAATAAAGTAGTCCTAATGTTTCCATCTTTTCCTGCAGATGACGTGCTGTGGAATTCTGAACTTCACCTACTGGGGAAATACGGCGTGGTTCAAAGCAAACAAGACTCTACCCATCAGCTGCTGTAAGACTGGATTTACCAACTGCACGGGCAACCCAAGTCAACCCCAGCTGGTCAACACTGGAGTAGGTGTCAAATTTGCAGGCTCTTCACCTGTCAGAATTTGCAGCAGTGCTACTAACACTGTCAATGTGGTTAATGCTCTGCTTTTCTATGTACGTTGCAAAATATACTTGGCTAATAAATTAATTACGATTACAAAATGGTTTGGGTGGGGAACAGTTTATTTTAAAGTTTGATTTCAATCAAACTGAAGTTTAGATCTGTATCTTGTGGCTAGTCCCAGAGTCTTCCTGTGATGGTGCAAGAGGCGCTAAACTTGGCAGGAATCTATTTGAATCGGCCCAAGTTACAATTTGAAAAAACATTATTGTATGAAATGCTGGTTTTCTCTTGCTGTCTATCATACGTAATTTACTCTCACCATAATTTTGCAATCTATGACGTCCAAATCGAGTATTTTCTGGTTTCAAATTAACACTTCCTGTCAGTATTTTCTCCGTTATTTTTGCCACACTTATTGCCAGGTAGATATAAGATTGGAGTGAAGGGATTGTATTTAGAATACCATCTTAACTATGCATATTTTGGACGAAGAGTTTCCTTGCAGCATGGGCCATCTTTGTCTTTCACTGAAGGTAGGAAGGTTTAATACTCCTATACCTCATGACGTGGCATATATACTCAGAATATTGATCTGAGAAATAGTCAGTAAACCATACCTGTATGTCCTTGTGCCTGCTGCGGTATTTGATAAGATTGCAGCTAATTTTGTATTTCAGTAATATTTTCCTGCACTTGCCTCATTGCCTTGGTGTATGTTTGAATGGCGTCAGATTAGGAAAAGGGGGGGGGGGGGTGCAATGAGACCTGGGTGTGCTTGTACATTAGTCACTGAAATTAAGCATGTAGGAACAGCAGGCAGTGAAGAAAGCTAATGGCATGTTGGCCTTCATTGCGAGAGGATTTGAGTTTAGGAGCAAGGAGGTCCTACTGCAGTTGTACATGGCCCTGGTGAGAATGCACCTGGAGTATTGTGTGCAACTTTGGTCTCCTAATTTTGAGGAAGGACATTATTGCTATTGAGGGTGTGCAGCGTAGGTTCATTAGGTTAATTCCCAGGATGGTGGGACTGACAAATGATGACATATGATGAAAGAGTGGGTCGACTGGGCTTGCATTTACTGGAACTCAGAAGGATGCGAGGGGATCTTGTAGAAACATATAAAATTCTTAAAGGATTGGACCAGGCTAGATGTAGAAAAAATGTTGCCGATGTTGGGGGAGTCCAGAACCAGGGGTCACAGTTTAAGAATAAGGGCTAGGCCATTTACGACTGAGATGAGGAAAAACTTCTTCACCCAGAGAGTTATGAATCTGTGGATATCTCTGCCACAGAAGGCAGTGGAGGCCAATGCACTGGGTGTTTTCAAGAGGGAGTTAGATTTAGCTCTTTTTAGGGCTACAGGAATCGAGGGATATGGGGGGAAAAAAAGCAGGAACAGGGTACTGATTTTAGTGGATCAGCCATGATCATATTGAATGGCCTACTCCGGCACCTATTTTTCTATGTTTCTGTGCCTTGATTTCCCACCATCTAAAAATTGTAACAGTCCTAAATGTCGACCCAATTTCAGTCAACCCAATGACGAAACTGCATTCCTTATCTGTCCATCTCTGTTCAATGAGGTTTGCTTTATTCTCAAACGAAGGCCCAGTGTTGCCTTAAGCATTGCTGCAGTCCCTCTACCCCAGAATGATTTGCTTGCAGTAGGGATATCAGACCTGTGCACAATATTCCAGATGGGTCCCTAAACTTGAGCAAGCTGTCTTTTATTCAAATCAACATTCCAGTTGCTTGCTTTACTTGAGTGTTCAATGATTTCAGGATACCCAGTTGCATCTTTAGGTTTTCTATTAACGATCCAATTAAAGTGGTTAATCTTTCATTTTCCCCATCAAGTGATCCATGTCTGTGTGCATTCATCTGTCCCTTTGGTTGATCTCCTCGCCACCATTACATGCTAATCCTAGCTATGAACAGCTAGTCCCCAGAACAATCTGTTACTTGAGCTATCTGAAAATTAAAATGCAGATGCTGTACATCTACATTGAACTCTGTTCTCGGGGGGACTTTGGGGGAAATGAGTTTGCGTATCTATAAATAGACACGTTCTGAGATGCTCTTTGCCCACTGGATAGTCCCATTTGAATCACGTGCATGTATTCATAAGTGATAGGAGTGGAATTAGGCCATTTGGCCTATGAAGTCTATACCATTCAATCATGCCATATCTATCTTTCCCTCTTAACCCCATTCTCCTGTCTTCTCCCCATAACCCCATGCTAATCAAGAATCTATCTATTTCTGCCTTAAAAATACCCATTGATTTGGCCTACACAACCTTCTGTGGCAATTAATTCCACAGATTCACGACCCACCTCATCTCATTTCTAAAGGAACGTCCTTTAATTCTGACAACTGTTGAAGTCACTATTCTTACAGTGTTCAAAAGCATTTTTGTTAACAAAAACTAACTAAACCTTCAAGAATACTAAGGCACGGAGGTGAACTGTGCAACTTGAAGCAAGTTATTAGTGGATAGACTGACGGGTAGTTGTTGATATTGTGCCAATGCAAGTGGTTCATCCTCCAAATACTGATGGCAAGCCGATGAAGAATGGGTAGTGAACATCATAAAATGGAGAACCTAAGAACTGCAGCTGATGGTTTACAAGAAATGACAGCGCTGGAGTAACTCGGTGGGCCAAGCAGCATCTCTGGAGAACATGGCTAGGCAACATTTCGTCGCCTATCTGTATTCTGAGATGCTGCCTTATCCACTGTATTCCAATTTTTTTTAATTTTTTTTTAAAAAGGTAGTAGGCTACCCAGGACTAGAAGAAGCCTTCTGAACTGGAGGTGATTGAGCAAGAGTAAAGCATTACATTTTCGTAGAAACGTGGAACTACAGATCATAGCGTACAAAAACACAGTGCTGTAATAACTCAGCAGGTCAGGCAGCATCTTGGAGAACATGGATAGATCATAAGATCATCATAAGTGATAGGAGCAGAATAAGTCCATTCAATCATGGCTGATCTATCTCTCCTTCCTAACCCCATTCTCCTGCCTTCTCCCCGTAACCTCTGACATCCAGGTCAGGATGGCAACATCACCTGTCCATGTTCTCCAGCGATGCTGCCTGACCTACTGAGTTTCAGGCCTTTGTCTCTTTTAGCATTACATTTATGTTGGACAATACTCTTTAGAAACAACACTACCTTTCTTTAGCTTGATTGATTTAAAATGTTTTCTTTCCTAGGGCTGCGAGTCCAAATTGGAGAAAGGCTTGGAATCTATTCTGACCTACGCTATGCTGACCACCCTGGGATTTATTGTCATTCAGGTGACTTGTTAGCACTGACCTACATTGATGCTCTGAGGAAAATCCAGAAGTGGTAGGCTGGCTGTTGTGCACAAATGGGTAATGCCTGAGAACCCAGTATTGGTGAAGTTAGGATTTTGTTATTTCTCAAAGGCTCGTGTGACAAGGCAGGCCACTATCCTTATTGAGTTTAACAGCACAACATTTCCCACTTCACCTGCATCTCTGCTAACTTTCACTCTCCGCATTCCTGAATTCTACCACATAATTACCACACTAAGCAATTAGTGACCAAGTGCCCTACCAAGTCATACATGTTAGTAACAGGAGGAAATGGAGCACCAAGCGGGGGTATTCCATGTGGTCACTGGGAGAGGACATAAACGCCATATACAATTCCTAGATTCACTTGAGCAATGGGAAAGCAGCTCTTTTGGTTGCACCACCTGCAACTTGCTATTTACAACTGGTAAATACTGATGGTAGTTAATTTGTTTTAGTCTTGGCCCATGCATACTGCTAAACAAGATTTAGCTTGTACAGGCACAAGTATGTAAATTAATGTAACTTGTTTCCTCTTTCAGTTCTTTGGCATGATCAGCATCTGTGTGCTCACCTGCAGACGACGGGAGAGTGGCTACCAACCTATCCTACCAGGAACATACGCATGAAGGAAACCCAAGCCCTGAAGACTTGAGCTTACTTTTAAGAACCATTGCACTATTAACAAGTGGAAGAATGTTTAGACCCACCAATTTATTTCCAGCTATTTGTAAAATGGGAACCATCACAAAGCATTTTAACTTTTGAAGCTATCGGTTGTTAACTTGGACCACTGGACTAAATTGTGCAGATCATAATCTATGCAACACTTCTCCCCAATGTGGCTGTTCACTTGAGCGGTAGTATTGTAACCAAAGTGTAATAAATGGTAGGGGGTTGCATTTGAAAGGAACTGCCCACTTGGATCTGGGGAAGGATCCACAATATTTAATAACTTTTAGTTAGATGACCTTGTTTCATTTTGCATTCAGTTGATGGGGTGTAGTTTGGTTCACCAGGGGACCCTAATCCAAGGATACAATTTGCCTTTGTTCAATTTACTTTTAACAGGCTGCTGTAACCACCACTGCATTTATTTGCCTTAAACTAGTTTGGAATTGGTGTTCAAAAGCAAGAACCCACTTTTGCTGTGATTAAAAAAAACTAAAAAAAACTGTGCACAGATCACTAATTCGTTCCTTGGCTGTGAATACAATTAACTAGAGGATAAATTGTTGCACTTGATGATTAAAACTAAATTGTTTCAATAATTATAGCTAAGTTGTTCAATCTGACCTTTGGAGTTGTTGCCTATAAGTACATTCAAGTTTGAAATTTTAAAGTGCTTGTATTTTTTATAATCTTCAAAAATGGCAGTTTATGATTTTTCACTCCTTGATCATAGTTACTGAGACCTTTTTCTTGTCTCATTTTTAATAATTGCCGAATTGGTGTTTTGTAATAGTTCAATTCTCACTTTCCTATAAATGTAATCCATACCTGGCTTGGAGACGGCTTTTAATGCTCACATGAATGTGTATAATGCAAACTGTTAATAAAAATTAAAGAAACCCATCTTTGCAGCAGTTTAAAATCTAATTATTGATCGAGCATTTCCATTACACTTGGTTGTGTAATATTGTTTGAAATGTTGACAGCTCAGGATGTTTGATAGCACCTGGTGTTAACATTTTGGGCCAAAGATCCTTGAACTGAAAGTTGTCGAGTCTTAAATTGGATGGATGGGACTAAAAAAATCTCTTATCTGGAGCCAGTGTTAATAATTTATACAGTGCATTAGTTTAGAGTTACTTCCAGAACTTGTGGGAAGGGATGCAATTTCTCATGCATTTCATGCAATTGTGGGCAGCATACTGGAGCTGCAGTAGAGTTGCTGCCTTAAGGTGCTAGAAACTCGGGGTCGATTCTGACTACTGGTGCTGTTTGTCTGGAGTTTGTACGTTTCCCCTGCGAGCGTATGGGTTTTCTTTGGGTGCTCGGGTTTCCACCCACATTCCAAAGATGTACAGGTTTGTAGGTAAATTGGCTTTGATAAAATTGTACCTAGTGTGTAGGATGGTGTTGGTGTATGGTGTGGACTTAGTGGGCCAAAGTGCCTGTTTTCACCCTGTATCTTTAAAGTACTAAAAGTAAAGTTGTGCATCAATGGTCAGGTCCCAACCCAAAATGGTGTTTCAGATAATGTGGTGGACTTGTACAGAGACTAAAGTGGTGACTGTATCTGTGGATTACCATGTTACCATTATCTTGGCAAGTTTGAAATTTCTGAGGATGATTAGTTGCAACTTAAGATTAGTTGCAACCTAAAAATGTGTGTATTTGTAGAATTGTTTTAGACCTTGCTGAGCAGGGGGGAGGAGTTGACATGTTTGTGTACATGTAAATTGCTACAAGCTGTCATTGACATTTAACTTGAAGGTTGCAGTTTTTCGTAGTCTAACATTCTTTAAGCTACTCGGCCTGTAATTTTAATTGTTGTTCCACAAGGCTCTGCCACGATTATAATCACTCGTAGAACACGTATAGCACAGGAACAGGCCATTAAGCCCACAATGTTTGAGCCAAGCATAATGCCAAGATAAGCTAACTCCATCTACCTATTCCTTGCATCCATGTGCCCATCTTTTGAGAAGCTCCTGACATCAATATTGTATGTCTCCTCCACCACTACCTTTTAAAATAAAAAAGCTTGTACCACACATCACTTTTAAACGTTGCCCCTCTTGCCCTTTAAGGCTGTCCACTAATCTATTCACCCTGCGGGGGGAAGTGTGTGGAAGTAGACACAATGGTATTGTTTAAGGAGCATTAGACAGACACATTAACAGCGAATGGAGGAATATGGATGATGTGCAGGCATCAGTTGGGTTACTTTGGTGTTGTGGTCGGCAGAGTTATCATGAGCTATAGGGTTTGTTCCTGTTCTGTGGTGTCCTCTGCTGAGGTAGGTGTGAACAAAAGAACGCTGAAGAAACTGCAAAAAGGATGCACTCTGAGCTCTTCTGTGACCTGTTGCAGCATTGCTGCCAAGAACATTTACAAGGCATCATACAACAATGGTAGTTCCAGGGCAGAGGTGACCTGTATAAAAGTGACGGGTTGCACCTAAACTGTAAGGGGACCAACATCCTAGCAGGAAGATTTGCTAATGCTACACGGGAGGGTATAAACTAGATTGGCAGGGGGGTGGGATCTCGTGCAGGACAGAGGCACATGAGAGGCTACAAGTTGGTATGGAGGCTGGCGTGGGAAAGGTTAGTGGGGGAAAAAGGCGGAGAGCGAGGAAGGATGGTTGGTTTAAACTGCATGTATTTTAACGCAAGGGGCTTTACGGGTAAGGCAGATGAGCTTGGGGCGTGAATAGATACGAGTGACTGGGACATTGTAGCCATAACTGGAACTTAGATAAGGGTGGGGCAGGACTGGCAGCTCAAAGTTCCGGGGTACAGGAGAGACGGGGATGAGGGAAAAAGAGAAGGGGGATTGCATTGTAGGTTAAGGAGAATGTCATGCCTGTGTTCAGAGGTGACATTACGGATGGTCCGTCTAGTGAGGCTATATGGGTGGAGCTGAGGAACTAGGAATGGATGATCACCTTGTTGGGAGTGTACTGCAGACCCCTGAATAGTCAACGGGAATTAGAAGAACAAATGTGCCGGGAGATTGCAGACAGCTGCAGGTCAAATAAGGTTGTTATAGTAGGGGATTTTAACTTTCCCAATTTAGACTGAAAAAATCATAGCGTGAACGGTTTAGATGGGGTGCAATTCCTCAGAAGTGTTCAGGAACGTTTTCTTAAGCAGTCTGTGGAGGCCACCACACGTGAGAGAGCAACACTGGATCTAGTATTGGGAAATTGGGAAGGGCAAGTTAATGAAGTGTGTGTGGAGGAGCCTTTTGGGACCAGTGACCACAGTTCGATAAGGGTTAGGGTGACGAGGGAAATTGAGACGTTAGTCAAAAACAAGAAGGATGCATGGGACGGGTATATGCAGCTGGGATCAAGTGCATCCCTGAAGAAGTTTTGGGAACTAAGGAGTAAACTAAAAAAGGAAATCAGAAAGGCATAAAGGGGCCAGGGGATAGCTCTGACAGGTAGCATTAAGGACAATCCCAAAATGATTTTATAAATACATAAGGGGGAAAAGGGATAGTGGGATCTCGGGAATCAAAGCGATCACCTCTCTGTGGAGCCACAGGAGATGGGCAAGGTACTAAATTAGTATTTCTCCTCTATTTACCGAGGAGAAAGACAATAGGACGGAGGAAATTGGAGCATTCACTGGAAGTGTCTTGAGAGCAGTCAGGGTTACTGTCGAAGAAGTACTGAAGGTACTGTTGTGTTTGAAGGTAGACAAACCTCCAGGGCCTGATCAGATATATCCGAGGACATTGCGGGAAACTAGAGGAAATTGCAGGAGCCCAGGTTGAAATTTACGAGTGGTTCTTAAATACAGGAGAGGTGCCGGAAGAAATATTGTGCCTCTTTTCAAGAAGGGCTGCAGGGAAAATGCTGGGAACTATATTTAAGAACAAGGAGTAAGCCATTTAGAACGGAGACGAGGAAACACTTTTCTCACAGAGTGGTGAGTCTGTGGAATTCTCTGCCTCAGAGGGCGGTGGAGGCAGGTTCTCTGGATGCTTTCAAGAGAGAGCTAGATAGGGCTCTTAAATATAGCTGAGTCAGGGGATATGGGGAGCAGGCAGGAACGGGGTACTGATTGGTGATGATCAGCCATGATCACATTGAATGGCGGTGCTGGCTCGAAGGGCCAAAGGGCCTACTGCTGCACCTATCGTCTATTGTCTATAGGCTGGTGAACTTAACATCTGTAGTTGGTAAGTTACTGGAGAGTATTCTGAGGGGTAGGTTCTACAGGCATTTGGATGGGCAAAGGCTGATTAGGGGTAGTCAGCATGGTTTTGTACGTGGGAGGTCGTGTCTCACAAATCTGATTGAATTTTTTGAAGACGTGACCAAAAAAGTTGATGAGGTGTACATGGACTTCAGTAAGGCGTTCAACATGATTCCGCATGGTAGGCTGCTCTGGAAGGTTAGAACACATGGGATCCAAGGAGAGATAGCTGAATGGATAGCAAATTGGCTCCGTTGAAGGAAGCAGAGGGTGATGGTGGAAGGTTGCTTCTCGGACTAGAGCCCTGTGACTTGTGGTGTGCCTCAGGGTTCGGTGCAGGGCCCGTTACTGTTTGTCATCTACATCAATGATTTGGATGAGAACATACAGGGGAAGATTAGCAAGTTTGCTGATGATACAAAAGTCAGATAATGAAGATGGTTGTGAAAGTTTGCAGCAGGATCTGGATCGATTGGCCAGGTGGACGGAGGAATGGTTGATGGAATTTAATACAGAAAAGTGTATGGTGTTGCAATTTGGGAACGTCGAACAAGGAACAAGAATAAGGGGTAAACCATTTAGAACGGAGACGAGGAAACACTTTTTCTCACAGAGAGTTGTGAGTCTGTGGAATTCTCTGCCTCAGAGGGTGGTGGAGGCCGGTTCTCTGGATACTTTCAAGAGAGAGCTAGATAGGGCTCTTAAAGATAGCTGAGTCAGGGGATATGGGGTGAAGGCAGGAACGGGGTACTGATTGGGGATGATCAGCCATGATCACATTGAATGGTAGTGCTGGCTCGAAGGGCCGAATGGCCTGCACCTATTGACACCAGCTGTGTCACTTCCTGTCTGTAGGCAGATTCCTCCCTATTCTGGATCTGTCCAATAAGGGTTGTGTCGTCCGCAATTGAGAAGCTTGACTGAGCAGTCTGTGGAGATGCAGTCGTTGATGTAGAGAGTAGAGGAGAGGGGAGAGTACGCAGCCTTGCGGTGCTCATATGCTGAGGGTCAGCAGGTCCGAGATGTGCGTTCCCAGCTTCACATGCTGCTTCCTGTCTGTCCGAAAGTTGGTGATCCATTGACAGAGGGGTTCAGGCACAGTCAACAGGGAGAGTTTGGAGTGTAGTAGCTCTGGCACAATGGTGTTGAATGCAGAGCTAAAATCCACAAACAAAATCCTTGCATAGGTTCCCTGGCAGTCTAGGTGCTGAAGGATGAAGTGCAGACCTAGGTTGACTGCATCATCCACTGACCTATTAATAATAATAATACATTTTATTTATATAGCGCTTTTTCAGGACTCAAAGTCGCTTTTGACTCAGTTTGCAAATTGCAGGGGTTCCAACAGGGTGTTTGTGATTACGAGGATGTTGCCAGGACTAGAGGGTGTGAGCTACAGGGAGAGGTTGAGTAGGCTGGGTCTCTATTCCTTGGAGTGCAGGAGGATGAGGAATCTTATAGAGATATACAAAATCATGGAGGAATAGATCGGGTAGATGCACAGTCTTTTGCCCGAGTTGGGGAATCGAGGACCAGAGGACATAGGTTTAAGGTGAAAGGGATAAGATTTAATAGGAATTCAAGGGGTAACATTTTCACACAAAGGGTGGTGGGTGTATGGAACAAGCTGCCATAGGAGGCAGCTGAGGCTCAGATTATCCCATTGTTTAAGAAACAGATAGACTTGTACATGGTAGGACAGGTTTGGAGGGATATGGACCAAGCGCAGGCAAGTGGGACCAGTGCAGCTGGGACATTGTTGGCCGGTGTGGACGAGTTGGGCCAAAGGGCCTGTTTCCACACTCTATCACTCTATGACTCTATATCTGGCTTTCTGAACAATCTTTGAAAGTAGTAAATACAAGAATAATCATGAGACTAATGCTGGTAAATTTAGGATATTATCTAGAGAAAAAAAGAACACTGTTGTTGAACTTCAAACGAATGGCATAAAAATGAATTCATCCATGCACTTACAAACAGGGTGTATCATTCACCACAGAAATTGGCTCTTTTTGCCCACACATCGATACGGACCTTTTTAGTCATCTTCCTTATTTGTCCATATTAAGACTGCATTCTCTTATACCTAGCCTTTATTTAAATGTATATTTAAATGCTTCTTAAACATAGTAAATGCATCTTATTCCATCACCACCTCTGGTAGTGTGTGTTATAAAATAATGAGAGGCATATACAGGGTAGATGGTAATTTTTTGTCCCCAGGGTGAAAATGTCAAATATTGGAGGGCACAGCTTTAAGGCGAGAGGGGAAACGTTTAGTTTTAGTTTAGAGATACAGCACAGAACCAGGCCCTTTGGCCCACCGGGTCCGTGACGACCACCACACATTATCCTACACACACTAGGGATAATTTTCCAAGCCAATTAACCTACAAACCTGTGCGTCTTTGGAGTGTGGGAGGAAACCGGAGCACCCGGAAAAACCCCATAGGGAGAACATATACTGAAAGCACGCGTAGTCAGGATCAAACCCGGGTGTTTGGCGCTGTAAGGCAGCAACTCTACCACTGTATCACCGTGACGCCCATGGAAGGAATTGTGCAGGGCATGTTTTTGTACACAATTGTAGGTGCCTGGGACACGTGCCTCTCTCTATATTTAAAAAAAACTATTAACCTAAGCCACCTTGTTTTTGATCCTCATACCTTGGGGGCGAAATATTTCTAACTTGCTAACCTATCCAGGCCTCTTGTAAGTTTATAAACCTTTATCAGTTCACCTCTCAACCTATTTTAGGGAAAACAAGTACAAACTATCCCCAAGGCTACAAGTCCTTTGATCTAAGTAACATCCTCTGCACTTTCTAATGTAATCGCATCCTTTCTGGAGTGGTAGACAAAAATGCTGGAGAAACACAGCGGGTGAGGCGGCATCTATGGAGCGAAGGAATAGGTGACGTTTCTGGTCGAGACCCTTCTTCAGACTTGTGTGGGTGTGGGGGGGGTGGGAAGAAGAAAGGAAGAGGTGGAGACAGTGGCTGTGGGAGAGCTGGGAAGGGGAGGGGAAAGAGGGAGAAAGCAAGGACTACCTGAAATTGGAGAAGTCAATGTTCATGCCGCTGGGGTGTAAACTACCCACGCGAAATATGAGGTGCTGCTCCTCCAATTTGCGGTGGGACTCACTCTGGCCGACAAGTGTAGCATTTCCTGCGGTTGCAAGGGAACGTACCAGGGGAGGGGGTGGTTTGGGTGGGAAGGGAAAGTGCGATCCATCAGGATTTTATGACCTTATCGTATAATGTCACAACTCATGGTGCCAGCAAATGGGGTAAGGAGGGAGTGGTGTTCAAGCTATTGATGTACCCATTGCTACATCTTTGATCTGTAGAAAGTCAAAGGTTCAAAGGTATTTTATTGTCACGTGTACCAATTAAGGTACAGTGAAACTCAATTTACCATAATCATACTAGAAAAAGCAACAAGACATACAACAACATAAAGGTTAACATAAACATCTACCACAGCGGATTCCCCACATTCCTCATTGATGGAAAGCAATAAAGTATAATTTTCTTCACTCTATAATCTCCCGCGGTCGGAGCAATCGAACCATCCACAGTCGGGTCGATTGAAGCTCCCGCAGCAGGTCATCTAAGCCCCCACGTCGGGGTGGTCGAAGCAATTGGAACGGTCGAAGCTCCTGTGGCCTGGAGCTCCTGAAGTAGATCCCTAACCAAGGGAACGCAAGCTCCACGATGTTAAAGTCCGCAGGCTCCTGCGGTTGGAGCTCCCAAAGTCGATCCCCAGCAAGATCCGCCAGCTCCTCGATGTTAGGCAGCAGTGTGGACGGAGATACGATATGGAAAAAAAATGGCATCTCCATCGTTGTGAGAGATTATAAAAAGTTTCCTCCAACCCCCCCCCCCCCCCACATAAAATAAAGCCAAAGAATTTTAAAACATACATTTAACACATACTAAAAAGCAACAAAAAAATAAAAGGATGAGACAGACTGTTGGCGAGGCAGCCATTGCGGTGTCACCTGGTGGGTTGTGAATGGGAAATTGTTTAACGTATGATCAAGTTTAACTGGGGAAATGAGTGTGTCAGTGGAAGGGAACTGATTAGGATTCTATTCACGGAAAATGTCTTCTGTCCTCCTGAATTGTGGCTTCACCTCAACCACAAAGGTCAGAGCCTAAACCACATCTCATCTATTTCTCTGAACTCTTGCTTTCATCATTCTCCTCCTGAACAGACCAACAATGGAGTTCCAACAGTCTTCACCTTTCATTCTACCAAACTCCTAATGGACCACCTTTTATAATTTCCATCAGCGCCAACCAGATTCCCACACCGTACACATGTTCCCTTTCGGTATTCTGCTTACACTCCTTCCAATGACTTTACGTTTCACACCCTTTCATCTCCCTTTTATCTCTAGCCTTTTCCCATCTATCTGCAAAACAGAACCTGCATCAACTGTATCCATCTATCAATGCCAAGCGTTGTCCCACTTTTCCAGTTTTCTCCCCCCCTACTACAATCGGTCCGAATAAAGGTCCCGACCCGAAACATCGCCTATCCATGTTCTCCAGTGATCCTGCTTGGCCTTCTGAGTTACTCCAGTACTTTGTGTTTTGCACAATAAAAAGGTAATCCAGTGAATATGGTTAGGAAAGGTTTAGAGGGATATGGGCCAAATACAGGAAGATGGGACTAGTGTAGGTCGGGCATCTTGGTCGGCATAAGCAAGTTGGGCCAATTTTCAATCTGTATGATTCAAAAATAACTCTGCTTATGATTCACATGTGTTTGGTTTTTACAATTACACATTTATTTGTAGTGACTGACTCAGTCTTTGAACATGCAAACAGAAATCTGGTTCTCGCATAGCAGTGAACAAAATATGTCTTGTAGTGATCTGCTCCTGCCCTCCAGACATTTTGAGTGGTTTCCAACCCTAACAAACACACTGATGTTCGAAGGGATCTGATTCAGTTCTAAAACCACGATGCTTGTGCTTGGCTTGTGCTCAATCACATGATTAGCAAAGGCTGGAGTTTTAGCTAATCATTCAGTTTATATATTTAAGTTTTTGCAACTTGTGCTGCAAGCCTCCAATTTTAATAGTGAGTGTGCAAAGTAGAGCTTACCCTGGTGCTGCATTGAAATGATCTATTGTCATACAAATAAAGTTAGCATTGTCCTGTCCCATGTTGCTACAATAACACATAATCCTAACTGTAAGAATGATAGGAGGAACTGCAGATGCTGGTTTAAACTGGATCATTCAGCATCTCTGGAGAAGAGGAATAGGTGACGTTTCGGGTCGAGACCCTTCTTCAGACTGAGGGGAGGGGAGGGGAGGGGGAATGCCCACTCTAACCTCATCCCTGAACGTACAGCCTTCCGCTCACTCTGCAGCAATCCCAACATTATCATCAAACACTACAGATGAGCACCAGCCCATCATTTCGCAGACTATCTCCAATTTTATCACTTCTGGCTGTCCGCCCTCCACAGCCTCCAACGTTATCATTCCCCACCTCTGCATGGCCCGGTTTTACCTTCTCCCCAAAATCCAGAAACACAACTGCCCAAGCAGACCCATTGTTTCTGCCTGCTCGTGCCCCACTGAAATAATTTACATATACCTTGCCTCCATCCTATCCCCTCTGGTCCAAACCCTCCAGAACTATATCCAAGATACCTCATACACCCTTCGTCTCTTTAATGACTTCCATTTTCCAGCCCCCATTCCCTATCATCCTAACTCTCAGTTCAGTTTATTGTCATGTGTACCGAGGTACAGTGAAAAGTTTTTTTGTTGCGTGCTAACCAGTCAGCAGAAAGACAATAGGTGGAATCCACTGAAGAATGGTCTCGATCCGAAACATCACCCATTCCTTCAATCCAGAGATGCTGCCTGTCCTGCTGAGTTACTCCAGCTTTTTGTGTCTATATTCAGCAGAAAAACAATTCATGATTACAATCGATCCATTTAGTGTACATGATAAGGGAATAACATTTATTAGAAGGTAAAGCCAGCCAAGTCCGATCAAGGCTAGTCCGAGGGTGACACAGATAACAGGAGACACAGAGATAACAGGAGACAGAGATAAGGATGGGCAAGATGTGAAAACGAGACATCAAAGGGGAAGGTGCTCAGGGAAAATGGAGAATAGATCATTGTTAGCCAGAATAAGGTGACAACGAAGCAGAGATAGACACAAAATGCTGGAGTAACTCAGCGGGCCAGGCAGCATCTCTGGAGAGAAGGCCTCTCTGTGATAAAGTAGCACACAGATTTAACATTTAATCAGGGAAATGGGAAGGGAGAGGGGATGGAGAAAATGGGAAGGGAGAGGGGATGAAGAAAATGGGAAGGGAGCGGGGATGGAGACGAGGGATGGAGAGAGAGAGGGGGGTGGAAGAGGAGAGGGGGATGGTAGAGGGGGGAGGAGAGAGGGTAGAGGGGGGAGAGGGGAGGTGGTAGAGGGGGAGAGGGGGGGTGGTAGAGGGGGAGGGGTGGTAGAGGGGGGAGAGCGGTGGTAGAGGGGGGAGGGGTGGTAGAGGGAGGAGGGGAGAGGGTGGTAGAGGGATGGTAGAGGGGGGGAGAGGGGAGGGGGGTGGTAGAGAGGGGGGAGGAGAGGGGGTGGTAGAGGGGGGAGGGAGGGAGGGGGGGTGGTAGAGGGGGGAGGGTAGAGGGGAGGGGGGTGGTAGAGGGGGGTTGGTAGAGGGGGGTTGGTAGAGGGGGTAGAGGGGAGGGGGGATGGTAGAGGGGGGTAGAGGGGAGGGGGGATGGTAGAGGGGGGTGGTAGAGGGGGGGAGAGTGGAGGGGGGATGGTAGAGGGGGGGAGGGAGGGGGGGATGGTAGAGGGGGAGAGTGGAGGGGGTGGTAGAGGGGGGAGGATAGAGGGGGGGAGGGGGATGGTAGAGGGGGGAGAGTGGAGGGGGGAGGGTAGAGGGGGAGGGTAGAGGGGGAGGGTAGAGGGGGGAGGGAGGATGGTAGAGGGGGGGTAGAGGGGGGAGAGTGGAGGGGGGTGGTAGAGGGGGAGGGTAGAGGGGGGAGGGGGTGGATGGTAGAGGGGGGGAGGGAGGGGGGAGAGTGGAGGGGGTGGTAGAGGGGGAGGGTAGAGGGGGGGGAGGGAGGGGGGATGGTAGAGGGGGAGAGTGGAGGGGGGAGGGTAGAGGGGGGGAGGGAGGATGGTAGAGGGGGGGTAGAGGGGGGGAGAGTGGAGGGGGTGGTAGAGGGGGGGAGGGGAGGGGGGATGGTAGAGGGGGGGAGGGAGGGGGGATGGTAGAGGGGAGGGTAGAGGGGGAGGGTAGAGGGGGGGGGGAGGGAGGATGGTAGAGGGGGGGTAGAGGGGGGAGAGTGGAGGGGGGTGGTAGAGGGGGAGGGTAGAGGGGGGAGAGGGGGGGGGAGGGGAAGTTGAAGTGTTTGGCAAGCGCGAGATCACGGGGCGTTCAGATGAACGACCGTTGGCGGTGATCCATGGCCGTGACGTCACTCGGCGGGCCCGCGAGGCAACCTGGGTAACCGACCTCAACAAGATGGCGGCGAAAGGATGCCGCGCCTTCGCTTTCTAAACAAAGTCGTAATTTACACATTCACACTGCAATGGATTCCCAAAGCGCGAAGGTATTTTAATTCGTTTTTGTTCATTAACGTGCAATTGCTGAGAAAACGAGACCGTGTACATTGCAATTCGACTTTATAAACTATCTTTCGGCGGTATTTTTCACGTTGGTACCTAGAAGAGGAAGTCCCGCCCACTTGATGGTTATTGGCCTATCCGGCGGTTGGGATGTATTCTGATTGGTCGGTCCGGTTGTCAGTCAACGTCCCAGTTATTAGTTCTGGCGGGAATCTGCGGCAAAGATGAGGCGATAACTGGGCGCCGAGCAACGGAGTGGACGCCTCAAGCCGATGGCCCTTCTGCAGACTGTTTAGTGATATGTGTCGGAAGGAACTGCAGATGCTGGTTTAAACCGAAGATAGACACAAAAACCTGGAGTAACTCAACGGGACAGGCAGCATCCATGGAGAGAAGAAAAAGAAGGGTCTCAACCTGAAACGTCACCCATTCCTTCTCTCCAGAGATGCTGCCTGTCCCGCTGAGTTACTCCAGCTTTTTGTGTCTCTCTTTAATGTAGTGACATAGCATGGAAACAGGCCCTTATGTAGCAATGTTACAAAATTTTGAGATTTTAAAAATAAAGTCTGCAATTTATCCCATCAGATAAAGCATAAAAAGAAGTTTAATTTGACACCTAATTTACTTTCATATCTTCAGTATTAAAGAAGTTATGGCCATTTTCATACTCGGAAATTAGCATCTTGTTCCCTATTGCTTTTCCATTGACTTAACACAAAAGCTGTGATCGAGGACAGTCAAAAGCCCATAACTTTCTTAAAAATTAAGATAACTGAAAGAAATTTTCAGTTATTATAGATTGAAGCATTCTGAAACAAATATGAAACAATCTTACTTAGAAGACATGAAAGTAAAGCATATAATTAGTTAGTTACCTAATTGTAGCTAATTACAAAATTCAATTACTAGATCTAAACATCTATCAATTTCTTAAGAATAGATTAACATTTTTAAATAGCCTAAGTGTCCAAATAACATTCACACAAGAATTCACAATATAACATAATTTTAAAATCTCATTTTCATGAATTTACAGGCCAAATGGAAGGAATTGAATGTTTAATACCTGTAAATTAATGGGGATTTAAATCATCTTGTGAGTGAGGATTTCTGGAACGCGATCTTTTGGAACGTTCATTTGCGGTGAATTTAACCCCGTAACGGCATGAAAAATACTGCCGTTAATTCGGGGAATAAAATCACCGTGTCGCATGAAAAAATGTGAATTAAAGGCTTCTTAAGAAGCACTTTTATACATTTAAAGAAACCACTTTCGTTTACCTGTCCCGTGTGTGAAATCCGTCCCCGTTATCGGCGTTGACGCTTCAGGAGCTGCTTTTAAAATTACTCTAGCGCTGACATTGACGATTTAATAAAAATAAAAAATACACAAATCGCCACTAGGAACGATTTGTCAGCCAACGCTTGTACTCCAACAAAATATTAACCAGGACAAGGGAGGAGAAACCGCGTTTTAACCCCGCCCCCCCTTAAAGGCGCCAAAATCTCGCACACGGCCAGTGGCAGAATTACAGCGCGACTGAAGGTAAGTTTTGTAACATACCTACCTTATGCCCACCGAATCCACACTGACCATGGATCACACTAAACTTTAATCCAGAACCAGGGGCCACAGTTTAAGAATAAGGAGTAAGCCATTTAGAACGGAGACGAGGAAACACTTTTTCTCACAGAGAGTTGTGAGTGTGAAATTCTCTGCCTCAGAGGGTGGTGGAGGCAGGTTCTCTGGATACTTTCAAGAGAGAGCTAGATAGGGCTCTTAAAAATAGTGGAGTCAGGGGATATGGGGAGAAGGCAGGAATGGGTACTGATTGGGGATGATCAGTCATGATCACATTAAATGGCGGTGCTGGCTCGAAGGGCCAAATGGCCTACTCCTGCACCTATTGTCTATAAAGACATAAAAATATGGAGTAACTCAGCAGGGACAGGCAGCATCTCTGGAGAAAAGGAATAGGTGATGTTTCGGATCGAGACCCTTCATCAGATAGGATATACTGTAGATTGCACTAGTTCTATATTATCCCACTTTCTCATCCACTCCCTACACATGAGGGACTGTCACTCACATTTTCTGCTTTTACAACAGCCGAGGAACATAGAAAAATCAATGGAATGTAAAACTAGACTTGGCAATAAACGTTATAGAGTACTTTTAGTTTTAGATTTAGAGATATAGCACGGAAACATGCCCTTTGGCCCACCGAGTCCGTGCCGACCAGCGATCCCCGCACATCAACACTCCTACACCCACCAGGAACAATTTTTACCAAGCCAGTCAACCTACAAACCTGTACGTCTTTGGAGTGTGGGAGGAAACCGAAGATCTCGGCGAAAACCCGTGTAGGTCATGGGGAGAATGTACAAACTCCATACAGACCAAAGATACTAGAGGAGCCTCTAGTATCTTTGATACAGACAGCACCCGTAGTCGGGATTGAACCGGGGTCTCCTGCGCTGCATGCGCTGTAAGGCAGCAACTCTACCACTGCGCCACCGTGACTGTACCCCTGGGCTGGGGTAACTCGGCATCTCTGGAGACCATGGACAGGGACATTTCGAGTCGAGAACCTTCTTCAGAGTTAGTTGATGCAGTTAACCAGTTTTATTCTCCTCAACTGCTTCCACTGGCCCATTATCCTCATATCTGTCAGCAGAAGGGTCCCAACCTGAAACGTCACCTATCTTTGTTCTCCAGATATACTTCCAGACATGCTGAGTTACTCCAGTACTTTGTGTAGTTTTATATGAACCAACATCTGCAGTTCCTTGTGTCTTACCTTCTTTACTTATTGGATTCCAGCATCTGCAGCCTCTAATCACCTTGCGCTTTTTATATATCTCCACTCACCCCACTCCATGCCATACCATGCCTGGCTCCATCTACCTTTTTTAGTTCTCCAATCAACCATCAAACATTGTCTCTGAAATCCAACCCTCCCCCTTCTGGCTTCCTCGCTCTACTGACTTGGTTCCAGTGATAACCTATCACTTCTGCCTCAGCCCTCCCTCTCATGTCTGAGTTGAGTTTAGTTTATTGTCATGTGTACCGAGGTACAGTGGGAAGCTTCTGTTGCGTGGTAACCAGTCAGCAGAAAGACAGTACATGATTACAATTGAGCAATCCACATTGCACAAATACATGATAATGTGAATAACATTTAGTGCAAGATAAAGTCCAATCAAAGTTAGTCCGAGAGTCTCCAATGAGGTAGATAGTAGCTCAGGACTGCTTTCTAGTGTTGGTAGGATGGTTCAGTTGCCTGATAACAGCTGGGAAGAAATTATCCCTGAATCTGGCCATGTGCATTTTCACACTTATATCTCTTGCCTGATGGGAGAGGGAAGAGGGAGTGATACCCTCAGACTTTGTTTCAAGTGATGCCTGATCCGCTGAGTTTCTCCAGTGGTTTGTTTTATACTTTTGAAAAGCACTTTGGGCAGTTTTCATATGTTAAAAGTGGGATGCAATGCTAGACTGCGCAATGGTTCAATGATTCTTTTATTGTCACATGCAAAGTGTAGACACAGTGATATTCTTTTTCTTACAAACAGTCCAGTAGAGTACTGCCATACCACCGATCCTTGATAACAAGTGTACAGACATAGTTTACTGAGCCCGCGTGCAAGAGGCGCCATTTTAAAGGTCCATGCTCCAGTTCTTATGAGCGCTGCCTGTTCCAGGCAAGTCCCAGGCTGTTGCGGGCCTCCAGTCATCTCTCTTTCCTTGTACACCTTTGCCCGTCCACCTTTGTTCCCTGGGGCTGTCTCCTGCAGCCCACCGCAAGGGCGCAGTAGGCCGGACCCAGGTTCCCTCTCCTCTTCACTTTTGTTGCATTCCCATTTACCTTTGCTTTAGATCAGTTTAATTGTTTCATGTTTAATCTAGATTTAAAGAATGTTGTCTACATTTGTTACTTCAGAGGATAATGTGACATTGCGATTGCCGAAAATTTGAATTGAGTACAATGTAACTCATGTAATGGCATTGACAATAGATGAAGCAAGATCTAAAGGACGGCAGATTTAAAAAAGATTTGAAGCGTGGGGAAAAGGTGCAAGAAACTTCATTAAAACTCTGTAGAAAGTGAAGATGCATCAATTAAGCCACTGCATAGGTAAAGGAATAAAAGACTGGAAAATGACGCTGCAATTTAATCAGAAGCACCAATCAGAAAATATTTAACTGTATAGGGAGGTTTCACGGCAGTCGGGTACGACCCATGACCCGTACTGTTGCTACGCTACGCCAAGTGGATTACACGCGATGAACTGCAGGTAAGCACTCTCCATTGTTTCCAGCGTAGCGGTTCCGTTAAAACCCGCCGAAATTGTCAATTTTTGCGCTGTAAATAATTATCGAAATCGGGATAAGCGTGAGAGACATTTAGCCTACTTCAGAATCCAAAAAGTGAGGAGAAATGACGGTAGATACAAGCGAGAGCTGAAGGGACAACAACAGCCAGAGTGCTTGCCGAACATTGGCCGTTTGCTCACTGCATTTCATCAACTAAGGCATTATTTGGTTTTTTTCTTGATTCCTTTGGCATCTAAAAAGTTTCAGAAGGGATAAATCTGGCTGTAAAATTTTAAAATCGCCCATGGTTCCCAAGTGGGTTTTTACATACAAAAAGAAAACGCCTCTGAAGCAAAATTTACAGCCAGATTTATCACTTCTGAGACTTTTTAGATACCAAAGGAATCAAGAAAAAACCCAAATAATGCCTTACCATTGATGAAATGCAGTGAGCAAACGCGATAATTCCCAATATTTTCAATTCCGATATCTGCACGGCCAATGTTCGCCAAGCATTTTAGCTGCTGTTGTCCCTTCAGCTGTTGCTTCTCTTTACCTTCATTTCGCTTCACTTTTGGAATTCTGAAGTTGGGTACATGTCTCTCACACTTACCCCGACTTCCACAATTTTTTACAGCGAAGAAATTCAACATTTTGGCGTTTTTTAACAGGTAGGAAAGTACGCGTTTCTAGCATTAATAACATATACCGGAAGTTACGGATGTCCTCCAGATGGATTGAGTGGCTCCGTGCGTCAAGCCCTATGACCCAGTGACCTTACGTGCAATCCCCCTATTGTGAGGTTGCAAAGACATTCTGAGATTTCAATATCTTTTCTCAACTGCCATATTTAATTAGAATGTAAATGAAGATAATTTTGTATTTCCTATGAATTATGGGAGGGTTTACAATTCATAACATATCTGAAGGCCTCAATGATAGATTCGGGCACAAAATGGATAGACAATGATTGGCCATTCAAGTGCCCATGGATGAAATACAATAATTGTTTAATCCTGAGCAAAAAAAACCAAATTGCTGGAGGAACACAGTGGGTCAAGCAGCATCTGGGGAGGGAATGGACAGACAGTTTCCATTTATGGAAGAGTCTGTATTTCCCAGATGTGCCAGATCTGATGCCGTGTTCTTCAAGTGGCCTTTTCCTCAATCAATCAAAGGTCGTGCTGGTGCATTGAAGGTGGTAGTGAATTTCATCACTGATATTTGCAGTGCACCGTTGCAAAAGCATTGATAGAAGTGTTGATACTGGTCATCCCTGAAATTGGCAATGTGTGACACCCATTTGCTGGTATCATGGCTTGCATGTTGTCATACAGTAGATATAAGGTGGAGATAAATATCTATCGATGGCGAAGTTTAAGACCCTCCTGATCAAAGTCTTTGGTATGGTTGGAAGGGGCCATGTGTAGGTGCTGTTTTTGTATTTTTCTGTTGCTTGTCACATGGTGAAGATCCTTTCCACAATGACTCCTTCTCATTGATCAAAGCTGTGAGTTTAGCCTCCTGCTCTGCTCTCCATATACCCATGACTGTGTAGTTGAGCACATTTGCAATTCCATCTATACATTTGCTGGCAACGCTATTGCGGTTGGTTGATTCACCAATGGTGATAAGTCGGCGTATTGGCGGAAGATAGAACACCTGGTTGAATGGTGCTGCAACACCAACCTCTTGCTTAACGTCAACAAGAAACAAGGAACTGCAGATGCTGATTTACAAAAAATGGAACAAAGTGCTCGAATAACTCAGAGCAGCAGGTGGCATCTCTGGAGAACATGGATAGGTGACAATTTGGGTCAGACTGTTTCAGTCTGAAGATGGGTCCTGACCTGAAACATCACCTATCCATGTTCTCTAAACCAGTTGCCTGACCTTCTGTGTTACTCCAGTACATTGTATCTTTTTTTTCCAAGGAATTGATTGGCTTCAGTTTCACTCATAGAGAACAGTTTTTACTTTATTGTAATGGCAATTTCCGTCTTTTCCAATATCTAACTTTTCATTGCCATTAATACACAGGCAGGGAGGAGTAGAACTTACGCAGACAACAACAAAAACAAATCCTCCAGTCGTTCTCAAAAGGTTAAATGCTTTTATATATATAAAAGATACATGGTGGAATACTTGACTGTAGGTTGTAGCTTGTATTCCAAGAGAGAGAGACAAGCCCAGGTTTGTCTCAGGTTCATGTATATTGAGACAATGACAGGTGCGGTTGAAATGTGTCTACCAATTGATAAGGGAGACAATCTCAAACTCGTCCTGTAGTGATGTATATTGGCTGCATCTTGTGACCATGACTAACATCTTTGGAATGTGATTAAGTGACACACAGTATAAAACACCGTGCAAATCTATGTTCATTGAAGTGGTGGCGCGGGGAAGTCAAGTGTCTGTTGCTTACTTGACTGGTGTATCCCCGTCACTGATCAGTAAAGCTTGAGTTGGTTTACCTAACGTTTTTGTGAGTTGTCTGTTTTTAAAGTAGTGAACCTTATCAGTTCTTTCCAGTTTAATTAATTATTTACTGAAGTAGGTGTACAGACAAAGAAGTACACATACCAGATCTTCCTTATCCATATACAAATTGTAGCTTTCCATTCTCACTATCTGATCTGGTAAAAACTGTATTCTTTCTCCCGTGCCTGCTCCAGTCTGATCTGGCCACTCCCTATGATCACGCTGTATGTAACGTTCATCTACGCATCTAAAGCTCACCCCGTGTTCAAAATAATTCTGTAAGAAATATCTAGACAAAATAATAAAATATGCTAACAGTAACTAGCCTAAGCATAAATGGTTCCTACAGTTACAGTTAAGGTGGCCTTTGATGGATGGTCAGTGTGCCATGGATGGACTGCCTCTCTGTCTCTGACGAATTCACTCCCATTCTTGGTTCCTGTAGGTGAGGCAACGAAGTGCAGTGCAAGCTATGAAGCAGTAACTCTGTGACTAAGGCTCAGTAACATTTTGTTTTCTTTATTTTTAATGCAGGTTTCCATGTGGCTATCAAAGATGTTTGGAGACCAGCAAGTTCCTTCCTATGAAGTAAATCCATGGACAACGGATATTCTCTGCCGTCTAATGGAATATAATGAAACTCGAGATCATGATGTTGAACTACTGATTGAGGATTTTAAACAAAAAACTGAGGAATACAAGTCTGACAGTGAGTTATCTGCTGAATATTACTATTAGCTTTGATTATGGAATGTGCTTTCTTGTAGATGACTTTTGGAATTAGGATTAGAGTTCTTTCCTCTGTTCCAACTCTTCCATTTGTCTTGTAAAATTGTCAGTGCCACCCTATATTCAGTGATATCTTGAGGTAAGATGACGCAACTCGATTGTTACCCCTCCAGCATATTGTTGTACAGTCCAAAGTAGTAGGTACAGTCAGTCTGAAGAAGGGTCTCGACCCGAAACGTCGCCTATTCCTTTTCTCCATAGATGCTGCCTCACCCGCTGAGTTTCTTCAGCATTTTTGTATTTAAAGTAGTAAGTAGTGTATTTTAACCATGGCAAACTTTTCAATGCCAACAATAGTGCTTTTAAATAGAAATATAAATTTATTTTAAATAAATAAAACAATTCTTAATCATTTTGATTAGATTTAAGTGTCTGCCATGATGAAAAATGCATGATTTATTTTTAAGAATGTTTTGGGATCTTGGTGCCGTGACAGTTTGGTCACTCGTGGTTCAAACCATGGATCTTGTGCTAGGATAAAGAATGGATTGTCTGTAAATAGACACAAAATGCCGGAGTAACTCAGCGGGACAGGCAGCATACCCCATTCCTTCTCTCCAGAGATGCTGCCTGTTACTGCAGCATTTTGTGTCAATCTTCCATTTAAACCAGCATCCACATGGATTGTCAGTATCTAGGCTAAGGCTAACACCAATTTTAATCTGATGTGATAATATGATAATTGTTCTTGAATCTGCTAATTGTTCTTGAATCTGCTAACTCCTGTCCAACTTTCTCTATCTGTACAGCTAGCTACTTAGAGGATCTCCTTATGGCCAACGTTGGTCTGTCCGCTTCTAGCCTTTCCAGTAATGGATCTGGCTTCCTGAAAATGTTGGTGGATAGCAGTCTTGCTTTGCAGCTGAAAGATACATCCCAAACCAGGTAATCATTTGATGTGAACAACCAGTAACTGTCTTACAGAACATTGTTTAAAAAAACGAATATGTTGGCACTTTCTGCCTCTTACCCTTCTGATTGGAATAGTTATTATTTCATCAAAGATCACAAGGGAAAGTGGAAATGCATTAGACATGATCTAACATGTGTGGTTGAAATACACGTCAAGAGAAGTCAAAAGAGTGTTTTATTGTCATGTGTCCCGAAACAGAACAATAAAATTCTTATTTCCAGCAGTACAACAGGTATGTAAACATAGTACTCAGTAGTTAGCTGTGTGAAAGACACATCTTCTTAATGCGCTGGGACGCATCCTCAGTGATGTGACCTGGGTTCATCGGGTGTTTCGGGTCTCACAACATCAGACACCCTCGCCCAGGCGACCCAGCCGGGGTTCATCAAGCCCCGACTTGCGTCCCAGCAGCAACCGCCCACGGATCAGCCCTCTTAATCCAAAGACACCTAATGCCTTTCTCTGCGGCTTCGCTTGCGGATTGAATGGCCCTCTTCTTTGCCAGCCCCGTAATGCCCAACTGGTTGAGGACTTTTGCAGAATGAGCGTCCTGCAAAGCCTCTGCAGCCCACCTCTATGGTCTCATAGTGTGTCTTCCAGCCGCTGTCCTGGCACATCTCCACCAGTTCCTGGTACTTTGCGCGTTTCCTCTCGTTAGCCTCTTCAATGCGCTCTTCCCAGGGCTCTTCTCAGCTCCAGAATGTTCAGCTGTTTTGTCACTTCTGAGGTGATGATTATGCCTGGCCTTAATAAACCCCAAAAAACACAAAAATAAATTCAATGCCAATTTCTACCCTCACTAGATTGTGGTATCAGGAGTTATCTGCTGATTACTACCCTTGATCTGCTTTTTAATCTTCTGCCTAACTCCTTATATTTACTTCGCCAGACAACATATTTTTACTATTTATATCATTTGTGCCAGTTTGCACAACAACTCTGGCTGCTCTCCCTCCCCCTTTAGAATGTTTTGCAATTATTTGGAAACATCCTGGACCCTGGCACCAGGAAGGCAACACACCATCCTGAAGTCTTGTTTGCTGTCCCAGAATCTGTTGTCCGTTCCCTTACCTAACGAGTCTCGTTTCATGATGGCTCAATCTGACTTTTCCCTTCTCGTCTGTGGCTCAGAGCCAGGCTTGTCACTGCAGACCGGACCACTGCTGCCACTGTTCTCCCCTGACTGGTCCTCCCCAACAACGGTTACCAAAGCAACATACCTGTTGTTGATGAAATGGCGCCAGGGGATTCCTGCCCTCTCTGCCTACTCTTGACTCTTGGGACCTTTGTTGTTCATATAAATGACTTGGATGTAAATGTGTTGGTTAGTAAGTTTGCAGACGACTGCAGAATTGGTGGAGGTACGAACAGTGAGGAAGGTTGTCCAAATAGATAATGGGATATAGTTTAATCCGAGCAAGTATGAGGTGTTGCAATTAGGGATGTCGAATGAACGGGGAGAGTAAACAGTTAATGACAAGACTCTTTTTAAGAGCTTTGATGTACGGAGGGATCTTGTGATCCAAGTGATAAAGAAGGCGTATGGTAAGCCTGCCTTCATGGTTCAGGGCATGGAGTGTAAAAGTCAGGAAGTCATGTATTAGGCAGAAGGAGCGATTAGACAAGCTTGGGTTGTTTCCTCCAGAGCATCAGAGGTTGAGGAGAGATCTGATAGAAGTGTATAAAATTCTGAGAGGCATTAACAGGGCAGACAGTTAGAACCTTTTTCCCAGGGTGAAGATGTCAAAGTCCAGAGGGCTTTGCTTGAAGGTGAGAGTGGCAACATTTAAAGGAGTTGTGAGGGGCAATTTTTTTTTTTTTACACACAGTGATGGGTTCCTGGAACACTGCCGGGAATGATGGTGGAAGCAGATACAGTCGCGGCATTTAGGACACTTTTGTATTGCAACGTGGATATGCAGGGAATGGAGGGATATGGATCACATGCAGGCAAAAGAGATTAGTTTATCTTGGCATCATGTTTGACACATACATTGTGGGTCAAAAGGCTTGTTCCAATGCTGTACTGTTCTATGTCCTTTCTGCCTTTTTGAACAGAGGAATCAATTTAGCTCTAGTTTTTCTGCAACCATGCATTATTAATCTTGGAAGTTTACTGAACTGTTAAAATTGTTTTGTGCCAGCTGTGTCACATGCTGTAGAGAGGATGAATGTGTAATCCTGCTGTAGCCATTCCCACGTGACTGCTTTTGTGCGAATTCGAGGAGTAATGGAATTTATTCCATGCACTGTAAAATATTTAAAGCGCCATCTCATGGTTGGTAGGCAGAAATGCTGGAGAAACTCAGCGGGTGAGGCAGCATCTATGGAGCGAAGGAATAGGCGACGTTTCGGGTCGAGACCCTTCTTCAGACATCTCTTAAACATCTCATGATTGGGCTGCTTTTTCAAATTAGAATCAATGGCCAACATCTGAAGCCTGAACCATTCTAAAGAGCAAAGAATTAAAAGAAAATATGATTTGGGAAATACAGAAATTCAATTTAACTGACCTCTTTATAACGGATTTCAGTTACAGCGGACCAAATCTGTTGAAGACAATTCGTTTTTTCACGGAATGAACACCGTTATCTGGATGGAGCGAATGGTGTTTTTGAACCATTATAGCTTAGTTTAGTTTGGAGACACAACGTGGCAACATCAAGTCCATGCTGACCAACGATCCCCCGTACACAAGTTCTATCATAGTCATAGAGTGATACAGTGTGGAAACAGGTCCTTCGGCCCAACTTGCCCACACGGGCCATCAATGTCTCAGCTACACTAGTTCCACTTGCCTGCGCTTGATCCATATCCCTCCAAACCTGTCCTATCCATGTACCTGTCCAACTGATTCTCAAATGATGAGATAGTCCTAGCCTCAACTACCTCCTCTGGCAGCTTTGTGTGAAAAAGTTACCCCTCGGATTCCTATTAAATCTTTTCCCCTTCATCTTGAACCTATGTCCTCTGGTCCTCGATACCCCTACTCTGAGCAACAGACTCTGTGCATCTGCCCGATCTATTCCTCTCATGATTTTGTACACATCTATAAGATCACCCCTCATCCTCCTGCGCCCCAAGGAATGGAGACCCAGCCTATTCACCTCTCCCTATAGCTCACACCCTCTAGTCCTGGCAACATCCTCGTAAATCCTTTCTGAACCCTTTCAAGCTTGACAATATCTTTCCTATAATATGGTGCCCAGAACTGAACACAATATTCTGAATGCGGTCTCACCAACGTCTTATACAACTGCAACATAACCTCCCAACTTCTAAACTCAATGCTCTGACTGATGAAGGCTAAAGTGCCAAAAGCCTTTTTGACCACCTTATCTACCTGCGACTCGACCTTCAAGGCACCATGCACCTGTACTCCTAGATCCCTCTGCTCTATATCACTCCCCAGTCCTACCATGTACTGTATAGGTCCTGCCCTTTTAAGACATCCCAAAATGCACCACCTCACACTTCTCTGCATGAAATTCCATCAGTCATTCCTCAGCCCACCTGGCCAATCGATCCAGATCCTGCTGCAATCGTTCACAACCATCTTCATTATCTGCAACACCACTCACTTTTGTATCATTAGCAAACTTGCTAATCTTGCCCTGTATGCTCTCACCCAAATCATTGATGTAGATGACAAACAATAACGGGCCCAGCACCGAACCCTGAGGCACACCAGTGGTCGTAGGCCTCCAGTCCGAGAAGCAACCTTCCACCATCACCCTCTGCTTCCTTTCATGGAGCCAATTTGCTTTCCATTCAGCTATCTCTCATTGGATCCCATGTGATCTAACCTTCCAGAGCAGCCTACTATACGGAACCATGTTGAATGCCTTCCTGAAATCCATGTACGCAACATCCATGTACAGCTCTGCCCTCAGCGACCTTTTTGGTCACGTCTTCAAAAATATCAATCAGATTTGTGAGACACAACCTCCAACGTACAAAACCATGCTGACTATCCCTAATCAACCTTTGTCCATCCAAATGCCTGTATAATGTATCCCTCAGAATACTCTAGTAACTTTCCAACTACAGATGTTAAGCTCACTGGCCTATAGTTCCCAGCATTTTCCCTGCGGTCCTTCTTGCAGAGGCACAATATTTGCCACCCTCCAGTCTTCCGGCACCTCTCCTGTATTTAAGGACAACTCGGAAATTTCTACCAGGGCTCCTGCAATTTCCGCTCTAGTTTCCCGCAATGCCCTCGGATATATCCGATACACGCTAGGGACAATCCACTGTGATTAGGATAAAACTACTGCATTCCAAAGACAAAGACATTGTAATGGCATGGGATTTTTTTTTGGGTGCTGACAGGCAAGCCTGCAGCCCAACTGGCCTCTGTGAACTACGCGAACTGCTGGCAAAGCCTTCCAGCTTCACCTGACCCCGGCCGCCCCCACTCCCCCTCCTCCCCTGCTCTTGCACCCAGGCACACCAGTTCCACCTCACACACTAGGGATAACTTGCAGTGTGCAGGTAAAACCGGAGCACCCGGAGGAAACCCACTCGGCCACAGGGAGCACCCGTGGTCAGGATCGAACTCGGATCTCTGGTGCTCCAAGGTAGCAACTGTACCATGGCTCCACTGCCGTCCCAAGGTATTGTGTATTTTGTGTCCTTGACTATTTATTGTCTGGTGGACAATTGGTAATAATGGTCAGCATCGCCCCCTGTGTGGTCCGTTATAGCAAAGGTTTACTGCAATGATTCGATGGCAAAAGATTTGGGTACAGATTAGATCTAGGTTGAGTTGATTTGTGATCAACTAAAATTGAGTGAGCTAATTGATCTCTCGACTGCTCTGACATTTAACAAGATCAAGACTATTTTTCTGCCTCCACCATTTTCCCGCTCGATTTCTATATTCTTTGATGGTGCTCCTCTATAAGTACTCTGTTTGCAGACCTATATGCTGTGGCAAGTAAAGGGCCTGTCCCACTATATGAGGTAATTCAAGAGTTCTCCCGAGTTTCCCCTGATTCAAACTCGGAGAATTATGGTAATAGCCGTTCGTAGGTACTCGGGGCTCTCGTGGACATTTTTCACAGTGCTGAAAAAACTTCACGAATTACCGCATTTCCGGAGTACCTGCTGTTAACATTACGAGCCGCTACGGGACATCCACGAGCTACGACTTAGCCGCTACGTACATTCGACGTACTTACCACGAGTTTGATTTTTTTTTAAACTCGGGAGAGCTCTTGAATAACCTCGTACGGTGGGACAGGCCCTTAAGAATTTCATTGTACTCTTTTCGGTACATATGACATTTAAACATCTTGACATGATTCCTCTGATACACAGAAATACGTTTTGGATATTTTTTATGTCTGATCCACTACATTCCATATGGATGGACATCTCCAACAATTCAGCACCCTCTGTGTGAAAACATTTCTCCTTTTTGGCCTACCTCTTTTGAGACTGACCCGCAGTTCGAGACTCTTAAGATAGGTGAAACATCCTCCATCTACTTATTAATCATGTAGAGGCTTTAACTATTTCTTAAACGTTTTGTGCTTACCTTGTTCCCAATGAATATCACTATGTTCTGAAAAGGTCATCTCGCGTATTTATTCAAGGTCAGGTCGGAGATAGTTCCCCCCCCCCGCCACGGGTACCATGTAATCCCGTGCTACCTGCTCCATGGTCGGATAGTCGGCGACTAATCCGTCTCCCCCACCTGGTTTGCCAGGAGAAGAGGGGGCTGTTGACCCCCAGCAGGACCAAAAACAAGACCTGTCAAAGGGCAGATGAGCTTCTAGCAAGCCAACGGCCATCCACACCAGT
This sequence comes from Malacoraja senta, assembly GCA_038087875.1. Lineage (NCBI taxonomy): Eukaryota > Metazoa > Chordata > Chondrichthyes > Rajiformes > Rajidae > Malacoraja > Malacoraja senta. The sequence continues at coordinate 378,639,592 of CM075977.1, read as the reverse complement.
AGAAGTTGCGATCACTGTCGTACATGGCATTGTAAGAAATGATGATAAAGCACACACACCAAAATCCTATACTTCCAGCGGCAGAAGTCCGCAGGAACTGGAGGACAGAGATGTGTGGTGCGTCCGTCACCACTGCGTTGCTAATGTTTTTCAACGATGATGAATGAATTAATTAATTTATTCAAACATTACCCACTAATGGTTTCTTACTCATCCTCGTATAAAAATCTCCCCCAAAATCTCTGGTTGGCATGGTGAATCAGCATGACACAGATTTTCCAGTGATCATGTGTATCTGCTTTATGCGCAATAATATGTGGTTTTGTGTATTGTCATGTCCCATCTGGATTTTCATTGTAAAATATACCACTTCATAGTTTGTTTAGCTTGTGCTAGATTTAATTTAAACCAACTCAAATCTACGACAAACTACAATGGGTGCATGTACAGTCTGGGAGGTTGACACGCAGGATTCTTCAGGACCCCTCTCACATCCTGTTTCCTGAGTTTGAGTGGCTCCCCTCAGGACGCAGACTTCGCTGTCCGGGTTGCCGGACACAGAGGAGGAAGGCAACCTTCATCCCCAGGGCTGTCCTGCTTTTTAATGCTGATCACTGACTCGAACATGTGAAGTGAAATGGCCTTCTATAGGCACTTTCTGGTTGAAGCAGTAAGGAAGCACTTTAGAGGATGTTACTATGTGTTGAAGATTATTACTATGTGTTGAATGTAGATGTGCTGTGTGTGTTGTGTGATTGTGCAGTGTGTCTCTGAGATGCGTGTGTTGGTTGATTGTGCAGTATGCGTGCTGCTTATGTTTGTTGATTGTGTCTCTTTTTTTTAGAAGCTACTGTAATGCGCCCTTTTAAATTGCCCCTCGGGGACGAATAAAGTGCTTTGTATTGTATTGTATTGTATTGTACTTTGGTTATAATTGCAACAGATTTAATGAACAAGTTATGTACAGTACAAAGCAATGCTTTACACAGAATAAGTACAGTATGTTCCTCAATCCCTGTATGACATCTATACAACCTCTTTTCCCTCTGATGAGTCTCATTCACTGCAGATTATTTTCATCCTTGTCCTGCTGCCACTCACTCCCATACTTTAAGATTGTTTTAAGCTCACATTCTAACCATTTTACCCCTGAATCCTGCAAAGTGCTTGTTGCATTTTATTTGTCGTGAGCCCTTTTTCCTTTCGTTGATTAGAGTTATTCCTTCTGATCTACGTTTACTGTTTTGCAGACTGACCTACACCTTGGATGGGACCCTCACCAATTGTTTAGAGTTCTTAACAAATGTTGCTTACTTCTCTTTGGATATTTCAACCCCATCTTTTAATCAGTATTTTGGCTCCTCTTTTCCTGTTTCAAGTACCATATTTAGTTAGCACCATCTTTGTAGATTTAATGTCCTAGTGTGTGCGCCAGGTACTCTGCTTCCAACATAACACCCACAGTCTAAATTGGTCTCCTGACTCTCACATACTGCCAGTATATAATGTAACTCTGTTATGCTCCTCAGTTATTTTTGACTTGACTGTTATGCTTTGGTTTTTAATCAGTATCACATTTTGTATTAGCTTTACAATATTAATCTTAATGTTATCAACTTTGTTCCATTGCAGCAAAATAGTAAAACACTAAGGCAAATCAGTAACATTTTAAAGTAGGCTTATACGTTTAAAACACTTTTCTGAGAGGACCAGCCTACTAAATCTCTTCTTGTATGACAGTCGCTTTCCTGTTAACAGTTGGCCTTGCTAGTGAAGGCCAGATTCTGGTAATTAATAAATAAAAACAATCTCAAAATCAGTTGGATCAATCTTTTCTGCACTCCTTCCAATGGCAAGTACATTTTCCTTTAGACAAGTAGAACAAAATTGTACACATTACTCCCGGTCTCACTAAGGCACTGCATAGCAAATTGTCTTCCACAAATCCCATTTCAGTAAGGGTTAATAAATCATTTTGTAATCTTTTTTTAATTGTCTGCTGCATGTACAAATTAACTTTCACTGGCTTATGTACAAGGACAACGGAAAATCGATATTTCCCAATCTTTCAGTATTTCAACAGAAATATCGAAGTGGTTAATTTCTACATCAGTTTTGCTTTCCAGTCCTTGCCTCTGTCCTTGAATGTCTTAACGTTCAAACCTGACTCTGTGCACTCAAGTTACAGTATTTGAAGGCCTTTGGGATGGAGAATTACAAATATTGATATATGAATGAAGTAATTTCTCCTTATTCCAACTGTAAATGGCCAAGAACTATCCCAACACTATGCTGCCATGTTGTTGTCTACTCACTGAGCTTGCCCATATCTTCTCAAAGACAATTTGCTTTCTCATCTCTACCAACATTGCCCATTATTTTCACATTCCCTATCGGACTTTCATATAGTGGAGGAACTAACTGCAATTGCTGGTTTTCATATTAATGGTTAATTTGAAATGGCATGGTTAATTTCACTTGTCCATTTCAATCCTATTCTTTGAATGACAGAATAGGTCAGGAGACTTTATATAACAGTAGCAGTGGTAGGACAAATTGTTCTTTAAGAATGCTCTGCCATTCAATAAGTCAATAGCTGATTCTTTATATCAACACCATAGTTCTGCTTGATCTCTTTAGTATATAAAAGTCCATCGACCTACACTTTGAATGTAATATACGTTGCAACCCCTCAGTATTTGAACTCTTATTGGTAGACAAAAGTGCTGGAGAAACTCAGTGGGTGCAGTAGCATCTGTGGAGCGAAGGAAATTGGCAACGTTTCGGGCCGAAACCCTTCTTTTGAACTCTTATTTCTTATTATCTCTTAATAATTCACTTTCCACTATTTTAACAAAATGAATATTCTTACTTTTACTTTCCCATACCTTTTTTTGTTCATAATTGATAAATATATGCTTTCGGCAGTGTTATATTGTTTTGTCATACAGATTCATTTTGGAAAAGATTAAGATGTCCTAAACATCTGATTGTTAGAATATGTTTAATTGTTTTCTCCTTTTTTGTCTGGACCTGTTATTTTTGTTTTTCTTTTTCTCATCTGCATAGTTTGAGGTTTGGGAGCTGAATATCCAGACCTCTAATCATAAAAAATACAGAAAATACTCAAAGCACTTAGCAGGTCAGGCAGAAAGAGAAAGAGAGTTAGGTTTTGTGGTCAGTGATCCTTCTTAGATTTTAATTACGCCTTTTCTAAAGCCATTCTTATGTATTCTCACAGTTTGTGTTTCTGTGTGTGTTTTTTTAACCTTTTCAATGGGAGAGAGTTAGCGGACAGTACTATAACAACATTTAAAAGACACTTGGGCAGGTACGTGGATAGGAAAGGTTTAGAGGGATATGGGCCAAATGTGGGCAGGTGGGACTAGTGTGGATGGGGCATCTTGGTCAGCAGTGGCAAGTTGGGCCGAAGGCCTGTTTCCGTGCTGTATGACTCGATGACAGTTGTGACCATTTCATACTCTGAAACCACAATAAAGATTGTGATGAGAAAAGATTGATTCTTCGCCCTGATATATGTTATTGATCTGCAAACCCGGAAACGAAGACTGGCCACTACAGAAGGAAGGTGGAAGAAAGTCTGAAGAAAGGTCCTGACCGAAAATATCACCCATCTTTGTTCTCCAGAGAAACTGCCTGACCTGCTTAGTTACTCTAGCACTTTGTGTCAATCTTCGGTATAAACCAGCATCTGCCGTTCCTTTCCACACAACAGGAAATTAACCCCAATTTGTGACTGACAACGTGCATGAACAACTTAGTAACCAAGGGTATTTACACCGACTGCAGTGCACATTAAAATTTAACTGTGCAATAGATTTTAAATTCAATTTCTTCAAAGCTTTTTAGATGAATGTAGGGCAGGATAAGATGTTTATCTTATGCTATTAAGTTTAGTTTATTATTGTGCGAACCAAAGTGTGGTATTTTTTCCCTGATTTTTCCATTTAAAATACAGACTGCTGGAGAGAAATGGTTCTGTCAGTATTTCAGTTTTGCACAAACTAGAATAGGAGCATCGTACAGCGCAGAGAAAGGCCATTCAGCCCACTCGTATATGTGTTGACTTTTTGAAAAAACGATCCAGTTCATTGTGAGTGCTGAGAAGCTGGTTTGTTGTTCGGTATAATAGAGCAATCCAATCTATTCTCTGATTTTTTTCTATGCACGTACATATTTCCAGCAGGATAGATTTGACTAGCATTGGTCTGAATCAGAGACTGCCTTGCATTATTTAGCTGTTTTATAACATTTTCTTTTTTTTAAAGCTTTATGCTTGCAATTGACGACTTGACATCCGACCATTTAACAACAGAAAACAGAAGTCAAAGAGAAATTCTTAGTGTCCTGTCGAAGAAACTGACTGAAAGCATCATGCTGGAAAAGTCTCTGCAAGCGTGAGTATCAAGGAGCTGATGTTTGTTTATTTCCATTGCCTTTCCCGCACCCTCACTGGCCCTATGTATCACCTTCATGACGTGACGTATGGCACGACACATCAATTAAAGCCATGCTTCTGCAGTATAAATCATTAGCAAACCCACTGGCTTACGTTTTTTCTGATTGAAGAATGGATTAAATTGTAAAAAATAATGTTGCACAAACCCCACATCATGAATAGATTTGATTTAATTGATCACTGTAAATTTGCAAAAGTGATGCCCAAAAGTAGAGGTTTCCAAATATACGTTTAAAAACATTGAATATGACTTCAGTCACTGTAACCTTATTTGCTGATAAACTAGTTCATTATATAGTGATTTGCAACAGTAATTTAGGAGTATATAAGAGCACACTTATTTTATATTAGCACTGTCAGGCTGTTCCAAAGCACTTCACTCAAATAATAGTTGAAGACAGAAACGGTTGGTGTCTTAGGCTGATGACTTTTCATCAGTGAAAGGCTTCCTCTGGCAGACAAATCATAACATGTTGGAATTTTGTATTCAGTATGAGTGTGACGTGGTTAAGTTTAACTGGGATCTCAAATTTAAACAAATTAAATTATAGCGGTGTGAAAAAGTAATTGATGGAAGTAGTTTAAAAAGATTTTCTGGACAAAAATCTGGGTAGGCTTTCATAGTTGGATCCTGAGGGACTGTGGAAGAGCAGAGGGTAAATGTTTGATTGTTTGGTATTGCGATTGTATTATTGCAATGAAAATATCTCTCCACTAGAAGGACTGGCACCTCTTACCCCGGAACTAACAGTCTCTTGCATCAATCAGACCACAGCCATTTGCAGAGCTACTGTATTCATAACACAATTGAAAGTGCCTCATCATGACAAACTGCAATTGGTGTGAAGACGTTTTATTTCCCACTTATTTTATTATGTGAGTGTCTTTTGGGGATGTAGACTAAAATGCTGGAGAAACTCAGCGGGTGAGGCAGCATCTATGGAGCGAAGGAAATAGGCGATATTTCGGGTCGAGACCCTTCTTCAGACCCTTGGGGATAGTGTTCAGTGATAGCTTAATGTTTAATGTTGAAATTGTTATCCTAAGCACTTCACAGGCTTCATTTCAAATTAAAGAAAATTTAACATCGTGCTACAAATAAATATATTAAACATGATATATGTTTAATACATAGAGGGAGTGCAGAGAAGGTTCACCAGACTGATTCCTGGGATGTCACGACTTTCATATGAAGAAAGACTGGATAGACTTGGCTTATACTCGCTAGCATTTAGGAGATTGAGAGGGAATCTTATAGAAACGTACAAAATTCTTATGGGGTTGGACAGGCTAGATGCAGGAAGATTGTTCCCGATGTTGGGGAAGTCCAGGACAAGGGGTCACAGCTTAAGGATAAGGGGGAAATCCTTTAAGACCGAGATGAGAAAAAACGTTTTCACACAGAGAGTGGTGAATCTCTGGAACTCTCTGTCACAGAGGGTAGTTGAGGCCAGTTCATTGGCTATATTTAAGAGGGAGTTAGATGTGGCCCTTGTGGCTAAAGGGATCAGGGGGTATGGAGAGAAGGCAGGTACGGGATACTGAGTTGGATGATCAGCCATGATCATATTGAATGGCGGTGCAGGCTCGAAGGGCCGAATGGCCTACTCCTGCACCTATTTTCTATGTATCTATGACTTGGAAAAAGAGGGAAGATTTAAAAAAAAACTGATGAAAGAGAAAAGTGGAGACATTTCAGGAGGAATTTGTTGATCACGTGTCTAATCTGGGTCCCACAGAATACAGGTCAGTGATGTTAAAGATTGTAGAACTGATGGAGGCTATAGGATGAAATTGAGCCCAATGCACTAATTAAAAAGGATGAGAATTTGAAAACTGAATCAATCTACATATTACTAAAACTCTCATTGTGTGTGTGTGTCTGTCTGTCTGTCTGTCTGTCTGTGTCTGCAATTCATGGCCTGAATTGCGGCAAAACGGTACACGATAGCGCAACAATTTTTGGAGCACCGTACTCACAATTGTCCTATGGTCTGTTGTACCAAAGTTCCGTTCCGATTTCATCGAAGGTAGACAAAAATGCTCCAGAAGCTCAGTGGGTGAGGCAGCATCTATGGACCTAAGGAAATAGGCTACGTTTCAGGTCGAGACCCTTCTTCAGACTGATGTGAGGGTGGGGGGGTGGGGGGGTGGGAAGAAGAAAGGAAGAGGCGGAGACAGTGGGCTGAGGGAGAGCTGAGAAGGGGAGGAGAAAGCAGGGACTACCTGAAATTAGAGAGGTCAATGTTCATACCGCTGGGGTGCAAACTGCCCAAGCAAAATATGAGGTGCTGGTCCTCCAATTTATAGTGGTCCTCACTCTGGCCATGGAGGAGGCCCAGGACAGATAGGTCGGATTCGGAATGGGAGGGGGAGTTGAAGTGCTGAGCCACCGGGAGATCAGGTAGGTTAATGCGAACCGAGCGGAGGTGTTAGGCGAAGCGATCGCCAAGGCTACGCCTGGTCTCACTGATGTAGAGCAGCTGACATCTAGAGCAGTGGGGGGGGGGGGGGGCTTTTATATATTTGAATATATATATATAGTTGGGGGCTATGGGTGAGTGGTGGGATATTGCATTGGGGAACGGGTTGCATTGGGGGACCAGGCCTCCCGTGTGACAGGGACCCAACGGGTCCCACTTGGTCTAGTGTTTTACTAATGTCAGTGCAGTTCAGTGAGTGCAGATTACAAATTAATGGAAATGATGTGTGTTGCAGTTCAGAAGGCAGTTTGCTCTCAAGATAATGGAAAGTTGGATCTGAGCTTTTATATATTTGAATGTGGAGATTATAAATGTGAATGTGGATTTTAGGGGGAAGGCGACTTGAGTGGAGTTGGATGGTACTGAAGTAGATAAGAGGGAACTGCAATTGGAGACATTTGTGACAATTAGGTTCACTCTACCAGGGGCGCCGGGGCGATGGCGGCCCTGCCGGCAGTCTGTTCGTTTTTTTCATTCTTTTTGTTCTTTTTTAGTGTTAAAAGTTTGTTTTAATGTTCTTTCGGTTTGTTTTATGTGGGGGGAGGGGATTGGGGGAAACGTTTTTTCAAGTTCTTACTTTGCCGGAGTTGTGATTAATTTTCGGATCACATTCTCCGGGCTCTGCAGCCTTCCATCCTTGGAGCTGGACGCCTCCTTGGACTGACTGGGTGCGGACTTAACATCGGAGCTGATCCCTTGCCTGTGATCGCTCCCACCGCAGCCACCGCAGACTTTACCATCAAGCTCGCAGTCGGGAGAGGCTAGTCGGGTAGCTCCAACGTCGCGGAAGGTTCGACCAGCCCCGACGCGAAGTTCGATCGCCCGGCGCGGGGGAGCAGACATCCCCCTGATGCAGGAGCTGATCGCCTCGACGCGGAGGGCCCGAACGCCGCCGGCTACGGGAGTCAAGATCATCCCGACAACGGGGGCTTGAGGCCCACGACCGAGGAAGAACTAAGGGAAGGACTTGAACTTTATTTCGCCTTCCATAACTGAGGAATGTGTCGGAGTCACTGTGGTGGATGTTCATGTTAAAATGTGTTTTTGAGTGATCTGTTGCTTTTAATTGTATGACTGACCTGGCCAATGAAATTCCTCGTATGTTGCAAAACATACTTGGCGAATAAAGTGTGATTCTGATTCTGATTCTCTTTGATTGGCAAAGGAAAGTGATAAGGTTATTGATAGCACTTTCTCCAAAGTTTAACAGGAGGAAATCCCTGCCCATTCAGTACTGGATCTTGGACTAGAAACATAGGAACATAGAAAATAGGTGCAGGAGTAGGCCATTCGGCCCTTTGAGCCTGCACCGCCATTCAATATGATCATGGCTGATCATCCAACTCAGTATCCTGTACCTGCCTTCTCTCCATACCCCCTGATCCCTTTAGCCACAAGGGCCACATCTAACTCCCTCTTAAATATAACCAATGAACTGGCCTCAACTACTTTCTGTGGCAGATAATTCCACAGATTCACCACTCTGTGTGAATTTTTTTTTCTCTCATCTCAGTCCTAAAAGACTTCCCCCCTATCCTTAAACTGTGACCCCTTGTTCTGGACTGGTATGTAATCCCCCGTATTACTAGTAGCGAAACAGATCAGAAGCAGCAGGTTCAGGAGAGAGTGATGGATGTTATGTTTTAGATGTTCTTGAAGGAGAGCCTGTTAATTAAAATAGTAATTAATGGTAAAGGAGTGGGAGGAGGAGAATTAGAGCTAAGGCTCTTGTGCTAATTGCCTAGTGAGGAATGGAATTAGGTGAATGGCAGTGCAGGAGAGACTCTGTCTCAGTCCACACGCAAGAAGCAGTTCGGCCTCTGCCCCAAAACCAAAAGGAAGAGCGCAGTATATACCCAAGCAACCAGACCACTGTTTACTGAACCACTGGCCTGTTGTAAATTAGTCTAAAACTGTAAAATAACATGTTTTTTAAGCATAAAAATCTTGTGACAATAGGCTTTGTAATTATTATTATTATTTTTTTAAATTATTTTTATTAGAAGTACGGTAAATTACAATAATACACAACACATATATCTTAATACATTTTTGTACCGCTTCATTTTTTTGAGCTTTAAGAAAGAGATAGAAGTAAGGAAAGTAAAGAAAGTGCGCAAGAGTCGTGAAGTGCAAGAGAGTGTTGGGAAAAGAAAGCCCCTTAGAAAAGAAGTTAGAGAAGGAAGTAAAGTAAGAAAGTAGACCCTAGAAAAGAAAGAAAAAGAAAGTAGGAACAATCGCTCTATTATGACATTATACTCCGCAGAAAGGGGACTACCAACCAAGTCTGTTTTTGTTGTTTTACCTCCCATTACCAGGTCCTGATACCATTTATTTATTTATTTATTTTTTAAAATTACTATTGCACCTCATGCTTGTAATAGGTCCAGAAACGTAGACCACGTCTTTTGGAATTGGTCTGCTTTACCTGCTAAGAGGAAGGCTTTGTAATTAAGTTAAAGATGTACCACTATACTAATTTAGCACGTAGAGTCATAGAATTGTACAGCACAAAACAGGCTTTTTACCCTTCTACACTGATCTAATTTGCCCACACAAGGTCTGCATCCTTTTATACGTTGTATACTCAATTGCTTGTGTAAATACTTCATAAACGTAGCAATTATATCTTGGTGCACCTCCTCCTCTAGCCAGAAAACAATTACACACGGATTTTGTTTTCCCCCAAAAAGGTTAAGGAAGGGTTTCGGCCCGAAACGTTGCCTATTTCCTTCGCTCCATAGATGCTGCTGCACCCGCTGAGTTTCTCCAGCATTTTTGTGTACCTAAGGTTATTTTAAAGTCCCTTTAAAACTTCTTCCTCTCACCTTAAACCTATGGCCGCTTGTTTTTTATACCAAATGATGGCAAAAACATTCTATTTATGCCTCTTAGATACATATACTATTCACCCCCTCAGCCTCCTTTTGCTCCAGGTAAAATGAGCTTCACCTATGTAACCCAATGTCGTCGGCCACATATCGGTGAAAATCTCCTCTGAAATCTCTCCAGTGTAACCAAATCCTTCCTATGATGTGGCAACCAGAGCTGCACAGAATACCGCATGTACGGTCTAACCAGTGTTTTGTGATGTTGCAACATAACGACCAACTTGTGTATCTTATGACCTGACCTTTGGAAGGCAAGCACGATATATGCCACCTTCACCTACCTCCCTGCTCATGTTGCCATTTTCATGGAACTATGGACTTGGTCCCCAAAGTCCCTCTTCATTAACCTTCCTTCGTGTTCTACCATATGTATCCTCTCCCTGTTTGACAACACAAGATGCATAATTTTGCACTTGTCAGAATTAAATTAATTGCCAATGTTTTGCTCAAATTTCTATCTGATCTATATCCTGCTGTAGATTTGGACAAGTTTCCTCGCTAACCACAACACCAATGGTCACCCTAAAGCGAACATGTGAAAAGTGTTCCTTTCATTAGAGCTGATGGGGGTGAAAGATGTAGAATTACAATAATCTTTCTTGTTTTAAGGGATTTACAGAAGACAGATAATGATGTCGTGGAACAGAACGCAAAGGCAGAGAATAAAAAACAGAATATGGATTTCTTCGTAAAAAAAATGAAAGAATGGAGTCAATTGAGCCAAAATTTAGAGGTTGGTGCCATTGTTTTAAGAGTGACTAGACCAAGGGGGACCCGTTGGGTCCCGTCCCCTCAACGCGGGGGTGGAGGGGGGGGCGGCCTTCGGTGTCACACACACACACACACACACACACACACACACACACACACACACACACTAACCACCCCCCATACACACTAACTCCCCTTTGATATTATATTAATATTATTCATTCGCTCTTACCGTATCCCTCGCCCTATCCACTCATGCATAATCCCCAACTTCGCAGACATGGCTAGAGAGGGGGGGGGCGGAGAGGGAGGGGGAGGGGGGTAGAGATTGAGGGGTGGGGTGGGGGCTCGGCGTCACAGGGGAGGGCTGGTTCCCGAACGCAATACTCCACCACTCACCCATAGGTCCCAATATTCACCACTCCCTAGAGAGGGAGGGGGGGCAGAGAGGGAGGGGGTCAGAGAGGGAGGGGGGGCAGGGAGGGAGGGGCAGAGAAGAAGGGGGGGAGAGAGGGGGGCAGAGGGAGGGACCCATCCCCCCCTCTCCTCCCCTTTCCTCCCTCTCCATCCCTCCTCTCCCCCTCCATCCACCGCCCCTCTCCTACCCCCCTCCACCCCCCCACTCCTCTCTCCCCCTCTCCCTCTCTTTCTCTGCCCCGGGGAGGGGGTAGAGAGGGAGGGGGAAGAGACAGCACCTACCCAGGTCGTAGAGCAGAATCCTCCCCACCAGGCGCTGGGCCCGAGCTAGGCTGCGGCCGACGAGGACCAGTGCGAGGCCCGGAGCGATCTGAGGACGGTGAAAATCAGCGGAGGCTTCCGCGAGGGTAAGCCCTCCCACCAGCCCACCCATCGTGGCTTCCGTGAGGGTAAGCCCACCCACCAGCGTGACAGATGATTGGGGGGAGACGGAGAGGAGGTCGTCCCCTGTGACGGTCGCCATGGCCACTTTTCCACTTGAAGGAGCCCAGTGGAGCGCGCAGCACGACTTGAGCACGTGTTCAACGGCTTTAATCCAGAGCCCTGGAGGGGGGGGAGGGGAGGGCGGCTGGGCCACGTAACTCGCAGCTCGCGGAAAACAGTGGGGCTGCGCGTTGAAAATTCTGCGCAGCTTGCCGCGAGGAGCAGAGGCATTGTGACGACATCCAGCTCGCTTCAGCACGTTAGATTTTTAAAAGATGTCAGATTGGTGAACAATTTTAGTAAAAAACTCGGGAAATAATAAATCAAATTTTCAGATGAGGGGATTTTTGAAATCATGAGGTAAATCTCTACCGGAATATGTTAAAATTTCACCGTTACCGCGTCGGGTTTTCGAGGAGATGTGAATCAAAAAAAAAGAATCAAACAAATAAACCCACAAGTAAACATCAAAGATCAGTTTTATAATATAACTAGACCAAGGGTGACACGTTGGGTCCCGCCCCCTCAACGAGCGGTTGCTGGGGGGGCGGGGGTGGGCATGGGCCCGAGTGAGGCCGCCGCCGCAATGTTCTAGAAGCCGAGCCGAAGCGCGAGCAGACTTCTTTTGTGGGAGTCCAGCTGCGGGAGGCGTGACGCGAGCGTACTGGGCGCTGGGCGCGGGGAGGGGCGTGACTTCACAAAAGAAAGGTGTCCTCGGGATCTGAAGAACCTACTTGTTCTTTCTGCGCCTTTTAAAGAACGGGGGGGGGTGACTTAACTCGTGTAAAACAGCAGATGTTTAATCCAGAGCTGGGGTGGGGGGAGGGACCCAGAGAGGGACACAGAGACACAGAAACAATAAAATTCAATGGTATGAAAAAAAGAAATAAACAATGCTTTAATCCACAGCGGGGGGGGGGGGGAGGGGCCAGGAGGCAGGTGGGGGGCGGGGCCAGGAGGCAGGTGTCAAGTCACATTTATTTATTTAGCACATTTAAAAAACAACTCTGGTTGGCCAAAGTGCTTTACATTTCTTATAAGAATAATATAAACAAACAAACTACATACATATATACATATAGCCCTCGCTCAGAGGACGTCAAGAAAGGCTTGGGAGTACAGATATGTTTTTAGTCTTGACTTAAAGGAGTTGATGGAGGGGGAAGTTCTGATGGGAAGGGGGATGCTGTTCCACAGTCTATTCCACACTCGATTGGTGGGCATGTGGGCATTGTGACGTTAGCAGCTGGCAAGTGGCGTTTATTTTTTTTAAAGTGAGTTATGTGAACAATTTTATTCAAAATCTGGGGAAATCATTGATCAAATCTAGAGAGGCGTGGAGTTCTGAAATCATAAGATAAATCCCTACCGAAATATGTAAAAATCTCCTCGTTTTTGCATCTGGTTTTCGAGGAGATACGTTTCAAAGGCAAAATGACACACACACACACACACACACACGCACAGAGAGAAGGGGGAGAGACAGGGAGATGGGCAGAGACAGAGAGGGGCAAGAGACAGAGGGAGAGGGGGTTGGAGAGGGAGGGTCGGGGAGGAGGGGAGAGAGAGATGGAAGGAGAGAGAGGGCTGAGAGGGGGAAGGGAGGGATGGGGTTAGGGGAGGGGGTGGAGGGAAGGGGGTAATGGCCCCTGCCACCATGTTCTACGATCGGGCCAGGGAAACGGAGAGGATTCATAAGCAAGCCGGTGGTCTCCGGTGAGCGGGCGGCTGTGAGTGAGCGGCGGTGACCTCCGGATCTGCAAAACGCTCGTTCTTTGCGCGTTTTGAATAACCGGGGGGGGGGTGGACGGCGTAACGTGACTCGTAGAAAACTACGCATGTGCATTGACGGCAGCTGCATTAATCCAGAACTGCCGGGGGGCGGGGCCACGAGCAAAGGCATTGTGAGGTCAGCAGCTGGGCAACCGTTATATATTTTTTTAATGTCAGTTTGGTGATAAACTTTAGTAAATATCTCAGGAAATAATTCACCAAATTTACAGAGGAATGGATTTTTGAAATCATAAGGAAAATTTCTACCAGAAGATGTAAAAATTGGACCGTTATTGTAACGTCAGCAGCTGGGCAGCGGTCAGATTTTTTAAAAAGGTCAGATTGGTCAACAATTTTATTTAAAAAGTTGGGAAAATAATGTACCAAACGTACAGAGGATTTCTAAAATCACAAGGAAAATCTCTACTGAAATATGTAAAAATGTCCCCGTTTCGGAGTCTGGTTTTCGAGGAGATACGTTTCACGGGCAAAATGACACACACAGTTTTAATATATACTAGACCAAGTGCAGACCCGTAGGGTCTGTTCCCTCAACGCACGTTTGGCGGGGCGGCATGCAGCGTCACACACACTAATCACCCCCACAGGCAAAATATCACACACACACACATCGATATGATATAGATATGATATGATAGATAGATAGATTGCCTGAACTTGCATCTTGTGCATGGATTTTTAAGTGAGAAAGAGTTAATGAATTTGGGAATTTTTGCAACTTAAGAGGCCCAGAGTCCTAATGTGTGTTTTTGGTGTCTCTCTTTGTGTCTTGTGTGGGGGATAAGGGGGAAACTGTTTGGGTCGCCTCCTCCACGGAGAGGCGACTTTTTCCATGTCGCTTCCCCCGTGGCCTAACATCGAGGATCGATGCGTCCTTTCCCGGAGACGTGCCCTGGGCTTCAGCGGCAGGCGCAGCGTGGACTCGGCGCGGAGCGGGCGAGCCCTCGCCGGGGGTCGCCGGAAAGGAACGCCCTGTTCGCTGGCCCGCAGCAGCCTGAAGCCGCGGTCTGCGGAGCTCCAGCTGGCGTGGCGTCCGCAGCCTGGGATTCCTCATTGGGGACCCTGGAGGAGAAGCTCCGACCGCCGGCCCGCGGCCGACTTCTACCACGGGCGCGGCGGCGACTTACCATCAGGAGCGGGGTCCCTCGCCGGGGACCCCTGGAGAGGAGCTATAAATGCCGGCCCTGCCGTCTGCAGTGCTTCTAACTGCGGCACAGCGGGGTCTTTAAATCTTCGACCGCCGGCCTGCGGCCTACACCAACCTGAAGCCGCGGTCTCCGGTGGGGAAGCACCGATTCAGGACTTACCTGGACTTTATCTGGACTTTACCTTGTCTGAACATCTGGACGCCCGCAGCGGCGGCTGCGGAGGGTTGAGGTCCCGACCACGGGGGGGAAATGGAGGAGGACTGGCCAAATTTTGTGCCTTCCACCACAGTGATGAATGCTGTGGTGGATGTTTGTGTTAAATTTTTATTGTGTTTTTCTGTGTTCTTTTTTTCATTGTACTGCTGCTGGCAAATTCATTTCACTTGCACTTTATGTGCAAGTGATGAATAAAACTGATATTGATTGATTGATATTGATATTGACAGAATTTTACTTCACATTAGACTGCCAATCATGTTCCATATCCCTGCTGAAAGACTCTTTGTATTAAATCAAATTCAGAATCGGTGTAGTTTGAGTTTTATTTTCACTCCAAGAGGAAATAAAAAACTTGTTTCAGTTGCATTTAAAGTGCTAAAATTAGGGAGGACAAATGTTATCAATACATTAGCTACAATGCTTTTATTCACGAGTTTAAAAATGGAGCCTTCCAGTTGATGTATTATAGGGATGTTGGGCTGGGCCAAGGTTCTGTTGTCTTCTCCCAGTAGATATCACTATCACTATTCTGGAATAAAAAAATAACCTGGGACCTCACCAAACACATGATCAATTTTTGGATGTTTGCAGATGGTCCTCAAAAGCCACCAGGCCACGAGGGAGAGCAGCTTGGATTGAATTCATGTCATCCCCCACCTCTCCCTTCACGGTATATCTTTGTTGTTTCTTATGCATGAAATGGCTGAGGTTAGGATTGCAAGCCAGTAAAAAATGCTTACAGGATCCTGCATTTCATACACGGCATAAAAGCAAAAAGGGCATGTTGATTGTTTATAAAACACTGACTGAGCCAATTCTGCTCACTGCAGCTTTGAGACATTGTGAAAGTATAGAAAAAGTGTAGTAGAATGGTCCTGGTGATGAGAGATGTTTTTTTCCCCCACATGTGTATCTGAATAAAGATGTCCAATCCATAAAAACCAGAACAAGTTGAACCAAGCCATTTAAAACCCATGATCTTACTGTCAATTATGTTCATTGTGTGTTTTGTTGCTTTTTTTCTGTCATGACTGCATGGTACGAAATCTCGTTCAAACTTGTTTGAATGACATTAAAGGAAATTCAATTAGGACAGGTTGTCAACAATGTGACTAAGTTGTGCTAACCCATGCACAGTTCCACCACAGCCAAGAGTATTTATGAAATTGAAAATGAAATAAAATTGAAGACAATGGAACAAAGACAGAATGCAGCAAACACTCAGCAGCTTAGACAGCATGTGTTGAAATAGAAGCAGAATTAATGTTTAAGGCCAAAGATCCTTTATCAGAGGACAGTGGAAATGGATAAAACTCTTAATGAAGGAAAGTGTCTAACTATTGTCCTTAGCTACCTCATGCATGTTTTTTTTCCTCCAAATTCTGCTCCACCATTTTTTATTATTTCGTTTTTATTGGATCCAGTCTGGTAATGAAGCAGCCCATTGCCAGCTTCAATCAAAACTTGGACAACAT
The DNA here is from genome assembly GCA_038087875.1 of Malacoraja senta. Taxonomy (NCBI): domain Eukaryota; kingdom Metazoa; phylum Chordata; class Chondrichthyes; order Rajiformes; family Rajidae; genus Malacoraja; species Malacoraja senta. The sequence continues at coordinate 378,623,491 of CM075977.1, read as the reverse complement.
TCAGACTTGTGGTGATAAGTGGCAAGCCATATTATGTCATGCAAGTGCCAGACAATGATTATCTTCAACAAGAGCAAATCAAACACATCCTTTCAGCCTTACTGCCACTATTAATATCTTGGGTCACCAGAAACAACTAAATATATTAGCTATTTGAATATAGTGACTGCTGGAGGAGGTCAGAGGCTGGCTATTCTGTGAGAAGTAACTTGTATCCTGACTTCTTAATGCTGTACAACTACCTGCACAGCATTAGTCAGGAAAGTGATGGAATGCTGTTAGTTTCCCAACGATGCTCAAGGAGCTCAATTCTTTCCAGTCAAAGCAACCTGTTTTATTGCAATACAATCTTGTCATTTTAAGCATTTATCAGACAATAGCAGGAGTAGGCCATTCGGCCCTTATAGCCAGCACCGCGATTCACTGTGATCATGGCTGATCATCCACAATCAGTACCCTGTTCATGCCTTCTTCCCATATCCCTTGACTCCACTATCTTTAAGAACTCTATTTAACTCTCTCTTGAAAGCATCCAGAGAATTGTGTTGAAACTGTTGTATTTATTCATTGTTCCATTGTCGGTACATATGACAATTAAACACTCCCACTTGACTCAACAAAATGCATTGCATTTCTTCAACAGTACATCTTACATTCTGATAAACATGACCAAGGACAGGGACAGCTGATGCTTGGGATCACCTACCAGTTCTCCTCCAAGTCACTGACCGTTTAGTTTAGTTTAGAGACACAGTGCGGAACAGGTCCTTCGGCCCACCGAGTCCACGTCGACCAGCCATCCCCGCACGCTAACACTATCCTACACACACTAGGACCAATATTTTGTACATTTATACAAAGCCAATTAACCTACAAACCTGTACGTCTTTGGAGTGTGGGAGGAAACCGAAGATCTCGGAGAAAACCCACGCAGGTCACAGGGAGAATGTACAAACTCCGTAGGTGGGATCGAACCCGGGTCTCTGGTGCTGAAAGCACTGTAAGGCAGCAACTCTACGGCTGTGCCACAGTGCCGCCCTGCGCCATCTTGCTGACTAATGATATCTATCACCATTCCTTTTGTCACTGGGTCTAAATTATAGATAGCAACTGAAAAGCATAATCGTCATATGTACCGAAGCAGCACAACAGGTTCGTAAATAAGGTACTCAATAGAAAATATAACAAACATAAAAAAAAGATTAATAAATTTTAAAAACCTAATACGGTGCAAACAAAATCCAAAACAAAGCCTGAAGTCCTAGTACAATCAAGACAGTTCATAGTTCGGAGTTTAGTTGTAGTTTGTAGTGTTTTGGTGGTGGTTGGGAAGAAGCTTAAGGCTTCCCAACCAATAGGTGGACGTTATAGGTTTCAGTCTCCTATACCTTCTTCCCGACGGCAGGAGTGAAATAAGAGCATGGCCAGGATGGTGTGGGTCCTTGATGATGCTGGCTGCCTCTCTGAGACAGCGCCTCTTATAGATCCCTTCGGTGGTGGGATGATCAGTACCCATGATGGACCAGGCAGTGTTCATCACTTTTGGCAATTGTTACTGAGTGTTTTGATTTGCTGAATCAGGCTGTGATGCAACCAGTCATTATGCTGTACACGTGTAGAAATTCAAGAAAGATACTGGGTCACATCATCTTGTGCAATTGGGAGTAGACATTACATTTACAACCTTGATTGTGATGTCCACACCCTGTGAATAAAGTAAGAGGAAAACATCCATCAAAGCTCATCTGTTCCAAAGAAAGTAATCTCAGTTTATCCAGTCTATCCATGTAAAAGTTATTCATCATCCTTGGAACCATTTAAACAAATCTTTGCCATTATCCTCTCTCAATTGCAGTGGTATGATAATGGCATATATTATAACTGCTCTGGCTGATTTACATTTACTTAAGGTCAGCGTAACCTGTTGACTTCTGAACTCCAAATTAGAGCCCATGGTTCTGTATGTTTTTTGAGCAGTTGATGAATATGTTGTATTACCATCAACGATTTATGCACAGATACCTCCAAATTTTTCTCTTCTTGCTTTCCTCTAACATTGTAATAGCCCTGGAACCACTTTTTGCAATTGTTTCTGGAGGCTGCAGAAAGTGGTGACATTGCCTGGACCATTACGGGTATTGACCTCACCGTCGAAGGGATCTACAGGAGGAGCTGCCTCAAAATGGTGGCTAATATCATCAAATACCCACATCACCAGGCTTTGCTCTTATTTCTCTGCTATTATCAGGAAGAAAGTACAGGAACCTGACAACTGTGGCCTCCAGATTCAAGAAGAGCTTTTTGCCCCCCCCCCCCCCGCCGCCACAGATCCTTCCCTGAGGCTATCAAACTGAACCACTCCTCCCCCTTCTGTCGTGGGGTAGACTGAAACTGACTCCCCTTCCCAATCTTTGCACATCCCCAATCCTTTCCACTCGTCACTTTAATTTAATGTATTTTGTGTTTTATGACTGTTGGTAGATCAATTTCCCTCCTGGGATAAATAAAGTTCTATCGTATTGTATATTTATTCCATTTGGATAAGTATATGGTACTTTCAACTCTGCAGTCCTGAATTTTCACGTTATTTATTGTTTCCCCCCCACTACCCATGCAGTTTTTTTGTTTTTAATGTTAGTGATTCCTTGAACTTATTTTGAATTATTACTTCTCTTCAGTTTTGGATTATTCATTTTCTTTTAACAGAATGAGCTGAAGAAGGTTGGATTTGACCCAAGTTTGAATCATCGATCATTGGTGGAACTCTCTAAGGTGGGTATAAGAATGTACATCATTTGAAAGAATTAAAGATGACCTGTGTAGGTTTTATAGTTTTGGTGTAATTCAGCAAGGAAGCAGGCTCACTATGTCAGCTATCAAGAACCTACCTATTTTAATTCCATTTCCCAGCAATTGATTTCTATTGCTTGCAATAGGATTGAAATAGACAGGTGAAGTAATTTTACCATGGTATTGTGGCCTGTGAGGAAATTTTTTTTCCCGTGTATTGAACTTAGGGACCAGGGGCTGTATTTCAGCTAAATGACTTTATGATAAAGAATTAAGAATTCAACCAGTTGTTTGTCCATCTTTTTCATGGACCTTTAGTGTGTTGTCTGGCAGTAAGATGGTTGAAACCTAAAAGGACACAAAGTGCTGGAGTAACTCAGCTGGTCAGGAAGCATCTCTGGAGAACATGGACAGGTGACGTTTCTAGTTGAAACCTATTTGGAACTAAATGTGCTGAATGTCCATGGTGCATGATAAGTCAGTGCTGAGGAAACTTCAGATTGGTTTCTATCCCAAACATTGATAGGAAATGGTTTTCTAATATAAAAGAAGCTTAGATCGAACTGTTAGAGAGTGGAAGCCTTTGAAACTGATTGTTCAGTGTGTTTTCTTTATAGAAACTGGAAAATGTAAAGAAGGAAGTGGCATCTTTAAATGCAAAACTGAAATCCTACCTTGATCTGACGCCTGTAAGTGCCTTGGATTGCATTTGTTACTGCCTGCAAGATAAGGAATGCAGTTGACATTTTTTCCTCAACACATCTCTTGATCTGCTTTTGTACTCTTTGATGAAATCTCAGTTCTAATGGGGGTTTGTGTAATTTGTTATTTTGCAGAATCTCTATGCTGCCAAAGTGAAAGTTGAAGAAACAAAACTGGAGCTGGTGAGTGGTTATCTTAACTAAAATTTAAATTAGAAACCAATCTGAAAAATGTTCTTCAGGTCAGGCAGCATCTGTGGAGAGGGAAACAATGTTGCAGGGCAGAATACTTTCATTAGAACCAAAAGCTATGAAAGTAATTTATTTTATGACACGAAAGAAAGAGAAAGAATAAAGCACATGTTTCTTATAATCGAATAACGGGTAAATGCTAAAAGATATGGCGCTTGGCAAGGTAAAGCCATATTGCAACAAATATAGAAATGTGATAAGTATGGAGGAGTAAAGAGAGAACTATTAAAACCAATGTACTAGGTTGAATGAAGCTAGCAGCCAAGATAGTTTAACCAAACATGGAATAGATAGGGTAAATGCACAGAGTATTTTACCCAGATTGGGAGATTCAAGAATCAGAGGAAATAGGTTTGTGAGTGGGAAAAGATTTAATAGGAACCTGAGGAGCAACTTTTTCCACACAAAGGGTGGTGGTATATGGAACGAGTAGCCAGAGGAGGTAGTTGAGGCAGGTACTATAACAACATTTAAAAGACATATGGAGAGGTACATGGATAGGAAAGGTTTAGAGGGATATGGGGCAAATGTGAGCAGGTGGACCCAATGTAGATGGGTAATTTTGGTCATTGTGTGCTTGTTGAGCCGAAAAGCCTGTTTTTATGCTGTATAACTGAGAACGCATGCCTCGAGTGAAAGGGAAGGAAAAGCAGATAAGTAATTGTAAGGTAATTAATGGAGAATCAGGCATTATATTCATGCCCATTTGAAAGTTACCCAGTTAGTTCTGTTTCATTGCTCTTCACCCAGATATAGTTTTTTTTTTGCCCCCTATCTAAATACTTATTCAGATTTCTCCTCTCAATTATTTTGAATTTCACCACCCTTCATTAGCGATCCCAAGGTACTCTTGTTGAGGAGCAATGGCATTAACCCCAGCAAATCGTACAATATTTATCCATCCAACCTAAATCAGTGTAACAGATTATCAGAATATTTTAGGTTGATATTTGTGGGAGTGTAGTGTCTGTAAATTTGTTATCATTTGTCCAATGTTGCACTACACTTCAAAAGTATTTCAATGGCCATAAAGTGATTTGAGATATCCTGAAGTTCTGAAAGGCATTAAAAAAAAAGAAAGTTTGGATTTCACCTTTCAGTGCATTCTAAACCTCAACAACTTGCATGTAACTTTTTTGTTCTTCCACCTAGTGCCTCTGGTCCTTTTGACCAATCATAAACCTGTTCGTTCTGGTTGTCAACCCTTCTGCCACTAGAAACACTTTCTCCTTATAAATTATGGCAAATCCCACTTGGCTGCAAACATCTCTATGATATATCCTCAAACTTTTGTTTTGATCTATACAAAATAATTTCAACCTCGCAAGGACCATGTTCAAATTTACTTACAATTATCTCTTTGCTGCTCAATACGAATAAATACTTTGCATTGGTTTGAAAACAGTCCATTCTGACTTGGGAATGGTCATTCATTGTTCCTGGGTCTAAATCCTGGAACTCTTTACCCAGGACTACTGTCAGAGAACCTTCAGAATCAGAATAGTTTATTGTCATTTGAACATTTAAGTTCAAACAAAATTGCGTTTCTGCAGTCATCATCAAACAAAAAAAACAAAACACACAATTAACACAATTCCACACAAAACATCCATCACAGTGAATCCCCAAATACCTCCTCACTCTGATGGAAGGCAAAGTCTTATCTCTTCCCCATTCTCTGTGCCCATTCCTCTCCCGCAGTCAAGCAGCCAAACTGCTGCATCGAGCCGATCGAGGCTCCTGATGTTAGATGTTACAGCCCCCCCGGCGGGCGATGGTAAGTCCCGCGGCCATTTAAGCCGCGGCGGGCGATGTAAGGCCCCGCGGGTCGATTTAAACCCCTCGATTCGGGCGAGTGAAGTTTGCCGTTGCGGGAGCTCCGAAAAGCGGTCTCCCACCAGGGACCCGCGAGCTCCCGATGTTACCGTCCACAGTCCTGCAGCCGAAGCCTCCGAGCTCCGAAGTCGGGTCGCAGCCGCACGCCACCACAGCGTTCCGCACACCGAAGTCGGCCAGCCCCTCAATGGTGAGTCCGCAGGCTCCGCGACTGGAGCCCCAGGTCGATTCCGGTTGGAGGCCGCCGGTTCCACGATGTTAGGCCCACAATGTTAGGCTCACCTCCAGTTTAAATTCCATTTGGAATATTTTGGAGGACCAAGAAACCAATAAACTAAGTCAACGGCAACGGAGACTCGACAAGGAAAAAGTCGGGTCCCCGTACAGGGAAGAGATCAAAAAGTTTCCCCAACCCCCCGCCCCCCACATATACACAGCTAAAAATAATATAAAAACTAAAACCAAGACATCCACTTAACAGGACAAAAAGAAAAAAAAGACACGGACTGCAGAGGCCGCTGCCGACAGGCGCTGTCATCCTTCTTTACTTGAAGGATTGCAACAGTTTAAGAAAGTAACTCTATCACCTCGAAAACAATTGGAAATGCACAATAATTGTTTGCTAGCAATGCCTGCATCCTGAAAATTACATAAAAAACAAAAAAAATAGCACCATTGGGAACCAGAGGTTAAACTGTTTGATTATTGACTTGACTGACAAAATACTTGATTACTGACAAAATAACATTGAATAATTGTATAATGTTGAATTATTTTTTAGAAAAAAATTGATCTTCTTCTTGCTGAGAAGATGGAGAATCTGGAAAGTTTGATGTCTCAAGGGAATGTATTCAAATGAATTGTTAACTGGCAACGTAACAAGAGGCATCTCTGACTTCACACTATAAGCCTATAACTTTGCTGAGAAGACTAAAACAGTGGAGTTAATCTATTTTTTAAAATATCTGCAATGTTGATTTGTCTCATTGTGTTGATTAGGTTTATATCAAGGTTAACAAGAATTGTCCTTTTGTAAGTGGACATTGTGGATGACATTTAAGTGTGCCAAAGCTTCTTAAATAGCTCATCAACTGCTGACTCTTGTGAAAATGTAATTGTTATACCAGCCAACAATGAACCCTCGGTCTTGTCATGAGGTTTGTGCAATTAGTTAATTCCTTGTTCAATCCATAGTACTGCATGTAAGTTACAATGACTGTTGATGCCAATAACATTTCAGAAAGTTAACTTTTTTGTAGAGTTATTGTTTTGCATTTCTGACTCTAAATAGAGTATATTTTTTCCTACCCATATCCCCACGTCATTTATCTGTTGGATTCTTTTTCCCTTTGCGTTGGGTATCGTCCCTATGTATCATTTATGAATTTGTACTGTGTTTTTTCTTCAAAAGGGAGAAAGGATGTCAACCAAGTTATGTTATGATTTCATACATATTTCTCCCAGCAGCAATTACTATCTAAATTGTGGGGAAATCATTTTTATATCTCCAGAGAGTATTATCATTAACCTTGGCTTAGGTCAGCTGACTTGGCATGTTAACTGAATTTGGCACCTTCCTGCTGCATTGTGCTGTTACCGGTAGGGCTATTGGACAAATGTGTCTTAATTTCATGTCTGTATTACATTACTTTCTCTCTTCTGAACATAGGTATGAATGATTCCTTGTTTTCTAACATGCTAATGGAATGGTGTCTACTGTTCAAAAGCAAATAATATTACTCCACGTGTAAATGCATAATAGCAGATTTTGAATAAATATTTTGTATATTTTGGAGCTGTGCCTTTATCAAAGCATGTGAATGAGAAAATAGCATTTGATCTATTGTAGTTCATCATTTGTAGCTCATCTCAACTATTCCAATTTGCATTGTTCCATACATTTTGAACAAAGCTTTCCTTCCTACTCACTGTTTCAACCAACATAGAAAAATAGATCAAGGATCTGTAGATGTTTAAATCTTGAGCAAATCACAAAGTGCTGGGGTAACTAGCGGGTTAGGCGGCACATGTGGAAGGAATGGTCAGGTGATGTTTCAGGTCAAGACCCTTCATCAGGCTCAAGCAAAAAAAAATGTTTGAACCTACCAAATGTGCCCAGAGCTTCAGTTGCCTGTTGGGACTAGGCTGCCTTTATAATTAGATCTAAATTAAATTAATTAAAACAAATGTAAAATGCTGAAATTATTCATCAGGTTGAGCAACAGTGTGACACATGAAACACATTTCTGTTTCGGGCTATTCAGTCTCCAGAGATGCTGCCTCATCTGCTTCATTTCACCAATTTAGGGCCAATTACAAACTTACTAACCAACCAATGTTTGGGTCACTATAAGTGACCCAATTGTTAGTTGAGGAATCAATTTACTGAAACAACTAAATTGACTGTTGATGTGAATGCTGAGAATGTTTTCCATTAGTTATTTCTAATCGGGTAAAAACTCACCAAATTAGCTGGGAATGTAAATACATACATATCTTATGCATGCAAGTATTATCCACAGGGTTAAGTATCACCACTATAATCTTAACTTGCCTTGTGAAATAGGAACTGCTGATGTTAGCAGGATTAATGCATAACTGAATAATATAGTGCTGCACAGTATTTGTAACACTACCATGAATCTGAACGTTTATGTTAATGTGGTTGAAATCTGATGATAAACATGGTTCTCTGTGGTGTGCAATGTTATGCAAGGGGAAGAGGTTGAATACAGGTTGATGTCCAGATGTCCTTTAATTGTTAATATCTATGAGGGTTTTGCAGAGGGAGCTAGGTCTCGAATTAATGGGAAGGAAAGCTCGAGAAGGGACAACAGAGTAAGGTTAGGGCCAATTGCGAGCGGTGCAAGGGGGGAAGTGAATACGGAGGTCAAAGTGCTGTATATGAATGCGCGAAGTATAAGGAATAAAATGGACGAGCTTGAGGCTGTTAGAAACTGGCATGTATGATGTGGGAATTACTGAGAATTACTGCAAGAGGGCCAGGGCTGGGAACTGAATATTCAAGGTTATACCTCCTATCGAAAAGACAGACAGGTGGGCAGAGGGGGTGGGGTTGCTCTGTTGGTGAGGAATGAATTTCAGTCCCTTGCAAGAGGTGACATTGAAACAGAGATGTGGAGTCAGTATGGATAGAACTAAGGAATTGTAAGGTTAAAAGACCCCAATGGGACTAATCTACAGGCCACCAAACAGTAGCCTGGACATAGGGCGCAAGTTGAATTAGGAGTTAAAATTGGCATGTAGCAAAAGCAATGCTGTGGTTGTTATGGGAGATTTCAACATGCAGGTAGACTGGGAAAATCAGGTTGGTACTGGACCCCAAGAAAGGCACTTTGTAGAGTGCCTTCATGATGGATTCATAGAACAGCTTGTATTTGCAGGAAACAAAGAGTTGGGATTAACGGGTCCCTTTCAGAATGGCAGGCAGTGACAAGTGGGGTACCGCAAGGCTCGGTGCTGGGACCGGAACTATTTACAATATACATCAATGATTTGGATGAAGGGATTCAAAGTAACATTAGCAAATTTGCAGATGACACAAAGCTGGGTGGCAGTGTGAACTGTGAGGAGGATGCTATGAGAGTGCAGGGTGACTTGGACAGGTTGGGGGAGTGGGCAGATACATGGCAGATGAAGTTTAATGCGGATAAATGTGAGGTTATCCACTTTGGTAGCAAAAACAGGACGGCAGATTACTATCTAAATGGCATCAAGTTGGGAAAAGGGGAAGTACAACGATCTGGGGGTCCTTGTACATCAGTCTATCAAAGTAAGTATGCAGGTACAGCAGGCAGTGAAGAAAGCGAATGGCATGTTGGCCTTTATAACAAGAGGAATCGAATATAGGAGCAAAGAGGTCCTTCTGCAGTTGTACAGAGCCCTAGATAGACCGCACCGTATTGTGTACAGTTTTGGTCCCCTACTTTGAGGAAGGACATTCTTGCTATTGAGGGAGTGCAGCGTAGGTTTACAAGGTTAATTCCCGGGATGGCGGGACTGTCATGTGCTGAGAGAATGGAGCAGCTGGGCTTGTACACTCTGGAGTTTAGAAGAATGAGAGGGGATCTCATTGAAACATATAAGATTGTTAAGGGTTTGGACACACTAGAGACAGGAAACATGTTCCCGATGTTGGGGGAGTCCAGAACCAGGGGCCACAGTTTAAGAATAAGAAGTAAGCCATTTAGAACGGAGATGAGGAAACACTTTTTCTCACAGAGAGTGATGAGTCTGGAATTCTCTGCCTCAGAGGGCAGGTTCTCTGGATGCTTTCAAGAGAGAGGGCTCTTAAAAATAGCGGAGTCAAGGGATATGGGGAGAAGGCAGGAACGGGGTACTGATTGGGGATGATCAGCCATGATCACATTGAATGGCGGTGCTGGCTCGAAGGGCCGAATGGCCTACTCCTGCATCTATTGTGTATTGTCCTGCTGCAAATGCATGCTCAGGATTGGTTGGGAGATGATGGGTTATAATAATGTTGATAACTATGTTGCATGGTCTTCACGCCGTTACTCGTGATTGGTCAAGGAGAGGGGCCTTGCCCAAATTGTTTACTTTACCTGGTAGAATGTTTCTTTGCTTAATGGAACTGTTTCCCACCAGGTGCTTTCTATCGAAAATGTTATGTGATATTTTGTGATTGGGTTAGGGAACTGTCAATTAATGTATTTTGTAACCCTTATTTATGATTGGCTTGTAGGGGTCCCCCCCCCCCCCCCCCCATGTATTTCGTGCTAAGGGTCCATGAAGGTATAAAAGAGGGGAGAGCACATGAGAGTGTGCCGATCTTCTGGGGTAGCACATGGGACTGTGCTGATCTGCTGGAGTTGTTCTATTCGCACGAGGCTGAAGGGCTTGAATGAGTAGAGACAAGGATCGGACACACGGTGTTGGACTAGGTATCGTATTGGTGTTGGATAATAAAGAGAGTTGATTACCAGTGCTTGTATTCGATGTTTGACTGAACCAGACTAAAGGGGTAAGATTGGGACCGGAATTACAGGGTCTGGGATTTCTATAACGCACTTGATGAAAATAAAAGGTTCCAAATCTTGGGAGATAAGGCAGCATCTATGGAGGTAAAGGAATGGTCAACGATTCGCCTTGAAAATCAGTCTCTTGCCTTTCCAAATCATGGTGCTTGCAGTCTGTTTTCAGCAACTATTGTCTGTACCCACGAGATGTTTGGGTGAAGTTTATGAGAGGGATCAGTTTTTATTGAGGCACAAAAACTGGAAAGAAGCATTAATCTAAGGAGGGAATTGACCCTGGAAAAGTCACAAGAGTGGGAATTCGTTAAGATGTGTAGTTGAAATGGGGCTGGGGGCTAGCTGTGGTTGCACGTCCATTAGCCATTGAAGATCAAAACAGCTGTGGTCCTTCGAACAGCGTGTCCTGTTATTGTTATTTTATCATTAAGTTGCACTGTATGCTCGTCTTTCCACCATGATTTAAAAAAAATTGTGGTGGGGATGTTTATTGGGCTGTTGATACGTATACAGTGGAAATCAGTTCTTATTTTTTGGCCCAAATACTTTACAGAACAATGTTAATTAAAGTGTATAGGAGGGAACTTCAGATACTGGTTTATACAGCAGACACAAAATGCTGGAGTAACTCAGCGGGACCAGGCAGCATCTCGGTGTGTAGAAGGATCTCGACCTGAAACGTCACCCATTCCTTCTCTCCAGAGATGCTGCCTGTCCCGCTGATGCTGCCTGTCCTGCTCCAAGATCCTATAGCGGAGGATCTTTGGTCCTGCTTGTCCTAAAATGGAGGCTGCACCTGAAAAGGCCTGAGCTAGACGGTGACTATGGCAACGCAGGGAGGGAAGGAAGGAGGAAACGGTTCCGGGTCGCGGGCGGCTGACCTTTCCAGCGGAGAAGCCGGTGCAGCGTCTGCCATTTTGTGAGGAGCCGCAGCCGCTGCCCAGAATCATGTTGCCACCTCGCCAGCCAGCGGCCTTCACGCGAACTCTGTTCGGACATCGCGCTCCAGCAAGCAAAGCCGATAATTGAAATCGCAGGTTGGAAGGAACTCGGGTACGGTTTTAAATGCGCGTTCAAAGCTGTGCTCTCCGCCATTTTGGGAAGCGCGGCTGCTTGGGGGGGGGGGGGGGAAGCTGCGTGCGAAGTGACTTTGTTTGCAAAAACCGGGTTGGTTGGGAGTGGTGTCTGATCCCGTTGTCTGGTCGGTGGCAAGTCCGCCCTCCCCCTCGCAATGGGCGGCCGCGCAGCAGCCCGGTGAAGCCGTAGTGCGCAGAAGTGGAAGTGGGGGAGGGAGGGAGGTTGTGAGGTTGTTTTGGGAGACGCGGACGCAGAGGTCGAGACGGTAAGAAACGGGGGAAGCGACGGTGAGTAGCAGTCGGGGAAACCAGAGGGTGCGAGAGTTGTAGAGGAGGAAGGTCTGGGCAGGCGGGGAAAACGAAAGCTGATGGTGTTGAGGCTTCCGTGGCCCACTTGGGTTGCGAATTCCAATGATTCACCTCCCTCTGGCGATGGAGGGAAACTGACAAGTGAACAGACGTCGTGAGGTGGAGAAGAAGCATTGGGAAAGGAGAGGGAATACAGAGGAGGGGAGAGGGTGTTCTGAGGGAGACGTGGAAAGGAAGATGGGGATAACGAGGGGAGGAAGATCAACACGGAAATTTCAACGTCACGGGACACGACTAGGCTAATGGAAACTAAAAGCAGCGACTTGCGGATAAATGCACGTACAAAAGTAGTTTTTTAAAGTTCCTATAAGGGTGAAAGGGAAGAACAACAATTTCGGGGGACACCTGGATGTCACGAGTGTAAGCGGGAGGAGAAGTGGTATTTACGAAATAAATTTAAAAAAGTTATTTTAGAGCAGAGAGGGGAGAGGAAAGGAGAGGTGTTGCGTGTATAAAGTTGAGAGGCATAAACCGGGTAGGCAGTAGTAAACATTTTTCCATAGCACAGTTGTCTATAAACAGAGAGCATTGGTTTAGAGGGGACAGAAGGATTTTTTTTCCATCCAGAAGCAGGTTGGAGTTTGGAATGCATTTGTTGACTCGATGGTGGAAGCTGAGATTGGCATGACATTTAATTATCTAGATGAGCATTTTAATTGACAAGGCATAGAAGGCCATGGACAAGTAATCTTAAGCACGATGAGTAAAGATGTGCTTTTTAAGGTTGGGATGGGCCAAAATATATTTTTCCTCTATGCATGTAACAATAAACTAAATGATAAATGCCAAAGCAGGGCATTTGGCTTCTTGTGCTGTGGAGTTAGATCAGGCTAGGTTTTGTGCCTTGGCACCACTTTCTATGCTTCCCTGTGTTCCTTGATTCCCTTATTATCTAAGAATCTATTAATCACAGCCTTAAATATAGTCAGTGATTGAGCTTCTTTGGCTCAGATAGTGAATTCCAATTATGCATTTCTCTCTGGGTGAAGAAATTTATTTTCATCGCTGCCTTGAATGGCTACTCCTTTATTTTGAGACTGCAGTCATTTCTTTTGAGACTGGCCTCTTTATAGACAGTTGTGGAACTCTTCAGGTACCTTGCCATGCCGCCCCAAATTTTTGTACATTTCATTAAGATCACCTCTTATTGTTTGACTAGAAAGTCCTAGTCTGCTTAACCTCTCCTTTGATGGCAAAGTAGCTGTCTCAGGAATAAATTACTGAACTTTTGGTGCACTCGAGTCACCTTTAGGCAGAGGGTGGATCTGATCACTGAGTTCCACACTGGTCATGAACATGAAGTTGAAGCAATATATGCTTGCCTCCTATGTTAAATTCCTCATGAAATAAAAGTGAACACCATTTTCCTTCCTAATTACTTGTTGAAGGGGTCTGGAAACAGCACTGTCGAGAGCAATTTCAACCAGTGGATTAGATCAAAGTTCCACAGATCATGAATTGAATTGGGCATTTGATATTTGTGATGGTGAAGCCCAGCAAGAAGATATCAGAGGATGAAGCATTTTCAACCATCTGCTAGAAATGCTGTAGATCTCTTTCACCCTTCTCGAGCCACTTTCATTTTATGTGTAGGTCACTGAATGCTTGTGTTCGGGTGAGTCTTTTCACTTGCTAGGCTGTTTCCACTCAGTTGAAGTACTAGCATATACCTGATAAAGTACAAGGAGAAAATTGCCTAGATATATCCTGCCCATGATAAGCATATATATATGGTCATTTATCCATCCTTAAGTGCAGTGGTGGAAGATAATTTTGGTGATATTAATTGACATTTAATTATCAATTGACAATGTGACCATTATTCAGTTTAATTTCTTAGTTATTCATTTTCCAGAAGTCTCATCTCTGCTTATAAAGCCAACATTTGTTACCCATTCTTAGAAGCCCTTCTGATTGTGGTGGTGAGCTGATGCTCTGAATCACTGCAGTCCTTCTGTTGAAGGTAATGTTGGCTAACCAACCGCAGGACTGTTGGTTAGGAAATTCCAAAACCTAGGGACAAAGGAGGGCTGACCATATATTTCCAAATCTGGATGGATATGTGTATCAATCTGAGTTTGGCATATGCATAATTACGGCGAGGTACAAGCACAATGAAACACTTGCAGCAGGATCACAGGCACAGACTCAAACATCACACAAACATATACAGGACACCTACAGAACCTGCAGCCCTTGTCCTAGTTGATAGAAGTTATAGCTCTTGAGAGTACTGTTTAAAAAAAGGTTTGGGTGAATTTTGGAGATTCACTAGGCTTATTCCTGGGGTGACAGGTTATGTCAATATTGGCTAGAGTTTTGGTCTGTATTTCTTGGAGTTCAGAAGCATGTGACGTGATCTTATTGAAATAAGATCCATGGGGCCTGACAAGGTAGATGTTGAGAAGTTTTCACAAGTGGGAAAGTCACAAACAATGGTAAATAGAGGGAAATCTTTTGAGACTGAGGTGCTTTAGAATTTCTTCTCGGAATCTGCAGAATTCTCAGTCCCAGGTGGTGATGGAGGCTAGATTATTTAACTTGATAAATATGTGAAAGATTGAGTAATTGCAGGCAACATAGAACTGGGACAAAAGAGAAGTTAAAGGCCATCAATATAATCAACAATACAATTCAATATAATCATGGCTGACTTGATTATGCTGGGGCAGACTTGAGCAGTCTGGTCTCCTTTTACTATTTTCTTCTGTGATCAGTGCACCAGCTTTGTTCATAATGAACTTCATAATGAACTTTGGAATAAATGAATGTTTAAGATGGTGTTTGGGGTACGTCAAGTCGGTGGCTTTATCCTGCATGGTTTCAACATGTTGGGTGTTGTTGGAGTTGCACTCATCCAGGCAAGTGAGGCATCCTTCACCTTCAAGGAGCTACAACCACCATATGCATCATCCCCTCCTTTTAGCATTCAGAAATTTCTATTCACTCTTCCATTTCCACTGCACTCGCTTCCCTTCTAAAAGCACCTTCCCAGCAACCATGGGAGATGTCGTGCTTCGCTTATGTGACTTCTCATCCCCACATTGAGGAGCTAGAACCTACGTTTTAGGTGAAAGAGCGATTCCCTTGCCCTTCAAACATGCTTGTGATGTTTGAGAAACTAAATGCAGATTGGGTGATTGCTTTGAAGAACCGTTAAGCAAGTTGTCTAACATTTTAATTCTCCATCCCACTTCCATTCTGATCTGTTTATTCGGCCACTTGCATAGAAGAGTGCAGTACCAGAATAGACCCTCTAGCCGATACTGTCTATGCTCCACATGATGCCAAGTTGAGGTTATCCCTTCTATGCTTGCACGTGAATTATATCCCTCCATTCCCTCCGTTATCATATCACTATCTAAAAGCCTCTTAAACACTATCATCTCCTGGACCTTGAGATCCCTCTGTATGTCGATTTTGTTAAATATCCTGCCATTAACTGTATATTTCCCCCTTACATTTGATCTGCAAAACTGCAACATGTCACTCTTGCATGCTTGAGGCACAGCATTGCATTTATCACTTAGGAATGTTATAGCCCTTGCATTAAATTCAACAAGTTCAGAATACCAGTTTGTCCTGTTTGTATCAGAACTCGCCTGTTGCAGTGAGACTAGGGAATATTGGGAGTGGGTTGGGCGGCACCTCTGGGGAAAGGGATGATTGGTATTTTGGGGTGATAACCTTTTATCGTGGGAGGTAGACACAAAATGCTGGAATAACTCAGCGGGACAGGCAGCATCTCTGGAGAGAAGGAATGGGTGACATTTTGGGTCGAGACCCTTCTTCAGTCTGATGTCAGGGGAGTGGGCCGGACAGAGATAGAATGTAGTCGGAGACAGTAAGACTGTTGGGAGAACTGGGAAGAGAGAGGGAAAGCAAGGGCTATTTGAAGTTAGTGAAGTCAATGTTCATACGGTTAGGGTGTAAGCTACCCTGAGGTAATATGAGGTGCTATTTCTCCAATTTGCGCTGAAAGAAAGGTCAGATTGGGAATGGGAGGGGGAGTTAAAGTGCTGAGCAACCGGGAGATCAGGTAGGTCAAGGCGACTGAGCGGAGGTGTTCAGCGAAACGATCGCCGAGCCTGCGCTTGGTCTCGCCGTTATACAGGAGTTGACACCTGGAACAGTGGATACAGATGATGAGGTTGGAGGAGGTGCAAGTGAACATCTGCCTCACCTGAAAAGACTGCTGGGGTCCTAGGATGGGGTCGAGGGTGGAGGTAAAGGGACAGGTGTTGCATCTCCTGCGGCTGTAGGGGAAAGTACATGGGTGGGAAGGGACGAGTTGACCAGGGAGTTGCAGATGGAATGGTGTCTGAAGAAAGCAGAAAGGGGTGGAAATGGGAAGATGTGTCCGGTAGTGGGATCCCGTTGGAGGTGACAAAAATGTTGGAGGATTATCATGTTGTATGCGACAGCTGATGGGGTGGAAGGTGACGACAAGGGGGACTCTGTCCTTGTTGAGAATGGGGGAGCAAGAGCGGAGCTGCGGGATATCGAGGACACCCCAGTGAGAGCTGCATCTATAATGTAAGAGGAGAACCCCCTTTCCCTAAAGAATGAGGACATCTCCGATAACCTGGTATGGAAAACGTCATCCAGGGTGCAGATGTGGCGTGGACGGAGGAATTGGGAGTAGGGGATAGAATCTTTACAGGAAGCAGGGTGGGAAGAAGTGTAGTCTAGATGGATATGGGAGTCAGTGGGTTTGTAATAGGTCAGTGAATAGTCTGTCTCCTGTGATGGTGAAGGTGAGATCTAGAAACGGTAGGGAGATGTCGAAGATGGTCCAAGTGAATTTGAATGCAGAAGTGAATTTAGTCACGAAGTTGATGAAGTCATTGAGTTCTGCATGAGTGCAGGAGGTAGCACCGATGCAGTCATCAATGTAGCGGAGGTAGAGTTTGAGGTTAGGGCCCGTGTACGCCTGGAACAGTGATTGTTTGACATGCCCTACAAAGAGGCAGGCATAGCTCGGTCCCATGCCCGTGCCCATAGCTACACCTTGGATTTGGAGGGAGTCGAAGGAGAAGTTATTAAGGGTAAGGACCAGCTCTGCTAGGCAGAGGTTAGTGTTAGTAGACGGAAATTGGCTGGTTCTGCGGTCGAGGACGAAACTGAGGGCTTTAAGACCTTCCTGGTGGGGATGGAGGTGCAGAGTGACTGGACATCCATAGTAAAGATGAGGGAGTGGGGGCCTGGAAAACGAAAGTCATTGAAGAGACGAAGAGCGTGTGAGATATCTTGGACATAGGTAGGGATGGATTGGACCGGGGGGGTAGGATGGAGTCGAGGTATGTTGAAATTAATTCAGTGATTTAGCACGGAATGAGAACTGTTGTGAAAAATGGCAGATCGACTGTCAGAACCTATAGTCCGGGTTGGGTCCGAACTGGGAGGTCTGGAACCGGAGCTGGAATTCACGAGGTAAAAGATGGAGGCACTGGCAAGTCCCGAGAAAATACAAATGGCGTTGGTAATGGATCTGGGTTAAAGATGGGAGGTTGTTGGCTTGGGCCATCTGTTTTTGTTTCTGCCAACACTGCTCAAGTGTTTTCTGTTTTGGTTTCAAATTTTCAGCATTTGCTGATGTGTGTTATTTGCTTTAAAATCCCTGCCAGCCCTGATGTAATTCAATTTTGTCTCCACCAATGCTGCATGACCTGCTTGACTTTCCCAGTGATTACTTTATTTCAGGTATCCAGCAGTTCTCAGTTTCAACATGTTTTTTTTTATTGTTTCTCCAATGTCCTGTCTCTATTTGTAGCACCTCCACACAAATTAGATGCTATTACCAAACTTCCCTCCTCTCAGTATACACCATTCGATATTGCCATCCATTTCCTCTTGGTCTCTACCCTATCACGCAATTTCCTTTGTTTTCATTGCTGAAGTATTCTTATTTCTTTTGCCACAAATGGTCCTGGACCTGCTGAGTATTTCCAGTATTTCCTCAGTTCACTTCAAATTTATGGCATCTGCAGTTTTATTTTGCTTTTCTTATTCCACCTCACACTTGACGTGTGCGTTATAGCTGGTTGAAAGACAAATGAGAGTGCAGATACTGGAATCTGGAACAAGAAATAGAATGCTGGACGAATTCAGTCGAGCATGCATCATCTATGAAGGGAAACGGTGTAAGTCAAAGTATTTGAGTTTGGACCCGGCATTAGAACTGAGGAAAGAATTTGGAATGTCAGACAGTGAGGTATTCGCTGCAGAATACCTAGCCGCTGACCTGCTCTGATAGCCACAGTATTATGTGGCAAGCTCAATTGAGTACCAGGTCAATGGTGACCAACCGGGTGTTAATTCAGCAATGGTAATGCAAATGAATTTCAACGGTAGGTGGTTAGTCTCTCGTTTTGGAGAAGGTAATTTCTTGGTACTTTGAAAGTAACCCTTGTTACTTGTCACTTATTAGACATGCCTGAATATTGTCTAGATCTTGCTGCACACTTGGACTGCTTCATGTCCTGAGGAGCTATAAATGGAATTGAACATTGTGCAATTATCAGTTGGTAATCTCGCTTCTCACTTGATGGAAGGAAGGTCATTGATAAAGCAGCTGAACATTGTTAGGACTAGAAAACTGCTCTGAGGAATTTCTGCATTGATGACCCAATGCTGGAATGAATTGCCTCCAACAGCTGCAGGCATATTTGTCTTTGAGTTATGATGACTCTTATGGGAGCGTTTCGCTTTTGCTGTCTATTCACTTAGTTTTACCAGGGATCCAAGATCTCACAGAGGCTCGCATGCTCATATGGTATCAGTAGTAGTTGCTCTCGCTTGTCTCTGGAATTCAGTTATTTGCTTAGACCAAGTTTGTAGTGTCTAGGGGTTGAGATGCCATGATTAAACCTTAACTGAACATCATTTAACAAGTTATTGGTGTGTAGATTCTTCTTGAGAGCACAATGAACAACACTTGCCATCACGATTTAGAAGGACTGTTTTCTATGGTCATTAATAGAAATAAGATTTGGCTTGTGTTTTGAATAAGATATACCAGGCATTTTTCCATATTGTCGCATTGATACCGGTGTTGTCACTGTACTGGAATATTTTGAACAGTTGTGTCGTTAGATTTGGAATTTAGCTCTTCTGTATTAAAGCCAATATGTTGCCTGGTTCAATACTCTTGGCTATTTTCAATCCTCTCAGCTGTTTCATTGTCAAATGGAATGATTCCAGTTGGCTGAGGACATATTTTAGCAATAGGAGAGAGTGCAGATCTTCTACTTGGCAGGTCCAGCTGAATGTGATTGTGACTGCTTCAGCCTTCATGCAGGTCTTGCCCATTGTTGAGAATGGAGATGCCACATAGTCATAATCAAACAGCATGAAACCAGGCCTTTCATCCCACCATGCTCATGTTGACTGTCAAGTAACTATCAACAACTTGCTAAGGTTTTCCTCTAACACAGAGGAAATCCTTAAAAAGTGCCATCAGAGACAGTACCTACTCAGGAAGCTGAAGTCATTTGGGATTAACAAAGACATTCTCACCACATTCTACTACGCATTCATTGAAAATGTAATAACTTTCTCTTTCACTAGCTGGTTCCACTCCATCACCCTGCAAAACAGAAACCGCCTGTTGAATGTGGTCAAGGTCTGCTCAAAAATCATTGAGCAGCCCGTCCGAACTCTCGCTGCTCTATGCGACCAACAGTCTGGGAGGTTGACACGCAGGATTCTTCAGGACCCCTCTCACATCCTGTTTCCTGAGTTTGAGTGGCTCCCCTCAGGACGCAGACTTCGCTGTCCGGGTTGCCGGACACAGAGGAGGAAGGCAACCTTCATCCCCAGGGCTGTCCTGCTTTTTAATGCTGATCACTGACTCGAACATGTGAAGTGAAATGGCCTTCTATATGCACTTTCTGGTTGAAGCAGTAAGGAAGCACTTTAGAGGATGTTACTATGTGTTGAAGATTATTACTATGTGTTGAATGTAGATGTGCTGTGTGTGTTGTGTGATTGTGCAGTGTGTCTGTGAGATGCGTGTGTTGGTTGATTGTGCAGTATGCGTGCTGCTTATGTTTGTTGATTGTGTCTCTTTTTTTTTTAGAAGCTACTGTAATGCGCCCTTTTAAATTGCCCCTCGGGGACGAATAAAGTGCTTTGACTTGACTTGACTTGACTTGACTATCAATGGTAAACCTATTCCTCTGCACTTAGTTTATACCCTAGTGTACTTCCACCATCTTCTAAGGCAATGTTCTCCCAATTCCAACCACTCTGAGTGAAAAGTATCCTTGGATACCATCTAAACAACTTACTCCTTCCCCCAAATCTGTGGTTTCTAGAAAAAAATCATGTGATTTACCCTTTTGATACCTCTTAATTTTGTATAACTCTGCTATCACGCCCTCTCTCAGATGCCTCTACTGCAAGGAAAACAAATCTAGCTTTGAGTCTCTGCTCATAACTGAAACACTCCATCCCAGGAAACATGAATTTTCCCAGGAAGATGAATTTCCTCTATCTTTGGCAGCACTGTTGCATCTTTCCTATAGTGTGCACTGTACTCCAGCTATGAATGTATGATAACGATGGATCATAATTCCCTGCTTTTGTATAAGTTGCTCTGACTAATGAAAGCCTTATCTATGCTGCCACCTTCAAGGATCTATGGTCTTGCTCTCCAAGGCCTCTCCATTCCTCAATACTCCCCAGAGCCCCACCATTTATGGTATCTGTCCATGTTTCATTAGTACTATCAAATGCTTTAACTCACACTTGATTAACTTGCATCTGTTATTGCCCTACCCAGTTTGCCATCTGAATGACTGCTCTCCTCACTCTCAACAACCTCATCAATGTTCTTGGAACCAGCTTCTGTCAGATGTTTAGTTGCCCATCATCAATAATTCGCAAGAGACAGCAGAATTGTAGAGATTTGGCCAGATTTGCTCTGAAGGTAGACAAAAAATGCTGGAGAAACTCAGCGGGTGAGGCAGCATCTGGAGAGAAGGAATAGGCGACGTTTCGGGTCGAGACCGTTCAAAGGGTCTCGACCCGAAACGTCGCCTATTCCTTCTCTCCATTGATGCTGCCTCACCCGCTGAGTTTCTCCAGCATTTTTTGTCCACCTTCGATTTTTCCAGTTCTGCAGTTCTTTCTTAAAGATTTGCTCTGAGATCGCTTGATTCTGCCTGTTGTATGCTGTTCTTGTTGAGCAGGTGTAGTCATGTAGAACAGCTGCACCTATTCAGCATCTCCTTTTTAGGCATGCCTGATGCTGCTGTCAGCATGCCTTTTTGCACATTGGGCCAGTGTTGATCCCATGACTTGGTTCTATGGGTAGAGTGAGGGATATGCCAGGTTGTGGGATTACTAATTGCACCAGGATTGCTGCTTTTTCTCTACAGCACTGTCTCGATACTCTACGCACCAGGGGTAATTTTACAGAAGACAATTAACCTGCATATCTGCACGTCTTTGTAATGTGGGAGGCACCCAGAGAAAACCCAGACAGTCACAGGGAGAATGTACAAACACTGTACAGACAGCACCCGTAGTTAGGGTCAAGCCCAGGTCTGTGGCGCTGTAAGACAGCAACTCTCCAGCTGCGCCATTGTGCCACCCATAAAATCTACAACTTTTACTACCCAGGAGAATTGAAAGTTGGTAGGGACACCACAACTTCTAAGTTCTGTTCTTAATCTTATTCCGGACAGACTTGGAAATGTACAGGTGTTCTCTCCCCACCCTCACCCAAAGCACCCTCAGGGATAGATACAGAAATTATGTCTAAAATTTTAAACACGTGGATGTATTTATGAACCAGGAGTAGGCCCAGTCCTCTTGAATTTGCGCTGCCATACAGTGAGATCGTGTGATCGGATTATAATTTAAACTTAATCCCACCCCAAACATGATAACCCTGTTATCAAGAATCTCTATTCCTGCCTTAAAAAATACATGAATCTGTTTCCATCGTATTGGAGGAGGACAGTTTCAAAGATGTGTGACTCCTTATTTTATTAGTCAGAACTCCTTATTCTATTAAATGGTGATTCCTGGATTTTGTTTTTTCGCGATAAATGAAAAGCCCTTTCTGCATCCCCCTTGTCAAGACGCCTCAGTCACACAGAGGGTGGTGAGTATGTGAAATTCTTTGCCACAGAAGGCTGTGGAGGCCAGTCAATGGGTATTTTAAAGGCAGAGATAGAGATTCTTGATTTAAGCGGGTGTCGGGGATTATGGGGAGAAGGCGGGAGAATGGGGTTAGGAGGGAGAGATAGATCAGCCAAGGTAGACACAAAATGCTGGAGTAACTCAGCGGGTGAGGCAACATCTCTGGAGAGAAGGAATGGGCGACGTTTCGGGTTAAGCCCAAAACGTCGCCCATTCCTTCTCTACAGAGCCCATTCCTTCTCTATAGAGATGCTGCCTCACCCGCTGAGTTACTCCAGCATTTTGTGTCTACCTTTGATTTAAACCAGCATCTGCAGTTCTTTATTACACGATAGATCAGCCAAGATTGAATGGTGGAATAGCTAGATGGGCCGAATGACCTAATTCTGCTCCTATTACTTATGATCTTATGACCTTATTTATTACGGCTTTGTGGACAGATATTAAAAAAAGGAGAATGAACAAAGAAAATAAATGCATTTAATTTCTTTTGCAGACTTTATGTGTCCAACAGAATTTCACAGCAAATTAGGTAATTTTTAAGTTACTGTTACAATATGGGTTAAATGCACCAGACAATTTATGCCCATCAAATCCCATAAATAGTAATGAGATAATGAGCAAATAGTGATTTTATCCTTTGTGACCACCTGAAAGGACAGATGAGGCCATAGTATAATATCGCTTTGAAAGTTGACACCTCTGACATAGCTGCAGTTCCTCGGCATCGCTTGGTTGTGTTGGCCTAGACAATGTTCTTACATTTCTGGAATGTGACGGTGGTTTACTTTCTGAAAAGGTGATGAACATGTTATCACTTGACCATGACTCAAGGAACAGAAATAGACCATGTTCACAAGGTCAGGGACAAAGAAGCAGAGAAGAAGTGAAAGGGCTGGCTTGAAGAAAGTTAGCCACAGGCAGATGAAAAAACGTTGCAGGAAAGATAGTTGTCTGCTGTGGAGAAACAAAGAAGCTGTTCCCTGATTCTTGAAGAAATACGAGGAAGAGGTATGTATAAGAAGGATCTGCAGATGCTGGTTTAAACTGAAGATAGACACAAAAAGCTGGAGAAACTCAGCGGGACAAGCAACATCTCTGGAGAGAAGGAATGGGTGACATTTTGGGTCAAGACCCTTTTTCAAAGGTATACCTGAGGATTGCGAATACCACTCTGATACATTGGTACTAGCAAGAGGAAGAAAACCACCTAATGGGTGCATAGACTTGTAGGGCAAGATAGCCAAAGGGAGAGAAAGTTATAAAGAAACATAGAGAGAGAGAGAGAGAGAGAGAAAAGGGAAACTTATGAATAATGAGAGAGCAGTAACAGGTGAGAACAAAATAAGAACATTGAAACTGAGAAAGTTTCAGACCATGGTGTCTGTGTTGAACATGATGCAAAAATTAAACTAATCCCGTTTATCTGCTCATGATCCATATCCCTCCGTTCCCAGCATATTAATGTGCCTATATAAAAGCCTATTTAGTGCCACTATTGGATCTGCTTTTATCACCACTCCTGGCCGTGTGTTCCAGGCACCTACCATTCTTTATGTAAAAAATAACTTGCCCCACACATCACCTTTCAACTTCCCAAAATAGATATAGTGGACTGAATGCCGCCTTTCTATGATTTTATGAATTCAAATTGTGGAAGAATTTATGCAGGCTGATTTTAACTATAAATTTCTGCAAATGACTTGTGTGCCATGGTGTGTTGCTCAGTTGAGGGCGAATTTGCATAAAGTGTGGCATCTATATTCTATAATAAATGGTCGTCAGATGTTTGAATAGATGGGTTATTTTGATTTATTTTCTGAAGTAATTGATGTACATATAGTACGAGAGAAATCTTCTGGTATATGTGCCCAAATATTGATCTCATTTCAAATTATGTTCAATGCATAAAAAAATCTGAAATATATTAAAGAGAACATTCAAGTCAACTTTTTCATGTCAATTATCCGTTGCCTATGATCTGTTTGCTTTGTCAGACTGTTTCAGGGGATAGCAAAGATTCAACTCCAGGCACTCCCCGTCACTTTAGGCGACTTGCATAAACATTCACTTGAGTAAACATTTCACAATAGGTGGTCCTGTTTCCTACATGACTTGTGTTATTGCAACGGGTGGTTGACGAAGGCTACCCATCCGCTTCATAGATATAACAGCGTGGCCTGGGCGCTTCCAGTTTTGGCCACTGTCGGTGGGGAGAAACACATTAACTGCAGACTGGTCAATCTAACCTTGGTAGTGAGAAGTTTTGGAAACTGATTAGCAACAGTCACTTGGTTAATTATAAGGGAATGGCAGCATGGCAAATTTTCTAATTTTTAAAGTTTTTTGATGAACAGATGGTCAATCAGAAATGCTTCTGTTATGGTTTGAACTTGATTTCCAGAAGGCATTTAAGAACGTGCATTTCTTGGGTTTAGCTTGAAGCTATGGAATAAAAGTGACTAAGTAATAGGAAACAGAGTGGTAGTGAAGGATTGTTATTTGGACTGAGGGGAAGTGGAGTAGCCCAGCATGTAGTACAAGGACTAAGGCTTTATTCAATAGAAAATAGTGACTTTGGCATGGCTTTCTTTCCTTCTCCTTTTGCATTTTATTTATTTATTTATTGGATGTAGTGTATCTGGACTTTTAGAAAGCCTTTGATAAGGTCCCACACAGGAGATTAGTGGGCAAAATTAGAGCACGTGATTTTGGGGGTAGGGTATTGATATGGTTAGGGAATTGGTTGGCAGACAGGAAACAAAGAGTGGGAATAAACGGGTTCCTGTCAGACTGGCAGGCTGTGGCGAGTGGGGTGCCGCAAGGCTCGGTGCTGGGGCCGCAACTATTTACAATATATATATTAATGATAATGATTTAGATGATGGGATTAAAAGTAACACTAGCAAACTTGCAGATGAGACAAAGCTGGGCGGCAGTGTGAACTGCGAAGAGGATGCTCGGAGGTTGCAGGGTGACTTGGACAGGTTGAGTGAGTGGGCAGATGCATGGCAGATGCAGTATAATGCAGATAAATGTGAGGTTATCCACTTTGGCGGCAGGTCTCAATGGTGTCAGATTAGGAAAACGGGAAGTACAACGAGACCTGAGTGTCCTTGTGCACCAGTCACTGAAAGTAAACAAGCAGGTACAGCAGGCAGTATTGGCCTTCATAACAAGAGGATTTGAGAATAGAAGAGGTCTTTCTGCAGTTGTACAGGGCCCTGGTGAGATCACATCTGGAGTATTGTGTGCCATTTTGGACTCCTAATTTGAGAAACGATGATTTGAAATGACCACGGCGCTGAAGCTGGGGCCAGGTCACTCCCCCGGCTCCAGGCCGCTCAGCCCGTCCCCCCCCCCCCCCCGACAGCCCCTGCCTCAAGTACAACTTCATCGCTGACGTCGTGGTGAAAACGGGGCCGGCAGTAGTTTACATCGAGATCCTGGGGAGGGGGAGGTGGGGGGGATAGAGGGAGAGGAGGGCAGCGGGGGAGGTGAGGAGGGAGAGTGGGGGGTGGGATAGGGGGAGGGGGATGGAGGGAGAGGTGGGGGTAGAGAGGGGTTATGGAGGGAGGGGGGGAGTGACAGGGTAGGGGAAAGGAGTGGGGGAGGGGAATGATGAAGGAGGGTGAAGAGGAGGGGGAGGGAGTGCTGGGGATGTGATGGAATGGAGGATGATAGGGGTAGTAAGAGGGATGGCGAGGTAATGGAGGAGGGGAGGGGGAAGAGAGGGGAGGGTGAGGGGAGGAAGCAGAGGAGGGTTGGTGGGGAGAGGGAGGATAATGGAGGAGGGGAATAGGGGACTGAAGAGGGAGAGTGATGCGTTCACATTGATCTTATATTTTACAAGTTATTGCCATTTTAAACTTTTTAAATGTCAGCCGCGCTTGCGCAGTTGCGGGCTATGGATGAGTGGTGGAATATTGCGTTGGGGGAACGGGACCCAATGGGTCCGCACTTGGTCTAGTAAAATTATAAAAGGACTGGACTAGCTTGATGCAGAAAAAATGTGTCCACTATTGGGTGAGTCCAGAACAAGGGGCCACATTCTAAGAATAAAGGGGAGGCCACTTAAAACTGAGATGAGAAAAAACTTTTTCGCCCAGAGAGTTGCGAATTTGTGGAATTTGCCGAATGGCTGCCTCCTGCAGCTATTTTATATGTTTCTATGATTGATATTTGAAAGGCATCCTTCAATACGGGAATCATTTAGTGAACTACAAAGGAGTGACATGCTTTATCTGCAGATTTATTTTAGATTAAGGATTATTTGTGGAGGTCATAAGGAAGAGAAGTGTATTTAAATTAAAATGAGTGGTTTCCTGTGGATATATGAAACAGAATCTTCTGTGAACAGGAGTATGCAGTGTATATTCAATGTAGTATCTATGTTACTAAAACTCTCATTTTGTTTGTATGTAGGCGTAGAGGGAGAGGAGGGGGTAGGGAGGGGAGAGGGGTTATGGAGGGAGGGAGTGACTGAGGGTAGGGGAAAGGAGAGGGAGGGAGGGGAAAGAAGAGGGAGGGTAAAGAGGGGAGGCAGTGCTGGGGATGAGGGGGAATGGAGGAGGATGGGGGTAGAAAGAGGGATGGCGAGGCGCAGTTGGGGAAGGGTTGCTGTGACCCGCGTCACAATGGGAACCCCTCAGCCGCGCCTGCGCAGTTGGGGGCTATGGGTCAGAGGTGGAAAATGTTGTTGGGGGCCGGGGCCCAACGGGTCCGCACTTGGTCTAGTAGTATATTTATAAATTTGTATGTATTTTACATACAAATTTATAATTATTACTGAAAATAATGTTGCACATAAATCCTGCAGTTTTATTACTGCCACTATGCCACTTGCAAAGACATAAATACGTTGGCTTCTATGGCATTATTTTTTCAGACCTCGACAGATCCTTTGGGTTTTTATTTTTAATCATAGAAATATCTTAGTTTTCTTAACTGGAGTTGAAGTAATTAATAGTGGGCTCTTCTCGCAAAGAGATATTTCTAGCCAAAATGTGATGGCAAACGATAGGATTTTTTCCTGTGTAACATATTGAACATGTCAGATGAAAATTTGTGCTATGAATATTGTTCTTTCTTTGTTTTAGTTTTGGAGATACGGTGTCGAAACAGGCTATTTAGCTGACCATCGATTACCTGTATACTAATTCTATGTCCTACACACTGGGGGCAATTTCTAGAAGCCAATTAACCTACAAACCTGCATGTCTTTGGAATGTGGGGGAAACCGTAGAAATCTCATGCAGGAGAACCTAGAACATACGTGCAGCAGGCCATTCGGCCCTTCGAGCCATTCAATATGATCATGGCTGATCATCCAAAATCAGTACACCGTTCCCGCTTTTCCCCATATCCCTTGATTCCCTCAGCCCTAAGAGCTAAATCTACCTCTCTTGAAAACGTACAAACTCCCCACAGACGACACCCGTAGTCAGGTTCAAACACGGGCCTCTGGCACTGTGAGGCCGCAGCTCTTCCACTGTGCTGCCAATTTTGCTAACTAATTTATTAGATTTTGGGAATTCTGTTTCCCAGCTTAACCTGGTATGATTTTACTTCAGAGTTGCTAGTCTGGCAATAAATTCCATTGGTCACCATATTGTTTCATTGTATTGAATTAAAAAGATCCTAAACCCTTTGTGGTGAGTCTGAGGAATTCTCTGCCTCAGAGGGGTGGAGGTGGGTTCTCTGGATGCTTTCAAGAGAGCTAGATAGAGCTCTTAAAAATAGCAGAGTCAGGGGATATGGGGAGAAGGCAGGAACGGGGTACTGATTGGGGATGATCAGCCATGATCACATTGAATGGCGGTGCTGGCTCGAAGGGCCGAATGGCCTACTCATGCACCTATTGTCTATTGCTCAGTTATATTTAATGGAAGTGATATGTCAATACAGGGTCACTGTACTGTTATCTGTGTAGGAAAGAACTGCAGATGCTGGTATAAATCGAAGGTCGACACAAAATGCTGGAGTAACTCAGCGGGCCAGGCAGTATCTCTGGAGAGAAGGAATGGGTGACGTTTCATGTCGAGACCCTTGTTCGGTATGCTACATTTGTGTATGGATAACTTAGACCTTTGTTTTGTCTCTGCTTGGTCTAATTGGTCATTGAATACATAGGAGAAGATCCCTCGCAAGGACACGGTAGCCACTTTTCCTGGATGCTTTTGGATTATGCAGATTGAAGGGCAGCCCAGAGTGCTAGGGACCTGGGTTTGATCCTGTTGTTAGGTCTTGTCTGTGTGCAGTTTGTACATTCTCCTCACGGCATGGGTGTTGTTAATTGACTGCTGTAAATGACCCCTTGCTGTAAGTAAATGTGAAGGGAATCAAAAGGGAGTTGATAGGTATGTGGGAAAGAATAAATTCCAGAGAAAAGAGGAGCGGGAATGGGATTGATTAGGTTAAAAAACACACTGCTGGAAGAGCTCAGCACATGATGTAGCATCTGTGGAAGCAAAGGCGCGGTTGATGTATCGGGTAGAGATCCTGAGATTGTGACACAATAATAATTGATTGGGTTGTTCTGGGAGCAGACAAGGAACTATTGAGCAGAATAGTCCCTTTTATTTTTAATGTTTTAAAGATAAAGGACTTGATTGGTGGAAGTGGTGGAGGCAGGTTCGATGTTATCCTTTAAAAATAGATTGGATGGGTATATGGACGGGAAAGGAATGGAGGGTTATGGTCTGAGTGCAGGTAGATGGGACTAGGGGGAAGTATTTTATTTTTAATTTAAAAAAAAATTTAAAAAAATTTAAATGTTCGGCACGGACTTGAAGGGCCGAGATGGCCTGTTTCCGTGCTGTTATGGTTATATGGTTATATGATAAGGAATGCTGTTGCACTGATCATTCCATAAGCTGATTATAGTTACTCTGGTAGAATAATCATTCTATAAAAAGACAAAGTGCTGGAGTAATTCAAGACATCAGGCAGCATCTCTGGAGAACATGGATGCGTGATGTTTCGGATCAGGACCTTTCTTCAGACTGATCGGGGTGGAGGGAGAAAGCTGGAAGAGTGGTATGAGTAGGACAAAGTCTGGCAAGTGTATAGACCTTTGTCCTATCCCTACCTCTCTTCTGGCTTTACACGGACATGCGCAAACACCTCAAAATGTCACCGTTTCATGTTCACCAGAGATGCTGCCTGACCTGCTGAGTTAGTACACCACTTTCACCCTTTGCAAATCATGGGCTGAACTGTTTCTATGACCTCACTTCAACAGTCTGCTCATAATGGTTGATATGATTTATAGTCTTGTGAATTGCTTAACTAAAGTGGCGATGTTGAGCTGAAACTATGACGGCTTTATTTTGAAGGGCTCCTGATATGTATTTAATTAAGTCTTTGGTAACCTGGGAAATGTTTATAAACCTGGCTCAAAGATGCAGCTTATAGGAAATACAAATGGCAGGTTTATACTCCTGTGTTATATGAAACATGTTTAAACTGAACAATATGCTTTGATGTAAGCTGGCTACAATATTGGCAGAAATTATTGTGATCAGGGTTGGTGATTGGTTGAATTGATTCCAAGAAGGGAATGTTCTCTAAAGTTATTCCTTAAGGAGTTCCTCATACCCCAGGAAAAGTTATTCCTTAGCGTTCCCCAGCAATCTGCAGAGGTTACCTTGATGGAATAGATCAAGAAACAGAAACTTGTTTATCTACAATATAGCTGTATACTCTGGAAACACAAGTTCTGTCCATAAAAGATAAAGAAATGGCCATGAATGGGACAATGCAGCAAAATTCAATGTTGGAAAATCTGAAGACCACCCGTTTGGCTGTGGAAAAATTGGAGTATTTTCACGAATTGTATATTTTGCATAGAAATCACTGAAAGCTGGAGCACCAAAAAATATCGAAATTCCTGGTAGCATTCATCTCAAGAAAATTTGATTTAGGGGATCGACTTGTTTGGATGTTTTGGCTTTGGAATGGAAGTAGTATAGTCATCTGAATGATATTAGGGCTTGTGTGAGAAGAGCAAATTTGATATAAAACATCAACACTGAGTCAAATAAGTGAGGTAAAATGGTATCTTCAAAATGTGTGCTGCCTCTGAGCAGACTGCATAGCATTCTGATCACCACAATGTAAATACAGCTACTGTACTGAAAATGTTTGGAAGTGAATAAGCAGAATAAATGAATTTTGGAGGATTAATAGTGTTTATGATTTACATATGTTGGGTGAAACTGTAAAGTGGTTGAGAGGTGATTTAAAAATATATTTAAACAATCTTAATCCAGGGAATACTTTGCAGTGAATGCAGATCAAGGAAACATTTCTTAGAGTTTGGAGTGAAATCCAGGTAGTGCAGGGAGAGCTAATATTTGTCTTTTACAATTTTAAATTATGGTGATTTTAGATGTTTGACTATGAATAATCAAATTTGCAAAATAAGTTGCATTATTACTGAAATGACTTTATGCATAAAGACCTTAATTTTTAATATTTATCTACACTGTAAGTCTCTATATTTTACAACAGGTTGTAGATATGTGTCATTTTAAAAAAGTGGTGGTGAGAGTAATTATACTCTTATCTAACAGTAAAACTCCATCAGCTTTGACGTTACAAAACATGTAAGTAATTAATTGACGCAATCAAAATTACTGGCTGAGCCTATTGTGAAAGTCTGGGTGTGATGGTTAGAAAATTGCTGAGACATGCCCAAACATTTTTTTCAGAGTTTGAATATCAGTGACATTTGTGCCATTAACACAATAACTTTACAAGTTTTGTTTTAAAAGTAGAGTGTTTTTTTTCTTTGAAATTGGGGTCTTTGAAAATAACATCTGAGTTCTATAATATACTAAGTTGAAAGGATATGCTTCAATGCTTATGTCTTATACTAGATCTCACTTGCTTTCAGGAGACCCCGTATGAGTAATTTCCATTGCAGAGAGTAAGACAACTTTTACTGCCAATTATAACATGCTATAACATGGTATTTCTGAATTTTTGTATGCTCTTAATGGTCGATAATGATTTGCACTTTGGAATACTGATTCAGAATGAAAGTTCTAACAATGTTAAAGTGAGTGGCAAATTTTATAAACCAGATTGTTGAAACTATTTCAGAACGTTAAATTCAAAGCATTTGGCTAGTTTTAATCTATTTTTTCAGGCAATCCCTCAAACTTGCTTCAACCTCGTTCGAGTTCTGAAGTGGCTGCTTAGGCGATGGTGGGTTTATCAGTATATGACACTGGTGGGGCAGAAGGTGCTTGACGGGTGGGAATAGGGTTTGTGAGACCCATGTTGTTTCCACTGGTTGTCTGTGTACTCAAAGTGAATGAACGAAACTCAATACCAACCCAAAATGCTGCTTCTGCATTTTGAGTAGTCGTGCAATAGGAGCTCCATTGATTGATGGGGGTGTTATATTTTTACAAGGAGGATTTCAAATCATCCTTCAAGCCATCTGCTTGAAGTCCCATCCACACTAAAATCGGAAGTTTAAAGTTGTTTTGGGTCGAGACTATTTTTCAGATTGTTCTGGTCTGTGCATTCCCTTCCACAGATGCTGCGTTACCTACTGAGTTCCTCCAGCACTTTGTGAATTAAGGAGATCAGTTTTAACTGTCTGATATTTGCATGGAGCCCATCCTCACAAGAAGCAGTTGAGGCAAAGGCGGGTTAGCTCCTTTCCCAAGAGCGGAATAGATCGGGTAAATGCACAGTCGCTTGCCAAGAGTAGGGGTATCGAGGACCAGAAGACATAGGTGTAAGGTGAAGGAGGAAGGATTTAATAGGAATCTGACGGGTAACTTTTTCACAGGTAGGGTGGTAGGCGTATGGATGAGCTGCTAAAGGAGGTAGTTGAGGCAGGGACAATCGCAACGTTTAAGAAACAGTTAGACAGACAGGTACATGGATAGGACAGGTTTGGAGGGATAAGGGCCAAATGCAGGCAGGTGGGACTATTGTAGATGGGGCAAGTTGGGCCAAAGGGGCTGTTTCCATGCTGTATGGCTCTATGACCCTATGACTATTACTATTGGCTAATTTCTTAATGGAACTGAGGTCATTAGAGTGTGTGCAGGAAAGAACTGCAGATGCTGGTTTAAATTGAAGGTAGACACAAAATGCTGGAGTTCGCTCGTGTGTCAGCCGACGTATAGCTCGCTGTTGGCTTCTGTTATCGTCCAACATGTTGACAGAATTGGTCGCCCAACGCGTCACAGAGTGCATCGTGTCGTCTTTTCCGTGGATCGCCACGAGGACATGCTGGAGTAACTCAGCGGGACAGGCAGCATCTCTGAAGAGAAGGAATGGGTGACGTTTCAGGTTGAGACTTTTCTTCCGACGCTAATGGGTGACGTTTCGGGTCAAGACCCTTCTTCTGACTCAAATTATGGAGTCATTATCGAGTCAGTTTCGATTACTGTGTCCATATCTTTTTAATTGGGAACAATGTAATAAGATGTTGGCCTGAGAAATGTTTACTGACCTTTCCTGTGGACCTTTCCAGTGTTGCGAGTATCTCAGTGAAATGAGATGCCTGCTTTACGTAGTCCATGTCTTCGAAGTATGCAAGTAAGTGGGATCTTTGCTGCCTAATATACTCGGAGCTCTGTGCTGTGTTGGAGGTTCACACTTTGTTTCATCAGGTCAGGTCATGGATTGTTGAAGGTCACTGTTTTATTGGTGGGCGTGTGGGGGGAGGTGTGGGCAGATTGGTAGGAGACATATTTTGCAGATTGTTTTTGTAAAACTCAATCTCTGTGCAGTAGCAAATAACTTAAAGACTTGGGGCATGTATTCTGAACATGAACATGGACATGCATTATTTGCCTGTTGCAGGTCAGACTGAAGCTGTTTGAACAGTTTCTCATTTGTCTTGTGGATTAGTTCCACACTAGCAGGTGTGGTGCAGTTTGCATTGAAGTGAGAAACATTGAGAAGTATTAAGGCAATGACACAGTTTGCTTTGCATGCCAGTCTGAAGTGAGATTGGATTCTCTGCAGACCTGTTGGTTTTGAGATCATATACCAAAGGTAAATGAGGAGATAGATTTATGCACAATTGAAAAGGGTCCTTCATTGTCCATCTCAATTAATAGAGTTAAAGGTTTTTGTGATTCATAAATGGCAATGAGGGAGAAGATGAAATCAGATATGATGGTATTACTGCTGATTGAAGGTAACTTTAGAGGCACAAGGGAGGAGCTGGCTAAAGTTGATTGGAAAGGGACCCAAGCAGGAATGACAGTGGAGCAGCAATGGCAAGAGTTTCTGGTTGACAAGGGAAGTCAGAGAGCATAAAACTAAAAGAAAAGGCATGTAATATTGCAAAGGTTAGCTTGAAGCTAGAGTATTGGGAAGTTTATAAAAGACAACAGAAGGCAGCTAAAAAGGCAATAAGGAGAAAATTAAATATGACAGGAACCTAGTCAGTAAATTAAGAGGTTAACAAAAGTTTCTTCAGATTTCAAGATTCAAGAGTTTATTGTCAGATCGGTGTGACCATATACCAATGAATGCGCACACACACACACACACACACACACATAAAGAGATAAATTGCAATGGGCTATTTAACGATCAGAGTTTTGTTTGAGTTGATTTATAAAGAGTTAAGAGTGGACATTGGATCGCTGGAAAATGACTGTGGAGAAATAGTAATGCGGAATATAGAATTGGAGGACAAATTGAATACACAGTGAAAGACAACAACAACTTGCCAGAAATTCAAGAGAGTCTGGCAGAAGTTAGTGGAGTTGCTATTACGAAGGAGAAGTTGCTTGGGAAGCTGAAAGGTCACCTGGACCAGTTGAACTGCACCCCAGGGTTCTGAAAGAGAAAACTTTAGAGATTGTGGAGGCATTGGAAGTGATCTTTCATGAATCACTTGAGTCAGGAGTGGTACCAGACGATTGGAAAATTGTAATGTTACTCCACTGTTCAAAAGGAGAGCGAGGCAAAAGAGGGGAAACTATCGGCTGGTGCGTCTGACTTCTGTAGTTGGCATAATTGGTCATTGTTAAGGATGAGGTTTCCGAATACTTAGAAGCACGTGATAAAATAGGTCGGGCAGCATGGTTTTGTGAAGGGGAAATCTTGCCTGTTGGATTTTTTGAGGAAGTAAATAGTTATATACACAAAGAGAAGTGTGAGATGTTGCCTTTTGGAGTTGAGTATAGGAGCAAAGAGGTCCTTCTGCAGTTGTATAGGGCCCTAGTGAGACCATACCGGGAGTATTGTGTGCAGTTTTGGTCCCCTAATTTGAGGAAGGACATTATTGCTATTGAGCGAGTGCAGCGTAGGTTTACAAGGTTAATTCCCGGGATGGCGGTACTGTCATATGCTGAGAGAATGGAGCGGCTGGGCTTGTATACTCTGGAGGTTAGAAGGATGAGAGGGGATCTTATTGAAAAATATAAGATTATTAAGGGTTTGGACACGCTAAAGGCAGGAAACATATTCATGATGTTGGGGAGTTCAGAACCAGGGGCCACTGTTTAAGAATAAGTGGTAAGCCATTTAGAACGGAGATGAGGAAACACTTTCACACAGAATTGTGAGTGTGGAATTCTCTGCCTCAGAGGGCGGTGGAGGCCAGTTCTCTGGATACTTTCAAGAGAGCTAGATAGGGCTCTTAAAGATAGCGGTCAGGGGATATGGGGAGAAGGCAGGAACGGGGTACTGATTGGGGATGATCAGCCATGATCACATTGAATGGCGGTGCTGGCTCGAAGGGCCGAATGGCCTACTCCTTCACCTATTGTCTATTGGGAAGTCAAACATGGGAAGGACCTTCACAGTGAATGGTAGGGCTCTGGGGAGTGTTGTAGAGCAGAGGGATCTAGGAGTGCAGGTGCATGGTTCCTTGAAGGTCGAGTCATGGGTAGATAAAGTGGTCAAAAAGGCTTTTGGTACATTGGCCTTCATCAGTCAGAGTATTGAGTATAGAAGTTGGGATGTCATGTTGCAGTTGTATGACCAACGTCTTATAAGGTCAACGTGAGTCCGCATTTAGAGTATTGTGTTCAGTTCTGGGCACCAAGTAAAAGGAAATATGTTGTCAAGCTGGAAAGGGTACAGGGAAGATTTACGAGGACTTTGCCAGGACTAGAGGGTCCGAGCAATAGGAGAGGTTGATTAGGCTGGGACTCAATTCCCTGGAGTGCAGGAGGATGAGGGGTGATCTTATAGAGGTGTTTAAAATCAGGAGAGGGATAGATCAGGTAGATGCACAGAGTCTCTTGCCCAAAGTAGGTGAATCGAGGACCAGAGGACATAGGTTTAAGGTGATGGGGAAAATATTTAATAGGCATCTGAGGGGTAACTTTTTCACACAAAGGGTGGTGGGTGTATGGAACAAGCTGCCAGAGGAGGTAGTTGATGCTGAGACTATCCCAACGTTTAAGAAGCAGTTAGACAGGTACATGGATATGACGGGTAGGAATGTGGACCAAATGCATGCAGTTGGGTCTAGTGTAGCTGGGACATGTGGGCCTGTGTGAGCAAGTTGGGCTGAAGGGCCTACATCCACACTATGACTCTATGACAAAGGTGAGTCAATGGATGTTGTTTGCTTGGATTTTCAGAAGGCCTTTGATAAGATGCTGCTAGTGAAGCTGCTAAACAGGGTGAGAGCCCATGGTATTAGAGAGATGATACTAGCATGGATAGGAGATTGGCTGTATGGCGAAAGGTAAAAAATGGAATAAAGGGGGCCTTTTCTGGTTGGCTGCCAGTTACTGGTGGTGTTCTGCAGGGGTTGGTGTTGGGTCCACTAATTTTCACGTTGTATATTAATGATTCAGATGATGAAATTGATGGCTTTGTGACCAAGTTTGCAGATGATACGAAGATAGGTGGAGGGGCAGGTCGTGTAAAGGAAGCAGGGAGTCTGCATAACGACTTGGACAGGTTGGAAGAGTGGGCAAGAAAGTTAGCAGATGGAATACAGTGTAGCAAAGTGGGGTTGTGCACTTTGGTAGTAGTAATCAAGGCGTGGACTATTTTCTAAATGGGGAGAGGATTCAGAAATTGGAAGTGCAACTGAACTTGGGAGTGCTGTGCTGAATTACCAAAAGGTTAATTTGCAGATTGAATTGGGAGTAAGGAAGGCAAATGCATTGTTTACCATTCATTTTAAGAGGACAAGAATGTATGAGCAGAGATGTAATGCTGAGGCTTTGTAAGGCACTGGTCAGACTGCAGGTGGAGGATTATGAGCAGTTTTAGATCCCATAATTGAGAAGGGATGTTGGAGAGGATCTAGAGGAGGTTTACGAGAATAATCTCAGGGATGATTGGGTTAACATATGTTAAATGTTATTCCCTTATCATTTTTATTTTTTATTTTTATTTAACTTTTATTTAACCAGGAGAAGTCTCATTGAGATTTAAAATCTCTTTCACAAGAGAGTCCTGGCCAAGTATATATGTACACTGTAAATGGATCTATTGTAATCATGTATTAGCTTTCTGCTGACTGGTTAGCATGCAACAATAGCTTTTCACTGTTCCTCGGTACATGTGACAGTAAACTGAACTGACACTGAAACTGGGCCTGTATTCGCTGACACTGAAACCCTAGGCCTGTATTAGTAGGATGAGAGGGGTGGGGTCTAATTGAAGCACTGAATAGTGAGGGGCCTAATTAGAATGGATGTGGCGAGGATGTTTCCACTAATGGGAGAGTCTCGGAACAGAGGGCATAGCCTCATAATAAAAGAACGTACCTTTAGAATGGAGATGAGGAGGAATTTCTTTAGTCAAGGGTGATGAATTTGTGGAATTCATTGCCATGGATGTCTGTGGCGGCAGGTCATTGTTTAAAAAAAAAATCATAATCATTCTTAATAAGCCAAGTATGTTTTGCAACATATGAGGAATTCGGAGATTTTGACAGGTTCTTGATTAGTAAGGGTGTCAAATGTTACAGTGAGGTGGCAGAAGAATGGGGTTGAGAGGAAAAGATATATCAGCCATGATGGAATGGCGGAGTAGACTCAATGGGCTGAATGGTCTAATTCTGCTCCCATGGTTTATGGACATGGATTGATGCTGTTTCCTGCATTTCTTGTGAATAACAAAGTGTATTGAACTGTGAATCCCATGTGTGGTTTGAATCAGTGAAAAAGAGTACAGTAAATCTGGGGTAACCTGGCATTTTTAGGACTTCGGCACTGAGCTGGCAGATTGTTGGGACAATTAGATGTTAACCCTATTAATACCTCGGCCCTCTTTTAATTCACTTTGTTTAAGATGTTACAAAGACATATAAATGTTCCACTCTGTTATTAAAAGGAGTGTGGGTTCCTGTATCTGGTTAGTTTAAAGGTCATGTGGAAACCATGGCCCCAGTCAGTTGAACATGGGAACCGGAAACTGGTGAGTTTCAATGAAACAAGCCTGACATCATCTGATGGACCAGGTGCTGAATCATCAGAAAGAGGATTATTGGTGTTTTACCGTAGTCTGCACATTTTATGAATGTAGCTGAGCTGAATGACCATTACTTCTTTCATAGAGTTTTAAGTGTGTCACTCAGTAGCACATCAATAACATATTGATTTCCTAAAAAATAATTTATGTCAACCTGCTAAGATATCTTGTTTAATTCCAACATGGTTACCAGTTATCAGGATTGCTGGGTTTATATTTGGAGCTTCTGCTCATTAATGCAATACACTTTTGTAACTAGTAGAGTGGATAGGGGAGAACCAGTGGATGTGTTGTATCTGGACTTTCAGAAGGCTTTCGACAAGGTACCACATAAGAGATTAGTATACAAACTTAAAGCACACGGTATTGGGGGTTCAGTATTGATGTGGATAGAGAACTGGCTGGCAAACAGGAAGCAAAGAGTAAACGGGTCCTTTTCACAATGGCAGGCAGTGACTAGTGGGGTACCGCAAGGCTCAGTGCTGGGACCCCAGCTATTTACAATTTATATTAATGACCTGGATGAGGGAATTGAAGGCAACATCTCCAAGTTTGCGGATGACACTAAGCTGGGGGGCAGTGTTAGCTGTGAGGAGGATGCTAGGAGACTGCAAGGTGACTTGGATAGGCTGGGTGAGTGGGCAAATGTTTGGCAGATGCAGTATAATGTGGATAAATGTGAGGTTATCCACTTTGGTGGCAAAAACAGGAAGGCAGACTATTATCTAAATGGTGGCCGATTAGGAAATGGGGAGATGCAGCGAGACTTGGGTGTCATGGTACACCAGTCATTGAAAGTAGGCATGCAGGTGCAGCAGGCAGTGAAGAAAGCGAATGGTATGTTAGCTTTCATAGCAAAAGTATTTGAGTATAGGAGCAGGGAGGTTCTACTGCAGTTGTACAGGGTCTTGGTGAGACCACACCTGGAGTATTGTGTACAGTTTTGGTCTCCAAATCTGAGGAAGGACATTATAGCCATAGAGGGAGTGCAGAGAAGGTTCACCAGACTGATTCCTGGGATGTCAGGACTTTCATATGAAGAAAGACTGGATAGACTTGGCTTATACTCGCTAGAATTTAGGAGATTGAGAGGGGATCTTATAGAAACGTACAAAATTCTTATGGGGTTGGACAGGCTAGATGCAGGAAGATTGTTCCCGATGTTGGGGAAGTCCAGGACAAGGGGTCACAGCTTAAGGATAAGGGGGAAATCCTTTAAGACTGAGATGAGGAAAAACTTTTTCACACAGAGTGGTGAATCTCTGGAACTCTCTGCCACAGAGGGTAGTTGAGCCAGTTCATTGACTATATTTAAGAGGGAGTTAGATGTGGCCCTTGTGGCTAAAGTGATCAGGGGGTATGGAGAGAAGGCAGGTACGGGATACTGAGTTGGATGATCAGCCATGACCATATTGAATGGCGGTGCAGGCTCGAAGGGCCGAATGGCCTACTCCTGCACCTATTTTCTATGTATCTATGTAAGTGGTTTGAGAGGAGTCTGTAAATTGATGCCTCTTGTAATGCAGTAATTTAGCTGCAAGTGCAATTGCTTTCAAATTGAGGTCTTGTTATCTTGAGGAATCTAGGAATCTGTCCTGCTGATGCTAGTCTGCCAGACTTAAATTTTATCCGTAGATTTTTTTGTTTACTGCAAATACAGTTTAATAATTTAAATGCTGAACATTAGAATTTATTTGAAGTCGGTTTACAATTTGGGAAGTCTGCCAAATGCTAAACCAACCACTCCTCCAGCAAACCTGCTAACATGGAACTAAGCACAGTACAAATGAGAAACTGTTCAACTTGCATTGCCTCCATTCCAGAAGCAAATTCACCCAACCATCAGTCTTTTACCGGCAGCAGGCAATCAATGCATATACATGTACATGTTAGACACGAAGCTGGAGTAACTCAGCGGGACAGGTAGCATCTCTTCTCTCCAGAGATGCTGCCTGTCCCGCCTGAGTTACTTGGTTTCCTGGTCCTCCAAAATATTCCAAATGGAATTTAAACTGGAGGTGGTGGAGGGAGGACTCCAGCTTTTAGTGTCTATCTTCGGTTTAAACCAGCATCTGCAATTCCTTCTTATACATGTACAAGTTCATTTGTAGCTGATTTCATTTACCATCCAAATACGTGAGAACTGCTGTCTCACGGGGCCAGTGACCAGGATTTGATTCTGACCTCTGCTGCTGTTTGTGTGGAACAGCTTTCTGTGACCTTGTGGGTTTTCTTGAGTTTAGCAGTCCTGTAAACAAAATAACACGCAGATAAAGATGTAATAATCCAAAATATAAATTAAATATTGTAATACGATAATAGTGCAAAAACCAAAGTAAATTGTGCAACCAAAGACATTCCATTGAAGATCCTGGTTACTGAAATTAGTTTGTTGTGTGCAAGAACCTGGTGGTTGCTTGCAAGAACCTGTTCTTGAACCCAGTCACCATGGTTTTTAGGCTCCTGTACCACCTTCCCAATGGTAAAAATGAAATAAGAGCCTAGCCAAGGTGGTGTGGGTCTTTGATGTTAGCTGTGTTCTTGAAGCAGTAATTCCTATGGATCCCCTCAATGGTGAGGAGGTCAGTACCTATTGTGGACTAGGCAATGTCTACCAATCACTGGTCCTACACCTTCATTCATATTTTTGCAATTCCCCAAGAGGTTTTTGTGATAGTCCAGCTTTATAGTGAATTGTATGTTAATATACATTTCTATCTCATTGAGTTTGGACACAGGTCATTGTTGATTTTGGAAATTAATCAAATGGATTAATCAAATGTTTAACTTTATGCAACAAAATTGCTGTGCTCTTGCTTCAAATCAAGAGAAAAATCCCCATCAGTTTTTGTTTTAATTATGTGGGTAAATTCTCTAGATCTGCGTGGAGTCTTGCATCTATATTTAGGTGATGTCATCCAAGTTTGGAATTATTTTGATATTCCTTTGTACTCCCAAGTTTTCACAGTGCAGGGTTCCCTGGAGCCATGGTGTTAAACTATTTGGCTATTTGCAGTAAGGTGCAACTACATTGTGAGTAATTATTTTAAATATTTGTATTGTATATATACTCTGGTGCATTCAGAATTTCATAGTGCAGTCATATTGTACAGCACTTAAATGGACCCTTCAACCCGTCACTTCTCCCATTTCCATGTCGACCTTTTTGCCCATTCCAGTTAACTGTATTAAGTTCACATTCTTCAATGCCGTGCCAATTTAAGTACCTTAAGTACCTTAAATCTGACCAACAACATGCTGTAGCCATACATATTCTTCCTTGTAATTCTCAACACCACCAACCTCTGTGCACTCTACTAATCAATCAAAAGAATTGCAAACTTT
This sequence comes from Malacoraja senta, assembly GCA_038087875.1. NCBI lineage: Eukaryota > Metazoa > Chordata > Chondrichthyes > Rajiformes > Rajidae > Malacoraja > Malacoraja senta. Next base: position 378,582,526 of record CM075977.1, on the reverse strand, counting down.
TTCCCCCAGTCAATTTTATGTTACAAGTGGAGATGTATCATATGTGAGATTTCAAGGGTATTGCTTCCATGGATGCGCAGCCTATAGGTGCAGGAATTCTGATTGTAAAATATTATTTGCTTTAGTAAAGTATTAGAAATGATAAAAGTATGTTTGTACAAATATCCATAGAAAAGATTGCCTTATCAGTTTTCAAAGCAAATCTTTGAAGTGAACGCTGCTGTGTACTGTCAGTCTGATGATTGTCTTGAGGTGTCTCTATCCTTTGAGCTTTTCTATTTAATCCTTGATATTAATTAATTCAAGGTATTTGTTCAGAAGATACACCTGTCCCAGTTTTAGTTTTAGTTTGTTTTTAGTTTCTTACAATCAATGACTTCAGCAATGTAGAATTTATTTGTGTTCTTGCATTTATTACATATGATCTTTTTTTGATGGCATTGAGCCAAGCCAAGCGCTATCTCCTTCACTCAGCCTTGCCAAAAGATAGCAGTCCCTACAAAAAATAACATGATCACTGGATCATACTTGATTGTCCTTTTCCTGTACTTGCATGAAGTTGCATCAAAACAGAATTGGTGCTGAAAGCGAGCATGGCTCCCCTCTTCTGAACCTGTTACAGTGATAACTGCAGAATCTGTATATTGGTGATTGTTTGATTGGTGAAAGTCTGCCATCTGAAATATATTGCTGACCTCAGTTCAGATATTATGCCCAACAGGCAAAAGTGGAGGCTGGGAAGGAACTTTTTTGAAATATTAAATTTGATATTTATCCATCAACAATATACATTTAACCCTGAGCTTTATATTGTTAATTGTAAAATAGTTTACATCACTCAAAATTGTCTTTGTTTTAGGTTTGTTGGTCCATGGTTCCTGCATTTTCACCTCGTTGGAACTCAAAATAGGAATGATCTTGGACTGTACCATGGGTCTGCAGTGTGCTTCATTCCTAGTGGGTAGATTCCTGTTCACTTTAGATTACTGAAGTACATTTTTGGATTTAGCACCTATGTGAATGATCTTTAAAAAAAAATCAATATTAGATTAGGATTTGAATATTGGTTAACTTGGCCATAAATATACCAAAGTGCCTTGAGGTTACTGCTTCTTTGAGGTTGGGCAAATGTTTAGAAACTGCTTTCAGTTTTGCTTTGCTGGTAATCCAGGGTCTCAACTAATTACTTGAAGCAAGTCATATTCCATATTCCATTATGGCAGTGTGAGAGTTAATTTAAAAAAAAATATGGTATTGGTAAATTATCTTACAGTGGCTCTTTAAGGAAGGGATTTGCGTTTAATGAATTATCTCTGCTGATGTTCCCTGGTTTAGTCTATGCATAACTCCAACCTCAAATGAACATAATTGACTCTTAGGTAGACAAAAATGCTGGAGAAACTCAGCGGGTGAGGCAGCATCTATGGAGCGAAGGAAACAGGCAACGTTTCGGGTCGAAACCCTTCCTTGACCCGAAAAGTTGCATATTTCCTTCGCTCCATAGATGCTGCCTCACCCGCTGAGTTTCTCCAGCATTTTTGTCTACCTTCGATTTTCCAGCATCTGCAGTTCCTTCTTAAACATAATTGATTCTTAACTGTCTTTTTTGAAATGATTGAAGATGTAAACCTGCCATCACTATAGTTTAGAGAACTATAGTTAAGTGCAAGCTTGCCACCCATTCCCATATCACAAGAATGAAAAAATAAAGACAGTTTTGACCAAATTACTTCAAATCTTCAACTTTATTCAAGTGGTGATCCTTAGTCATCTATGGTGCTGAAAACTAACTTCTGAGTTTTGAAAAAGGTTAGAATGAACCCCCTACATTTGGAGTTGAAATATTGGCATTCACACCTGCTGAGAATTGTTTTACAAACAAGCATATGTGGAATTTTGCTTGTGGTTACAGATTTTTATGGTGAATATCTCCATGTTGAGAACAGTGACCTAAAGCAATAGTTCTGCTCTCAATTTCTTCCAGTTTAAAAAAAAAACTTCTATTATATCTTACACAATTGTAGTTTCTCAAACAAAATTATATGCTGCGATTTTTGTATTTAAACAATTTCTTCAATTTGTTTTTCTTCAAGGAAAAACAGCAAAGCATTAGTTAACCTTTCTTTTCCAAAATAACCAATAGTTGGTGAAGAAATGTATGCATTATTGCTATATATGATAGCTTCAGATATTTAATCTGTAGTTCATCTCTACCTGTATTTGGTGTTGAGCAAAATTGAATCTGCAAAATAAAGTAGAAAACTGACTCCCAGTTTAAGAACCAGGGTTGGAAATCCTAATTTTTAAAAACCAGTGCAAAATTGATTCTTCGGGACCGATACTGGGCAAGCAAACTATTTCTGTGTATTTCTTCAATTTGATGCAGATTGCCAAATTAAAATCCATATTCTGCCACGAATACGAGTTATGCTTAGCTTGGATAAATGGAAGTCTATAATTGTAATTTCACTAAACATGTCCAATAATTTTTCTCCTTTCTTTAGGTTTCTCCCATTTATTAAATCTTTAGTTGAGCACACGTCTTTAGACCTGGTGCTGTATGGTGTTTTGCAGCAAGTGCTTAAGAACTAACTTGACATGAAGATGGAAGCAGCGGAGAAGGCAGACTTCTCTTCCCAGGATGGTCTGGAGGAAACTGAGGCTTCTTCAAAAGGTGTTGATACAAAATCTGGTGACACCTGCAAGGAAGAAGATGGTTCATTTCCAAAAGAGACAGCAGCCAAATTGACAAAAGAGAACAGTGAACATCCATTGAAAACAACTGGACAGTCTGTTGAACCTTGCTTGTTAATGGAACTTGGGCAAGACTCATCTGAATCTCAGCTTCCATCTGCTGAGAGCGATAAACAAACACCCGGCCGCACTTATGACAGCGATTCTTCCAATCAGTGCATGGTTTCTCCGTCTTCCAGTGGTCATTTGGCAGATTCTGACACACTCTCATCTGCAGAGGAGAATGAGGCACCCCAGGCAAATGTAGCTGTGGAAGAGGACCCTACAGGAGGATCGGGTCCTTCAGTAGGCAGAAAATCACGACGATCCAGGTCTGAGAGTGAAACATCAACCATGGCTCCCAAAAAGAACCGTTCTTCAAATGACAAGCAGAATGGCCGTGTGTCAAAGGTTAGAACGCAGAAACAAAAGGAACGGATACGCTTGCTACGGCAGAAACGTGAGGCAGCAGCTCGGAAGAAATATACATTGCTGCAGGACAGCAGTACGAGTGATAGCGACTTGACATGTGATTCCAGCACAAGCTCATCAGACGACGAAGTTTCTGGAAATGGCAAGAGGACGATTAGTTCAGAGATCCCAGGTATTTACAAACATTCTTAGTCAGGGATTATAAATTAATGAAATGAAAGAAATATTATCTTGATAGCCTGTCTAGTTTCTTCCTGATTACTTTGGAAATGAAACATCTTGTACAAAGCAATAGTACATTTGTTTATATTAAATAAATCCATTTATCATCCAGTCACCAATACATAGAACATAGGTCTGGAATTAGATAAAGCTGTTCGTGCCCACTCATTCACTATTAGTGCTCTGTCATAATTTGTTCGTCAGCGCTATTGTCTTTAGATTCCCTGTTTCAAGATGCATTGTTTTTCTTTAATACTATGGCAAAGATTTCAAGTGGCTCAAGCCTCCATCTCGGTTTAACATGTTTGTATTTTGATATATAATACTACTAGTATTTAAACAACATCTTCAGCTTTGAAAGTGAGCTTCTATTTTTTTACTCTGTTTTACCTTACTGCCATTACATTCCTTTGTTCCATTGGAATGAAGATCTACTCAGTTTCAAAATAATAAAACAAAAGCCTCAGTTGGATGGAAAATGAACAAAGAGGCTTAATAGCTTTTATGTTTTCTGTTACACAATACAATGCAGTAAAAATAACCTGTGCTGCATATGTTGGAAAGCCTAGGTACTGGAGTCCTTATGGTTGACTTGAGCATGTCCTTGGTAAATTCTATTTCAAACATTTAATTGCCCTCTAGAATAGTTGTTAGATTTGATTAAAAATAACCTGCATGATGTTAAACAATTGCTTGGTTACTGGGATTTGATCTGGCATCCCAAGCAGTAATTTGGTGTGTTGTATAAATCTAAATTAAGACTGACTTTGGGAAGAAGGAGACTGAATGGAACACCTGTAAGAATATTTGCATCACTGAGTTAACGCTGTCAGGTTAACGCTGAAAGAAATTGTGCAAATCAATGTGTAATCTATAATTTTATATCTACATTTACACTCATGATGAATGGCAGTACAAAGCAAATAATGTTTTTTGTTTCCACAAGTGAGAAGTAAAATTGGGACAGGTTCTTAAATGATATGCCTATTACTTAGATTATACTTAGTCGAGCTTTTTTTGGAGTGTCAGTGGCACCTGTACAGTTGCACATTTGAAAGGATTTTCTTTCAAAGAGGCAATTTAAAGGAAATTGTTGTTAAAAGAATAAAGGGTAACGTTTCTTGCATCCTTAACTCTATGGAGATACTTGGTATTGATTGGTAGGCTTGCATAATCATTTTGGTTGTTAATAAACCAAGCATTTCTGTAATGTAAATGATTTAATTTTTTCTTTGCACTGTATTTGGCATTCGTTCAGCCAAGCAAGGTGCTCCCAATCCCACAGGGTGAATCCACCACCATTGGCTGGGAAGTGGTGCGTTAGCAAACATTATTTAGCTTGCATAGCAACCGGAGGCTTTCATCTGCTGTCATCTAGCAAAACCAGCTGGATGACTGAAGATTCCTCCAATATTTCTTGACCGACTTTTGAGTTGTTGGGTCAAAGCTGCAGACTGGACATTGCAGTTACTGGGATAGATTGGGTAAGATGAGATGAGGGTGGCAGCCAATGAGAGAATGTGGTGCAAAACCTTGGAGAGGCAAATGCCAGTGGCGGGGGAATGGCTTTGGTCTGGAGGAAATTAAGTGACTAGCCGCTGGAGATAGAATGGAGTGCAGCTGGGTGGTAGAAAGAATGTGGATGGGGAGGGATGGAAAACTGTTAATTTGAAAAGAAAATCAAAAAGTGAAGAAGGAGCTGAGAGGGAGAGTGTGAGAGTAAAAATGGCAGTTAGGAATCTGGGAGACTGAGGGAGGGTGATATCGAACCAGGGGTGATTAGAGTCAGATTGAGGAAAAAGGCATAGGCAGGATTGTTTATGTGGAGTCACAGTTCTTCTGTGTTTGCGTAATTTGAGAGTAGGGGTGTCTTTTGTTTTTCATTGACCATGGACCACTTGGCCAATAGACTAACTCCTTACTTTGTCAAATCCATGGCATAGCTTGGGCAATGGCCACCCTCCCTTTAAAAAAAATTCATACAAAGGCATCTTCTATTCCTCAGAACTGAGTGGAAGCAAGACGTCCTTGGACCCAAGGGATTAATGAAGAATGAGATATGTACGACTTATACAGATATGTACTCCTTACTATTACCATACCTTACTGTATGGTATAAAGTTTAGGTTAATTATTAGTCTGCCATTGTTTTAGTTTCAGTATATTTTATCCATGTTTATTGCAGCAAGATTTTAGTCATTGAATTGTGCCTCTACTACTCAGTAGGTAAGTCTCCAGAATAGATGGATTATTAATTGGAATGTAACTATAGTTCATTCAGCTAATAGCTAGATTACATAAACCACTGATGGCCTGTTTGATCTCAAATCTATACCGAGTTAGCTGTTCTCAGATAGGTTGAACGATTTGCTGTAATAGTCCACAATCAACATTGTTTGAAGAGGGAATATTGTCTGATCTGATTGCATCTGATGAAGCTTAGATATTATTTATGATCGTGTTATCTATTAATGTGAATATTGTGAGGATCATAACATAATAGAAGGCCTTAAAAATAAGTTGAAGAAAGAAATTACAGGGATGTTGAAAAATGTACCCAGCAATATTGAGTGTGCATTTTAAAGTATCCTGGAAATTGTGTGTATGGAATAATAGGAAGATTGAATTGGTTCCCGCAATGATTTGCCCTGACACTTCAAGATACATAGCAGATATCTGAGAAAGCACATGTTGTCGTGAAGCCGACCAGAGATCCCCGTACACTACACTCTCCTACACACTAGGGACAATTTACAATCATTGGTGGGGCTATCAGTTTGCTTTTCTGAAACTGACTTTAGCTATCTTGAAAGTATTTGGTGAGATTTCATGTCAAATGCTCAGCAATATGTACAGGGAGAGATTTTTTTTCTTTCTCCACAGATGCTGCCCGACTTGAATATTTTCAGCAATTTTTATTTCCAGTGTCTGACATTTGCGCTTTATTTTTGCTTTTTCAATACTATTTGTCGATAATAATTTGATTTTTCTTCTTTACTTTTATGTATCTGTGGTACTTTGCAGAAAAGTGACGTTCTATTATTTATGCATCTTTTATAATAAACTTCTAGATACTAGATCTTTTGAGGTAGTGAATGGCTGTTTATTTCCTCTGAGGAAATTCAGTCTTTTCCCTGTAGGTCAAACATTATGATGACTTCTCTTTTTAGTATATATTCGGGTGACCCACAATTGACAATTGAGGGCATTCTTTCATACATATATTAAAGAGTGAGGATGTTAGACTTGAGAAGAACTTAGACTGGTGTTCAGTGAGTTTAGATACAAAGATCTCTGGCAATATATGTCTTGGAATTTAACAAAAGGTGAAAAGACTGTTTAAGAAATGAATTGCAAAAGTAAGGACGTTAATCTTAACATTAGCTAGAACACTGTGCCCATTCTTGGGCATGGCACAACAGGAAGTTGCCTCAGCTCTAAAAGAGGATGGATTGGAGATGTACAGTATGTATTCCGACCGATGCATTTTTTGTTTAGTTTAGAGATACAGCATGGAAACGGGCCCTTCGGCCCATCGAATCTGCGCTGACCAGCGATCCCTGCACATTAACACTTCTTCACACACTGGGGACAATTTACAATTTTACCAAGCCAATTAACCTACAAACCTGTACATCTTTAGAGTGTGGGAGGAACTTGGAGCTCCCTGGAAACACCCATGCAGGTCATGGGGAGAACATACAGACTCTGTACAGACAGCACCCGTAGTCAGGATTAAATCCAGGTCTCTGGCGTTTCAAGGCAGCAACTCTACCGCAGTGCCACTGTGCCGCCCCTTAGAGATGCAGCGCGGAAATAGGCCCACCAAGTCCATGCCGACCAGAGATCCCCGTACACTACACTCTCCTACACACTAGGGACAATTTACAATTGACACACCAATTGCCAGGTTCTATCCTGACTGGGTGCTGTCTGTATGGAGTTTGGACCTTCTCCCCCTGGGTGGGTTTTCGCCGAGATCTTTTCCACCCACACTCCAAAGACGTACAGGTTTGTAGGTATATTTGGCTTGGTAAATGTATAAATTGTCCCTAGTGTGTGTAGGATAGTGTTAATGTGCGGGGATCACTGAGCGGCGCGGTCCAGTTGGCCGAAGGGACTGTTTCCGTGCTGTATCGCTAAACTAAAAGCTAAACTAATTGACCTACAAACCTGTATGTCTTTGGAATGTGTGAGGAAACTGGAGCACCCGGAGAAAACCCACGTGGTCACTGGGAGAAAGTACAAATCATACGCACAGCACCAAAAGACCGGGTGGAACCCAGGTCTCTTTGCTGTAAGGTAGTAGCTCTACCGCTGTGCCACCCTGTCGACCCTTCATTAGTTCATCTTTCTTGGGAAAGTTTGGGAAATCAATAACATAGGTACACTAAGAAATATATCCCCTGGCGACTGTCGGCATCATTGACTGACGTATCAGGTCACCGAAAAAGTTGTGGCGGTGAAGGCTCGAGTGTCGCTAATTTTTGTTTGTCGCTGCTGGATTTTGAAATGTTCAAAATCCTTCGGCAACACTGATACGTCAGTCAATGATGCCGGCAGTCGCCGAAAAAAATTGCCAAGTGGGACAGGCCATTTACATTCTCCCAGCTAAATTACTTAACCACACCACTCAATGCTACCTAATTTATAGGATATGGTAACAGTGTAGCGGCACCTAATAGTTAGGCCACTACTCCTATGCGAACCCTCGGCAACCCTGGGAAAGAGTCACGAGATATATTGGGTGTGTCCCAGTATATAAGTCCTGACCTTCCCTCTCTCACGCTCTCTGGCTCTCTGTCTCTGTCTCTGTCTCTCGCTCCTCCTCTGACTTCCCGAGAGTGTCCTGCCACTGCAGCAGGAGCACAACTGAGCCCACGAGGCAACAGCCTCTTAACAACTACAACTGTTATGTTAGAGTGTTAAACGTCCATGTATTGTCAACTTACAATGCCTGAATAAAGCATCCTGTTATTCATGACGTTTGCACCTCTACAACAGAACAGTTATGTTCATTCTCCAGTGAGAAGGCATAATCAATCAGGACTTGTGTTTTTTTAAATGGGATACCGTTTAAATCTAAAAGCACCACCCTGTGTTTTTATTTTCTTTCAACTTTCTTCTTTCTTCCATTCTGAACTCTTGGTCCTTGATCTCACCAAAACTCTTCTACTGAAGAGCAGCAATTCATCTTTCCATTAGCTACTTTATAATCTTCCAAATTTAATTTGGTGGTTTGTGTTGATCATTTCTGCCATTCTCAGTTCAAATGTCCAATATTCACTAGACATTCATTCTGTAATGTCAGATAATTATTCTGCATTTACACCACCTGCAAATTACCTGTGTTCCCCATTGCCATCCAGCATTCACTCCACGTTCGTTCAGATAATGTCAGATAATCATTCCGTATTAAGATCTTCTGCAGGCTACTTGTTGTTCCCTATCGCCATCACTTTTCATGTTATATTACCATCCATATTGTCAGCTTAATCTCTCAGTCCTTCAATAGACGGTGTTGCAAATTAGGAATTCACAAACAAACATTTTAGTCTAGAGTGCTTTATTATCATTAAACAGAACAATGGAATTCTTACTTGCAGCAGCACAACGATAGTAATCAGTCAATACCATAATAAACAGCAAAAATGAAGTTTGGTTTGTAAATATATAAAATCATATTGTGTCAAGACAAAAACAATGCCCCCAAGTCTATATCGTTCAGAGCTTAGTTGGCGGTTGAAGTGTTTTTAATAGCTTGACAATAAAGGGCTATCTAATCTAATCTAATGATTGTTGGGAAGTAGTTGCTCCAACGACGTTGTTTTCAAGCTCCTATACCACCTTTCCGATGGCAGGAGTGAAATTAGATTGTGGCCAAGGTGGGATGTATGTATTAAACTTGCCCATTAAGGAAGTAACCTGATGTCTTGGGTTTAAAGTGGATAAGTATTTCTCCTTAAAATCCATCTTTATGATGTGTCTCTATGCAGTCTATCCTTTTTTCACTCTACATCTTTACTTTGCTTGCTATTATTTATAGCTCGGATCTTTGTTTATTAGTGCTGGCATACAATTATTACCCATTCTAATGTATTTCAAGCATCAAGAATAAACTTCCAGCTGAAATTATCCCAGATATTAGAGGAAGTTGGATTGCTCAAAAATATGCCTTCACAGTTTTTGTATTTAGTTTTTGGTCTTTGCAACTGATTTTAGATGGAAGAAGTAGATAAAGTTGTGTAAAATATCCTCATGGATAAATAATCCAAAGATGGAAGGGCAGATCTGAAGTTGAGCATGAGAAATTTTGGAATGCATTGCATATTTAATTCTTGCTAATTGATGGCTGAAAGGAAGGAGCTACAGTGTCCTCCATAATGGTTGGGACAAAGAACCATCATTTATTTATTCGCCTCTGTACTCCACAATTTAAGATTTGTAATAAAATAATCTCATGTGGTTAAAGTGCACATTGTCAGATTTTAATAAAGACCATTTTTATACATTTTGGTTTCACCATGTAGAAATTACAGCTGTGTTTATATGTAGTTTCCCCCCCCCCCCAATAATGCGCACCATAATGTTTGGCACACAGCAATGTCAATTAAATGAAAGTAGTCAAGTTTAGTATTTTGTTGCATATCCTTTGCATGAAATGACTGCTTGAAGTCTGCGATTCATGGACATCACCATGAATGGTGAGCATCACCAAAGAAGCTGGTGGCTTCTTTGGTGATGCTCTGCCAGGCCTGTATTGCAGCCATCTTTAGCTTATGTGTGTTTTGGGGACTAGTCCCCTTCAGTTTTCTCTTCAGCATATAATAGGCATGCTCAATTGGGTTCGGATCAGGTGATTGACTTGGCCACTCAAGAATTGATCATTTTTTAGCTTTGAAAAACTCCTTTGTTGCTTTAGCAGTATGTTTGGGATCATTGTCTTGCTGTAGAATGAACCGCCCGCCAATGTGTTTTGAGGCATTTGTTTGAACTTGAGCAGACAGGATGTGTCTATATACTTCAGTATTCATTATGCTACCATCATCAGCAGTTGTATCACCAATGAAGATAATTGAGCCAGTACCTTCAGCAGCCATACATGCCCAGGCCATAACACCCCCACCACTGTGTTTCACAGATGAGGTGGTATGCTTTGGATCTTGGGCAGTTCATTCTCTCCTCCATACCTTGCTCTTGCCATCACTCTTCATCTCATCTGTCCACAGGACCTTTTTCCAGAACAATGGTTGCTCTTTTTGGCAAACTGTAACCGGGCCATCTATTTTTGCAACTAACCAGTGGTTTGCATCTTGCAGTGTAGCCTCTGTATTTCTGTTCATGAAGTCTTCTGCGGACAGTGGTCATTGACAAATCCACACACGACTCCTGAAGAGTGTTTCTGATCTGTCGGACAGGTGTATGGGGATTTTTCTTTATTATTGAGAGAATTCTTCGGTCATCAGCTGTGGAGGTCTTTATTGGTCTGCCAGTCCCTTTGCGATCAGTAAGCTCACCAATGCTCTCTTTCTTCTTAATGATGTTCCAGACAGTTGATTTTGGTAAGCTTAAGGTTTGGCCGTTGTCTCTAACAGCTTTATTCTTGTTTCTCAGTCTCATAATGGCTTCTTTGACTTTCATTGGCACAACTTTGATCCTCGTGTTGATAAATAGCAATAAAAGTTTCCAAAGGTGATGGAAAGACTGGAGGAAAGACTAGGTACTGAGAGCTCTCTTATACCTGCATTAAGGAGCCAATTAAACACACCTGAGCAATTACAAACACCTGTGAAGCCATGTGTCCCAAACATTATGGTACCCTGAAATGGGGGGGGGGGGGGGGGGGGACAACGACTACGTATAAACACAGCTGTAATTTCTACATGGTGAAACCAAAATGTATAAAAATACCCTTTAATAAAATCTGACAATGTGTACTTTAACCACATGTGATTTTTTTTTTTTCTATTACAAATCTCAAATTGTGGAGTACAGAGGCAAATAAATGAATGACGGGTCTTTGTCCCAAACATTATGGAGGGCACTGTACTTTCATTTGTTTTCACTCCAGGCTCTCATCCCTAAAAATATACATGCTCCACAAAGATCGGCAGAATTTTACATTCTCAGGGTTCAGGGGTGTTTTTGTGAGTAGGAGTTGGGGGCATTGAGCATTGGCTCACATTGTGTTTTGCCTTTCTATTTCAATTTTTGCGTGTCACATCCAACATTAGACGAGGACAATCAAATTCATCATTTTCCTTTTGGGATGCTCTGAAATGTAAATAAATAGTTGTTTAAAAGTTGTTTAAAAATGCAATAAAAGTGGAATATTGGAACTGCAGATCTGGAAGCATCTGAAAAGAAATATCAAGTTAATATTTATGGTATTGGGATTAAATAAATAGTAAGGATGCAAACAGTGCTAGTTTTAAGTAAGCCTTAGAGATAAGACTTGTGTGTTTTAAAGTGGAGCATTCCAGGCTTTCTGCATTGAAATGCCTCATAGATTTTCATTTTAGTTTTTCTGAAAACAGCAGACAAAAAATGTCTGAAGCCAATTAATATCACATGTGAGGTAGGTGGGATTTTCGTGGTTTTGATCATTTGTAAAATAATGCGTTGCCTTTGAATAGACTCAAAATGCTCTAAAGTCTGCAGAATGGTAAGCATTAAAAGATTAAATATGACAAACATCTTAAATTACGAAACACAGAAAAGTATCTTAATTTCTGGGATTTTTAATTTAAAAAATCCTTATTTTCATGTCACTTTAGTAGCAAAATGGACAGAAACATGCAGCAATTTGGATTGTCAGATTATATGTCCTTCAGAGATACAAAGACAGTTCTTTCCACCTATATTGACGCATACTTCCTCCGTTCTGATGTAATTTTCCCTTTTCTTTGTCTTTATTTCCTACTGATTTTCTTGGCACACCATTGTACATTGTATTTTTACTTACTATGTCTTGGGGAAGCTTAATTTAATTTTACTATCTTCATGTCTATAATGTTGATGTTATAGCAATGAAATGGAAATTATTCTATTTTTATCGGTGTGTATTGGTGAGAATTTGCTATAAATGAGTGATCTGACGGGCTTACGAATGGAGGTTGGAGAGCAGGACGCTAACTAAATGAGCAATATTGAAGGCAAAGGAAAATATTAAAAAGAGGACAGAGTGCTGGAGTAACTCAACAGGTCAGGCAGTTCAGTCCCAACCCAAAATGTCACGTATCCGCTTTCTTAGAGATGTTTCGTTTATTATTGTCATGTGTACCGAAGTACAGCAGAAAACTTTTTTGTTACATGCTATCCAGCCATTGGAAAGACTATGCATGATTACAATCAAGCCAGTGTAGTTTTTAAGAGGCTGCAGTGCATTCAGAAAGTATTCATATCCCTTCACTTTTTCCACGTTTTGTTACGTTACAGCCTTATTCTAAAATGGATTAAAATCATTCTTGTTATCATCAATCTACACACAATACCCCATAATAAAAAAGCAAAAACAGGTGTTTAGAAATTTTTGCAAAGTAATTAAAAATAAATAACTAAATATCACATTTACATTAGTATTCAGACCCAGTACTTTGAGGCACCTTTGGAAGCGATTACAGCCTCAAGTCTTCTTGGGTATGATGCTACAAGCTTGGCACACCTGTATTTGGGTAATTTCTCTCATTCTTCTTTGCAGATCCTCTTAAGCTCTGTCAGGTTAGATGGGGAGCGTCAATGCACAGCTACTTTTAGGTCCCTCCAGAGATGTTCGATTGGGTTCAAGTCCGGGCTCTGGCTGGGAGACTCAAGGACATTCACAGGCTTGTAACAAAGCCACTCCTGCGTTGTCTTAGCTGTGTGCTTGGCTGTCTCCCAGTTCTGCCGCTGAAAAACATCCCCACAGCATGATGCTGCCACCACCATGCTTCACTGTAGGTATGGTATTGGCCAGGTGATGAGTGGTGCCTGGTTTCCTTCAGACGTGACGCTTGGCATTCAGTCCAAAGAGTTCAATCTTGGTTTCATCAAGATTCAAGATTCAAAACTTTACTGTCATTGTTCAGTGTACAAGTACAGAGACAACGAAATGCAGTAGGGTACCAGAGAATCATGTTTCTCATGGTCTGAGAGTCCTTTAGGTGCCTTTTGGCAAACTCCAAGCTGGCTGTCATGTGCCTTTTACTGAGGAGTAGCTCCCGTCTGGCCACTCTATCATAAAGGCCTGATTGGTGGAGTGCTGCAGATATAGTTGTCCTTCTGGAAGGTTCTCCCATCTCCACAAAGGAACTCTGGAGCTCTGTCAGAGTGACCATCGGGTTCTTGGTCACCTCGCTGACCAAGGTTCTTCTCCCCCAATTGCTCAGTTTGGCTGGACGGCCAGCTTTATGGAGAGTCCTGGTGGTTCCAAAGTTCTTCCATTTAAGAATGACGGAGGCCGCTGTGCTCTTCGGGACCTGCAATGCTGCAGAAATTGTTTTATACTCTTCCCCAGATCTGTTTCTCGACACAATCCAGTCTCGGAGGTCTACAGACAATTCCTTTGTCATCATGGCTTGGTTTTTGCTCCGACATGCACTGTCAATTGTGGGACCTTATATAGACAAATGTGTGCCTTTCCAAATCAAGTCCAATCAATTTAATTTACCACTGGTGAACTCCGTTGTAGAAACATCAAGGATAATCAATGGAAACAGGATGAACCCAAGCTCAATTTTGAGTGGCGTAGCAAAGGGTCTGAATAATTATGTAAATGTGATATCTCAGTTATTTCTTTTTAATTACTTTGCAAAAAATTCTAAACACCTGTTTTCGCTTCTTCATTCTGGGGTATTGTGTGTAGGTTGATGATTTAAAAAAAAGAATTTGATCCATTTTAAAAATAAGGCTGTAACGTAACAAAATGTGGAAAAGGTGAAGGGGTCTGAATACCTTCTGAATGCTCTGTCTTGGGTATATGTTTAGTGTAAGGTAAAGTCTGATTAAAGATAGTTTTGAAGGTCTCCAGTGAGGTAAATTGGAGATCAAGGTCTAGTTGGTGAGAGGGCAGTTCAGTTGCCTGATAACAGCAGGGGAAGAAACTGTCCCTGAATGGAAGTATTCACTTTCAAACCTCTGTACTTCTTGCTGATGGGGAGAGGGGAGAAGAGGGAGTGAATGGGATGAGACTGTTCCTTGATTATGCGGTGGCCTTGCCGAGGCAGTGTGACGTGTAGATGGAGTTACTCCAGCACTTTGTGTTCCCTGTTTTGTAAACCAGCATTTGGATTTCCTTATTGCGACAAAGGAAAATATAAATCTGATTAATGCGAAGATGGGGTTTTCAATAAAATTGGGAAGAAGCACAAGGCCTTTGTAGAGCATTGGGCCTACCTCATGGATGCTAAGGAATTAGGGAAGTGAAGTTGTGATGTATTGGGAACATATCCACATTACAACAGAGTAGCGGCAGTCTTGAGGCATATTAAGGTGGATATATCTCTTGAGGGTGAGTATATCAGAATATTGTTGGAAAATAGGGGGAAATGCAGGGAGCCTTGGGAGACATACTTGCGCAATAAAGTACCACTAGTGAGGTACTTGATGACTAAAGGATGGCTGTTGTGCCTTTATTTAAGAAGGACTGCAACAAGATGCCAGGGAACTACAGGTCAGTGAGCTAATATCTGTGGTAGGAAAGCTACTGGAAAGGAGATTCTGATTAGGGTTGATTAGGGATGATTAGCATGGCTTTGTGCTTGGGAAATCATGTCTTATATATTTGATTTGAGATTTTTGAAGAGCTAACAAAGAAGGCTGACCATGGCAGGAAGGAGACATTCTCAACGATTTGGACGACAGTTGTTAACTGGAAATGGTTAGAAATCTGCGGATGAGACAAAAATTGGTGCGGTAGTGGACAGTACAGAAAGTTATCTAAGATTACCACATGATCTGGATGGACTGGGAAAGTGGGCAAAGGAGTTGGATTGAATTTGGAACTTGAACAAGTGTGAGGTGCTGCATTTCGGAAAGTTAAACCAGGGCTGGATTTGCACAATAAATCGCAGGGCTCTGGAGAATTGTAGAACAGTGAGACCGAAGAGGAATGGGTAAATAGCTCCCTGAAAGTGGCAACACAGGTAGAGTGGTGAAGGTGGCATTTGGCATACTTGTCATCAGTGGTCTGGACACAGTACAGGAATTCGAAGGTCCTGTTGCAAGTGTACAAGTCATTGTTAAGACTACACTTTAGGTATTATGTGCAATTCTGGCTGTCCAGAAATAGGAAGGATATAAAGTTGGAAAGGGTGCAGAAAAAGATGCACAAATCTGTCACTAAAACTGGAAGGCTCGAGCGCAATGGCGAAACTGGAAAGGCCGGATTTTTTTTTTAAACCTGGGGAGTCATAGGACATGGACTGAAGGACAACGATCTCTGATCTCCATCCATAATTTGGTACGGCATTGTGAATTTGATGGACAGGTTATTAAAAAAAAAACATCATTAGCATCTGTGTTGAGATTTAGTAAGGAAACGGGACATTTGGTTTAGCGAGGGGATTACTAAAACCTCTGCTGTGATGGTTGTGTGGTGAACTAAGTGAGGAATGTTGGTTTTCAGCAAATGTGATAGAACTGGAAGAATTTGCAGGGCCAGTATGTGGGTTAAACCCATGAAAAATATCTAAAAGGCATTACTATTCACACCAGGCTCTGAGTATGCATACAAGTACTTGCAAAGGATGGAACATTAAAACAGCAGTTGAGCAAAAAGGCAAGAGGCTAGATTATGACAATTTAATGCGGCTGGGGGGAAATATTGAAACAATTACAATGAGTGGAGCTTCAGGTGCACAGTAAGTTTTGTCCTATCAGTAAGTTACTGATTTTGCACCCAGGATGATGCAGTAAAATTGTCTGATATTTCTCCATCTATGTGTACTCTTTTGCTAGCGAATACGCAGGTGTCGGTCTTCAAACGCTGTTTCTTTGGAAAGGATTGCTAGTTAATGAGTGAGATAATGAGGAGTTTTTGAATGGCTATCGATATCTAGCAGTTTCATACATAGCAAGACAACAAAAGGAACAAATAAAATCAATAATTGTTATTTGAATGTTGGGGTCTCCTCGGCCTGCATGTGATCCCTCAACCATTTCCACTCTGGCATCATTGATACTGACTTGGGTGTGTACACCACTTTGCTTCACAGGTATTTCCTCTAACCACATGTACTGCATTCAATGCTCTCATTGTGGTCTCCTTAACATCGGCATAGACTTGGCCACCATTTCGCTGAACACCTGCGCTCCATCGCTTAGGCTGCTGGACCACCCGGTTGCTAACCATTTTTACTCCCCTTCCCATACCAGGTTTCTGTCTCTGGGCCTTTCTCCATTGCCAGAGTGAGGCCACACACAAATTGGCGGAACAGCACATCATATTCTGCTTACAGCCCAATGGTATGAACAGATTCACAACTCTCTGGGAGAAAAAGTTTTTCCTCATCTCAGTCCTAAATGGCCTACCCCTTATTCGTAAACTGTGATCCTTGGTTCTGGAATGCTAGAGTTAATCTGTGTTAATGTGTGCCATCATCAGTCTCTTAAAGCACCATGATGGTTGTGATATGTGAGATATTATGCAACAGTGAATATTCAGTAAAACTCTCAAAATCGGCTCCTAAACCATTTGGTTAGCCTGATGGTTCAGGGTTTAGCTCAACAGGTCATGTTTTCCAGGGCCCCATTTCCTGCATTTTAAAACGTTTTCCTTTTGCTTGGGCAATTATTATAAAACAGTCATCTCTGAATAAAATGAATTAAAAATGTATTTGAGTATTAATAGGAAATCCTTAGCCTGGAAAATTTATTAACCTGGCACCAACAAAATCTTGAGTGGTTGACTGTAGATCTGATTTCTTCCTCTTGCGTGGTGAGATTATGTTTAAGCATAAATTGCTGAGTCAAGGCATCCTTTGTAAGTCGTCATGTTTTAGATTTTGTTCTTTGGCATTAGTAAAATTGCTGAAGTTATGGTATTTTGTATCATTTTCAGAATGTTTTTATTGGTGTGTTTATCTGTACAAACATTTGTTATATGAGCGTTCTTTGCTATAAATTCAGATATTTAGGTTCCTTAGACTTGGTAGACCAAGTTTACCTCTAGTTGTCATACCTTTTCAGTGGTTCAGTAAGATTTGATTCTAGTTCCTTTCTTTTTCCTACATATAAATTTGGGAATTTGGAATTCTGGAAGGCATCAATTTTCAAATACAGGTCCACCACTGTGTTCTGGAACCCTTGGTTCCAGACCCTTTCAGGATGATCATTTTTGCCAGACGAACAGGGTCACGGCCTTCGAGAGGGTCCAAGATACTGGTCCGCAAAGTCGGCCTCGGAAGTCGGGTTTGGGAACGGATCAGCTGGCTCCGGCCGGGCCGGAGTTTGAGATCCCTGGCCGTAGTGGGCAAATTCCATCTGTCAATCTACCGTGGAGCTCAATGATTCAATGACACTTTATTGAAGTATCGGGGAAGTCCCGATGAAGTTGAGATCAGCCGTCTCATTTTTCTGACACCCTTGGTTCCAGAGCCTTTCTGGATATGTTGCCTCACCCGCTGAGTTACTCCAGCATTTTGTGTCTACCTTTCTGGATTATCTGTTTTGTCGGACCAATAGAGGTCATGGCCTCCGGATGGATCAAACTGTACCGGAATGGTCTGCCCAGGCTGCTGAGGGGCCGAGATACCACATTGGTGCCATGATGTTGCGAGGATCTTGCCAGGACTCAAGGGCCTGAGCCATAGGAAGAGTTTGTACAAACTAGGACTTTATTCCTTGGTGCGCAAGAGGCTAAGAGGTGATCTTATAGGGGAAAGATTTAATGGGGACTGGGAGACATTTTTTTTCACTTAGTGGGTGGTGGATATATAGAATGTGCTGCTAGAGGTAGTTAAGGCAGATGCAATAACAACATTTAAAAGGTATTTGGACAGGTACCTAGATGGGAAAGGTTTAGAGGCATGTGGACCAAATGTGGGCAAGTGGGATTAGCTTAGATGGGGCATCTTGGTCGGCTTGGATGAGTTGGGCCAAAAGGCCTGTTTCCGTGCTGCATAACTCTGACTCTAATCAGAATTTGTGCAAAAACAGAAGTAGTAATGGCTAGAAAAGTTTGTTCAGTTATAAATTTCAATTGTTTTAACTCAAACTAATGCACTGTTGGCCAGGGGCATTTCCTTGAATCTTTTCCTCTGTCTATCTGGAAATCCCTACCCCTGACAGATAAAGTCATAGTAAAACAGCACGGAAACAAGCCCATCAGCCCAACTTTCCCATGCAACAAAGATGCCCCATCTACTCTAGTCCCACCAGCGTGCGTTTGGCCCATATAACCACTGAACCTTTTCTGTACATGTACTTGCCCAAATGATAGTTTGTTCCATAAATCCACTGCTCTCTGTGTGGGGGGAAAAGGCTGCTCTTCAAGTAGAATGTCTGCTGTTGATCATATCTGTAACATGCTCTGACTGCTTAAGCCAGTTGAGTGTAACTGGAGCCTTATTGCTGGGGATGTCTTCCTGAGAGGAAGCTGGCTCACTTATCTGGCTGGTTGATTTGGAGGATTTTGTGTAGGCTGCCCGGGTGACGTATCTCCAAAGCTTTGAAGTGTTGCTGAAGAAAGTGTATGGTTGAATCATTGAGTATAAGTCTTAGGAAGTCATGTTGCAGTTTATAAAACTTTCGGCTGTATTTAGAGTATTGTGTGCAGTTCTGACTGTCCCATTTTAGGAAAGGTATGGAGGCCTTGAGAGCATGCCGAACGTTTTACCAGAATGTTGCTCAGATTAGAGAATATTGGATGTAAGCAGAGGTTGGACAAACTTGGATTGTTTTTTACGGAGCTTCAGTGGCGGAGGTATATAGGAAAGAACTGCCGATGCTGGTTTAAACTGAAGATAGACACAAAATGCTGGAGTATCTCAGCGGGACAGGCAGCATCTCTGGAGAGAAGAAATAGGTGACGTTCAGAGGCTGAGGGGAGACCTGAGAAAAGTATATAAAATTGTGAGGCATAGTCAGGAAAATGGTCAGGACGTTTTTCACGGGGGGAAAAAGGCAAAGACCAGAGCGCAAAGCTTAATGGTCTGAGCAGGAGAGTTTTAAAGAGGTGCCAAGCAGGTTTTATTTTACATAGAGATTGGTGGTTGCCTCGTATGCTCTGCCAGGGATGGTGGTGGAGGTACATATTGTCGCATTTAAGAAACTTTTAGATAGGCTATGCAGAAAATGGCGGGATGCAGATCATGTGCAGGCAGAGATTAACCTGGCATTATATTCAGCATATTGTGGACAGAGCACCTGTTCCTGTGTTGTACTGTTCTATGTAGATAGTCCCCCTTTTCCTGAAGAGAGGCAAGAGTGTACTACTGTGCCAAAATTTCATTTATGTATATTAGATGATATAACATGGTACAAATGTAAAGCAAGATGTTTTGAAATTTCTTGAAATGGTTGTACTAAAGGGCAAGTCATTCGCTACCAGTCTAACACATACTTTAATCATTTGTTCTGCAAACAGGTTAACTTTAAAAGTGCTGGGTTAACTCAGTGGGTCAGGCAGCATCTCTGGAGAACATGAATAGGTGCTGTTTTGAGTCGGGACTCATTTTCAGACTGATGGGGGGGGGGGGAAAGATAGTAGATCCAGTTGGGCTTGCCAAACCAAGGGTACGTGTCCGGCGAGACCGTTGCCGAGTCTATACTTGGTCTCGCTGATGTACAGGACGCCACATCGAGAACACTGGATGCAGTACGTGAGGAGGAGGTGCATGCAAACCTCTGTCTGAGCTGGATGGACTTCTGTAGTTCCTGGTTGGAGGTGAGAGGAGGTAAGGGACAGGTGTTACATCTCCTGTGATTGCAGGGCCACAACATTTTCTGAGTTGTGGAGGGAGCGGTCTCTGCGAAAAAGGGGAAAGGGGTGGGATGATATGACTGGTGGTGGGATCACGTAGGAGATGATGGAAATGTCAGAGGATGATGTGTTGGATGCAGAGACCGGTGGGGTAAAATGTGAGGACCAGGTGAGCTCTGGTTAACTTTAAATTTTGAAGATGCCAAGTAATGGTATTGTCTAGAGTTGGTTTCATTGGCAGAAATTTAATGTGCTTGTGTGACACTTCAAACATTTTTAGATTGTTAAATAGATATATTAAAAAAAAAATAGATTGCTCAGATAATTTTCTCTATCTTTCCAGCTCTTAATGTAAAAAGTAATGGTTTTTATACCTGTAGGAAAAAAAAAAAGAGACTCTGGATATGTAAAAGAAAGAGATGCTGTAGAGAAATAAGACCTCACAATGGCAGTCGGTTTCTGATGGGGAAAGGAAATCAGTATTTGATGTCCATCCAATAATTGATGCTAGCAATAAAGTAAATTGCAAATTGGCAGTTTGCTGCTGACAGGATTGATGGTTTGGTGAATTCTAGTACACTGTACCGAGGTACAGTGAAAAGCTTTTTGTTGCGTGCTATCCAGTCAGCAGAAAGACAATACATGATTACAATCAAGCCATTTACAGTGTATAGATACATTATAAGGGAATAATGTTTAGTGCAAGGTTGATGCCAGCAAAGTCCGAGTCAAGTATCGTCCGAGGTCATCAAAGAGGTAAACAGTAGTTCAGCACTGCTCTCTGGTTGTGGTAGAACGATTCAGTTGCCTGAAAACAGGCTGGGAAGAAACTGTCCCTGAATCTGGAGGTGTGTGGTTTCACACTTGTATACCTTTTGCCAGAGGGGGAGGAAGAGGGGAGTGGTTAGGGTGCGACTCATCCTTGATTATCTGCTGACTTTTGCTCAGGCAGCGTGAGGAAAAATGCAGTCAATAGAAGGGAGGTTGGTTTGTGTGATGGTCTGGGCTGTGTCTACAATTCGCTGCAATTTCTTGCGGTCTTGGATGGAACTGTTCCCAAACCAAGCTGTGATGGGGATGCTAGTTGTCGTGTTTTAAAGATTATATTCATCTCAAGCGCAGGCTCGGCGACCTTTTCAACGTACACGAATGATTGGTCTACCAAGGCTTCCAGGATCTCCCAATTGCTAACCATTTGAACTCATCTTCCCATTCACATACTGACCTTTCTGTCCATTGTCAATGAAGCCACAGGCAGAATGGAGGAACAACAACTCGTATACCTCTTTGGTAGTTTCTAAACCCAATGGTATGAATATTGAAATTCTCCAATTTTAGGTAACTGCAATCTCTCCCCCTCTCCTACCCCCCCTCTTTTCATCTCTGGCTTTTTGTACACCATCTGCTTACCAAAACCTTCCCCACCTGTATCAAACTGTTACCTACTAGGCTTTGTCCACCACCCCATCTCTCTACACTTTCTATCCGCCCGACCCCCCCCCCCCTCCCCCCCTCAAAATGAGTCCGAAGAAGGGTCCCGACCGGAAACGTCACTTATCCATATTCTCTAGAGATGCTGGGATACTCCAACACTTTATCTTTATTTCTGCAGTTCCTGTGCCAACTTCTTAACTTTTATTGTTTTGTTTTAAATTGCTTTGGTTATGTTTTTCAATAAATGCCTATAACATTTGTACCTTCAGTTTTTTTTAAAAGCACTATACGTTTCCTTTGCCTTACAGTGACAGGGACAACATAGTCCTTTGAATTTGTTTTTCATTCAGTGTTGGGATTTGCCAAATTTACTGAGTATTTAAAGAAATCGGAAGGTTATCGACATGGCAAAAATGTAGTAACTTATTTTTATTCTCATTTCATAGATCATTTAAATTTGTAAAGTTTAAGGTTAATTAGTTTAACAAAACAGTACTGTTATGTACTGTTAACATTCAATGTCAAAATTCAGCAGTGTTAAAACCGATTTGTTTTTCCACTGCAATTTAATTATTTAAAGTTTTTTTAATAAAGTAATCTTTTTAATTTTAAGAAGCTAAAATTATTACATTTGTATTTTTGTTTCTGGTGTTATAGTTTTAGTCATACCTTGCATTAAAAAATGGTGGTGTTTTGAGATCCTAAATAAGTGAGGTTTAGTACAGTGGAAGTGGTTTTCCTTCTTGGGGGCAAGAGGCTTCGTGAGAATGGCCACAACATTTTTTTCTATTGTAGACATTTCCAATATCTTTTGATGAATGCAAAATTTGCTTAACAGGCATGCATCAATTATATCTGTATTGTAATTATTCATGTCTGTTATTTTAGAATGCTTTTTGATAAGGCTGACTGAAAGGGATCCTGTCTCTTTAAAAGGTAAAATGGTCAATGTCTTTCAAGCTGCCAACACTCGTGCAGAGGGGTCTGCAGGCACTGCCACCCAAATGGCCGGACTTCTGGACGGTGGGATCTCATGGGAGCGGAACTGTATCGGCAATGTCCTGGAGGAAGCAATGAACTGTTTTGCAGAGATGCAACGACAGACAGAGGAGAGATTTCGGATGTGGATGGAAAAGTTGACACGCTTGGACACGGATGAAGACGTAAAGCAGCAACCGAATCGACAGGAGCCTAAAATGCCAACAAGTGGCATGCCATTGCTGCCTCCTAATCAACCCAGCACATTTATGCACCTATCTAGCAATCATTCAAATCTACAACAGTCACTTAACCCTTATACGAATAACCAGCCAAATGTCGACTGTACTCCAGCTTATCAAATGTCTTTTCACAACAATTCTGCAACTGCTTTTCAGGAGAATGGAAACTCCTCTAGTCATGATATCAATCACTCAAATGTTTGAAGTAATCAGATATAAAATATATACAATTAAACTATCAGCCAAACAAGTATTTGAGGAGAGATCTTTTGAATAAGATTTCTTAATATCATACACGAGCAGCAATGCAATTTTTATATATATAGTATAGGAACTTCAGTGGCCAGGTTGTTGTTAATCTCAATGACTGCTTGAAATAGAATTTTAAAGCCAAAAGTCACCATGATAACTATAACAACCTACCTCTGATTGTACCTTTGATGACATTGCAGGGCAGATAACCTTTTCTAATCATTAGTGTTTAATTGGCATATTGATTTCATTAACTTTAACAATTATAAATTATCATTTAAAAATAGGAAAAAGTATTTTTACAATTTCAAGTAACTTGTTAATAATCACCCGTTTCAGGTTGATACACCTGCACGTTTGTGGATCGGAGGCTATCCTAATTTGCAGCCAATGACTAAATAAATCCCAATAATCATATGTCTGGGAAATATGCGAAGGAATGTTTGCCAAAAGATGCTTCAACTTTGCCGGTGTCAAAAATGTCTCCATTCTTCTGTATCTCTTCCTCTTCACTTAATCTCACAGATACTCCTGTCTAGCCCTTCAATTTCCCATCCTTTCTCTTTGGTCCTGTCCATTGCCTATCCCCGATGCAAACAAGAATGACTAGTCTTTTTGTAAATTAATACCAAAAATCATTTAATACTTTAGAACCGGTTTTGCATCTGTTAGGATAAGAATTGTTTATGCACATGTTTAAGCATGTTTATAATAATAGTAAAGCGGAGCCTATGAAGCTCCCATCAATGGCACCAGCTTCCCATTTGCTTTCCATCTCTTCTGCATTTTACATTTATTTCATTGCTCATTACTGATTAATTATAGAAAATTCGTTTTTTAGGAGTGGGGCAGTGGAAATCCATCAGAGTGAAAAAACTGTACTTTGTTGCTTGCACTAAATACTTGCATGTAAAAGCAATTATGCATTGTAATCTGTAAAAATTCAGTTGGATGGAATTGTATTGCAGAAGTAGAGTTTGATGCTTAGCTAGAAACACATGTTCAGTGCAAGCAACATGGGGGAAGGTTCTACCCCAATATCTATTCTGACTTCATACTCTTGCTATTACCAACAGAAATAACTGATTGCTCAGTTCAGAATCTTAAATGTTTTGGCTTGTGACATCTGAAATGATCAATTCTAAGATGACTGAAATAAGGGTAATAATTAATTTGTCTAATCCTACTACACCAGGTTGCTGTGCAAGTAGCAGAAACTAACATAATCGCATGACTCGGGTTTAGAACACACTGACCCAGTCAGCAGCATGTTGATGTAACCCCACCCTCCATTCTTTCCCACATCATCATTCATGCCCTGAATCTGTTGGTAAAACAGTCAACCAAATTGAGATCTCGTTATGTCTTACTACCTGGACTTGAATGTCTATGTGATTAAAATCAACAATGATTAAAATCAACCCGGCCATGCAAGAAATGTTATGACTCAATTGGAACAACTTTTATTTGCCCAAATATTTCAACTTATCTTCATTTTTAAATCATTCAAAAACGCAATAGAAATTGATCTGGTGGTAATTCATAGTGCACGGACAAATAAGGCTTTGTGGTTAAAGAAATGAGACCCTACATATACTGAGTAATGTGTCTTTTAGTGGGCTGATTATGTCATTGAATTATATATTTTAGATTATATGGAGGGAGATTTACATAAAACTTATCAAAATTGCTTGATAAAAAAGATCTGGAATATCCAGGACTATCTCCTTTACATCAGGATCAACGAAATGCTCTCAGTTACCCCAGTAAATGTGTTATTTGTCTGGCGTGATATTGACGAGCAAGATTTGGAACTTGATCCCTAGTCTGTACCGAGATATCTTCCACTCTGATTGAACTAGCAGGTAAGAATTCTAAGCACAAACATTTAAATCATTTAAGTGACAGGTAGAAACTCCAGGAGGTTTTTCTACATGGATGGATTACAATTGATCAAATGCCTATCTGCTTTTATCTTGCGATCTCAGTTTAGATGCTCCCAGACTAAGGAGCGTGAATAGTCAGCTAAGGCTCTTGCTCGAGTGTTGTTGATTGATTTCCCCTTAAACTCACAGGAATTGTCACGTAAACACAGGATTAGGATTAACTATGTTTTTCAAGATTGCCTCGATTGGCTGCCGAAATATTGCAAGTAAAGGATGCCTCAGTGGATGAGGTCTAAAAGTGATGTCCCAAGCTTATCATTTATTTTAAAGAGCAACCAAAAGAAACTAGGGGGAAAAAATCTCTTAATTGGTGCAAGGATAACAATTTTAAAGCTCCTTAAATTGTGTATATTCTGCAATATAGACAAGTTGAAAGTAATTTAGGCCAGTACCTGCTGCTGTTCAACCCCCCCCCCCCCCCCCCCCCCCCCCCCACAACCACCTAATCATGAAATGACCATAACGTTGCAGATTTGCATTGATGGGAATATCATTGGTATAATGAAATGCATATGTGAATTTTGCCCTTTTATTTGTAGACCTGCAGTGAACGTGTGCCATTCAGTTAAACAATTATAGTTTTAAATAACGAAAGATTAGCATTGGTTACCACGATGAGAGCATGAAGCTTCCATATATATGACATTAAAAAAAAAAAGAAACGATCCAAGGCATGCTCTTTCATTTTCAAATGCACTCACTGAAGTAACTTGAAGTTTAGAATTTCTGTTTATATAAAATGACCATACATCAAACTACTTTAGTTTATCCATTGCACGTGCTGATAAAGCAAAGTTGAGACTGCAAAAAAATTTCCTCTTTTGACAATTTCTTGGCTTAACATTTTTTGAAAACATTACAACCAACACTTGTGAACTATTACGCATGCGTGTTTAATGTTCACTCAGGTATTGAAAGATCAGTGCTGATATCTCTGGAATGTAATGTGGCTTGGAATCACAGCCTTGAGCACTGTATCGGCTATTTACAACATAATATTTGGTATTAGGATTTGGAGAGCATATTTGGTGCTTGTCTGTAATGTGCTGGAAATGTCCCATGACAGATCTTGGGTGAGTAACTTGAGTAAGGTTTATTATGGAAGAATGTGCCACTGACAAAAATTTGGAAAGATGGGAATGAAGGGGAAATTCTACTGGAAAACGGATAACAACAGGTACCTGAAATAGAAACAGAAAATGCTGAAATACTCAATAGGTCAGCCACCACCTGGAGAATGAGGATCAGTTCTGATGAAAGATCACTGACCTGAAATATTAACTTTCCCTCATAATGTTTTGCCTGACCAGAGTATTTTCAGCATTCTTTGTTTTCGCTTCTGGAAACAGAGTTGTGCTCCTATTTTTCAGAATTTGAGTTTTGTGCTATTAATGACCTTCCAAAATTTACCTACCGATATATGATTGTATTGAATATCTGACAGTTGCATGTCTTTAGGTCTTCGTGATCGCATTGCTGTTTATGCTTGGAAGTGCTATTTGATCAAAAATCCTTTGGGTATTAACTAAGGTGTCACTGCAAACATATGTCCTATGTTCTGATCATGTTTTCCATCACCAAAAATCCGTCTTTTTTTCCCTTTCTACAGTATTTAGGAGGGTTAAACTTAACAGCATATTTATGGGAACAGTTCAAATTAAACCAAGTTTTCCCCCACACCGAAATAAATGGAAGAATGACCCAAAAGATGTTGAATTGCACCTCTTGCAGCTTATCACGTTTATACGTAGGCTGATTTTTTTTGTGCTGAAATTAGAAAGCAATTTTCATATAAACGGGCACAATTTGGTCTGAAATTTCAGAAATAGGTTGGATGTGTGAATTTTGGTCAGGGAAGGAACTAGCTACTTTTGTGTGAGCTGTGCAACAAAATTAAATTCAAAAGTGACAGGGAATGTATTCCTTATTTGTGTATTGGAGTGAATTTTAACTCTTGAACAAACTTAGTTTTCATTGTTTGGGACAGCTTAATTGATAGACAACCAGAGCTCTCATTGTTTTGCTATGCTACAGATTAATGCATTTTGAAAATTGTTCTACTTTTAACGTTCTTTGCAATTTTAACAATGTTTACATTTCCACTTAGTCAGCCATCCAAAGATGCATCTGCATGACAAAGATGCAGATAGGTTCACATGTTTGTTATTTTATTGCCAACTTTGAAGATGTTGGAGAATGGAATGGGGGAGAAAAGGAAGTGATTTTTGCACATTCCTCAATATAATCAGTGATTACTATTGGTTCCCCTTACCACAATTTGCAGGTTTTGACTTGGACTCAATTTTAACTGGGAATTTATTATTCTGTGTGAGATGAGCATGTCTTATCCCAGACAAGTGAGAGAGGTTTGGCAGTTTTTATCATCCCCTTTCCTCTTCCTCACCTAAGTACATTTAGAACGTTGCAGAATAACAGCTTAGTTCTGTAGAATTCTGTGCTATAGTTGACAATGCTATGATTTGGAGAGTGCCACTGGTATTAAGGTTGTGATTCATGAAAAATCCAACATTGACTGGTATTCATAGATTGAGATCCATTCTCCTTCATATGCCACTTTTCTCCAAGAATTATTTTAAATTTCATGAATCTTTCTTGATTTTGAAGATGTACTGGTCTGTGAGCGATTGTAACACTCATTAAACTGTGGCTCACTAAAAATGAATGTAAGGTATCTCCAAAGATGAAATTCTTCAGCGGTTTTGCATAAAGCATCTTAAATAGATCCATGGAAGTGGGGTTTCATTACTTCTGTTATTAAAGATGCTCTTTGCACTGTAACAGTGAGTTGTTAGTATTAAGCAACATCTGTGGACACCAGTTGTGACATTATTTACAGTACAATTCATTTTTAAAAAGAACTGTACTACAGGTGGGCACAAGTAGCACAGTCTGTGATGTGATACGTTTTGAACTGGTGATTATAAAGCTTTGAAATTTTGTTTATCGCAAAAATGTCAAAATGGAGACAAAGGCACATGTTTATCAACAGAAATTGTTTCCCCCCCAGTCATTTATATAGCTCTGAATGGGGACGAATAACAACCTCTGCCTATCACCCCAATTTCATTATAGATTGAATTTGATCAGTTTTGGTATCCCATCGTTTCCTGGAGCATTAATAGAAGCTGGAATTGACCAAATATGTGTTTCAATTCAGTAAGAACTTCCGCATCTAAACTAAGAGTGAATTTTTGAAGACGTAACAATATTGGATTATTACTTTACATTAAATCTTAACATAAATAGGGTCTGAAATAATCCCTTTTGAGGCTGCTCTGTCAAAAGGATCTGTGCAGATTCCCCACCTCAAGCCATCCTCAAGTGATCTGCAAATGTCTTGATTGCATTGCTCCTCATTAAATGTGAATTGCAAGACTGACTTGAATCAATCTGAGGCACAGTGAGACATGCTAGTGCATGACTGACAATGTTTCGCCTCAAACTTCATTTTCAGTGATAATGGCTGAAACTTTTAAGTTGAAAATAGAGAGAAAAAAAAGCACACATTGCAGGGTTTTTTAGTGCCACTGACTCCATGGTTAAAGGAAATGGTTATGCACAGAGTCTCTTGCCCAGGGGACATAGGTTTAAGGTGAAGGGGAAAATATTTAATAGGAACCTGAGGGTGTATGGAACAAGCTGACAGAGGAGGTAATTGAGGCTGGGACTATCCCAACGTTTAAGAAGCCATTGGACAGGTACATGGATGGGACAGGTTGGAGGGATATAGACCAAATGCAGGCCGGTGGGACAAGTGTAGCTGGGATATGTTGGCCGGTGTGAGCCTCTTTCCACATTGTATCGCTCTGTCTCTAAATTATTTGTTATTGTGTGCAAGTACCATTTCTTGTGCAGTATTAACATGACTACAAATAGGCTCTTTAACTTATTGTTCTATCCATCCTATCCAACTTATTGTTCTTGTATACACTACCATTCTGGATAATCAATAGGACTGGCAAAAAAAAAAGCATGGAAACAGGCCCACTGACTCCACACTGCATATTGATCACCTGTTCACACTAGTTCTATGCCACTTTCTCATCTAATTCTTACACATATGGGGCAATTTACAGAGGCAATTAACCTACAAACTTGCACATTTATGGGGTGTGGGAGGAAACCAGAGCACCCAGAGCGAACTTATGTGATTACAGGGAGAATATACTAACTACACACAGGCAGCTCCCGAAGTCAGGATCAAACCCATGTTTCTGGTGTTTTGTGACAGCAGCTTTATGAGCTGCTCCACTGTGCCGCCAGTTTTACATGAGCTAATCACTTTTGGTTTAATTATTCTCTTGTTAAATTCACTGAAGCTTTTGCGTTTATGGACTTTCCGGGTTAGATGGGGAGTGATGATTGCCAATGAAAAAATAGTGATTTTGTTTAGCCTGTTGAATTGTCAGCAATCAATTGGGCCATTAGCGATACAAGCTTAAGCAATTGGTTGTATTAGAAATGTGTAGAAATATCTTTATTTAAAGAAACAAGTTTATGTATTCAGAATGTTATAATTCAATTTTAGTGTGTGCTTATTAATTTGTTTCTATTTGAGCAATTGAGTGTGATCCAATGCTTTTCCCTTGTGCTTTTGGTATATTTTGAAGCACCTATCAAATTATTTCATCGTAGAATTCATGGATCTGATTATAAATAAGGGATCAAACATTCGGTCAGTTAGTTGTGTAAGAAGGAACTGCAGATGTTGGTTTAAACCGAAATAGACACAAAAAGCTGGAGTAACTCAGCGGGACAGGCAACATCTCTGGAGGGAAGGAATGGGTGATGTTTCGGGTCGAGACCCTTCTTCAGACTGGTTAGGGATATGGAAAACGAGAGATATAGACAGTGATGTGGAGAGATAAAGAACAATGAATTAAAGATATGCAAAAAAGTAACGATGATAAAGGAAACAGGCCATCGTAAGCTGTTTGAAGGGTGAAAATGAGAAGCTAGTGCGACTTAGGTGGGGGAGGGATAGAGAGGGAGGGAATGCCGGGGCTACCTGAAGTGAGAAAAATCATTATTCATACCACTGCCCAATTGAAATATGAGATGCTGTTCCACCAATTTGCGTTTAGCCTCACTCGGACAATGGAGGAGCCCGAGGACAGAAAGGTCTGTGTAGGATTGGGAAGGAGAATTAAAGTGTTCAGCAACCGGGAAAAGCGATCGCCCAGTCTGCGTTTGGTCTCGCCGATGTATAAGAGCCCACATCTTGAACAATGGATACAGTAGATGAGGTTGGAGGAGGTGCGTGTGAACCTCTGCCTAACCTGAAAGGACTGTCAGGGTCCCTGGACAGAGTTGAGGGAGGAGGTATAGCGACAGGTGTTGCATCTTCTGCGGTTGCAGGGGAAGGTACCTGGGGAGGGGGTGGTTTGGGTGGGAAGGGATGAGTTAACCAGGAAGTTGTGGAGAGAACGGTCTCTGCGGAAGGCGGAAAGGGGTGGAGATGGGAAAATGTGGCTAGTGGTGGGATCCCGTTGGAAGTGGCGGAAGTTTCCGAGGGTTATGTGTTGTTGATGGGGTGGAAGGTAAAGACTAGGGGAGGGAGAGCTAGGGCGGAGCTGCGGGGTACCGAGGAGACACGAGTGAGGGCCTCATTTATGATGGGAGAGGGGAACCCGTGTTCCCTAAAGAATGAGAACAGCTCGCGCAGGAAGCAGGGTGGGAAGAAGTGTAGTCGAGATAGTTGTGGGAGTCATTGGGTTTGTAATAGACGTCAGTCATTAATCTATTTCTTGTGATGGAGACTGTGAGATCAAGAAAGGGGAGGGAGTTGTCTGAGATGGTCCAAGTAAGTTTGAGTGCAGGATGAAAATTGGTGGTGAAGTTGATGACTTCCATGAGTTCTGCATGGGTGCAGGAGGGAGCACCGGTGCACTCATCAATGTAACGGAGATAGAGTAGGGGATAGGGCCAGTGTATGCCTGGAACAGGGATTGTTCAATGTACCCTACAAAGAGGCAGGCATAGCTGGGGCCCATGCGGATGTCCTTAGCTATGCCTTGGACTTGGAGGAAGTGGGAGGAGTCAAAGGAGAAGTTGTTGAGGACCAGCTCCGCAAGGCGGAATGGTTAGTTATGGTTACTCTAGAATTGGGCACAGAGTTCCATCTGTGGCTAAACCAATGTTGTAAGGATTCATCACAACTTCCTTACCTTTGCCTTTTTTTTTTTTTAAATAAGGAATCCTGTGTGCTTTTTAAAAAAGTAGGTCCAATTTTTCCCTACCTGCATGTTCAAGAATAGACCTGATGCAGGGTCCACAGATGCTGCTTGACTTGCTGAGTTTTTCTAGCCGTTTATTTTTTTGGTAATTATGTTTCATTGACAAGAATGCCCAGATACCTCTTGACATCAACATTTAATAGTTTCTCAACAACTAATATTCTTTTCTATTTCTCTTCCTGAAATTAATAACTTAACTTCTCACATATTCATCATCTGCCATCTTGTCTGTCCTTTTTGCACACACTTGGGGCCTTCCTCACAGCTAAGTTTCCAGCATAGCTTTGATGTGCTAGCAGATTTGGAGATGTTATCAATTTATTCATCAATACTTTGATAGAGATATATTTGCCACCATCTAACTATTTGTTGCATTTTCTTTTTTAAATTAGTGTCTTTTGATTGTAGACTTTCAAACTGTTGGATAGCGATACATAATGAATATAACTGAACTCTCAACTTTCTAAGTTGTAGTGGAACATATTTTAATTTCTCAAAGATTGCTTTCCAACTAATTCTTTCCCTCTTAGCACTGTGCAAATGATAACATATACTATTGATCTTTCTATAATGTATCTAAAATTGTACAAATTTATCTTAATTGTCATGTAACATCATGAGCATGCTCCTTTTAAATAAGCATTTGTTTTTCTATGCCTCGGCATGTAAATCTGATGATTCATTTTGTCTTTGAATTGCCACTATTGTATGTGGACTTCTTTATAGAAAATTAAGTAGTGTTTTTTTTGTGTTTTTTTTAAAGTCTCTTTAAAAATGCGTCATTATCCAATGTTGTTATAATATGAATCACAGCAGATATTCACCTAACCCAAGTGCAGAAGTTTGAAATAAAGGCACTCCTTAAAAAAAAACAAGACAATTACTGAAAGAAAGAGGTTGCCCCCAAATTTTTAATTTGTTTTCAATTGTACAATCTCTCCTATGCAAGAAGATTTTGCATCTTGGAGTCAGAGTTCTACAGCACGGAAGCAGCCCCTTAGGCCCACCTTAGCCATGCTGACCAAGTTGGCATAAAGGAGTAATCCTACATGTCTCTATTTGGTTCGTAGCTCTCTAAACTCTTCCTATCTAAATATCTGTCCATATGTCTTTATAAAAGTCAAAATTGTATCCATTTCTATAGCTTCCTGCCAGCTCATTCCAGATACAGATTACCATTTGAGTGAAAAAATTGCCCATCATGCCATCTTGTATCTCTTCTGTCCCACGATAAATCTCTGCCGTCTAGTTTTATAATACTCTACCCTGGGAAGACTGTGGTCGCTCACTTTATCCATGCCCTTCATGATCCTGTACTAGCAATGTTGCAAAATTTTGAGATTTTAAAAATCAAGTCTGCAATTTATCCCATCAGATAAAGCATAAAAAGAAGCTTAATTTGACACCTAATTCACTTTCATATCTTCAGTATTAAAAAGGTTATGGCAATTTTCATACTCGGAAATTAGCATCTTGTTCCCTATTGCTTTTCCATTGACTTAACACAAAAGCTGTGATCAAGGACAGTCAAAAGCCCATAACTTTCTTAAAAATTAAGAGAACTTAATGAAATTTTCAGTTATTATAGATTGAAGCATTCTGAAACAAATATGAAACAATCTTACTTGGATGACCTGAAATTAAAGCATATAATTAGTTAGTTACCCAATTGTAGCTAATTACAAAATTCAATTACTAGATCTAAATATCTATCCATTTCTTAAGAAAAAGTTAACATTTTTAAAAAGCCTAAGTGTCCAAATAACATTCACACAAGAATTCACAATATAACATTATTTTTAAATCTCATTGTCATTAATTTATAGGACAAATGGAAGGAATTTAGTGTTTAATTCCTGTAAATTAATGGCCATTTAAATCATCTTGCGAGTGGAATTTTGTGGAACGCGCTGGTTTGGAACGCTGCGGTTGCACTGAATTAAACCCCAATATCGGCAGGAAAAATACTGCCGGTTGGTATATTTAAATAATCACATTTTCGCAACTTGAAATTTTTATTAAAGGCATCCTAAGAAGCAAGTTTATATGAAAAAATAAACGGTACCTTGCCTTGTCCCGTGCGTGAAATCCGTCCCGTTGTCGGCGTTGACGGCATTTGAAGATGAATTTAATTTTACTCCAACAATTAAATTATAAAGCGCTAATTTTAATAAACTTAATAAAACGGCAGTTGAAGCGATTTTTCTTCATCAACTATTTAGCCTGTTCAAGATCGTTTAGAACAGGCTACCGAAATATCGCATTTTAAACCCGCCCCCCTCACAAAGGCGCCAAAGTCGCGCACACGGGCAGTGACAGAACTGCAGCGCCGCTGAAGGTACGTTTTTTAACATATCTACTTGTACATTTCAATAAGGTCACCCTCAGCTGCCTCCACTCCGAAGAATAAAGTCCCAGTTTATCCAACCTCTCCCTAGACCTCAAGCCCCGGTAACCTTTTTGTTGAATCTCTTCTGCATCCTTTCCAGCTTAATGACATCCTTACTATAGCTGGGTGACGAGAATTGCACACCGTACAAGTGTGGTCTCGACAACGACTTGTATAGCTGTATCATGATGTCCCAACTTTTGTACTCCATATCTTTCTCTATGAAGGCAAGCATGTCACACACATTCACCACACTGTCCATATAATTTGCACTTTCAGGGAACCATGCACCTGTACTTCAGCAACATTTCAGCTCTTTTCTGCAACATTCTCCAGGGCCCTACCATTTATTGTGCAAGCCCTTCCCTGGTTTTGCATAACACAGTTCAACATCTTGCTTGCCAGAGTTAAATATCATTTGCCGTTCCCTGGCCACCTTCCCATTGAGTTAGATTCTGATGGAAACTTGGACATCCTTCCTCCATGTCCACCATTCACCGAATTTTAGTATCATCGGCAAATTTACTAACAATGTTACATGCATTGTCATCTAAATCATGAATGTAGATAGCAAACAGTGGGCCCAACCCCCCGCAGCACTCCACTGGTCACAGGCCTCCAGTCATAAAAACAAGCTAACCTTTTAATAGAATATTCCCCCATATTCTTTAGTCTTGAGAATTTGTTTTGTAAATAGAATCAGAATAGTACTTTATTTGCCAAGTATGTTTTGCAACATACGAGGAATTTCTACATACTAGCTGTATGTGCTTTTTAAGATAAGTGCTTAGTTAATTTTTAATTGGACGATGATATCTTACTCAGACTAATTATCAGTGTTTAATAGAGTCATACAGCATGAGAACAGGCCCTTCGCCCCAACTTGCCCATGCTGACCAAGATGCCCCATCTATACTAGTCTCACCTGCTTAGGCCTATATCCCTCTAAACTTTTCCTATCTATTTACTTACCTAAATCCCTTTTAAATGTTATTTAGTACCTGCCTCAACTACCTTCTCTGGCAGCTTGTTTTATATACCCACCACCCTGTGTATGGAAAAAGTTATCCCTTAGGTTCCTATTACATTTTTCCCCTCTCATCTTAAACCTCTTGATTCCTTGATTCCCCAACCCTGGGTAAAAGAGTTCACCCTATCTATTCCTCTCATCGCCTTATACCTCATGATAAAATGACACCTCATCCTCCTGTGCTCCAAGAAGTAAAGTCTTAGCCTGCCCAACCTCTCGATAGCTCACGCTGTCAAATTCTGGCACCGGCCTCGTAAATCTTATCTGCACTCTTTCCAGCTTAATAACATCCTTCCTATGCCAAGCCAGGGGAGCCATGGTCCATAACGTACGACAGAGATTGTCTTACTGGCGCATCACTTAACGTGTATTTTTGCAATGTGGGTTAACTATATTGTAAATGAAGTAAAACCGCGATTATGAAAAAATATATATATAGAGAAACCAACAATTAAAACTACGCAATATAAGACTACAAAAGCGAATAAATACCGCAACAAGACGTAGACCTGACCCAACTATTTACCTAAGCAGATAAAACAATGAATCGTTCATAAAAAATTGTAGAATATTAATAGTTCCTTCAAAAACATGGCATCTGGGATTCTCCGTCGAGGAATCTCTGCTTGGTGTGAATATGGTGGCTCTGGACTCTGAACGGATCACGAATCTTGTTGTGCAGGAAAATCCTCGGGTTCTTCATGGACAAACATCTCCTAGAGATGTGTCCAAGTGTTTCCATGGCCACACCATATTTCCTACACGTTCTATTAAGAGATGAATAGTACAGGGCCAGCGTATTCTGTACTGGGTATGTGTTTGAACACAACTAGAGGGGTTATTCTGTACTGGGTATATGTTTGAACACAACAGGAGAGGTTATAAGCTTTGTCTCATGGAGGATTACCCCCGAGCCAACTATTTGCTTTCAGATCATTCTTGAAATATGCTCCTTGGTGCCCCTCATTACACCGGGCCTCGAACTCTAGTTCCCTCTAGTTGTTTTGTGTATCCCTAATAGTGTTCCTGTTATAGTTATATCTCGCCTTATCCTCAAGATAGCAAAACGACTCGGCTCCCTAATTAAAAAAATCGGTCCAGATTTATTTCTGCAAACTCGAAATTCAATCCCACCATCCGATCACTAGCAATCTTAAAATCAGAGTACTTTATCACGATGAATAGTGAGATCAGCGTCTCGAGTTTGCAGATCGTAAGGTCTTCATCCCTTCCCGTGGCATACAAAATGCCATTAGTTGTGGAATTGGGTAGATATAGAAACTTTTTAATGACATGTCTGTCTGAATTGTCTAGACTGACTAATGTATTCTGGGAGTATTCAAAGGGGTAGCAAAATCAAGGACTGAAATGGGTTTGAAAAAGCTTGACTTTCTTGTGCAGCTTAAGTCTTGCCCTCTGAATTCCATTTTCCCTATTCCTCGATTTTTACCACTCCAGGTCCCTGTAGAGTAACCATCCCAGGGGCCTGTCAAGGCGCCCAGATAATCCTCAGTCACCCGGATTGAGAAATTTAACACTGTTTATTTAAAGATCACTTAACGGCAGTGTTAAAAATGAAACACTTGTTTTACGACATCATGTACAAGGCGGCAGTTTCATTGAGATTAACCTCAAGGCCCGTCCTGCCGCAGAAGTTTTCTAGGACGTTGAGATTTTTTGACGTGTCTTTGAGAGAGTCACTCATCATGGCAATGTTATCGTGGTGCAGAATGTATCTCCTGTACCAAAGTAAAACACCAAGCCATCCTTCTCCAATGAAGAGTACATCCATTACGATGCCAAAACAGATTAGGGAAAGCAAGTCTCCCTGCTTTACCCCCTTCTGCACACGGTTGGACTCGATTATCGCATTACCGCTCTAAATAAAAATGTTGGTATCGGGATACAAGTCCTTGATGATGTTCACTAAATAGGTGTCAATCCCATAACGGTCCAAAGCTTTAATAATAAGCTTATGGCCGATGGAGTCCAAAGCTTTCACTAAATCAATAAATATTATCGCCTGGTCTTTATGATTTCTCTTGACGTCTTTTGTCATATTATTTAATAAAGCAATATTTTGGTTGCATCAGAGGGTTGTTTGACAAATCGCTTCTGTCGCTCGTTGAGGGTGATTGAATTGGACAATCGTTGAACAAATAATTTAGTATAGATCCTCAGCATAATCCACCTGATCATGATTGGCTGCCAATTATCAACCAATTTCAATTTCCCTGCATCATCAGATGTAGGAGTGAGGACTGCCTGGATGCACTCAAACTTGAACACACTACTCCAAATGCAGCCTCACCAACGACTTGTACGACTGTAACATCAGTTCCCTATTATTATACTCAATATCCTGACTGATGAAGGCAAACGTATCGAAAGCTTCTTGACCACCCTATCTATCTGTGATGCCACTTTTAAAGAACTACGTACGTGCCCTCCTAATAACCCTCTGTTCTACAACACTCCCCAAAACCCTGACATTCACTGTGAATGTCCTGTCCTGGCTTGGATTCCCAAAATGCAACAGCTCGCACTTATCTGCATTAAACTCCATTAACCATTCCTCAACCCACTTGCCCAACTGATCAAGGTTACATCTCACCAAGATTGAAATAGGATCACTGAATGAAAATTAATTTCATTTCAGATCTGAATTAAACTAACTTTGCAGTGGGCTGTTAATTTTCATTATTTAAGTGGGAGTAACATTGGAAAGTCAAATGTTTGTGCACATTTTAATGAGTGTATTGGTTTAGATTAATATTCATCAGTGAAAATATTCTTAACAATAATACTGCGTTTAAGGTGTTTTTCTTATTAATTATTTACAAAGCATTAAATGGATTAAACAAGTCACAATTTTGTTAAACTGAGGGTAAAGGATTCTTTGCAAGATCACAGGCATTGCAGTGATTTGCAGTACCAGTTATCCAGTGTTGTTGCTTGTGCCCACCTTTTTTCTAAGGATTTGCTTTTGCAATGCCTTACTTATCTTGTGTATCTATATTGTTTGCTAAGTACTGTATTGCCCAAATCCCTGTAAAATCAATAAATGTAAAATAACTGCAATATTAATTAAAATAAATTGTTCAGAGTAAAGATTCCTTTTGGCTTTGTCTTTTCAAGTTTTCAGAATACATTGATGGCTTGGCTGGCTTAAAAAACCCCTGTTCATCTCACTTTCCACCTTAAGATTTGTTTGCTTGAATATTGTCATGGAATTACTTACATTTAATTGTTTTTCTTTGTCAGAGGTGGTACAGCTACATTTGTAATAATTGTCATTAAATAATTTAAAAGGCTATTTTGGCTAAAGGTACCATCATGACCCTCAATGTTCAAGGACATAAGTTTTCAAAAATTAATGGGGAATCCATTCCCCTTGGCTCTGACAAATGCAGCTTTTAAATTTGATGGTTAAAAATACACAAGTGGTTAGTAAACCATGAATGTTGCTGTAATCATTCACATAAATTTTAATATTTTGTAAAGCTGTATGCATTTTACACCCTCCATTGCAGTAGGCAATTATGCCTCAATCCTGAAGGGAAAGCACTGAGCACTGGCTACAGGCAAAGGTGCACTAAGCTTTAAATCTATTGGCTCTTGCTTCTAGTTAACCCACTAAAGAATTGGATATAATTTCAACCCCCCCCCCCCCCCCATAGTTTCTCTATTTATTACCCGTAGTTACCTAATTTGCAGCAGTTTAAACATAGACGTTGTTTGTTTATTTCCCCTCCCCTTATTTTTAAAATATTTTTTATCAATCCTTCCATTGCCATCAGTAAATGGGAGGAATAGTGAGCTGAGTTTGACTTGATAGCCACTGTGATAGCCAGTGACTCCTGTTGAGTTTCCTACATTCATTGTGTAGTCTTAATGCTTTTAATCAGTGAGTTTAGGATTATTGCTCGTAACCTTATTACTCCCTGTAAAATGTTCAGACGTTGTTGTATGGGAAAGGGACTAAATCAGGTTAACAATAATTTATACCAGTCCAGAACTAATGTAAGGAAAGATTTATGACTCTGTGATATGAGAAGATTACAGGGTATTATTACAATGGAGGTCTTAAAACTAATTTGACAAATTATACCACCTCCCACAGATGCAATAAATTGATATATCAGTGCAAGAGGCAGTCATTGAAGTATTTTTCAGAAAAGAATTATTTTAGCTATTGACGTTACACCGTTGAAAACGCAGCTTTTCCATTGTTATGACCAACTAAGTTTCAGTAAAAATGTGAATCAAGGATGAATACTAAAATGAGCATCATAGCAAATGTATTCAAACAGCTACTATTCCATTTTGTATACATCATTTCTAAAAAATATATACTCTTAACGACCATCTTACCCTCAACAAGATATGTACATTGAGGCCTACATGAAATTCAATGTCAAAATTGTAGATTTTTACATTTTATTATTACATTCATTGATATTCAGAAGGAAACCTGTTTATTCTTCAGTTTGGGAATTTATTACTCCTTATCCTGTGAAAGCACTTGTATAAATTGCACTTGTATAAGCTATTGAAAATACCATGAAAATTGGATCAATATGTTTTGCCATTATGTTTATAATGTATCTATACCTTGCACAATCTTTTAAACCAAAACTTTACTTTAAATTTCACAAAGAACAATAGAGATTGACCATTATGAACATTGTTTTCATTAACAAGGAGTTTTGTTATGAAGGAAAGGCTTTTAGAGATGTTGGCTAAAATCACAGTGCAATTACTTTTGTAAACCTATTGGATCTAAATGGCTGTTTAGTTTTTGACAATATTCTTAATGTAAAAGACTTTGCAAACTGCACTACCAAGCCCATATCAGGATAAACAATTATCCTCCATACTATCATCCCTGGATAAAAGCATTTTAATCCCTCTTATGCTGTCTCAGAATACCGTGGTCCTTTCCCTTGTAGTGATCTGCACTAAAGCAGTACGTTTCTTAAGCTTGACGACGTGTTGTTTGGTAACATGAAGATAGATGCAGGACCACTGCTACAGAAATAACTGGACGTGCCTGTACTTTCTGAATCTGAAGAATGGAAATGTTTCCCAAACATGTTTTAAAGGGGTAGGTGCTAAGCTATTTATTTGCATGTACGTACTACCAATAAATGTTGCATGTTAT
The DNA here is from genome assembly GCA_038087875.1 of Malacoraja senta. NCBI lineage: Eukaryota > Metazoa > Chordata > Chondrichthyes > Rajiformes > Rajidae > Malacoraja > Malacoraja senta. Next base: position 378,542,547 of record CM075977.1, on the reverse strand, counting down.
TAAGTGTTTGTTCCATATTAATTGTCATTGTATAAATATTAACTGGGAGAAAGTCTCTGAAGCTTGGTCAGTCAGTGTTAATTTGCTTATTCTGTACCAAGAGATGTGATTATTTGATGGACTACATAATCTTATATTTTATAATGAGTAACACATATTTTCTGTTATTTTTCTAAAATTCTAATAACAGCTCAAACAAGCAGGTTGATTCAGTTAAGTGTATAACATTCCTCAGAAAATGTGTACATATTTGGTAGCAGTAAAAATGAAAGGAAATACTATGTGACTATGGTTGAATAATAATAATAGATTTTATTTATATAATCACCTTTACTTTCTTGTTTGCGTATGATATACAATTTTTTCTCTCTCAAAATTATATTTTTGAATGCAATATACTTTGGTCAAGAATTTATTACATTGAAAATACTGAATTACATTTCAAAAATGAAAAAAATTGGGTACTTTCAAAAGACTTTTGTTGTAAAGCCAACATTAGACATGAATATTTTTAGGATCTGTTGTGCTATCCACACACAATTGAATAGCCTGCTTGTACCAACTGCTTAGGGTTATAGATGGAGAATGGCCACTGAGGCGAGTATTAAAGAGACGTTTATGTCCTTAAAACTAACTTAGGTGTCACTTGTCTAATTGGATGAAATTGGGGAAGCTATTTCTACCAGCATGTATTCACAGCTTTATGCATCATTGTTCTTCAAAGCACGCCATAATAATGTTTCTATTCCGATCATTTTTCAGTTTCAGTATTGGAATCAAATTGCATGTTTGTGTTTGTGGTTTTTGGAAATCGACCTGTGAATATGTATGTATTTATGTGAACCTGTACCATTGCCGGAATCTTTCGTAAAATCAATTCATTCTATCTATTAATTTCGTGTGATTTAGTATATTCTTGTTCGATGTGAAAAACCCATCTTCACCAGATAGTTTCCTTTTCTGGGGGAATTGCAGCAAAGGTGAGAAAAGTTGAGAAAAATATATCCATATAATTTAAAATAAGCCTCTTGTAATTAGGTCTAAACTGTACATTCATGAAAAGCGGCCGTTCATATATCATTGTTTACTTTTGAATGACTAATTGGCAAAAAGATAGGAAGCAAATGTGCAATTGAATAAATGTGGACAGTACTGTATGTGCCATCGATTTTGTGATTTGATGGGATTAGACGTGGTAGTTGTATCATCCATCAGAATCATTTTCTGGTTCAGTGGGTTTTGCCTCATTCTTCTCTGTACTCTTTTTGGAAAAGTTTTACTTTTCTGTGGAATTTAGTGTGTTTACTGGGGAATTTTTAACCTAATTTGTTTCAGTCTAATTTAGATGGTTATTTTAAGAAGAACCGATGTAATGGATCAATAACAAGCCTGTACCATACTCTTTTAATTCAAAGTTGCATTATTTCTAACTTGGAGCTCCTTATGAAGCAATACTGTTGGAGTGCAAATTGCTGACAGCTTTGCTCTCTTAATATTCCAATACATTATTGTCGGCACAATCTGTTAATTCCAGATTGTTTGTGTTGTCTTTCTGCGAAAAAAACCCTTTTTTCTTTTGTCAATTTATTAATGCGTTGAACATTATTTGTTTAAGCTTCCACTAGTTCATTTCCAGCAAATTGATGGCTGCATTTAAGTTTTGATGATAGCATTTGACCATCCTGTACATTTATGTTGTCCAGGCTGTGTTTTTAATCCTTTTGCATTTTAGTTTTTATCTTACATGCCCACATCGTGCATGCAATCTGCAGGTTCATATAATACTATTTGAATCCAAATGTGTATGAAATACCAGAAAAGCTTTATAAACTTTGTTTACTTTTAAAGGCAATAGACAATAGGTGCAGGAGTAGGCCATTCGGCCCTTCGAGCCAGCACCGCCATTCAATGTGATCGTGGCTGATCATCCACAACCAGTACCCCCGTTCCTGCTCTGAACGGGGCAGTGAACGGGTCCTGCTCCTGACGTTTGCTCTGCTTTTTAACTAGATGTTTTTGTTTTCATCCTCCACCCCTATATCTCTTGGTGTGCATGCTACCATTGTTCAGGTAGGATATCTACCCTGAACCTATCTCCCTTTGAAGCTCTTTAATAAGTAGAGTATGATGATAATTCATACAACACTGCCTGTGGTTTCTTTCCCATTTTCCACAATGTAAACTGAAATTTAATAAATCCAGAGGAGGGGGAAGGGGGGGGGGGGGGGGGGGGGGATGTTCTGATAATGAAACATCTTGCTGCTTCAGCACATTGCAATGTTTAATTTTCAAGTACAAATTCTGACTGAAAACAAAATGATTAGTAAAGTGTGATTCGGTGGCACAGCGGTCGAGTTGCTGCCTTACCGTGCTAGAGACCAGGGTTTGGTGCTGACTGTACAGAGTTTGTGTGGGGTTTCCCCGGTTGCTCCTGCTCCTCCCATACTCCAAAGATGTATAGATTTAGAGGGTAATTATCTTCGGTAAAGATTGTAAGTTTCCAGTGTGTAGGGTAGTGCTAGTGTACCGTGATTGGTGGTCAGCGCAGACTCGGTGGGCAGAACGGCCTGTTTCCACGCTGTATCTCTAAAAATTAAAAATAAAGGTAAAATCTCTCTGTATACCAAGATTAGTTTCACAGTAGAATTAAAACACTCGGCTGTTACTTTGTCAGGGTTTAGTTCCTCATTGTTATGAATGCACAAAGTCAAAGGAATATTGCGTATGTAGTTGTGATATTGATATATTTTAGAACCATGAATTATTTAATAAATCATTTAGCAATGCTGAATTAAATGGAGAGTGACTCATGCCCCCAAAACATTTCAAGTCAGAATTTACAATCTGATTCAGTTTACTAAATAGACTGCTGGATTAAAATGTATTCTTTTTGATGTATTATCTAAGCAGCAAGTGATTTTAATTACTCTTCTGAAAGGCACTTGCAGGCATCTGTGTTTGTCTCTTGGGGTAATTTGTATTGTCCTTGTTTGTAAGTGGTGGATATCTGGATATTAGCTAATGCTCTCTTTATAGTTTCATACACAATTGTACCCCAACTGAAGAAATTGTTTACAGTGCTTATGAGTTAGATTCTGTAACCCCCAAATAATTATCAGTCAAATATAGGCTGCTAAATATTGGACCTGTCTGAGCCTTGTCCTACAGTGTCCTCCATAATGTTTGGGACAAAGACCCGCCATTTATTTATTTGCCTCTGTACTCCACAATTTAAGATTTGTAATTAAAAAATCTCATGTGGTTAAAGTGCACATTGTCAGATTTTAATAAAGACCATTTTTATACATTTTGGTTTTACCATGTAGAAATCACAGCAGTGTTTATACATAGTCCCCACCCGCCCCCCCTCCACCATTTCAGGGCACCATAATGTTTGGGACACAGCAATGTCATGTAAATGAAAGTAGTTATGTTTAGTATTTTGTTGCATATCCTTGGCATGCAATGACTGCTTGAAGTCTGCGATTCATGGACATCACCAGTTGCTGGGTGACTTCTCTGGTGATGCTCTGCCAGGCCTGTATTTCAACCATCTTTAGCTTATGCTTGGTTTGGGGGCAAGTCCCCTTCAGTTTTCCCTTCAGCATATATATGGCATGCTCAATTGGGTTCAGATCAGGTGATTGACTTGGCCACTCAAGAATTGACCATTTTTTAACTTTGAAAAACTCCTTTGTTGCTTTAGCAGTATGTTTGGGATCATTGTCTTGCTGTGCCAAATGAGTTTTGAGGCATTAGTTTGAACTTGAGCAGATAGGATGTGTCTATCCTATCTTCAGAATTGATTGTCCTACTACCAT
>CM075977.1:378209855-378538526 GCA_038087875.1 Malacoraja senta | reverse complement strand
TATGTTATGATATCTAAAGGAAAAACTGCATGACTTAATGGCACAACAATTAGCACTGCTGCCTCACAAAATATTTTAAATATTCCAGGCACTGTCACACCAAGAAAAGGTTTTTCACTCCTCGTGGCTATTTTGATTTTCGGTATAGTTTCTAATTCAATAAGCGAGTTCGGTATTCCGACTGCGCATGCCCAGGTCGTGGGTCACTCGCGATAAACATTCTCGGCGGCTGTGCTGCTGCGTGGGTGCAGACCTGCGTTTCGTCCTTGGTCGTGATCGGGCCCTGCTCTCTGGCGCTGTTGAGTTGCTGTTGGGCTGTTCCCGTCCCTGTCTGGGAGCGGGGGGGTTGACCATTTTCTATTTTGGGTAATACAGCACATTTAATATTTTGGGTAATACAGAATAGACATAAAATGTGATACAATGCAAATTATTTAAAAAATTTGAATTGGAGCAAAGTGATGGGGGGGCGGGGGGATGGAATTTCCCAGTGTTACAGTGACTTTGGAATTTACGCAAAAACATGGCAATATAAACTTGGCCTCCTTTTGAAGAGGCTTTCTCAAAACTGGAAGCGATTTAAAATGTGCTGCAGCTGTATAAAGTGCAGAATTTTGACCTTGTGTATCATGAATTTTTCAATACCAGTTAATCTTCTATAATGACGAGTTACTGAGCAGAAGCTATATAGTTTTGTAGCCTGTATTTGCCTGGTCATCTTGTATCACTTGGTCGAATGATAGGTCTTTGCGTAGCTTTAGTGGTGATGGTCGGGGAATGGGTGTTTTGAAATGGTAGAATGGCTAGAACGAAGGATGACTGCAAAATAAAATTGCCCCTTATGTGCTCACACACTTATAGGTTTATAGAGTCAGAAACTGTAGACTAGTTAAATACAATTTTACCTCTCAGTGTTGATTTATTCCTTATACTTTCATTTTTGGGCTGTTAAGTTATGCCAAGGATAGCTAAATATTCAACCCTGGCACAAAATGCTTATCTAAAGATGACAAGTCCTTAAACTATCTGTGTTCTACTTTCTGAATGCCATCGGGTTGCCCTCTTGCTTAATTGGACAGCGTAATCTAATACTTTACACTGTTGTATGTCTCTCTGTGATGCAGGATAGTTTAATCTTGCCTTACTTTGTTCTGTCCTTTATTATAAGGAGCATATTGATTAGAAGTTGGTTAGGCTTGCTTCAGTTCAAGGTTAGACTTTGATATGAATGCCTCACTTGGGAGTACTAGTTAGAGCCACCCTCATTGGCATTGGATGTTGTTGAAGCAAATGTGTTGTCAAAATGTGTGCCAGCACCTACTGAAGTATGATGAGTACGCTAAGCAGTCACAACAAAATGTGCTTTGTCTTTGCTTCATATCTTTATACATTACTCTATATTTGAGGCAAATCTTGGCCATGCAATAAAAACAAAAGTAACCCAGACTGGATAACATGAAATTAAGAAAAGCTACGAGGACTATATTGGCTTTGTGTTTTGGCACTTTTGTTAAGAAACTTCCAAAATAGAATTTTACATATTCTAATTTTTCAATCACTTAAACAAATATCTGGGTAGTGAATAGTACCCTGATATTTGTTTGCTTATACGGATAGTTCTAGGAAATTGGGTATGTGGCTTGTTCTGGCCATTTAGTTTTTTTTTTAATGGTAGAGCATGTGTATTTGTGGTTCGTAGTCAGACAATGCCTACAATGCTGTCCACATTTAATGCTTTGTTTTCAGATTGTCTCTAACACCTTCAGGAGTTATGGCAGACTTTATTGAGCACATTGAAAAGATTGAAGGTTGGCATCTTTTGTTTTTCTCCCATTCCTGCATTTTCATGGGGGAAATGCCAAGGTTATTTCTTTGTGCGTGCTCGAGATTGCACTGCGTTTAACAAGGCATCAGGTGCAGGAGGAATGCTAGAGGCTATTCACCGTAGAAAGTGAAAGAGATTCTCTACCTTTTGTTTAATTTTAGTTATATGCTTGGTTATCAGAAATGTTTTTACTTTGCGCTCATCTACATTTACTTGTATATGTGAATGAACTCATCCGTGGTGTTGTGTGTCCCCAGATGGCCCTCCAGTGACAGCACATTACGATATTTCTGACACTAACTCCGACCCAAGCGTGCTGAATGTGGATAATCTTCTTGCAGCTGCCGCCGCTCAGGAACAATTCTCCTTTGGACATCATGAGTTTAAAGTGAACACAATAAGGAATCAGGGACTACTGGAACAACGTGTTACAGGTTAGTTAATGAAAAACATTTATCTTTTTTCTTTTACCTTCAAATTGTGTGCAATAGCTTTAATCTGTACCTATGAGAAATGTTAAGCCACTGTGTTTTTCTTACTCTTAATGTGGAACCAACATAAACACATATTTCAAATCTGGAAGCCAAAGATGTAGCTAAAGAGGACCTATTCTGACCTTGATAAAATCATGGTCTCATATCAAAGGAAGATCAATTGATTCTCCTTGGTGACTTCAAAGCTAGGGTTAGAAAAGGCTCAATAAACATGATTGGCATGGAGGAAGTTGAGGATTATTCCAGAGGAGGTGTTGTGTTGTCGCCTATCCTTACTGATTATGGTCTATGGGTCAGGAAGCCACTGATCGAGTTGCAGAAGGTGTACCTTGTCCGAAATCCCAGAGTTGAGAGATCAGTTTGGTTGGAATTATGATGTTGAAGACAGAACTGTGGTGAATAAATAAGAGTCTGATATAAGTATCCTTGATATCCACATTTTTCTAGAGACGAGTGTGTAGCCAGGGTGATGGTGTTTGCCATCGACCTGTGGCAGCAGTAGGAGAATTACTATGGATCAAGGCTGTCTCGGGGGCTGGAGTTAATGTGCACAGAGATCCGGGTTCGATCCTGACTATGGGTGACGTCTGTATAGAGTTTGTACATTCTCCCTGTGACCGTGTGGGTTTTCTCTGGGCACTCGGGTATCCTCTCGCATCCCAAAGACATGCAGGTTTGTAGGTTGATTGACTTCTGTAAATTGTCTCGAGTGTGTAAGATAGAACTAGTGTATGGGTGATTGTTGGACTCGGTGGGCCAAAAGGCCTGTATCCACGCTGTATCTCTAAACTAAACTAAAACCAAACATCCAAAAGTGTTCCACGAGCAGTGCATTTGCTCAATTTCCTGCAGAACTGCTCTCACTTTCCCTTTCCCCATGCAGAATGGAGATGGAGTTCCCCTGGACCTCACTTTTCACCCCATTGCCCTTCACATCCAGTCTGTCATCCTTCATCACCTCCACCACCTCCAATGGGATCACCCAACCAGACACTCTCTCCCTCCCCTCCCCTGCAGGGACCACTCTCTCTGTGACTCGCATGTCCGCCCATTCCTTCCCACCCACCCCTCTCCTTCTACCCCTCCTGCCTCCAGATCCAACACATCATTCTCTGACAATTCCTTCACCTTCAACGTGATCACACCACCAATCACATCTTCCCCTCCCCACCCGTTTGTGCTATCCAGCGACACCACTCGCATCTCTCTCCTTGTTTCGTTCATCCCTCCACACCTAACCCACCACCTCCCTCGGCACATTAACCCTGCAACCACAGCAGATGTAACATCTGTCCATGCACCTCCCTTGCTGTGGGAGGGGACTGATTTTTTCGAAGATGTAACTAGTAGAGTGGATAAGGGAGAACCAGTGGATGTGTTATATCTGGACTTTCAGAAGGCTTTCGACAAGGTCCCACATAAGAGATTAGTATACAAACTTAAAGCACACGGTATTGGGGGTTCAGTATTGATGTGGATAGAGAACTGGCTGGCAGACAGGAAGCAAAGAGTAGGAGTAAACGGATCCTTTTCACAATGGCAGGCAGTGACTAGTGGGGTACCGCAAGGCTCGGTGCTGGGACCCCAGCTATTTACGATATAAATGGTTTGGATGAGGGAATTGAATGCAACATCTCCAAGTTTGCGGGTGACACGAAGCTGGGGGGCAGTGTTAGCTGTGAGGAGGATGCTCGGAGGCTGCAAGGTGACTTGGATAGGCTGGGTGAGTGGGCAAATGAATGGCAGATGCAGTATAATGTGGATAAATGTGAGGTTATCCACTTTGGCGTGGCAAAAACAGGAAAGTAGACTATTATCTGAATGGTGGCCGATTAGGAAAAGGGGAGATGCAACGAGACCTGGGTGTCATGGTACACCAGTCATTAAAAGTAGGCATGCAGGTGCAGCAGGCAGTGAAGAAGGCGAATGGTATGTTAGCATTCATAGCAAAAGGATTTGAGTAAAGGAGCAGGGAGGTTCTACTGCAGTTGTACAGGGTCTTGGTGAGACCACACCTGGAGTATTGCGTACAGTTTTGGTCTCCTAATCTGAGGAAAGACATTCTTACCATAGAGGGAGTACAGAGAAGGTTCGCCAGACTGATTCCTGGGATGTCAGGACTTTCATATGAAGAAAGACTGGATAGACTCGGTTTGTACTCGCTAGAATTTAGAAGATTGAGGGGGGATCTTATAGAAATGTACAAAATTCTTAAGGGGTTGGACAGGCTAGATGCAGGAAGATTGTTCCCGATGTTGGGGAAGTCCAGAACAAGGGGTCACAGTTTAAGGATAAGGGGGAAATCTTTTAGGACCGAGATGAGGAAAACATTTTTCACACAGAGAGTGGTGAATCTCTGGAGTTCTCTGCCACAGAAGGTAGTTGAGGCCAGTTCATTGGCTATATTTAAGAGGGAGTTAGATGTGGCCCTTGTGGCTAAAGGGATCAGGGGGTATGGAGAGAAAGCAGGTACAGGATACTGAGTTGGATGATCAGCCATGATCATATTGAATGGCGGTGCAGGCTCGAAGGGCCGAATGGCCTACTCCTGCACCTATCTTCTATGTTTCTCCCCCACCCCCATGGCTGTTGAGAGGGAGGGGGGGGGGCTGAGGAAAGAGGCCCAATCCCCCTGGCCATTGGTAGGACGGTGGGAGGAATAATCCCACCTGGCCCCATGTGGGCGCCTGTGAAATGGGAACCTGGCTGTTCGGGGGGAGGCCATGGAACCACCTCTGTCAGACCCACCTCTTATAATGAAGGATTCTGATTTATAGCATGGACTACAGGAAGAGATTAGGGTGGGGGGAAACAGAAACTGAGGCAAGAGTTGAGATGCTGAAAATAAGAGCATTTGCAGGCCGATTGTGAGTTCACAAGAGATTTTGATTACATTTGAAATGTAAGGCGGTGCTGGTTTGAAGGGCCGAATGACCTACTCCTGCACCTATTGTCTATTGTCTAAATGCTAATGGTTTTTCATCTTCAAGGACATTGACCTTTTCCTTAGCTGATGTTTGCTTCTGGTTCATTGTAGGCCGCGGAGACGAAAACTTCATAGCGGCCGATGGCTCCACAGGCTTCTTTGTACCGGATAAGGAAGAAATCCAAATTGCCTCCTCAGACAGTGAGGTTGAAATAGTTGGAGTCCAAGAAGATTCAAGGTACAATCACTCCACAACATGAAGTACTGCACAGCACATTGCAATGACAGCGCTTGCAGATCTACTTGCAAGACAGCCAATAAGAGTCATTCCAGAGTTTCATTGCTTATTAATGTTTTAATGTAAATTAAAAATAGAAATAGGTTTGATATTTGCACAAGTGTAAAGCACAGTAAAAACTAGGGTTTAAAATTACTAAAATACAGATTAGAACATTTAGCTTTTTAAAATGAGTATATTTGTTTTTGGGTGCATTGAATACCATTTAAAAATAATTACCATTACTGTTCTGTCAGCTCCTGCAGTTTAGTGTCTCTGATTACATTTCTGCAACTTAATTTTCTTTATCACATGGCTCGCTTTAGTATTTATTGTCTGGAAGAACTTTATATTGGGACAATAGAACCTTCAAAAAACAAAGGTTTTCATCTAAAAAAGATAATTTGGATTAAATGAATATTTGATATCTAAAAAAAAGAGATAGTATCTATTTTCAGATACTATCTAATTGATAGTATATTAAAAAAAAACACAGTATCGTCCCAAGAAACTCATGCCACCTGCCTTATTTCTGTTATGCTGTAGCTTGGATTTATTTTTAAACAAATCTGCAAATGGGACAGTAATCGATGGAATGTGTTCATTTTTGCACCCGTCTCTGTGTTGCTTAATACCTTCTGCTTCCATACGAGTCCAGCAAGCGAATTGGCAGATTCCTCCTCTCCTTCGTTGACTCTATCTACAATTCCTGCTGTCTCAGGAAAGCAGCTAAAATAATCAAGGACCCCCTCCCACCCTAGTCATACTCTCTTCTCCCCTCTCCCATCGAGAAGGAACATCCTAGCAGACTCATGGACAGCTTTTTTTCACTCTGCTATTATCAGACTCTTGAATGATTCTCTCACAAACTGAGATGAATTCTTGATCTTCCAGCCTTTCTCGTTGCAGCCCTTGCACTTTTCATCTGCATTTTCTCTAGCTGGAACACCACTTACTGCAGTTTTCTTTCTCTTTTGCGCTACCTTGATGTATGTACTTATGGTACAATCTGCCTGCATGGATTGCGAAACACAATTCTTTACTTTACGCGTGACAATAATTCTAAACCTAAGCAAACAAACTAAATCACCTCAGGATGGTTTGGTCGTATTTTCTTTGGTTTGTTCTGAGATGGCTAATGCCAAATTAGTTAAATGCGCTACAGAAATGTAAAGAGAGATGAAAGATTGGTAAGTCTGTACCCTCCTCTGGAGAGTATATGTTTATGGGCCTGAGATAGGCCAAAGCTGGACTCTGCTGTGCTGCCATCTCTGCAAATAATCTCTTGATGCTCAAGTTTGCGCATGACGAACAACTGAGTGGAAAAGATACTCTAAAGGCTATTTGTATTAAAGGGGTTAATACCTAGCACGAGTTACTGCCCAAGCAGAGGAGGGTAGTTGGAAATGTGGAATTACAAGCTCCACCATGCTTGGGTGAAGTCATGCAAATTGGAGGTAAAATGTATCGCTGCAGGGAAAATGCTCAGAATTTAGCATACGAGCGGGGCACGGATTAGTTGGGCAGAAGGTCTTGTTTTCGTCCTCTATGACAGAAATGATGGAGCAGATTCTACAAAGGAACTGTTGCCCTTAAAAAATCAAAACTTGAATTCAAACAAAAAAGAAAAGGTTTTGAACACAGATTGTTCACTTTTGTTTTAAACAGGTGCACTCAGAGCAGACCTGGTGTCATTCAGCGATGTTCAGCATGGAAGCAGAGTCCTCACTCATACTGCCTCGGAAGCAGGGAGCAACAACAACAAATGCATTCATGGCCTGCCATTTCCCAGCCAACCTGGAGCGGGCCACCAGAGGTTGTTGACCTTACCCTGGATGAAGATGCGAGACGCAGATACTTACTGTGATGGAAATCGTGTGCTTTCTTTGTTTTGTTGCAAGAAGAGGAAAAACAAAAAAAAAGCTTGACAACACCTTTCTATCGTTCACAAAGATTTGTAAAGTTATTTCATTTTTGTTCTCTGTTTGGAATTGCTGAAGTTTCCATCATTTAGTATCACCCAAAAAGATTTGTTTCCTAATTGTCCTAAAATGTCAATACATCAGTATTGTGGGATCCATGCGGGAAGAGTGTTTATAAATTTAATTAGTATTTTACAATGTGCCAGGTGTTTCCGTAGATTATTGGATTCACATTGCATGTACCTAAACTAGAGTTGAAGAGTTATCTGCGCTAAACCTGGCCTTTAAATGGTGTGACCAGACTGGAGCTAGGCGCACTATCAATTTAAGTCAAATGTAGTTGACTTCAAATGTTTCTCTTTTGTTTTGCAGATTTAAGGCTGATTCAGGATAACTGAATTTGTTTAGGCTAGCATCACAACCGTTTGATTTTAACCTCTTGCATGTACCGTGATAATGTATCTTAATTACAACGTGCCGGTGTTAGACTACACGAGCATCCTTTGTCCCATGTCCCAGGTGCCCTGGGTGCCACAAAGACTAAATGGGAAATTTCAAGTTATTCACGATATTATCTGGCAGTACAGCAATTTGGTTAATTCATTAATATGGTGATGGGCCAGTTGCTGAGTATAAAGTTGAATCCAGTGGATCCTACAAATTCACATTGACTTTCAGCAGTTAGTCATATCAACCTTTATGTTTGCAGTTGTTTCTCTGCAGTCAGCTGTAAAATCCTATAGTTGCAATTGGGATGAGAAAAAACCCACTGAGGAATGGTTTTCCTTTGTATCCCAATAGACTCAACCTAATAAAACAAATAGTTGGACCTCTATATCATTGAGGTCCTTGTGTAAACCACCAAACTGGACAGAAATACATTAATACATTTAATTAGAGAGAGGGTTAAAGTCACAAATAATACCAAAAGGGATGTTTTTTAATTTGAAAGTAGTTGAAGTTTAGTATCAAATGGTTTAAAATCACAGTTTGAGCTATTGCTGGAGGTTAATGAGCACAACTGTAAATACATTTTAGTCTATTCAAGAATGAAAAGTTGCAGTTTTGATGCTCCCCCCCCCCCCCCCCCCCCCCCCCCCCCCCCCCCCCCGCATCACTTCATTTCAGGAACGTTCAGCAAAGCACTAATCTGAAAAGTGCCCTGCCACCACATTTGTGACACACGAGAATTTTATCCATTGACAGTGAGACTGCTGAAAACTTTTACAGCGTGCATGATTCCCTTAGGCATCATTTTTATTTTCAAGCTTGAAGGTAAATTGTGGTCACTTTTGATATGCTGCCTGCTGCAAGTGGTGGTTTAAAATAGAACATGTTCCAGTGCTCCCCATAATGTTTGGGACAAAGACCCATCATTTATTTATTTGCCTCTATACTCCACAATTTGATATTTGTAATAGAAAAAAAAATCACATGTGGTTAAAGTGCACACTGTCCGATTTTAATAAAAGGCTTTTTTTATACATTTTGGTTTTACCATGTAGAAACAGTGTTTATATACATAGTCCCCCATTTCAGGGGGATATGTTTGGGACACAGCAATGTAATGCAAATGAAAGTAGTCATGTTTAGTATCTTGTTGCATATCCTTTGCATGCAATGACTGCTTGAAGTCTGCGATTCACGGACATCACCAGTTGCTGGGTGTCTTCTCTGGTGATGCTCGGGCAGGCCTGTATTTCAGCCATCTTTAGCTTATACTTGTTTTGGGGCTAGTCCCCTTCAGTTTTCTCTTCAGCATATAAAAGGCATGCTCAATTGGGTTCAGATCAGGTGCTTGACTTGCCCTTAGGAATTGACCATTTTTTAGCTTTGAAAAACTCCTTTGTTGCTTTAGCAGTATGTTTGGAATCATTGTCTTGCTGTAGAATGAACTGCCGGGCCAATGAGTTTTGAGGCATTTGTTTGAACTTGAGTAGATAGGATGTGTCTATACACTTCAGAATTCATTATGCTACTACCATGAGCAGTTGTATAAACAATGAAGATAAGTGAGTCAGTACCTTCAGCAGCCATACATGTCCAGGCCATAACACCCCCACAACCGTGTTTCACAGATGAGGTGGTATGCTTTGGATCTTGGGCAATTCCTTCTCTCCTCCATACTTTGCTCTTACCATCACACTGATATAAGTTAATCTTCGTCTCATCTGTCCACAAGACCTTTTTCCAGAACTGTGGTTGCTCTTTTAAGTACTTCTTGGCAAACTGTAACCTGGCCATCCTATTTTTGTGGATAACCAGTGGTTTGCATCTTGCAGTGTAGCCTCTGTATTTCTGTTCATGAAGTCTTCTGCGAACAGTGGTCATTGACAAATCACACCTGACTCCTGAAGAGTCTTTCTGATCTGTCGGACAGGTGTTTGGGAATTTTTCTTTATTATAGAAAGAATTCTTCTGTCATCACCTGTGCAAGTCATCCTTGGCCACCCAGTCCCTTTGCGATTAGTAAGCTCACCAGTGCTCTCTTTCTTCTTAATGATGTTCCAAGCGGTTGATTTGGCCAGCCTAATGTTTGGCTGATGTCTCTAACAGTTTTATTATTCTTTCTCAGTCTCATAATGGCTTCTTTGACTCTCATTGGCACAACTTTGGTCCTCGTGTTGATAAACAGCAATGAAAGTTTCCAAAGGTGATGGAAAGACTAGCTGCTGAGAGCTCTTTTATACCTGCATTAAGGAGGCAATTAAACACACCTGAGCAATTGCAAACGCCTGTGAAGCCATGTGTCCCAAACATTATGGTGCCCAGAAATGTAGGGGGGGGGGGGGGGCGGGGGGGAGGAACTATGCATAAATACAGCTGTAATTTCTACATGGTGAAACCAAAATGTATAAAAATGGCCTTTAATAAAATCTGACAATGTGCACTTAATGATGTCTCTGTACTCCACATGATGGGTCTTTGTCCCAAACATTATGCAGGGCACTATAAATCATTCCGGAAGCTCAGTGCCACGCACATCATAGTTGTCTAACCAGATGTCCTCACTGGACACTTGCTTTACGATACATTCTTTGTTTTATTAGCTGAAATGCATCAAAGTGACTTAATTGGCTATGGACATCAAATGTTCTGTGCTCGTTCCAAATTTGAGGAGATTTTAACAATTTGTTGTTAGGGTTAGGAGGTGAAGGTGGTACAACTTTTTTTTTTTATCCCTCCAATCTTTGCTAGAAGGTTGAACCTGCATTTCAGATTATGTTTGATTGGGATTGATTGTGAGGCTTTCTATAATTTCTATAATCACAGAATCATCCAGTGCAAAGGGATGTCCTTTCTAATCAGTAACCCCTCGCTCCTGCCCCTGCCCCATTGCCCTGTTCATTGCTTGATACTGAAGAAGAGTGTAATTGAAAGAAGTATTGGATGGAAACCAATATCTGGGTGCTGTAACATCTGGGCAAATTGTGTTCATTGTTTTGTGATTGATTTCAAATTTCTGCTTTGTGGATCTGTTAGCTTCCTAATATTTTGAAGGATTGCCATTTTTGAGTCAAAGCTCCAAAGACAACTGGGTCATTTATCCCATTGGATGTTTATTGTAGTGTTGTGGTAAATGACAGTTTTCATCTATTTATAAAACTGCTGATAAAGAGATCAGTGTATTATATTTTTAGTCACCTTCAATCACAAACCTCAGAATCTTTTTTTGCCCAGCATTAAAGTTTTCAGATGAGTTAGCATTTCACTGCATTTTAATTAACAACTGCCGAAAGAGTTGAGGGAAGCGTTAGTCAGGCAATAGGGTTGCCAACTTTCTCACTCCCAAATAAGGGACAAAAGGTCAAAATAAGGGACAAATTCCCGACGGCAATTCGTTGACGGACTCGGCCGTGACTGGGTGAATGATGAGTTAGCCTGGGTGCTCGACTGCACACAAAGCCCAGCCGGCAGGCCAGCTGAGGAGTTTTGGCCCGGGTGCAAAGTCCGGCACCCCATCCAACTCATGAACCGATGATCGGCCATGAGAAGGAAGGGTGGTGGTGTCGGCGGTAAGCGAAGGTCCGAAGGTCGGACAGCTGGCCGGGCTGCCAACCGATGGGGCCACAGGCGAGGCGCTGCTGCTGCACTCCATGGGCTGCACTACGTCGGGACAGGTGAGGCGGGGCCGGACGCGGCGCTCCGACCCGACAGTCCCCTCGACCCAAGTAGTAGCAGTCAAATACGGGACAAACCAATTAGCCCAATATACGGGATGTCCCGGCTGATACCGGACCGTTGGCAACCCGAGTCAGCAATGAACCTTTTTAGTCGCAAGAAATTATCTTCCCAAGAAGTTGCTAAACACTAATGTGTGCGATAATAGAATTTACGTTTTATTTTAGTCCTTTGTTTTTATTCAAAGTTTTTTGCATTCAAATATTAGTACTTATTTGTTGAATGAAAGGAGTATGATTAACCATGAATTTCTCTTTTCACATCAAACCCCAGCTAACTTCCCCAAGTTCAACTTTTCTTAAACTAGTATCCATATTTATTCAACATTGATTGCTTGCATTAGCTGTGAAACAAGTGCTCAGAATTAGGTGCTGGATATTAACATCAGAAGCGGGAGCAAAGGAAGGCCAAACTACCTCCTGGGCCTGCTTCACCATTCATTAAGGTCTTTGCTGATCCATTCTTGGCCTCAACACCACGTTCTTTCACTCTCTCCATACCCCTCACTGGCTTATAATGAAAAGTCGCTCACTTGAATACATTCACTGACTGCATCTCCATAGCTCTCTGGATACTAATGAAAACAATCAGATTCCACGAAGTAGTTTGAGGCTCTGATCTTGATCATTAGGCTTAAGAGCATCAGCGCATAGCCTGTGACTTTAAGGACTGTGAGTATCGGCTTCCTGTGGTATATAGTCAAACATTTCAAACTAAAAGTGAAAGAATGCCATTCAATCCAAAAGTATGATGGTGTGCTTTAGAGGACAAAACATGGGATATCATCTACAAGCTTATCACATAACCTCAAGATAAATCGCTTGGATGTGCTTAGCATCTTTGGTGGGTTTTCCAGCTGGGTAGATCTTCCTTTGGTGTACAGTGTGTGTGTATTGCTCTGAAATCATTTGTTTTAATTTGAACTTAAAGTTTAGTGCACTATTCAAACCAATCGGGCTACTTTGTGACAGCCAGGATTTATATTATGGTTGTACATTTCAGCAATAATGGATACTATGCTCTCCAGTTTTGTGTACTGTGAAATACTTGAAATTTCCATCTAAAAATGCCCTTTTGCTGCTCTTGTGCTTCTGCATTTAAAGATAATAGTTGTGTTTAATAATTATTCTGCAAGTAAAAGGCTCTCAGAGTTGGTATGTGACAGGTGAAGATTCCCAATGGCCCTCTGTTCCTCTTACTCTGTGGGAGTAATGTCTCAGAGTGTTACTGGAAGAAGAGAGACGTTGGACGTTGCCGTCTAATTCCATGTGAACTTTAAACTGTCTAGTTGCAAGGTGCATGCTAACATTTTTTTAAAAGAATGTTAAATTTACTGATAGCCCTCACTGAAACTTTCTAAGCCACCTCTGAGTAATGGCTGCAGCAGTCAGGATGAAAAATTGTGAGTAGCCCATACCTGACAAACAAGCATGATGAAATGAACAGTATAAATCCCACACTAACATGTTCATCCGGAATTCTTCTCTGACTTTAAGATTTAGTAACAGTAAGAAAACTAAGCAGTGGATTAAATAAAGGCACATATTATTCTTGTTACAGATGTGTCCATTCAGGGTTGGGGTTTGAGACTTAAATAGTTTGTTAATTAGCTTGATCGTTTTTATCTTTTTCCATTGAGGCACAAAGGGGCAGCTACTTAGAACTCAATAGACAAATTGATACTTTGATGCTATACATGAGGTAATGTTCAGATTTGATCTTGGCCTCTCCTTAATTTGATGTGAGCTTAGTTAAAGCATCACATCTAACCTAAGTTATTGAAGCTAATGAAACAAGTAAAGTTAGCATTATCATATCTGGATCATTACTCGTAAATCTCAGTTGAGTACACTGACAGATACCAAGTTAAAACTCTTCTAGGATAAATTATAAAGTCACTTTGTTGAAGTAGTTTTGACCATTACCAAGCCCAATATCGCTACCAATATCCTTTGACCTTTGTTCTACCATGTATCTATTTCCTGGAGGAGTAAGGATAGGAGCAAAGGATGAGTTGAGTAAATCCTCTTTGCTTGACACAGTTGCATACAGTGGGAGACTTCCCACAGTATATTACACTTTCTGTTTTACAGCCTAGAACTTCTGATGTTCTAGCTAAATCATAAGGAACCATTCAAGGCAAGGTAATGTAGAAACTATACACAGATACAATCTAAATGACATGCCCACTAACAAGTAGTAGGATATTTGCGCATCAGCTATTTCAGGGAATTTAGTACAGATTTTCACCTAAATCAAAAAAGTACCTCTTTATAAAATGCTGAGCCACTACTACAAACAAAAATGTAAAAAAATATTTTGTATCTGGATACTTTGTACTGGTTGATCTCGGCAGATCAGGCAACATCTGTGGATGGAATGGACAGGCAGGACTTTAGGTTGTGACCCTTCCTCGTACTCTGTTCCACCATATATCCATTTCCTGGAGGAAACGTAGGATGAGCTGAAGAGTATATCCTCTGGAGGAGGATTTTCTTTGGCTGATACAGTTGCATATGATGGGAGTCTGAAGAAAAGCCCCAACACAAAACACCGTCTGTCCATTCCTCCACAGGTGCTGAGTTCCTCAGCATCTGCAGTTCCTTCTGACTCTTTGGTGTGGTTATTTCTTTTCCTTCATAACCAGCTTGATGGTTTATTTAATTTTTTGTGTCAAATTCTTCAATGAGATAAAATTTGCTGTTATTTTCTTCTGAAAATAGCTACACTGGATAGTATCAGCCAGAGCTAAAAGAATGGAGGTATGGATGCTTGTAAGTAGGTTTTATTGAAGCATAAAAAATGTATAGAATTATTACAAGAGTTTTATGCGCAGTTTAAAGAAGCAATTCTAAATAATCTTCGATATGTAAAATGAAGATGTGATGAGATTGCACTAATTATGGATTTTGTGGTTCCTCCCCCCCTCTTTCAGAATATGTAAATACTTTATGCTGCCTTGTCTGAAGTTCTGGTGGCAGTGTATACAATTTTAACTGTTATGCAGTGATTATCAAAAAAATAGAAAAATTGAGAAAGGAGAATAAAAAATTACTTTTAAACATCGACAGTTCACTTTTTTATTAAAGAACCTCTTAATTGCTTCGGGTAATTGTCAACTTCACGTTAAAAGTTTTGTTTGAATTTTGTGCACCCCCGCAAAATAAGGTTGCACTATTTTTGATGCAATTTCTAATATGTTTAAGTTTATTATTATGTTTACCGAGGTACAGTGAAAAAGCTTCTTTGCAAGCTATCCAAACAGATCAGATGTACCAAAACATAAATACAATCAAGTACATAGAACAACGGTGAAGATAGAGTGCAGAATGTAGTCTCAGCATTTTAGCGCTTTAGTTCCATAGACAAAGTCCAATGTCCACAATGGGATAGAGGTGAATCGAACACTCCGCAGGCTTATAGAAGGATAGTTCAGAAGCCTGATAACCGAAGGAAAAAAGTTGTTCCTGAGTCTGCTTGGCTGCTTTACCGAGGCAAGGTGAAGTGTAGATGGAATCAATGGTCCATTCTGTGTGGTGGACGGGGTTACATCTACAACTCTGCAGTTTCTTGCAGTCTTGGGCAGAACTGTTCCCAAACTAAGCTCTGATGCAACCCGACCGTATGCTTTCTGTGATGCATCCATTGAAGTTTGTAAGAGTCACTGGAGACATGCCGAATTTCTTCGTTGTTATGGCTCCTTGGCTGTCGTATCAATATGGTTGGTCCACATCAGATAATTTAACATTAATGCCAAGGAACTTGAAGCTCTCAATCATTTCTACTTCTGCACCATTGATGCTGAGCAGGGCATGTACTCCACCACGCCTCTTAAGCTAATAATTACACCTCATTCTTGCTGACATTGAGGGAGAGGTTATTGTCCTGACACCATGTCACTAAGTTCTCTATCACCTTCCTGTACTTGAAGCCACACACGTAAATGTGTTGGAAATTCTGAACAGGTGACAGATAGTGTGTTTCTGTTACAGACAGTGAGTATGAACAGGAATGTTTAGCTTCCAAGGTAGACAGAAATGCTGGAGAATCTCAGCGGGTGAGGCAGCATCTATGGAGCGAAGGAAATGGGCAACGTTTCAGTTTCGACCCGAAACGTTGCCTATTTCCTTCACTCCATAGATGCTGCCTCACCCGCTGAGTTTCTCCAGCATTTTTGTCTACCTTCCATTTTCCAGCATCTGCAGTTCCTTCTTAAACAAATGTTTAGCTTCCATATCTAAATAAGGCCAGCTTTAATCAGTATGTACTGTAAAAATAGAAGACTTGCATGCAAAAAATTTGCGTTGATTTGTGTTCTTGATGACAAATCGTTATTTGTACAGATAGTTTTAAACCATCTGTTTTAAAACTCGTTTAGTATTAATGTTGCACATGTTAAATTTATGGCATGATTGCATCCGACCGAAAACCACTTGATCAAAGCAGACTGAGGTGAAAGGAGGTGCCAAGTAGACAGTGAAAATGAAAAATTGTAAGTGGGTCAGTCAGTTCACCCGTTATTTGGTCAACTACTCAAGCTTGCCACTCACTATGCCTGCAGTAACTGATCTGGAATTGCAGGTCAGATCAAGCTGACCTTGTATCCGAGTCGTCATCTGACGTGAAGAATCCCGTGAGCATATAACAAGCCCCAGGCAGAGTAGTCTTTGAGTGGATTACTGCACAATGGATTTGTGGGGAAAATCAATACGTTCTTTAATATCTTGTGATAGCCCATATACAGAATGCATATGTGATAACCTCCAGGGTTAAATGACCATCACTTTTTTTACAAGGGTTACAGTGAATAATTCATTCTTAATGACTTAAAGTGTGAAGAGAAGTAGAAACTTGAGACTAAAGCACCACCTCGAGGGACAACTTGTGTCATATGTACTGACAACGGAGCACAGAAATTCCTATTTGCTGCAGTATAATGGGCCCTTATCATGCAATTACAGGCAGATGTATAATGCTCAAAAATACAAGAGCTAAACTGTAATACAAAGTAACCATAATAGTTTAATCAGCTTGCTGAGCTAGGCCATGGTGCAACCAGTCAATGTGCTCTCTACTGTACACCTGTAGAAGTTAGAGTATTCATTGACATACTGAATCAAGTAGAGGAGTTGATGAGCTTGCTTGTGATTGCATCAATATGCAGGGCCCAGGACAGATCTTCAGAGATATGCGCCTCCTGGAACTTGAAGCTGTGGTATATAAAATTATGTGAGGCAAAAGATAATGTAGATAGAACCTTTTAACCCAGGATCCTAGAGGGCATAGCTTTGTGGTGAGAACGGCAAAATTTAAAGGAGATGTGCAAGGCAAGATTTTATTTACACAAGAGTGTGGTGAGTTGCTGGAATGCACTGCTAGGGGTAGTGGAGAAGGCAGATACAATGGTAGCGATTAAGAGACTAATTGGTCTCAACAGACTATGCAGTCTAATTGGATATGCAGGGAAGGGAGAGATGTAGATTATGTGCAGGCAAATAAGAGTTGGACTTGGCATCATATTTCGCACAGACATTGTGGGCTGAAGGACCTGTGCTATACTGTTCCATGTTGACTCTGTCTGCTGCCAATGTTGAAGACCATGAATCTCTGGCTTTCCCCACCTGAAGTCAACCATCAGCTCATTGGTCTTGCTGAGCAAGATTGTTCTGGCACCGTTCAATCAGGTTTTCAATCTACCTCTTGTACTCTGACACATTGTTACTCATCATTCATCCAACAATGATGATATTGGCAAATTTAAAGATGGCGTTGGTGACACAATTGGGTTGAGTGTGGGTGGGGGACTGAACACACAGACCTGTAGTGTACCTGTGTTGATGGTTACCAAAGAGGAAATGTTTCTGCCAATTCATATTGATTGTGTAGGAAGGAACTGCAGATGCTGGTTTAAACCGAAGATAGACACAAAAAGCTGGAGTAACTCAGCGGGACGGGCAGCATCCCTGGAGAGAAGGAATGGATTTCGGGTTGAGATACAGAACTGTCTGAAGAAGGGTCTCGACCCGAAACAGTCACACATTCCTTCTCTCCAGTGATGCTACCTGTCCCGCTGAGCTACTCCAGCTTTTTGTGTCTATCTTCATATTGATTGTGGTCTGCTGATGAGGAAGTCGAGGATCCAGTTACGTAGAGATGAACCGTTTTCTTAAACTCGTCCCAGGTTTAAGTTTGAGAGAATGATGGTGTTGAACACTGAGCTGTCGTGGATGAATAACAGCCATATGTAGAAAAGAACTGCAGATGCTGGTTTATACCTCAGATATGAATGAGTCTGAAGAAGAGTCCTGACCCGAAACATCGCCTATATTTTTTCTCCAGAGATGCTGCCTGACCCGCTGAGTTACTCCAGCACTTTGTCTAACAACAGCCATACGTTTATGTTCTTATTGTCCAAGTGGTCCGGTGCAGAGTGTGAAGCCAGTACTATCACAATCCCAGTCGATCCATTGCAGCAGGAGATAAATTGTAGTTGTTTTCTAAGGCAGGAGTTGAAATGTTCCATAACCAACCTCTCAAAGTACTTCACCACAGAGTGAAGTGGACATTAGTGCATCACACTCCTGAGCAAGTGGCAGAAATGATTTAAGGTGTCAGGTCATGAGTCACTTGACCTCAGCAGCTCTAGTTGAAAGTAGTTACAGTATGAATGCTTCAACCTTGTTTCAGGCACTAACATATTTCTCCCTTCTAGCCTTAAACGAGTGCCCTTTAGCGCTATACTCTCCTGCCATGGGGGAAAAAATGATTCTGACGATCTAAGCCCCTCATAATTTTACAAACCTCTTTTATGTCACCCCTCAGCCTCCTACATTCCGGTAAGGATAAAGCCAGTCGATCCATTCTCTCGTAGTTATAGACTTCCAATCCAGGCAACATCCTGCATGTCTTCTTTCCCTGCCAAGTCGAGAGTGTTTTATTGTCATATGTCTCGGATGGGACACTGAAATTCTTACTTGCTGCAGCACAACAGAATATGTGAATTTGTAAGCATTGTTTATAACAGGGGAAGAGAAAAAAGAAAAAGTTCAATAAATAACAAATATAGTGCAATAATAATATAGTCTTTTGCAGTTCAAAGCTCAGAGCTTATTCGTTGTTGCGTTTAATCAATCAATCAATCAATCAATCAGTTTTATTCGTCACTTGCACATAAAGTGCAGTGAAATGAATTTGCCAGCAGCGGTACAATTAAAAAAAGAACAGACAAAAACACAATAAAAATTTAACATAAACATCCACCACAGCATTCATCACTGGTGGAAGGCACAAAATTTGGCCAGTCCTCCTCCATTTCCCCGTGGTCGGGACCTCAACCCTCCGCAGCCGACGCTGCGGGCGTCCAAATGTGTAGACAAGGTAAAGTCCAGGTAAGTCCTGAATCGGTGCCTTCAGGTTGCTGCACGCCAGCGGTCGAAGCTCTAAAGTCCCCATCGCGCTGCAGCCGGAAGCACCGCAGACCGCAGGGCCGGCGGTCGGAGCTCCTCTTCAGGGGTCCCCGGCGAGGGACCCCGCTCCTGATGGTAAGTCCACGCCACGGTAGACTTACAAACCTGCACATCTTTGGAATGTGGGAGGAAACTGGAGCAGCTGGGGAAAACCCTACACAGTCACAGGGAGAATGTACTGACTCCGTGAGACAGCAACCCATAGTCAGGATCAAACCCATGCCTCTGGCAAACTCAGGCAGCAACTCTACCACTGCACCACCTAGTGGCATATTACCCAGCAGTGACTTCTGTTCCATAAATGGAGAGTCACCAGGTTTCTGCCTGAGTCATAGAGTGCTACGTGTGGAAACAGGCCCTTTGGCCCAACTTGCTCACACCGGCCAACATGTCTCAGCTACACTAGTCCCACCTGCCAGCATTTGGTCCATATCCCTCCAAACCTGTCCTAGATCCATGTACCTGTCTAACTGCTTCTTAAATGTTGGGATAGTCAATAGACGATAGTCCCAGCCTCAACTACCTCCTCTGGCAGCTTGTTCCATACAGCCACCAGCCTTTGTGTGAAAAAGTTACCCCTTTGATACCTATTAAACCTTTTCCTCTTCAGCTTAAGCCGAGGTCCTCTGGTCCTCGATTCACCTACTCTGGACAAGAGACTCTGTGCATCTACCTGATCTATTCCTCTCATGATCATGAGAATCACATCTGCCAGTGGCTGAGCTCGTCATCACGTTTGATTTATTTAACTTGCCAGTTTATTATTTTTTTGTCTAATCCCCTGGAGGTGTGTTTTACAGGGTCAAATTAGGGTTACACTTAGCGTCTCATTACCATCAGGCTGTGTCATTCATTTCCACATGGAGTAATGGGAAGCTGGCCAAAGGCATTCCATCCTGTTGCATAGGTCACTCAAGGACTTTATTGCAATGGGTGACTTGACAGGAAATGGCAGGAGGACTGATTAGAGAAATGAGTCATTGTCACAGCATGGAAATAGGCCCCTTGGCCCCACTTCTCCAAGCTGACCAAGAAGCCTTTCTGCGCTAATCCCATTTTCCTGCACCTGGCCCACATCCCTCTATTCCTTTCCCATCCGTGTATCCTCCCAAATGCTTATTAAATGCTGTGATTGTAGTCACCTCTACTACGTCCCCATACACTCATCACCCTCTCTATGAAAATATTTCCCTTTAGATCTCATAGAACAATAGAGCATAGGAACGGGCCATTCGGCCCACAATGTTTGCGCTGAACATGATGTCAAGTTAAATTGATCTTATCTGTCTGTACATGACCCATATCCCTCTTATTCCTTGCGTCTCCTTGTGCCAATCTAAAAGTGTCTTAAACTCCTCTATTGTATCTGCCTCATCTCATTAAAATATTTCCCCTCTCATCTTAAATATATGTTCTCCAGTTTAAAATTCTCCTACCCAGGGAAAAAGACTGTGACCTATCTATGTCCCTCAATTTTGTAAACCTCAATAAATTTACCACAGAGCCTCCTGCACTCCACTGAGAACAATCCCAGCCTGACCAACTTTGTTCTATCAGTGACACAGCTGGTAGAGCTGCTGCCTCACAGCGCCAGAGACCTGGGTTCAATCCTGCCCTCAGGTACTGTCCGTGACGAGTTTGCACGTTCTCCTTGTGGCTGCATGGGTTTGCTCCGTGTACCTCCCACATCCCAAAGACATGCTGTTTCGAAGGTTAATTGACTTCTGTAATTTACCCCTAGTGTGTAGGAATGGAAGCAAAATTGAGGTAACATAGATCTAGTGTGAGTGGGTGATCAATGGGTTGGTGTGGATTCGGTGGGCCAATTAGGCATGTTTCCCAGCTATATCTCTAAACTAAACTAAACTAAATCCCTCCATTCCAGGGAACATCCTGGTTAATCTCATGCACTTAAGAGGTATTTAGATAGGTACTTGGATCTGCAGAGAATGGGACAATAGGTGTAGGAGTAGGCCATTCGGCCCGTCGAGCCAGCACTGCCATTCAATGCTGATCATACCCCGTTCCTGCCTTCTCCCCATATTCCCTGACTCCTTTATCTTTAAGAGCCCCATCAAGTTCTCTCTTGAAAGTATCCAGAGAACCGGCCTCCACCGCCCTCTGAGGCAGAGAATTCCACAGAATCACAACTCACTGTGTGAAAAAGTGTTTCCTCATCTCTTTTCTAAATGCCTTACCCCTTATTCTTAAACTGTGGCCCCTGGTTCTGGACTCCCCCCAACATCAGGAACATGTTTCCTGCCTTTAGCATGTCCAAACCTTTAATAGTCTTACATGTTTCAATAAGATACCCTCTCATCCTTCTAAATTCCAGAGTATACCAGCCGAGCCGCTCCATTCTTTCAGCATATGACAGTCCCGCCATCCTGGGAATTAACCTTGTGAACCTACGCTGCACTCCCTCAAAAGCAAGAATGTCCTTCCTCAAATTAGGGGACCAAAACTGCACACAATATTCCAGGTGTGGTCTCACTAGGGCTCTGTACAACTGCAGAAGGATCTCTTTGCTCCTATACTCAATCCTCTTGTTATGAAGGCCAACATGCCATTCGTTTCTTCACTGCCTGCTGTACCTGCATGCTTACTTTCATTGACTGATGAACAAGGACCCCCAGATCCCGTTGTACTTCCCCTTTTCCCAACTTGACACCATTTAGATAATAATCTGCCTTCCCGTTTTTGCTACCAAAGTGGATAACCTCACATTTATCCACATTAAATTGCATCTGCCATGCATCTGCCCACTCACCCAACCTGTCCAAGTCACCCTGCATTCTCATAGCATCCTCCTCACAGTTCACACTGCCACCCAGCTTTGTGTCATCTGCAAATTTGCTAATGTTACTTTGAATCCCTTCATCTAAATCATTGATGTATATTGTAAATAGCTGCGGTCCCAGCACCGAGCCTTGAGGGACCCCACTAGTCACTGCCTGCCATTCTGAAAGGGACCCGTTAATCCATACTCTTTGTTTCCAGTCTGCCAACCAATTTTCTATTCATGTCAGCACTCTACCCCCCAATACCATGTGCCCTAATTATGCCCACTAATCTCCTATGTGGGACCTTATCAAATGCTTTCTGAAAGTCCAGGTACACTACATCCACTTGCTCTCCCTTGTCCATTTTCCGAGTTACATCCTCAAAAAATTCCAGAAGATTAGTCAAGCATGATTTCCCCTTCATAAATCCATGCTGACTCGGACCGATCCTGTTACTGCTATCCAAATGTGCCGCTATTTCATCTTTTATGATTGACACCAGCATCTTCCCCACCACCGATGTCAGGCTAACTGGTCTATAATTCCCTGTTTTCTCTCTCCCGCCTTTCTTAAAAAGCAGGATAACATTAGCTACCCTCCAATCCACAGGAACTGATCCTGAGTCTGTAGAACATTGGAAAATTATCACCAATGCATCCACGATTTCTGGAGCCATTTCCTTAAGTACCCTGGGATGCAGACCATCAGGCCCTGGGGATTTATCAGCCTTCAGTCCCATTAGTCTACCCAACATCGGGACGGATCGGAACACTCCGCGGCCATGGAGCTCCCGTGTCGGCCGCTTCTTACCGCTGCTTCATGGTGTTAAAGTCCACAGGCCCCTCGGTCGGTGCTCCAACACTGGCCATCCTCGGCAAAAGATCCCAGGCTCCGCGATGGTAAGTCCGCACCGCACCCGCGGCTTGTAGCTCCGGGCCGGTCTCCAGGAAAGGCCGCACCACTCCACGTTGTAGGCCGCAGGGGGAGATGGAGATGTGAAAAATTGCATCTCAGTCGAGGTAAGTGACTGGAAAAAGTTTCCCCCGATTTCCGCCACCACCCCCCCCCCCCCCCACATAAAACATACCAAGAGACATTAAAACAAACATTCAAGACATATTTAAATTAATAAAAACAGAGAAGGGACAAGACAGACTGCTGGCGAGGCGGCCATTACGGGCGCCACCCTGTGGATATTGTGGGCTGAAGAGTCTGTCCATGTGCTGTTCTCAAGTCAAAGCTTAAGGCTCTCCGTCTGAATGCACATCATGTTTCTAACAAGATATCTGAGAGCAGAAATAGTACCTTATGAGTATGATCTAATAGGTAAGACAGAGATGTGGTTGCAGAGTGACCACAAATGGAAACTCAATATTTTCCCGGTTATTTAAGATCCTAAAATAAATGGCAAGAAGGAAAAGGAGATTCATAAGTGCATAGGTATTAGGAGCAGAATTAGGCCATTTGGCCCGTCAAGTGTACTCTGCCATTCAATCATGGCTGATCTATCTTTCCCTCTAACCCCATTCTCCTACTTTCTCCCCATAACCCCTGACACCCATACTAATCAAGAATCCATCAAGACCATAAAAATATAATTTTACGGCCTCTACAGCCTTCTGCGGCAATGAATTCCACAGATTCGCCACTCTCTGACTAAAGAAATTAATCTTCATCTCCTTTCTAAAGGTACGTACTATTATTCTGAGGATATGGCCTCTGGTCCTTGACTCTCCCTCTAGTGGAAACATCCTCTCCACATCCACTCTATTCAGGCCTTTCACTATTCAGTAAGTTTCAATGAGGTACCCCCTCATCCTTCTTAACTCCAGCAAGTACAGGCCCAGTGCCATTAAATGCTCATCATATGTTAACTTAATCATCCCTGGGATAATTCTCGTAAACCTCCTCTGGACCCTCTCCAATGCCAGCACACCCTTCCTCAGATATGGGGCCCAAAACTGCTCAGGTGAGCTAGCTTTGTTACTGAAGGAAGAAAACCAGGTCACTGCTGAATAGCTATACAGACGCAGCGGGAGGTGAGGTGGAATCGGTTTGAGTGGAAATAAGGAATAGCAGGGGAATGAAAGCATAGGCTGGGGGAAGTCAACAGGCCTCCAAGGTGTTGCCCCATGGTAGGACAACGTATGAATGGGGAAACATCAAAAACGCACATAAAGAAAACTGCAGTTATCATGGGTATTTTAATCTGCACATTCATTGGACTGTTCAAACTGGCAAGGTGAACTGGGAGGGGGAATTTGTGGAATGGGAACTTTACCAGAACCAGCAGTGAGAGGCTGTAAAGTTATTGAGGAAGGAATCAAATTGATAATGAGAGAAAAAACTGACAAGTAATAGGAAATATAGGACCTTAGAGAGGGAAACTGTGGAATTAACATTCCGAAGAAAAGAAATGCCACAAGTTAAATCATTACTTTATGCCAGTTTTCATGGTTGAGGGCACTAAAAATCTTTAAGATTTTTGAAGTTTCAGAGAGTTTAGAAGAATAATCACCATCACAAGGGGCAAGTTCAGAGAGAAACTAATGGCAGACAAGATATCAGATTCCAATGGCTAGCATCTGAATGTCTTAGGAAATACAGCTCCAGAGATAGTGGAGCCATTAGGTTTCATTAAGTAAACCATGAATGTGATTCTATCGTTCAAGAGAGGAAAAGTCTGTAACTACATGCCTGATGGCTGAACATCTGTTGTTGGCAAGATGCTGGGACCTAAGGGAAGAAATAGCCAGTCACTTAGAATATTATTCTATACTGTGATCAAATCAATATAATAATAATAATAATAATTCATTTTATTTACTGGCGCCTTTCTAAAACCCAAGGACACCTTACAATGCATGGAATCACAAAAATACAAAACACATAATCGGAAAAAATTAAATATAAAAACACCACAGTACACAAATCAAGGACAGAATTCAATTTCAAAAGCACAAAAAGAAAATAAGAAACACAATTTGAGGAGAGAGCAGCGGCGACCAATTCGCGCCAGCGTCCACTCTCCCCTCCGACCGCCATCTTGCACACAGACTAACAGGCACAGATATAGAACAGTACAGCACGGGAATGGGCTCTATGGCCCTCAATGTTTGTGCCGAACATGATGGCAAATTAAACTGACCTCATCTGCCTGTACAGAATCTATATCTTTTTATTCCCTGCACTTCCATATGCGTCCAAAAGCCTCCTAAACGCCACTATCACATCTGCCTTCACTACCACGAAGTTGCACGGTGACGGCATGATGGTGCAGCGGTAGAGTTGGTGCCTTACAGCGCTTGCAGCGCCGGAGACTGGGTTCGATCCCGACTACAGGTGCTGTCTGTACAGAGTTTGTACGTTCTCCCCGTAACCTGCGTGGGTTTCACCGAGATTTGCGGTTTCCTCCCACATTCCAAAGGCGTACAGGTTTGTAGGTTAATTGGCTTGGTGTAAGTGTAAATTGTCCTTAGTGTGCGTAGGGTAGTGTTAATGTGCGGGGATCACTGGTCGGTGCGGATTTGGTGAGCCGAAGGGCCTGCTTCCGCGCTGCATCTCTAAACTAAACAGCCACCCCTGGCAATGTGTTCCTGGCCCGCAACACACTCTGTATAAAATAACTTGCCCCTCACACCTCCATTTAATTGTCTGCTCTCATCTTATAGACAATAGACAATAGACAATAGGCGTAGGCCATTCGGCCCTTCGGGCCCTCCATTCAATGTGATCATGGCTGATCATCCCCAATCAGTACCACGTTCCTGCCTTCTCCACATATCCCCTGACTCCGCTATCTTTAAGAGCCATATCTAGCTCTCTCTTGAAAGTATCCAGAGAACCAGCTACCACCGCCCTCTGAGGCAGAGAATTCCACAGACTCACAACTCTCTGTGTGAAAAAGCGTTTTCTCGTGTCCATTCTAAATGGCTTACCCCTTATTCTTAAACTGTGGCCCCTGGCTCTGGACTCCCACAACATTGGGAACATGTTTCCTGCCTCTAGCGTGTCCAAACCCTTAACAATCTTATATGTTTCAATAAAATACCCTCTCATCCTTCTAAACTCCAGAGTGTACAAGCCCAGCCGCTCCATTCTCTCAGCATATGACAATCCCGCCATCCCGGGAATTAACCTTGTAAATCTACGCTGCACTCCCTCAATAGCAAGAATATCCTTCCTCAAATTATGGGACCAAAACTGCACACAATACTCCAGGTGTGGTCTCACAAGAGCCCTGTACAACTGCAGAAGGACCTCTTTGCTCCTATACTCGACGACTCTTGTTATAAAGGCCAACATGCCATTCGCTTTCTTCACTGCCTGCTGTACCTGCATGCTTACTTTCATGGACTGATGAACAAGGACCCCCAGATCCCGTTGTACTTCCCCTTTTCAAACTTGACGCCATTTAGATAGTAATCTTCCTTCCTGTTTTTGATACCAAAGTGGATAACCTCACATTTATCCGCATTAAACTTCTTCTGTCATGCATCTGCCCACTCCCCCAACCTGTCCAAGTTACCCTGCATTCTCATAGCATCCTCCTCACAGTTCACACTGCCACCCAGCTTTGTGTCATCTGCAAATTTGCTAATGTTACTTTGAATCCCTTCATCCAAATCATTGATGTATATTGTAAAAAGCTGCGGTCCCAGCACCGAGCCTTGCGGTACCCCACTAGTCACTGCCTGCCATTCTGAAAGGGACTCGTTAATCCCTACTCTTTGTTTCCTGTCTGCCAACCAATTTTCTATCCATGTCAACACTCTACCCCCAATACCATGTGCCATAATTTTGCCCACTAATCTCGTATGTGTGACCTTATCAAATGCTTTCTGAAAGTCCAGGTACACTACATCCACTGGCTCTCCCTTGTCCATTTTCCTAGTTACATCCTCAAAAATTTCCAGAAGATTAGTCAAGCATGATTTCCCCTTCGTAAATCCATGCTGACTCGGACCAATCCTGTTGCTGCTATCCAAATGTGCCGCTATAATATCTTTTATAATTGACTCCAACATCTTCCCCACCACCGATGTCAGGCTAACTGGGCTATAATTCCCTGTTTTCTCTCCCGCCTTTCTTAAAATGTGGGATAACATTAGCTACCTTCCAATCCACAGGAACTGATCCTGAGTCTATAGAACATTGGAAAATTATCACTAATGCATCCACAATTTCTAGAGCCACTTCCTTAAGTACCCTGGGATGCAGACTATCAGGCCCTGGGGATTTATCAGCCTTCAGTCCCATCAGTCTACCCAACACCATTTCCTGCCTAATGTGGATTTCCTTCAGTTCCTCCGTCACCCCAGATCCTCTGGCCACTACTATATCAGGAAGATTGTTTGTGTCCTCCTTAGTGAAGACGGATCCAAAGTACCTGTTCAACTCATCTGCCATTTCCTTGTTCCCCATAATAAATTCACCTTTTTCGGTCTTCAAGGTTCCAACTTTGGTCTTAACTAATTTTTTCCTCTTCACATACCTTAAGATCTTATAACTATCCCCCCCTTATGTTGGCCATTTCCATCCTTGGAAAAAGGTTTTGACTGTCTATACACAACTCTATCTCCCCCTGAAGCCCAAAAACCAATCAAATCTGCTTAACCTTACCCACTGCCTCAAGGATATAAAGTGTTGGATGGCCCAGAACTTCCTCCAACTAAACGAGAGTAAGTCTGAGGTCATCCTTCTCGGCCCCTCGGACTCAATCAAAATGATAGCAGGCAGCCTTGGAAGCCTTACCCCACTACTCAAACCTCACCTCAAAAACCTTGGCGTGATATTTGACTCAGCACTGAAATTTGACAAGTCAATGCCGTGGTAAAAGCTAGCTTCTTTCAGCTTCGGACGATAGCTAAAATAAAACAATTCCTCCACTTTGATGACCTCGAAAAGATCATCCACACATTTATCTCCTCCTGCCTAGATTACTGCAATTCCCTTTACACTGGCATCAGCCAATCTTCCCTGTCCCGCCTGCAACTGGTCCAAAACGCCGCAGCGAGACTCCTGACGGGCACCCGAAAAAGGGACCACATCACCCCGATCCTGGCCTCTCTCCACTGGCTCCCTGTGCGGTTCCGTATAAACTTCAAGATCCTCCTCTATGTCTACAAAGCCCTCAATGGGCTTGCCCCCACCTAAATTAAAAGTCTTCTTACCCACCACTCCACCTCCAGGTCCCTCAGATCGGCCGACTTGGGGTTGCTGAATATCCCGCGGTCTAGGCATAAGCTCAGGGGCGACCGCGCCTTTGTGGTTGCAGCTCCTGGACTGTGGAACAGCATCCCCCTTCCCATCAGAACTGCCCCCTCCATCGACTCCTTTAAGTCGAGACTAAAAACTTATCTATACTCCCAAGCCTTTCTTGACGTCCTCTGAGCGAGGGCTATATGTATATATGTATGTAGTTTGTTTGTTTATACTATTCTTATAACAAATGTAAAGCACTTTGGCCAACGAGAGTTGTTTTTTAAATGTGCTATATAAATAAATGTGACTTGACTTGACTTGACTTGACTACCCTATCTATGTCTCTCATGGAAAGGCATTTCATCCCTTATGAAAGGACAATCATGTTTGATAAATTTGCTCAAGTTCTTTAAATTTGCAATAAGTAGAGTAGAACTGGTAACACATATAGATTTTCAGAAGGCATTTGACAAATTGCAACATAAAACCCTGCTGCACAAGAATAAAAGCTCATGATATTGAGGAGGTGTTTTAAGATGGGTTGAAGATCAATTATCGTTTAGAAGATTGAGAGTTGGAAAAAACAGGTCTTTGTCAGGCTGGAAGAATGTAATTGGAGAAGTACTGAAGGATCTGTGCGTGGCCTTCAATTATTAATGATTGTATTAATAATCTGGAGGAAAGGGTGGAGTGTAAGGTATCCATGTTGCCGATGACTCAAAATGAGGAGTGAGTGCACATTGCAATGACGATGCATGAACCTTGGACACAGCCTTGGACACAGTGGCTGCATGTCCTACAGCGCCAGAGACCCATGTTCGATCCCGACTACAGGTACTGTCTGTAAATCGGGCCGTCCGTAGCGGCGACTGCGGAGGGCTCAAAGGCCCCGGACCATGGGTGAACAAAGAGGAAGATGACTGAACTTTATTGCCTTCCATCACAGTGTGAAACGTTGATTCCGCTGTGGTGGATGTTTATGTTAAATTCTATTGTGTATTGTGTTATTTTTATTCGTATGGCTGTGTGGTAACTCAAATCTCACTGTACCAATTGGTGCACGTGACAATATATGTAACTTGAACTTGACTTGAGTTTGTACGTTCTCCCTGTGACCGTGTGGGATTTCTCCGGGTGCTCCGGTTTCCTTCCACACTCCAAAGACGTACAGGTTTGTAGATTAATTGGCTTCAGTAAAAGATTGTGAATGGTCCCTAGTGTGTAGGAGAGTGCTAGTGTACGGGGCAATCGCTGGTCGTTGCGGACTCGATGAGCCGAAGGGTCTGTTTCCACGCTGTATCTCTAAAGTCTAAAGTCTAAAAGTAAAGTCTAAAGTGTAAATTGGCTGCACAATACAGAAATGGCTTCACGCTGGGAAGCAGAGACTGGTGGAAGGTTGCTTTTCACACTGGCCTGTAACTTAGTGGTGTGTCTCAGAGATCAGTGATGAGCACATTGCTGTTTGTCATTTATATCAATGATTTGGATTGTAATGTGTAAGGCATGAATAACAAGCTTGCAGATGACACTAAAATCGGTGCTATCATCGAGAGTGAAGATGGTTATATCAAATTACAGGAGGATCTTGATCCGCTGGGGAAGTGGGTCGAGGAATGGCAAATAATGTTTAATTTGGATAAACGTGAAGTATCGTAATTTGTGAAGTCAAAACAGGGCTTGACCTTCACAGTGATTGATAATGCCCTGGGGAGTGTTGTAGAGCAGATTGATTTCGGAGTGAAAGCACAGTTTCCTGAAAGTGGTATCACAGGTAGATGGGGTGCTGAGGAAGATCTTGGCATGCTGTGGCCTTCTTCAGGCAGGGAATTGAGAATAGAAGCTGGGACGTTTTGTTACAGTTGTACAAGACATTGGTGAGGCCACACTTAGAGTCATAGAACATGACAACAGGTTCTTTGGCCCAACTCGCACATGCATACCAAAATGCCCCAGCTAAGCTGATCCTATTTGCCCGCATTGAGACTATATCCCTTTAAACCTTTCCTATCCATGTATCTAAAATCTTTCAAATGTTATTATTGTACCTACCTCAACTACCTCCTCTGGCAGCTCATATTATATACCCACCACCCTCTTTGTGAAAGAATTGCCCCCCAGGATCCTATTAACTTGTCCCTTCTCACTTAAACCTATGCCCTCTAGATCTTGATTCTCTGGTCCTGGGAAAGATGCTTTGCCATTACCCTATCTATTCCCCAATGATTTAATACACCTCGATAAGATCACTCCTCAGCCTCCTGCACTCCAAAGAATAAAGCCCTAACCTATCCAAATCCTCGCTATAGCTTGGGCCCTCCAGTATTGCCAACATCTTTGTTAATCTTCTCTGCACTCTTTCCTGGTTAATGGCATCCTGACCAACACTGAACACTATTCAATGCAGGTGACCAACACTGAACACTATTCTCCAAGTTAATGATTAGCTCCTAATGGCAGGCATAAAGCCTACAGACATAGAAACATAGAAAAATAGGCGCAGGAGTAGGCCATTCGGCCCTTCGAGCCAGCACCGCCATTCAATATGATCACGGCTGATTATCTAAAATCAGAACCCTGTTCCTGCTTTTTTTCCCATATCCCTTGATTCCTTGAGCCCTAAGAGCTAAATCCAACTCTCTCTTGAAAATATCCAGTGAATTGGCCTCCACTGCCTTCTGTGGCAGAGAATTCCACAGATTCACAACTCTCTGGGTGAAGACATTTTTCCTCATCTCAGTCCTAAATGGCCTACCCCTTATTCTTAAACTGTCACCCCCTGTGATCCCTCAACATCGGGTACATGTTTCCTGCATCTAGCCGGTCTAATTCTTTAAGAATTTTATATGTTTCTGTAAAATCCCCTCTAATCCTTCTAAATTCTAGTGAATACAAGCCCAGTCGACCCATTCTTTCAACATGTGTCAGTCCCGCCATCCCAGGAATTAACCTGGTGATCCCGCGCTGCACTCCCTCAATAGCAATAATGTTCTTCCTCATATTGGGAGACCGAAATTGCATACAATGCCCCAGGTGTGGTCTCAGCAGGGCCCTGTGCAACTGCAGTAGGACCTCCTTGCTCCTGAACAAGGCCACTGGGTGGCGCCTGTAATGGCTGCCTAGCCAGCTGTCTGTCTTGTCCCATTTCTCTGTTTTTATTATTTTAAGTATGTGTTGAATGTTTGTTTTAATGTCTCTTGATATGTTTTATGTGGAGGGGGCGGGGGCGGGGGGGATCGGGGGAAACCTTTTTCAGTCACTTACCTCGACGGAGATGCAATTTTTTTCCTTGACGCATCTTCTCCCCCCCTCCCCCTTTGTGGCCTACAACGTGGAGTGGTGCGGCCTTCCCTGGAGACAGGCCCAGAGCTTCAAGCTGCAGTGCAGAGCGGACTTACCATCGCGGAGCCTGGGATCTTTTGCCGAGGATGGCCACCGTTGGACCGACCGCGGGGCCTGTGGCCTTTAACACCGTGAAGCAGCGGTCTCCCTTAAGAAGCGTCCCACTCGGGAGCTCCATGGCCGTTGAGTGTTCCGATCCGTCCTGACGCCGGAGTTTCGATCATCCCGGTGAGAGGGCTTGAACAGCGGACCGTCAGCAAAGCCGACGTTCAAAGGCCCCGACCACAGGTGAACAAAGGAGGAAGATGACTGAACTTTATTGCCTTCCATCACAGTGAGGAATGTTGATTCCACAGTGGTGGATGTTTATGTTAAACTTTATTTTATGTGCTGTGTGTATTTTGCTTTTTACTTAATATGGCTGTATGGTAACTCAAATGTCACTATATCTTAATTGGTACGTGACAATTAAATTGAATCTTGATATCCTCTCGCAATGAAGGCCAACATGCCATTTGCTTTCTTCACTGCCTGCTGTACCTGCATGCCTCCTTTCAGTGACTGATGTACAAGCACATCCAGGTTTTGTTGCACCTCCCCTTATCCTAATCTGTCACCATTCAGATAATAATCTGCCTTCCTGTTCTTGCCACCAAAGTGGATAACCTCGCATGTATCCATATTATACTGCATCTTGCATGCATCTGCCCACTCACTCAACCTGTCCAAGTCACCCTGCAGTCTCATACCATCCTCATCGCAGCGCACACTGCCACCCAGCTTTGTGTCATCCGCAAACTTGGAGATCACATTTAATTCCCTCGTCTAAATCATAAATATATATTGTAAATTACAAGAACTGAAAATTGTATATGCCTGATTGTTGCTGCATCTGCAGGCATTGTCTCCAAGCTTTATACTTACCTTTATTTGTTATTAAATATATTTAACTCTAGTTACACGCATTAGTACTATGTGTGGAACATCCCAGCAATGGCATAAAGCCATGTACACCAATCTCAACTGGCAATAGTTCAAATGAACCTTTGAATATAAATAACATCAAGACAGGTCAGTGCAGAATGTATAGGAAGGAACTGCAGGTGCTGGTTTAAACTGAAGACAGACACAAAAAGCTGGAGTAACTCAGTGGGTCAGGCAGCATCTCTGAAGAAAAAGAATAGATGATGTTTTGGGTCGAGACCCTTTGTCAGACTGAGAGTCAAGGGCGATATGGGGAATACAGTACAATATGGGCTTAAAGCCCAGATATCATGTGAACTTTGTTCTGTTGTTTATTCTTTCCATAACTACAGGCATAAAGTCCATACTATATGGAGAGTAGATATTTTCTTATAGCAGGCTTAAAGCATCTTCACTGCCTGTCATCAGTTTCTAGTGCTTTAGGTATATTCCAAATTAACTGAAAAACGAAAATCAAGTTTGAAATTACAGTTAGCTGCTTAGTGGACCTTAAATTGCTCAGCTTGCATCATGGTGTCCAGAACAGAAAGTTGTGAAGGCACACACTGAACCTCAACTTACTGAGGCAAGGGAATAATGGAAGAGCCAAGGCCTTCCGATCAAGGCCTGGCATCAGAACTCCCTAGAAAGTGTGGGGCAGCCATGGCACCTCGCTGCTGTCCAGACAGTAAGGCCACAACTGTGGACATTTTGTGTCTGTCTTCAGTATAAACCAGCACCTGCCGTTCCTTCCTGCACAGACATAGTTACAAGATTAAAAGGCAGTCATTTAAATCTGAGGTGAGTAGAAATCTCACTTGGAGAGGGTGGCGAATCTCTGAATTTCTCAATCCTAGAAGGCCGGATCTTTGGGGGTACTTAAAGCGAAAGTAGAGATGTTTCTAAAGGAGCAGGGAATTGAGAACCCCTGTGAGGTGGCACAAAGGAGGAACAGAGACCTGGGACAGGACATACATGTACCTGTCGAATGGTGGGGTAGATTTGAGGCGCGGAGTGGTAACCTTATGACCCGCTGAGTTACTCCAGCTTTTTGTGTCTGTCACAGCTTCAATAATCCAAAGACGTCCAGGTTTGTAGGTTAATTGGCTTGGTGAAAGTGTAAATTGTCCCTAGTGTGGGTAGGATAGTGTTAATGTGCGGGGATCGCTGTTAATGTGTTGGTGTGCGGACTCAGTGGGCTGAAGGGTCTGTTTCCCCGCTGTATCTCTGAACTAAACTAAACATCCTTCACACGGTGACCTAGAGCAACTACAATCCCACCCAGCCTCCAGACAGATTCGATTGCTTATTCATCATCATAAGATATTCAGAGGTTTGAAAGACTGAAGGACTAAATTGCACCCCAGCATGTGTGTACATGCCCCCACCCAGAGGTCAAGTGTGGGAATTGCCGAGTTCTTCATTTGTAGTGACCGAACGAACAATTCAATTCTACTTTTATCATGTGCCTGGAAAATTTCTGGTACTTGTTTGGAGATGGCAACTGTATTTTACATGAGCTTCGTTATAAAAAGACAGCTGGAGCTTTATTGGTGAGAAGGGCGTCTTAGTTTAGATTAGTTTTGTTTACAGATACAGCACGGATACAGGCCCTTCTGCCCACCTGATCCGCATCGAGCAGCGATTCCTGCACACTAACAATATCCCACACACACTAGGGACAATTTTACATTTATACCAAGCCAATTAGCCTACATACGTCTTTGAAGTGTGATGAAACCGAAGGTCACGGGGAGAGAGTAGAAACTCCATACAGAGGGCCGGATTTACGTATAAGCTTCACAAGCTTAAGCTTAGGGCCTCGAGATCTAGGGGGGTCTCGGCAGGGCCGGATTTACCTATAGGCTTCATAGGCTGAAGCCTAGGACCTCAAAATCTAGGGGGCCTCCGGCCAAGGTGTTTTTTTCCCCAGAGTAAAAAAAAACCAAGAAAAAAAAATTGGAGTGCTATCAGCGTTTCCACTTTGACGGAAATGACTCGAAATTCTGGTTCTGGCCCGCTGGAAGTTTTGGGGAAAAAAATTGCGACCATCCGCGCCTGCGCAGTTGGGGGAAGACGGTGACACAAAATGACGCTGTCTCTCCGCACGTGCGCAGTGGGCCCGGGCAGGTTCAGATCTCCATTTACACACCACACAATCACCTCGATGCCTCGTGTGTACCAGAGATCCTAGGTGGCTACTCCAGGTAAGTAGTGGAATATTGCGTTGCGGGAGTGCCCGTTTCTCCTGGCCGGGGGGGGGGGGGCTGCGGTGTCTGCGGCGCAGAGTCGGAGCCTTGCTGTGTGGGAGGGAGAAAGAGGGGGAGGGAGGGAGAGTGAAGGGGGGATGTGAGAAGGGAAAAGGGGGGTTAAGATAGAGGGGGGAGAGAGAGAGGGGAATGGGGAGAGAGAGATGGGGAGGGAGAGAGAGGTGGAGGGGGGAGGGGGAAAGGGGGAATATCTTTAGTGAGATTGCAAAATTAAGGTAGGTTTTAGAGCAATTATATTTTCTCCATATGAATAATATGAAACAATTGGAACTGCTTTCTTTTCCTTGATAACAATACTGAAAAATATGTATTCCATAGTTTGCGACTTTCATTTTGCATCATATTTTTAATGTGCACACACTAACACAGTCGAACAGTAACAAGCAATCAAATCAACACTCAAAACATTTTCTATGGGGGACGGACTGTTTTTAGTCTCTTTCCTTGACAGAGATGCAATTTTTTTCCATATCATATCTGCGTCTGGGCTGCGGCCTAACATCGTGGAGCTGGCGGTCCCTTTGCCGGGGATCGACTTCAGGAGCTCCAACTGCGGGAGCCTGCGGACTTAACATCGTGGAGCTCATGGTCCCTGGTTAGGAACAGACTTCGGGAGCTCCAAGCCGCAGGAGCTTCGACCGTCCCGATCGCCGGCGCTTCGATCGCCCCAACTGCGGATGGTTTGACTGCCCCATTCGCGGGAGAATAAGGAGGAAAGAAGATTAGACTTTATTGCCTTCCATCACAGTGAGGAATGTGGGGGAGCCGCTGTGGTGGATGTTTATGTTAACTTTTATGTAGTTGTGTGTCTTGTTGCTTTTTTCTGGTATGACTATGGTAAATCAAATCTGACAATGGTACACGTGACAATAAAGGACTGTTGAACCATTGAACCCTTTTCATTCCCATGTCTCTATTTTTACATTCAATTTACATTCATTTGCTGTACTTTTCATTTACATGGTGAAATCTCATCCTTTACAGGCAGGAAGTGAAGTTTTGAAATTGGAAGACTTTTGAAGTTCACGTTCAACTTGTACACAGCCACACACATATAGACACATCCCCTTAATCTCCTTAAAGGGCTGTTGAGGAAGACGGCTCTCTGCACATACCCCTGCTTGGAGGAGAGTGAAGGATATTAAGAGAATGACATTGACTTGCACATAGGTCGTCAAAGCCACATTGACATCCCCAAGAAGGTACGAACGCAGCGTGCTCAGTATATCACAGGGTAACAAAGGTTTACTTCATAAGTTCATGTTATAGGAGCAGAATGAAGCCATCGAGTCTTCTTCGCCATTCAACTATGGCTGAGTTATCTCTTCCACTCAACCCCATTCACCTGTTTTCTCCCCATAACCCCTGACACTCTTACTAATCAAGTATCTGTCAATCTTCGCCTTAAAAATACCCATTGACGGCCTCCACAGCCATCTGTGGCAATGAACGCCACAGATTTACTATCTTCTGACTAAAGAAATTCCTCTTCATCTCTTTTCTAGAGATACGTCCTTTAATTCTGAGGCTACATCCTATAGTCCTAGACTCTCCCACTAGTAGAAACATCCTCTCTACATCCACTCTATCCAGGCCTTCCACTTCAACTTTAACGTGACTTGGTTGCTAAAGCCACATTATCTGTATATATAATGTTTGAAAAGCAGGCACGTATGGCACAGGCATTGTGGGCCGAAGGGCCTGTTCCTGTCCTGTACGGTCTTATATTTATGTTATATTCTTTCCCATCAGAGTGATTGCACCTTTCTCACTTCAGAGATCTACCCATATTGTCTCAGTGTGTCCTCGGCCACCCTCCAGTATGTCCTCACTAAGGACCTGTTCCTGTTCTATACTGTTTCCCATTCTATGTTCTTTAACACTCTGAATCCTACCCAAGGATTGCCCATCCCTCTTTGGAAGCCTCTGTGCATGATTTGCAAAAAGCTAGTATGCAGGTACAAGAAATAATTATAAAAGTTACAGAATGTTGTTGGAGGAATTGAAAACTAAATAGGAAAGTTATCTTCAGTTATTCAGGGCATTGGTGAGACCTCATCTGGAGTACTGTGCTTAGCATTGGTCTCCATATTTAAGGACGGATGTGGGAAGTTAGTTCAGAGAAGGTTTACTGGACTGATACCTGGAGTGGGCAGGCTGTTTTATGAGAAAAGTTTTGACAGTCTAGGCTTGCATTCATGGAGTTTGGAAGAGTGAGAGGGGATTTGACTGAAACATATTAATCCTGATTAATCCCCCAATTATATTATAACTAGAGCCCGAAGCCTCCAAGTGGCGCAACTAGTCCCACAGAACGGACCTCCGGAGAAGGTCCGAGTCAAATGGCTACAGGCCTGCAAGACGGCAGTCTGGCATCAGTTCGATGAGGACATCGACAAGATGCTAGAAGCAACTGCGAACTGACAGTGCCGTGGGAGGACCGTAAGGAGGAGGGCCACAAGAGGAAGAAGACCAAGTACGAAGAGCTGGTCATAGACTGCCGTAAGCAGGGCTGGAAGGCAAGGTGTCTGCCCACCGAGGTTGGCTGCAGACGTTTTGCAGGGCAATCGCTCTACAAAGCCTTGAGCGCACTGGGCATCAACGGAGTGGCGAGGAGAAGAGCCATCAAGAACACCACAGAGGCAGCAAAAAAGGCCTCGAAATGGCTCTGGATCAGGAGAAAAGGTCCATGGGGAGGAGCGAATGCCACCTGAACACGTCGTGGCATACAAATTAGCCAGAAAAAGCAGCCTACCAGAGGACTAGGAGAAATTCAGAGTCCAGCAGAGGAGGACAAAGGGCTTATTTAGGAAAGGGAAAATAGATTATGAAAGAAAACTGGCAGGGAACATAAAAACTGACTGCAAAAGTTTTTATAGATATGTGAAGAGAAAAAGATTAGTTAAAACAAATGTAGGTCCCTTGCAGTCAGAAACAGGTGAATTTATCATGGGGAACAAGGACATGGCAGACCAATTGAATAACTACTTTGGTTCTGTTTTCACTAAGGAAGACATAAATAATCTGCCGGAAATAGCAGGGGACCGGGGGTCAAATGAGATGGAGGAACTGA
Source organism: Malacoraja senta (assembly GCA_038087875.1). NCBI lineage: Eukaryota > Metazoa > Chordata > Chondrichthyes > Rajiformes > Rajidae > Malacoraja > Malacoraja senta. Next base: position 378,500,802 of record CM075977.1, on the reverse strand, counting down.
GTGAAATCCAGGTTAGTCGGGAAGTGGTGTTAGGTAAATTGACTAGATTAAAGGCCGTTAAATCCCCAGGGCCAGGTAGACTGCATCCCAGAGTACTTAAGGAAGTAGCCCCAGAAATAGTGGATGCATTAGTGATAATTTTTCAAAACTCTTTAGATTCTGGAGTAGTTCCTGAGGATTGGAGGGTAGCTAATGCAACCCCACTTTTTAAAAAGGGAGGGAGAGAGAAAACGGGGAATTACAGACCAGTTAGTCTAACATCGGTAGTGGGGAAAATGCTAGAGTCAGTTATTAAAGATGGGATAGCAGCACATTTGGAAAGTGGTGAAATCATTGGACAAAGTCAGCATGGATTTATGAAAGGTAAATCATGTCTGATGAATCTTATAGAATTTTTCGAGGATGTAACTAGTAGAGTGGATAAGGGAGAACCAGTGGATGTGTTATATCTGGACTTTCAAAAGGCTTTCGACAAGGTCCCACATAAGAGATTAGTATGCAAACTTAAAGCACACGGTATTGGGGGTTCAGTATTGATGTGGATAGAGAACTGGCTGGCAGACAGGAAGCAAAGAGTAGGAGTAAACGGGTCCTTTTCAGAATGGCAGGCAGTGACTAGTGGGGTACCGCAAGGCTCAGTGCTGGGACCCCAGCTATTTACAATATATATTAATGATTTGGATGAGAGAATTGAATGCAACATCTCCAAGTTTGCGGATGACACAAAACTGGGAGGCAGTGTTAGCTGTGAGGAGGATGCTAGGAGGCTGCAAGGTGACTTGGATAGGTTGGGTGAGTGGGCAAATGCATGGCAGATGCAGTATAATGTGGATAAATGTGAGGTTATCCACTTTGGTGGCAAAAACAGGAAAGCAGACTATTATCTAAATACATACATAGATACATAGAAAATAGGTGCAGGAGTAGGCCATTCGGCCCTTCGAGCCTGCACCGCCATTCAATATGATCATGGCTGATCATCCAACTCAGTATCCCGTACCTGCCTTCTCTCCATACCCCCTGATCCCTTTAGCCACAAGGGCCACATCTAACTCCCTCTTAAATATAGCCAATGAACTGGTCTCAACTACCCTCTGTGGCAGAGAGTTCCAGAGATTCACCACTCTCTGTGTGAAAAAGTTTTTCCTCATCTCGGTCTTAAAGGATTTCCCACTTATCCTTAAGCTGTGACCCCTTGTCCTGGACTTCCCCAACATCGGGAACAATCTTCCTGCATCTAGCCTGTCTAACCCCATAAGAATTTTGTACGTTTCTATAAGATCCCCTCTCAATCTCCTAAATTCTAGCGAGTATAAGCCAAGTCTATCCAGTCTTTCTTCATATGAAAGTCCTGACATCCCAGGAATCCGTCTGGTGAACCTTCTCTGCACTCCCTCTATGGCTATAATGTCCTTCCTCAGATTTGGAGACCAAAACTGTACGCAATACTCCAGGTGTGGTCTCACCAAGACCCTGTACAACTGCAGTAGAACCTCCCTGCTCCTATACTCAAATCCTCTTGCTATGAAGGCCAACATACCATTCGCTTTCTTCACTGCCTGCTGCACCTGCATGCCTACTTTCAATGACTGGTGTACCATGACACTCAGGTCTCGCTGCATCTCCCCATTTCCTAATCGGCCACCATTTAGATAATAGTCTGCCTTCCCGTTTTTGCCACCAAAGTGGATAACCTCACATTTATCCACATTATACTGCATCTGCCAAACATTTGCCCACTCACCCAGCCTATCCAAGTCACCTTGCAGTCTCCTAGCATCCTCCTCACAGCTAACACTGCCCCCCAGCTTAGTGTCATCCGCAAACTTGGAGATGTTGCTTTCAATTCCCTCGTCCAGATCATTAATATAAATTGTAAATAGCTGGGGTCCCAGCACTGAGCCTTGCGGTACCCCACTAGTCACTGCCTGCCATTGTGAAAAGGACCCGTTTACTCCTACTCTTTGCTTCCTGTTTGCCAGCCAGTTCTCTATCCACATCAATACTGAACCCCCAATACCGTGTGATTTAAGTTTGTATCCTAATCTCTTATGTGGTACCTTGTCGAAAGCCTTCTGAAAGTCCAGATACAACACATCCACTGGTTCTCCCCTATCCACTCTACTAGTTACATCCTCGAAAAATTCTATAAGATTCGTCAGACACGATTTACCTTTCGTAAATCCATGCTGACTTTGTCCAATGATTTCACCACTTTCCAAATGTGCTGCTATCCCATCTTTAATAACTGACTCTAGCAGTTTCCCCACTACCGATGTTAGACTAACTGGTCTGTAATTCCCCGTTTTCTCTCTCCCTCCCTTCTTAAAAAGTGGGGTTACGTTTGCTACCCTCCAATCCGCAGGAACTACTCCAGAATCTAAAGAGTTTTGAAAAATTATCACTAATGCATCCACTATTTCTGGAGCTACTTCCTTAAGTACTCTGGGATGCAGCCTATCTGGCCCTGGTGATTTATCGGCCTTTAATCCATTCAATTTACCCAACACCACTTCCCAACTAACCTGGATTTCACTCAGTTCCTCCATCTCCATTTGACCCGCGGCCCCCTGCTATTTCCGGCAGATTATTTATGTCTTCCTAAGTGAAGACGGAACCAAAGTAGTTATTCAATTGGTCCGCCATATCCTTGTTCCCCATGATCAATTCACCTGTTTCTGACTGCAAGGGACCTACATTTGTTTTAACTAATCTCTTTCTCTTCACATATCTATAAAAACTTTTGCAGTCAGTTTTTATGTTCCCTGCCAGTTTCCTTTCATAATCTATTTTCCCTTTCCTAATTAAGCCCTTTGTCCTCCTCTGCTGGTCTCTGAATTTCTCCCAGTCCTCTGGTATGCTGCTTTTTCTGGCTAATTTGTACGCATCATCTTTTGCTTTGATACTATCCCTGATTTCCCTTGTTATCCACGGATGCACTACCTTCCCTGATTTATTCTTTTGCCAAACTGGGATGAACAATTTTAGTAGTTCATCCACGCAGTCTTTAAATGCCTTCCATTGCATATCCACCGTCAACCCTTTTAGAACTAATTGCCAGTCAATCTTGGCGAATTCACGTCTCATACCCTCAAAGTTACCTTTCTTTAAGTTCAGAACCGTTGTTTCTGAATTAACAATGTCACTCTCCATCCTAATGAAGAACTCAACCATATTATGGTCACTCTTGCGCAAGGGGGCATGCACAAGAAGTCTGCTAACTAACCCTTCCTCATTACTCAATACCCAGTCTAGAATAGCCTGCTCTCTCGTTGGTTCCTCTACATGTTGGTTTAGATAACTATCCCTCATACATTCCAAGAAATCCTCTTCCTCAGCACCCCTGCCAATTTGATTCACCAAATCTATATGTAGATTAAAGTCACCCATTATAACTGTTTTGCCTTTGTTGCACGCATTTCTAATTTCCTGTTTGATGCCATCCCCAACTTCACTACTACTGCTAGGTGGCCTGTACACAACACCCACCAGCGTTTTCTGCCCCTTAGTGTTTCGCAGCTCTACCCATACCGATTCCACATCCTCCAAGCTAATGTCCTTCCTTTCCACTGCGTTAATCTCCTCTCTAACCAGCAACGCTACCCCACCTCCTTTTCCTTTCTCTCTATCCCTCCTGAATATTGAATATCCCTGGATGTTCAGCTCCCAGCCTTGGTCACCCTGGAGCCATGTCTCCGTGATCCCAACTATATCATAATCATTAATTGCTATCTGCACGTTCAACTCATCCACCTTATTACGAATGCTCCTTGCATTGAGACACAAAGCCTTCAGGCTTGTTTTTACAACGCTCTTACACCTTATACAATTATGTTGAAAAGTGGCTCTTTTTGATTTTTGCCCTGGATTTGTCTGCCTGCCACTTTTACTTTTCACCTTGCTACCTATTGCTTCCGCCCGCATTTTACACCCCTCTGTTTCTCTGCTCACCCATTTAAGAACCCCACCACCTCTTATTCTCCGTTTATTATTGTTTTCTTCTTTCCCCCCTACATGTTGGGTCTGAGTGCTTTCCTTCTCTGCCTCCTGCCTCACACACACTGTCTAAATGGTGGCCGATTAGGAAAAGGGGAGTTGCAGCGAGACCTAGGTGTCATGGTACACCAGTCATTGAAAGTAGGCATGCAGGTGCAGCAGGCAGTGAAGAAAGCGAATGGTATGTTAGCTTTCATAGCAAAAGGATTTGAGTAAAGGAGCAGGGAGGTTCTACTGCAGTTGTACAGGGTCTTGGTGAGACCACACCTGGAGTATTGCGTACAGTTTTGGTCTCCTAATCTGAGGAAAGACATTCTTGCCATAGAGGGAGTACAGAGAAGTTTCACCAGACTGATTCCTGGTATTATTGATGCCTTTTAAAGCAGGGGGAACCTCAGACCTCAGTAATGAGAGGTTGAAGATATCCGCAAATCCTCCAGCCATTTGGTGTGCACAGGTTTTAAGAACATAACCAGGTATACCATTGGGTCCAGACGCTTTTCGAGAGTTCACCCTCCTGAAGCATCTTCGGACTTCGGCCTCTGTGACAGAGGTTGATTGATAAATATACATCTATTGCTGCTCCTGAACACATCATCGGTGATGCAACCTGGGCTCATTGGGTGTTTAGAGTTTTTCAACATCAGACACCCTCGCCCAGACGACCCAGCTGCAGTTGATCATAGAAACATAGAGATAGAAACATAGAAAATAGGTGCAGGAGTAGGCCATTCGGCCCTTCGAGCCTGCACCTCCATTCAATATGATCATGGCTGATCATCCAACTCAGTATCCTGTACCTGCCTTCTCTCCATACCCCCTGATCCCTTTAGCCACAAGGGCCACATCTAACTCCCTCTTAAATATAGCCAATGAACTGGCCTCAACTACCTTCTGTGGCAGAGAATTCCACAGATTCACCACTCTCTGTGTGAAAAATGTTTTTATCATCTCGGTCCTAAAAGACTTCCCCCTTATCCTTAAACTGTGACCCCTTGTTCTGCAATTCCCCAACATCAGGAACAATCTTCCTGCATCTAGCCTGTCCAACCCCTTAAGAATTTTGTGTTTCTATAAGATCCCCCCTCAATCTTCTAAATTCCAGCGAGTACAAGCCGAGTCTATCCAGTCTTTCTTCATATGAAAGTCCTGCCATCCAGCGGGAAGTAATTCCATTTACGTACAAACATTGCAGCCACCCCACGGTCCTTGACAGATCTGGGTCAGGATCCAGTGGCATGGAGTCCAAGACGACCGGAGACCCTTTTCTGCTGCAGCCTTCATCCGCCTTCCCAGCCGTTGTGACGCACCACTAAGGTCAGTTATCGCCCTCCGCCTGTTCCACCTTTGAGGTCTTACTTGGATTGCTCTTTGTCAGAGACCTCCCCCTCGACCTTACCACCATGGGTGGCCCTACCAGGAGCATAGCTCCAGACTGCATCACTCTCAGGATCTCAGGTCCACACAAGCTTCTCCACCACGACAAGGTGACAATCCACGGAGAAGGAACTGCAGATGCTGGTTTAATACCAAAGAGAGACACAATGTGCTGGAGTCACTCAGCAGGTCAGTCAACATCTCTGGGGGAAATGATAGGTGACATTTCGGGTTTAGTTTATTATTATTGTCACGTGTACTGAGGGGGAGTGAAAAGCTTTTTGTTGCGTCCTATCCAGTCAGTGAAAAGACTGAACATGATTACAATAAAGCCGTCTACCATATAGATACAGTACAAAGGGAATAACATTTAGTGCAAGATAAAGTCCAGTAAATTCCGATTAAATATGTGGAAAGGAACTGCAGATGAGGGTTTACAGCTAGTCATACAGCAAGGAGGCAGGCCCTTCGACCCAACTTGCCCATGTCAACCAAGATGCCCCATCTATATTAGCCCTACCTGCCCCATTTGGCCCCTGTTGCTCTAAACGTTTCCTATCCATATATCTGTCCAAATGTCTTTTAAACATTGTTATAGTCATCATTTGATCATGAGGGTCACTGATAATGTTCCTAATGTTAACAGATGCAATCCTGGCACCTAAATTCTCACCCGCACTTGAACACCAACACACTTGCCCAAGGGGGCACGCACAACAAGTCTGCTAACAAGTCTGGGGCTGGCAGATTCACATCCAGAGAGAAGAGCAGAGCGGAGAGGGAGAGGGGGGTTGTGTATATGGTGGGGGGAGGGGAGTGATGGGGTGCAAGTACAATAGGGTCAGTAACCCCTGATTGGCTGGCTGTAATGCGACAAGATATAAAGTCCCTGGATAATGAGAGCTCTCGATTGGACTGCTGTTCTTTGTACGGGAGGCAGCTGCAGGCTCAGCTCCACATTTGAATGTACACCGGGATTGGGAGGCAGCAGCTCCATGGGCCATCTGTCCCAGCGGCCGGCAGCAACAAAGACGGCAGCAGGATGGTGCTGGTACATGTCGGCTATCTTGTTCTTCCAGTTTTGGGGGCTGTGAACAATAGAGGTACTACCTTCAAGGGAAAGAAATTATCAAATGTGTTCTTCTTCTCTCTTCTTTAAACGACAAGTGATGTTGCTTTCATTTTTTGCTGATTGTGGAGTGTGTGTTATGTTGTAAATCTCTGGTGTGAAACCTGTGACACTGTTCAGGTGCCCTTTGTGTTTCACTCTGTGAGGGGATATTGATGTGTAAATCATAACACATTCTCTGTATTTGTTTACAAAAGCTATCTACGGTGAACTTTCTATACTCTTAACTTAAAATGAAATGTATTTTGTTAGTCGATCTATCTTACCCCAGGCTACAAGTTAACCTAATGTGTTTAGCGTCTAATGCTGAGAATGGCAGAATTGATAATACACCTTCACTGTAAGTGCTTTATTGAATATAAGTGTAAGTGCTGTACTATAGACGTCCTGTACTATAGACTAGAGACTGGCTTTTTGTTCTCTGCAGTGGTACCTGTCCTGTTAAACAGTGCTGTTTCTTGTGATGTACTAATGTACCGAAGCTGAACTGATGTTATCTTCTTTGTTGCTGTACTCTGGTTTCTGCACTGCTTGAGATTTATTTGTGATCCTTCTCTGGAACTGCTTCTTCTGTAGCACCATCTGACAGCATAATTCTGCAAATTTGTCGATTCCCTGACCTCCTCCATCCGATTCATTGTTCTTAGTTTCTGAGATTTGGTTCTGGAGGCCTCGTCAGTACTTGTGTTGTTCAGATGTAAATCATAACAGTGAACAGACAACCTGGGAGGAATCAAAGCTGAGGCACATATCTTAATGCACTCCCGCTGGGCGGCACAGTGGCTCAGCGGTAGAGGTGCTGCCTTACAGCGTCAGAGACCTGGGTTTGATCCTGACTACTGGGTGCTGTCTGTACAGAGTTTATACGTTCTCCCTGTGACTGCATAGATTTTCTCTGGGTGCTCCGGTTTCCCCCCACAGTTCAAAGATGTACAGGTTTGTAGGTTAATTGGCTTCAGTTAAATTGTAATGTATAGGATAGAGCTAGTGTATGGGGTGATTGCTGGTCGTCCTGGACTCAGTGGGCCGAAGAGCCTGTTTCCGCGCTGTATCTCTATAAACCTTCATTTTTCCATGCTTTACTTCCCTATATTTGTTTAGTTTAGAGATACAGCATGGAAACAAACCCTTCGGCTTATGGACTCCATGCCATCCATCGATCTCCCATTCACACTAGTTCTACGTTATCTCACTTTCTTATCCACTTACTACACACTAGGAACAAGTTACAGAGGCCAATTGACCTACAAATCTGCTAGTCTCGTGATGAAACTGGAGCACCTGGAGGAAACCTGCAGGGTCACAGGGTGAACATACAAACTCCACACTGACAGCACACGAGGTCAGGATTGAACCCAGGACCCTGGCGCTGTGAGGCAAGCGCTCTACCAGCTGCGCCACTGTGCCGCCCTTGCATCTGATCTAAAGTACCTGAAATAGCAATAAAAATAGAAAACTAAAGAAAACCAAAGCCATGCCAACCAATGCAGCAGGGATTACTCGGCAGTGATCAGTAGTGGGAATTTTGCTCATTTCATTCCTCTTTCACCCAGGAACACTGCATCCAATTACCGGGCTCCAAGAAGGATGCCCAGTGACATAGCTGGTACAGTCGTTGCCTCACAGTGCCAGAGTCTCAGGTTCAATCCTGACGTCGGGAGTTGAGTTGCACATTCTTCCTGTGACCGCGTTGGTTTCCACCGGGTGCTCCGGTTTCTTCCAACATCCCAAAGATTTGCAGGTTGCAGGTTAATTGGCCTCTGTAAGTTGCACCAAGAGTGCAAGGGGGTGAGTGTGAAAGGATAATTGATGGTCGACATGGTCTCGGTGGGCCGAAGTGCCTGTTTCCATTCTAAACTAAAACTAAAACTGATAAAGTTTGGACTTGAGATTATATCCAAGAAATTCCAGGTGGGGAGGAGAAAGGTAAAGGGGGTAGGGATTAGCATGAGATGGTAAAGCTTGGAAGTGAAAGGGATAATAAATGGTGCAGGCTTCCCTGTACATCTGTTTCCTTCTCCGTATGGAACACCAGGGCTGCATGGTGGCACAGCGGTAGAGTTGTTGCCTTGCAGCACCTGCAGTGCCGGAGACCCGGGTTCGATCCCGACTATGGGTGCTGTCTGTACGTTCTCCCCGTGACCGCGTGGGCCAACACTCTAAAGACGTACAGGTTTGTAGGTTAATTGGCTTGGTAAATGTAAAACACTGTCCCTAGTGTGTGTAGGATAGTGTTAATGTGCGGGGATCGCTGGTCGGCGCGGACCCGGTGGGCCGAAGGGCCTGTTTCCGCGCTGTATCTCCAAACTGAACTAAACTAAATTAAGAAGCCGTTTAGTGAAGAGGAATTCTGAGGGCAGCAGATTGGTAATGAGACCTCTGGCTGGTTAATTATCCCCACACGGTGGGCTGCCCTGCTCCAGGAAGTCACTTGGGTTGGACCCACCCAACAAACCATCAATAAATTGAAACGCATCAGGCTGACTTCCGAGTGATAAAACTGTGCACTGACAGGTTCCTTTCTTTTTAAGATTGTGTTAAATATTTAACTATCCTCTTCATGGACTTCTTCATCATCTTTCCTTTTGCTCAACCTATTGTTGACTTGATTGTATTTATGGAGAGAAGGAATGGGTGACGTTTCGGGTCGAGACTTCAGAGTCTGCAGAAGGGTCTCAACCCAAAACGCCACCCATTCCTTCTCTCCAGAGATGCTGCCTGTCCCACTGAGTTACTCCAGCATTTTGTGTCTCTCTTCCATTTAAACCAGCATCTGCAGTTCCTTCCTACACATTGATTGTATTTATGTCCGGTATAATCTGATCTGATAGGATAGCAAGCAAAACAAAACACAATGATAATAATAAACCCAGATCTAAACCAATGACCTGGTTCAGCATGAAGGCCACTGTAACCAAAATGGAGAAACATGTAGAAACAAAGAACTGCAGATGCTGGTTTATACCTAAGATACTGAAGATAGACACAAGATGCTGGAGTAAACTAGTGGTTAGGCAGCATCTCTGGAGAAAAATGGATGGGTGACGTTTCAGGTCGGGACCCTTCTTCAGACTCTTAATCTTAATCAGAGTCACGATGTGCAATGAATATTAAAATTGGGGTTCTCAATTCAGTCACCAAACCCTCACTGGAGATCTCCCAAATTGCAAATTTGTTTTTTTTAAAAAGACGAACAGCACATATGCTGTAGTTGTATGCACATAGTTGTACAGGGCTCTGGTCAGACCACATCTGGAGTACTGTGTACAGTTTTGGTCTCCTAATTTGAGGAAGGACATCCTTGTGATTGAGGCAGTAGGTTTACGAGATTGATCCCTGGGATGGCGGGATTGTCATATGAGGAAAGATTGAAAAGACTAGGCTTGTATTCATTGGAGTTTAGAAGGATGAGGGGGATCTTATAAAAACATATACAATTATAAAAGGACTGGACAAGCTAGATGCAGGAAAAATGTTCCCAATGTTGGGCGAGTCCAGAACCAGGACCCACAGTCTTAGAATAAAGGGGAGGCCATTTAAGACTGAGGTGAGAAAAAACTTTTTCTCCCAGAGAGTTGTGAATTTGTGGAATTCCCTGCCACAGAGGGCAGTGGAGACCAAATCACTGGATGGATTTAAGAGAGAGTTAGATAGAGCTCTAGGGGCTGGTGGAATCAAGGGATATGGGGAGAAGGCAGGCACGAGTTATTGATTGGGGACGATCAGCCATGATCACAATGAATGGCGGTGCTGGCTTGAAGGGCCAAATGGCCTCCTCCTGCACCTATTTTCTATGTTTCTATGTTTCTATGTACAGCTTAGCCATATGTATCTTTCTGAAGGGTGTCGACCCGAAATGTCACCTATTCCTTTTCTCCAAAAATGCTGCCTGACCTGCTGAGTTACTCCAACTTATTGTGTACATTTGTTCAATGCACTCGTGCAGAACGCCCATGTAAATTCTGGGTGACTGTGTTAGTCATGATCATTGTTATCTCCGCAGGTCCCACCTTTCCAAGGTGGCAGTCTTCTCAAGTCACTTGCTGCAGACAGCTTCAGCTCGCTCATCAAGACGAGCTTCCTCTGCCTTACTCTGTCCGGCCACAACCGGGCCTGCCCACCCAAGTGGCTTCATCGCACCAGCACGCCGCATCCCCGCTGCCACTGCCCCGGCCTCTGGCCACCTTACCGAGCCGCAGCTTCCAAGACCTGCCCTCATACTTACCTCAACCGCTGCACCAACAATACCTCCTGCACCACCAGCTGCTCGATGCCCAGCGGGGAAGGCTGCTACCGTTCCCCAGGTACGTGAAAGCCAGGGGCAAGCAATGCTGTTGAGATATGATACCTGTCCGAGATACTCCTGAAGTGAACGCGGTCTAGTACTGAGCCGTTCTCGCCCATCCGTGGGATTTATGTGTGACTAGACTCATCCAATCATGATCAAGCTGCAGGTTCTATAGTTGCAAACATTGACCCGGGTTGGGAAAGGTCAAACCTACTCAAGTCTTCCATTTGGAATTGGAATTGCCATTGATTTCCTCCAAAGTGAAACATTCAGTAAGTATTGACCAGGGTCCCAGGTTCGATCCTGACTTTGTGTGTTGTCTGTGTGGAGTTTGCACACACACTCTCCCTGTGATGGTGGGCTCAACAACCTTGCCTGACGTGCAGTGACTTTTAAAGTTGGGGTTCTTGGAGGGACAGTTTCCAAACCTTCACCCAAGATCACCCTGTCTGCAAATCTGGTAGAATATCAAGATTAACAGCATATACTCACAGCCTGGCCATCTCAAACGAAAAACAAAGTGCAGGAAGAATTCAGTGGCACGGGCAGCATGGTGCAGGGAACTGGATGGCCTGTGTTTAGGGACTGGACCTTCTCTGTTTTCTAACCCATTAAAACAAAATGGTGGGTAGTAAAACTTCAGGTAAGAATGTTAAGTGTCATTTCAGGATCTTTGACCACAGAAAAGTTTCTTCAGAAAGAATACTCCTTTAATCTACTTAGTCAAAGGTTCAAATTTCAAAGGTTCAAATATATTTGTCACATGCACCATAAGGTGCAGTGAAATGAATTTACCATGCAGCGTTACAATTAATCAATTACCTGAGTTACCTCAGTGTCTTTTGTGTAAACTAGCATCTGCAGTTCCTTGTGTCGACAGAGGTTTCTGACCTGCTTTAATGGGATTTCCTCTGATGGTGAGACAGGTCTGCATAGTCTGTGAGTCCAGCCAGCTGCCTTCCTCCATACCACACCTCGCTGCACTGAAGAGTGGGGAGCCATGCTCCCCCTGTAAAACTGCACTAAGGTCTAAACCAGGACAACAGTTCAGCCAGATGCAGTCTACGATTCCAGGGCAATGGAATATCTGCCCCAGTTTATTTTGCAATTTTTAAATTCTGGATCAGCATCAGTAAGTGTTAACTCACTGTAACTTTCCCGATTCGCTCAGAATAGGCCTATTCTCCAGTAGTTTTGTCTTGTTGTTTTGCAGGCGGATACAGGAAAGGGCACCTCCTTACCCTCCCCGCCTGAGGCCAGCCTTGGACTTCACCAACCATGCAGCTTCAGCAGTTGCGATGCAGCCCAGGTACCTGACTGAAGGCACTGACTGGTAAGTGCTGGGCAGTCCTTAGTGGTTTGGTTCTACTGAGGAATCACCTGAAGCCAAACATTAGTTCTATCATAGAGTCATAGAGTCTTACAATGTGGAAACAAGCTCTTTGGCCCAACTTGCCCACACCGGCCAACATGGCTCATCTACACTAGTCCCACCTGCCTGCGTTTGGCACATATCCCTCTAAACCTATCCTAAATGTTTCTTAAAGTTGTGGTAATGTCCTCTGACTTAACAAGAGCAAAGCAAAACAAAACAAAACAAAAAGTCTGAAGAAGGGTCTCGACCTAAAACGTCACCTATTCCTTTTCTCCAGAGATGCTGTCTGACTCCGCTGAGTTACTCCAGCTTTTTGTGTCTATCTTCGGTGTAAACCAGCATCTGCTGTTCCTTCCTGCACATAACATGCATTAAATTGTAAATACTTTTTTGTTTTTGGTCCTGTGTAAGGAATAGGGCACTGAGGAATGTTGATGAACTGAGGGACCTTGTGGTCCAAGTCCTCAGTTCCCTGAACAAGACAACACAGGTTAATCAGTAAGAAACATAGAAAATAGGTGCAGGAGGAGGCCATTCGGCCCTAAGATTGTGAAGAAGACCTATAATATGCTTGCCTTCATAGATTGAGATATACAATATATGTTGGGAGGTTATGTCATAAATTTACAAAACAAAGAGACAAGGTTACTTTACAAAAAAAAGACACAAAGTGCTGGAGTAACTTAACGGGTCAGACAGGACCTCTGGAAGAAATGCTGCCTGGCTGCATTTCTCTCTTTTACAGGGTGGGGTGGGGGGGGAGAGAGAGGTGGGGAGGGGGGGGGGGGGGCGTGCATAGAGAAGCGGAGGATATCCTGAAGTAAAATTATGAGGGGCAGATAGTTGAAATCTTTTACTCATGATAGAGGTCTCAAAAACAAGAGGGCGTCAGTTTACTGTGGGGAGAAGTTTTAGAGGGAATCTAAAGGGTGCTTTTTTAATAGAGTAATTAAGGAGTTGGTGGAACCAATCTGATACAATTACTATATTTAAGAGACATTTAGCCAAGCACTTACATGGGAAAGCCAGAGAAGGACACTGCCCTAATGAGGGCAAATGTAATTAGTGTAGATGGAAACAAAATGGGCATGGATGTGGTGAGTTGTTGGGCCTGTTTCTGTGCTATGTGAATTTATGATTCTATGACACTATTTTAAGAAGGTTATAAAATGTATTATTATGCAAACGCTATTAAATTAATCTCCAAACTATCTACAAGTTGTCAGTTATTTCAGCAGAACAATACACCTCTGGTACAAACAAAAATTGGTAATTGAAATATATTGAGTGTTCCCCAGATAATTTGACCCACAGAGAAACGTATTCACAGAGTTGGATCACAGAATTTGGGGTTGCACGGTGGTAACGTTGCTGCCTTAAGGGCTTGTCCCACTTGGCCGTCATTTGCGCCTCATTTACGCGTCATATGTAAAATAGGTCGACGCGTTGTGACGCACGGGTAGCGCGGGACGGGCGCATGGAGAGGCGTGGAGGAGTGTGGAGTTGCGCTCGGTATCACGTGGCGCTCCAGGATTTCGTAGTGTATGAAATCCTCGAGCGCCACCTGCGTGACGGACGCTGACGCATTGGGTACGTACGCTGACACATTGGTGTCGCATGCTGCGTCCCGACGTCTCACGTGTATCGCGTGGTGATGCATGGTTACGTTACCGTGCGTAACCATGCATCGCCGCGCGCAGCAGGGTATTCTAATGATGTCACGCGCACCAGATGGCAAGGTGACGCGTGATTTGCGCGCGATGTCACGCGTAACGACGCGTCGACCTATTTTACATATGACGCGTAAATGAGGCGCAAATGACGGCCAAGTGGGACAGGCCCTTAACAGCGCTTGCAGTGCTGGAGACCCGGGTTCGGAATTCGATCCCGACTACGGGTACTGTCTGTTTGGAGTTTGTACGTTCTCCCCGTGACCGCATGGGTTTTCTCGGAGATCTTCGGTTTCCTCCCACACTCCAAAGATGTATAGGTTTGTAGGTTAATTGGTTTGGTATAAATGCAAATTGTCCCTAGTGTGTGTGAGATAGTGTTAATGTGCGGGGATCACTGGTCAGTGCTGACTCGGTGGGCCGAAGGTCCTGTTTCCGCGCTGTATCTCTAAACTAAATTAAAACTAAAAGAATAGTCGCAATCTAATTTAAGTATGTAATGGGCTCAAATTGATTTTTTCCCATTTCTATGGTTCTCAACTTAATAAATGTGGAGTTTTCATACAAAACATATAACCTCATATTCAATCTGGGAAAGGTCGGCTTCGGAGTTGACGGATTTTCAGAAAAACACAACCTGGATGCAATTAAATGTTTTCTCTTGTTGCTGTTTCCTGTTTTTGAAGGGATATCAGTGCAGAGGCAGGATTACCTCACACACAATACCAGTTCCTTCCAGTACATCACCTCCACCGTTACCTAGCAACTCCCAGAATACACCATCTATCCAGAGGTGTGTCTTCAACATCGATGGTAAGCGTGTTTGCTGATGGAGCGTTTATTGCGAGGGGATCAATACTTGATGTGTTATCTTAGAGATACAGCATAGAAACAGCCCACCGAGTCTGCGTCAACCCGTACACTAGTCCTATGTTATCCCAGTTTATTTTATTAATTAGAGAAGCTTTGATGCAACTTTACATGGTGCTGGCAAGATCTCAGGTACAACTTACAGTATTGGTCTCCTCGTCTTAGGAGAGATATGCTTGCATTGGCGAGGATGTCGACTGGGCTCCTGGGATGAGGGAGAACACTTAAGGAAAGGTTGAGCAGATTGGTCCTTTAATCATTAAAGAATGAAAGGTATATGATTTTGAAAGGAGTTGACAGGGTGGATGTTGAGAGCATGTTTCCCCTCCTGCGGGTATCTAGAACTTGGGTGCAAAGCCACAGAATAAGGATTTGTCCATTTAAGATGTAGATGAGAAGGAATTTCTTCTCTCAGTGGGTAGTGAACCTTTGGAATTTTCTGCCCCAGATATTTGTGGAGGCAGAGCTATCGATTAGGGTCGGCACATTGGCACAGCAGTAAGGTTGCTGCCTTACAGCAACTTGAGACCTGGGTTTGAGTCTGACTGCGGGTGCTGTTTGTATGGAGTTTGCACGTTCTCCCCGTGACCGCGTGGGTTTTCTCCGGGTCCTCTGATTTCCTCCCACATCCCAAAGACGTGCAGATTTGTAGGTTAGTTGGCTTGCGTGAACTAAACTAAACGATTACAGTCAAGGTGGAGATTGACAGCCATTTAACTTACAGTATAAAGCTATGGAGAGTGGGGGGAGAGAGTGGAAAAGTGATGTGGTGTCCAAGAATGGATCAATCAAGATCTCTCTGAGAGGTGGAACAGGTTCGAGGGACTGGTCGCCCTACTCCTGCTGATGTTCTTATCATTTTCAGCTCAACTTTGGCTGTTTTCCCATTGTTGTCGATACAATACAATCCATGAGCTGCGTGCCATCATTACAGCACCATGTACAGATAATGTGAAACGCATCCATAAACTAATGCAATCTATTTACATTCAGGCAGGTTTCCTCAATCTCGCTCTCTCTTGCTCCTCCCCTGATGGTCCTGTGGGTCTGGGCAGTTTGTGATGTGACTGAGCTACGCAAGCTGTGGGGTGATGGGTTGACCCCCATCTGGGTTGGGTTAGCTGAGTCTCAGCTGAAGTCTAGGACTAGAGGTCATAGCCTTAGAATTAAAGGATGTTCTTTTAGGAAGGTGATGAGGAGAAATTTATGGAATCTGTGGAGTTCTTTGCCACAGAAGGCAGTGGAGGACAAGACAGTGGATATATTTAAGGCAGAGATAGATAGGTTCTTGATTAGTATGGGTGGCAGGGGTTATGGGGAGAAAGCAGGAGAATGGGCTCAGGAGGGAGACATGGATCAGCCATGATTGAAAGGCGGAGTAGACTTGATGGGCCGAATGGCCTAATTCTACTCCTATTCCTTATGACCTTATGAGGTGAAAGATCCTGTGGCCTCGGAAGCCCTCCGTGGGGACATCAGCCAGCCTTCCTGGTGGAGGAGTGCGTGTGTGTTCATGCGTAGACCTGTGTGAGCGAGGGTGTGTCCGCATACCAGGGCATGCATGAGATTTTTAACAAGCAGGATTGTAAAATTGTACATTGATCCTAGTGTGAAGGATAGTGCTAGTGTACGGGGTGATTGCTGGTTGGTGTGGATTTGCTGGGCCGAAGGGCCTGTTTCCACACAGTATCTCTATAGTCTAAAGTCTAACATCTAAAGATTGAGCTCAGCTGTAAAAGGACTTGAAGTGCTAGAATGACTCAGTGGGTCAGGCAGCATTCCTCCCTGGTGAACATGGATAGTTGATGTTTCAGGTCGAGACCCTTCTTCAGACTCAGCTGTGAGAGGAGCTCAGCTGTGATGGGATGGTACACGCAGTGGTACAGCAGGAAACTTGCACTGGACGTCACAAGCTTACACTCATGGTTAAAGGGTGCATCCTGTATCTGTGCTCTGTGGACAGCTTGATGGAAATCATGAATAGTCCTTCCCATTCACTGGATAGCACGCAACAAAAAAGCGTTTCACTGTACCTCGGTACACGTGACAATAATAAATTAAGCTAAATAAACGGTAAAACTGGGCACCCTACGGGCAGTTAACATCTTCAGGGGAGAGGACGAGGGGCTGAAGAGTGAACTCTCTAACTTGGTGTAGACCAGGAATTGGAAAGACACCTCTTTGGTCTGCCAGCCCCAGTCACTGGACAAAGAGATTATTTGTACACTCTTAAAAATAAAATAAAATCTGTTTTCCAGGTTATTCCTGATCTAAGGAACTATTCTTATCCGCATCTTCACCTGCTGACTCTCCAAGCTTTGAATGCGGGACAACAGATTCCTGCTGTCAGAGAAAGTTATGAGGTGCGTTACTTATGTCATGGGTCCTGAGTGAGCTGATGGAGCATAACCACATGCAGTATATAATGAAGGATGCCGGAGAAGGGGCATTGGCTTCACACTGTTTTTCACACAGAGGGTGGTGGGTATATGTCAGAAGAAGCGATGGAGACAGGTACAATTACAACATATAAAAGACATTTGGGCAGGGATTTGCGCCAAACACAGGTCGCCATGGTTGTGTTGGGCAGAAGCATCTGTTTCTGTGCAGCATAACTCTATGACTTTAAATTTCCAATTTTGCATTGATCCAAGACTATGAGCATGTGTGTAGTGATGAGGAAGAAAAGAGGCTGCAAGGGGATATTGACGAGCTAAGCACAGTGTCGCTGCTTGTAGAGCTGCTGCCTCACAACACCAGAGACCAGGGTTTGATCCTGGCCTCGGGTGCTGTCTGTGTGGAGTTTGCGGGTTCCCCCTGTGACCACATGGGTTTCCTCTGGTTTCCTCCTGCATCCCAAAAGATGCATGGGGTTGAAGGTTAATTGGCCTCTGTAAAATTGCTCCGAGTTGTGGGGAGTGAATGAGAAAGTGGGATAACCTAGAATGAATGCAAACAGGTGATCAATGGTCAGCATGGACTCGGTGGGCTGAAGGAACTGTATCCATTCTGGATCTCTAAGCTAAACTGAAAAATTTGGCTGACAGACAACATTGTTGAAACATATGTAGTTAATCACATTGGTAGAAATGACAGAAATGCTGACTAGATTTTGAAGGATGTGAAACAGAGAAACGTTGATCTTCAAGATACATGAACATAAATCACTGACAGCTAACCTATAGGTTCAGCAGAGAATTAGAAAAGCAAATGGTAAATTAATCTACATTATATGAGGAATTGAATACAAGAGAAGGTAACTCTCAGGAATATAACATAAAACGTTGGTAAAACAGAGTTTCTAAAGGAGTCAACAGGGTGGGTGCAGGAAACCATGGAGAATCTTTGGAATTGCTTACCACAGAAGGTTGTGGAGGTTGGGTCATTGAATTAATTTAAACAGAGATCCAAGGATTTTGAGATATTGAAGGAATCTAGGAAAGTGGCATTTGATCTTCAGTGGTGAAAGGCCAAATGAGCTCCTCCTATTCCTATTTCTTAAGTAGGACCGTCGATGAATCAGAGATTTTGTACAACAATTGTGCGTAAAATTAGATTCTATTCTAATCTCATTGTTATTCTCCCCACTTCCACCAGCTCCCCCCAGATTCTACCACCTACCTTCACCTTAGAAATGTGAGGTTATCCATTTTGGTGACAAGATCGCAAAGGCAGATTATAATCTGAATGGCGTCAGATTGGGAAAAGGGGAGGTGCAACGAGACCTAGGTGTCCTTGTACATCAGTCACTGAAAGTAAGCATGCAGGTACAGTAGGCAGTGAAGAAAGCGAATGGCATGTTGGTCTTCATAGCGAGAGGATTTGAGTATAGGTGCAAGGAAGTCCTACTGCAGTTGTACAGGGCCCTAGTGAGACTGCACCTGGAGTATTTTGTGCAGTTATGGTCTCCTAATTTGAGGAGGGACATTCTAGCTATTGAGGGAGTGTAGCGTAGGTTCACCAGGTTAATTCCCGGGAAGGCGGGACTGACATATGATAAAAGAATGGGTCGACTGGGCTTGTATTCAATGGTGTTTAGAAGGATGAGAGGCAATCTTATAGAAACATATAAAATCCTCAAGGGATTGGACAGGGTAGATGCAGGAAGAATGTTCCTGATGTTGGGGGAGTCCAGAACCAGAGGTCACAGTTTAAGAATAAGGGCTATTTTGGACTGAGATGAGGATAAACATTTTCACCCAGAGAATTCTCTGGCACAGAAAGCAGTGGAGGTCAATTCACTGGATGTTTTCAAGAGAAAGTTAGATTTAGCTCTTAGGGGTAACGGAATCAAGGGCATGGGGAAAAAGCAGGAACAGGGTACTGATTTCAGATGATCAGCCATAATCATATTGAGTGGTGGAGCTGGCTCGAAGGGCTGAATAGCCTACACCTGCACCTATTTTCTATGTTTCTATGTAGAAGCAATTAACTGCACCCAATTAACCTACGTCTTAAGGTTATGGGAGGAAAGCTGAACACCCGGAGGAAGCTCACATAGTCATAGGGTGAATGTTCAGACTCCATATAGAATCCAGGATTGAATGCAGGCTTTGGGTGCTCTATGAGCTCCACCCTATTGTAAAGAAGGAAAAGGACATGTTGTTCTGTGCCTAAACTGGCTCGAATTCAGAAGGTCATAAGTGATAGTAGAATTAGCCCATTTTGCCCTTCAAGTCTACTCTGCCATTCAATTATGGCTGGTCTGCTTCTCCCTCCTAACCCCATTCTCTTGCCTTCTCCCCATAACCTCTGACTCCTGTACTAATCAAAAATCTATCTATCTGAAAGCAGATTGAAGGCAGATTGACTTGATTTTGATTTGATTCAATTTATTGTCATTGCACTTTTCAGTGCAACGAAATGGTTTAGCCTGCAGTCATAACATAGAATAAATAACAAAAACACACACTCAACACAGTTTAACACCCACCACAGTGAGTCCACCAGGCACCTCCTCACTGTGATGGAAGGCAAAAAGTCCCAAAGTCCATGTCTCTTCCCTCCTTGCTCTCCCTCTGCGCTGAGGCGATCCAGGCCTCCGATGTTGTGACCCCGCCGGGTGATGGTAAGTAAGTCCCGCGGCTGAATCCGAACGGGCCGGTTCAAACTCCACGGCCCAGGGTGGTCGAAGCTGCCGAAGCTGCCGCCCTCCAGTCCAGCGGACGCAGCTGTTGTTGCGGGAGCTCCGGAAAAACAGGTCACCAACCTGTGACCTGCGAGCTGCCGACGATGTTGTCCACTGGCCCTCGCCGAGGCTCCGAGGCTCCGAAGTCGGGTCGGAAGTCGGGTCGCAACGCCACCACAGCCCCGAAGTCGGCCAGCCCCGCGCTGGCAAGTCCCGGCTGGCTCTGCCTCCCGAGCCCCGAGGTCGGTCCCAGTTGGAGGCCGCCAGCTCCGCGATAGGCCTCAGCGCAGACGGAGACGGAGACGGAGACGGGGGATACGGCAAGAAAGGTCGCATCCCCCCCGAAGGAAGAGCCAAAAAACATGCTTCTCCACCCCCCCCCCCCACACATACACAACTAAAATAAACCAAAACAAACCGCAACAACGGGACAAAAGAAAACAAAAAAAGAAAAGACAAATGGACTGCAGGCGAGCCGCAGCTGCAAGGCAGCGCCGCCACTTGATGTGGAAGCCCTAGTTTTGGGTGATGTTGTGCAAATCCTCCATTAAATGGCATGCTCCAGTTCATGCAATAGTAATAGTTATGATGAATTCATTATTTTCAACTTGTTATTCTTTGCCTGTTCCAGGAATTGTTACAGTTAGAGGTAAGACTGGGGACCGTGAGCCGGGGCCCCATGCAGTATATGATTGAGAAGTGGACCCTGCCACACAAGTATAGGAAGGTGAGTATGGGTGTCTCTTGTGACCTCTTGCAGAGCGTTCAACCAAACCCAGCTATGATCAAAGCAAATAGTGAAGGTGGGTGTGTGGGACAATTAGTTGAGTCTGAAAGGAGTGAGGTGTATGGGTTGAGACCATGAGAATGGGATTGAATAGACTGCAACAAAGTGGGATCCATATGTCTGAGACCTCATAACACCCACAACAACTGGGACATGAAAATGGCACCAAATTTGGCCACTCTGAATACTATCTCAGTGTACTATTTCTATACATGTGCACTGTATCTAAATGGCGTCAAGTTGGGAATTACTATTTAAATGGCGTCAAGTTGGGAATTACTATCTAAATGACGTCAAGTTGGGAAAAGGGGAAGTACAACGGGATCTGGGGGTCCTTGTACATCAGTCTATGAAAGTAAGCGTGCAGGTACAGCAGGCAGTGAAGAAAGCGAATGGCATGTTGGCCTTTATAACAAGAGGAATCGAATATAGGAGCAAAGAGGTCCTTCTGCAGTTGTACAGAGCCCTAGTGAGACCACACCTGGAATATTGTGTGCAGTTATGGTCCCCTAATTTGAGGAAGGACATTCTTGCTATTGAGGGAGTGCAGCGTAGGTTTACAAGGTTAATTCCCGGGATGGCGGGACTGTCATATGCTGAGAGAATGGAGCAGCTGGGCTTGTACACTCTGGACTATTGAAGGATGAGAGGGAATCTCATTGAAACATATAAGATTGTTAAGGGCTTGGACACACTAGAGGCAGGAAACATGTTCCCGATGTTGGGGGAGTCCAGAACCAGGGGCCACAGTTCAAGAATAAGGTGTAAGCCATTTAGAACGGAGACAAGGAAACACTTTTTCTCACAGAGAGTGGTGAGTCTGTGGAATTCTCTGCCTCCGAGAGCGGTGGAGGCATGTTCTCTGGATGCTTTCAAGAGAGAGCTAGATAGTGCTCTTAAAGATAGTGGAGTCAGGGGATATGGGGAGAAGGCAGGAACGGGGTACTGATTGGGGATGAGCAGCCATGATCACGTTGAATGGCGGTGCTGGCTCGAAGGGCCAAATGGCCTGCTCCTGCACCTATTGTCTATTGTCTATTGTATATTGTCTATTGTCTATTGTATCCGCAATTCTTATCTAAGATGCTTAGATTGTGCTCAATATAAAGTACTTATGTATAGTGATATTTGTACTGAACTATATCCAAAAATGAATTTCACTCTACCTTGGTACATATGAAAAATAATGTACCAATGAATCATTTCTTTTTAGCTGTAATCCAGGCAGCACTCAGGCTCATTTTCTGACTTATTTCACGTACCTTTCTAAAATGTACAATAAATATTAATTTGCACTTTTTGGAATCCAACAAAAAGTTTGCATTAAAGATTATCTTTGCAAGTTCTCTGTATAATCAGTTATATTAACTTTAAAACTCCTTAATTGTGGATGAAACAAAAATTGTTGGAAATAATGAGCAGGTCAGGTCGGACTACTGCAGAGGGAATCGGAGTGAATGTTTCAGGTGATGAATTTTCATCAGAACTGTGAAAAGTCCATTTTAAGTTCCAACTTACGGACCACCTCTTGCACTACCATGGACTTGTTTTCTAATTGTGTTTGAACTAATGTCTTGTTCTTACACAGAACTTAACATAGAACAGTGCAGCACAGGATCCGCAATGCCCATGCAGAACATGATGCCAAGTTAATCTCCTCAGCTTGCATATGCTCCATATCCCTCCATACCCTGCATATTCATGTGCCTATCTAAAAGCCTCTTAAATACCACTATCCTATCTGCTCCTTGGCAGCACATCCACTCACCCACCAATCTCTGTGTAAAAATAAACTTGCCAGCACATCTCCTTTAAACTTTGCTCCTCTCACCTTAAAGCTACACATTCCAGTTCTTGACATTTCCACTGTGCAAAAAAGGTTCTCAAAAATGTATATACTTCTATCAAGTCTTCCCTCAGCTTCTGGCATTCCAGAGAAAAAAATCCAAGTTTGTCCAACTCCACACCTATAACAAGTGGGACGTGAAAATGGCACCAAAATTTGCCACTCTATACACTGTTACAGTATACTACTACTAGACACGTACTGCATCTGAGATGCGTCTCTAAGATGCTCAGATTGTGCTTGATATATAGTGCTTATGTATAGTGATACTTGTATTGAACTGTATACAAGAATGAATTTCACTGTACAGGTGCCAAATAATGTACCATTGAACCATCTCTTTTCAGCTAATTGCTCTCTAATCCAGGCAACATTCTGGTAAACCACATCTGCACCCACTCCAAAGCCTCTACATGCTTCCTGTAATGGGCGATCAGAACTGCACACAATGCTACAAATGTGGCCTGACCAAAGTCCTATAAAGCTGCAACATGACCTCCTGCCTCTTATACCCAACGCACTGACTGTTGAAGAAATTATACCATATTCTATCTATTTGTGTTGCCACTGTCAGGGAGCTAAGGACATTTTCTTTCTCTTGTGGAATTTATGTATGATTTATCTCTGTTTTCTGAGTCTGTGATGTTGCTCCAAGTGAGAATGCCATTGTGTGTGTATCGCACCCTACTAGTGCATATGACAATAAACTCAACTTGACTTCACCTTTCCACTTGTTCTCTTCAACCTGCTTTATTTCTCCACCATTTAAAATCTGTTCTTTTTGGCCTATTTTTCCTTGCCCTATTTCGAATCACCAATCTGAAACATTAACTTTGCTCTTAA
This sequence comes from Malacoraja senta, assembly GCA_038087875.1. Lineage (NCBI taxonomy): Eukaryota > Metazoa > Chordata > Chondrichthyes > Rajiformes > Rajidae > Malacoraja > Malacoraja senta. The sequence continues at coordinate 378,477,493 of CM075977.1, read as the reverse complement.
CCATATAACCATATAACCATTACAGCACGGAAACAGGCCATCTCGGCCCTTCAAGTCCGTGCCGAACATTTTTTTAAATTTTTTAAAAATAAATTCTTACCCCTAGTCCCATCTACCTGCACTCAGACCATAACCCTCCATTCCTTTCCCGTCCATATACCCATCCAATCTATTTTTAAAGGATAAAATCGAACCAGCCTCCACCACTTCCACTGGAAGCTCATTCCACACAGCTACCACTCTCTAAGTAAAGAAGTTCCCCCTAATGTTACCCCTAAACTTCTGTCCCTTAATTCTCAAGTCATGTCCCCTTGTTTGAATCTTCCCTGCTCTCAATGGAAAAAGCTTATCCACGTCAACTCTGTCTAACCCGCTCATAATTTTAAAGACCTCTATCAAGTCCCCTCTTAACCTTCTGCGCTCCAAAGAATAAAGACCTAACTTGTTCAACCTTTCTCTGTAACTTAGTTGCTGAAACCCAGGCAACATTCTGGTAAATCTCCTCTGTACTCTCTCTATTTTGTTGACATCCTTCCTATAATTAGGCGACCAAAATTGTACTCCATACTCCAGAATTGGCCTCACCAATGCCTTGTACAATTTTAACATTACATCCAAACTTCTGTATTCAATGCTCTGATTTATAAAGGCCAGCACACCAAAAGCTTTCTTTACCACCCTATCTACATGAGATTCCACCTTCAGGGAACTATGCACAGTTATTCCTAGATCCCTCTGTTCAACTGCATTCCTCAATTCTCTACCATTTACCATGTACGTCCTATTTTGATTTGTCCTGCCGAGATGTAGTACCTCACATTTATCAGCATTAAACTCCATCTGCCATCTTTCAGCCCACTCTTCCAAATGGCCTAAATCTCTCTGTAGACTTTGAAAATCTACTTCATTATCCACCACACCACCTATCTTAGTATCATCTGCATACTTACTAATCCAATTTTCCACACCATCATCCAGATCATTGATGTACATGACAAACAACAGTGGACCCAACACAGACCCCTGAGGCACCCCACTAATCACCGGCCTCGAACCTGACAAACAGCCATCCACCATTACTCTCTGGAATCTCCCATTCAGCCACTGTTGAATCCATCTTGCTACTCCACCATTAATACCCAACAATTTAATCTTCTTAACCAACCTTCCATGAGGAACCTTGTCAAAGGTCTTACTGAAGTCCATATAGACAACATCCACTGCTTTACCCTCATCAATTTCCCTAGTAACCTCTTCGAAAAATTACAGAAGATTAGTCAAACATGACCTTCCAGGCACAAATCCATGTTGACTGTTCCTAATCAGACCCTGCTTATCCAGATGCTTATATATATTATCTTTAAGTATCCTTTCCATTAATTTGCCTACCACTGACGTCAAACTAACAGGTCTATAATTGCTAGGTTTACTCTTAGAACCCTTTTTAAACAACGGAACAACATGCGCAGTACGCCAATCCTCCGGCACTATTCCCATTTCTAATGACATTTGAAATATTTCTGTCATAGCCCCTGCTATTTCTACACTAACGTCCCTCAATGTTCTCGGGAATATCCTGTCAGGACCTGGAGACTTATCCGTATTCATATTGTTCAAAAGCACCTCCTCTTCTTTGAATCTCATAGTTTCCATTGCTACTCTGCTTGTTTCCCTTACCTCACATAATTCCATATCCTTCTCCTTGGTGAATACCGAAGAAAAGAAATTGTTCAGTATCTCCCCCATCTCTTTTGGCTCTGCAGATAGCTGTCCACTCTGACTCTCTAATGGACCAATTTTATTCCTTGTTATCCTTTTGCTATTAATATAGCTGTAGAAACCCTTTGGATTTACTTTCACCTTACTTGCCAAAGCAACCTCATATCTTCTTTTAGCTTTTCTAATTTCTTTCTTAATATTCTTTTTACATTCTTTATACTCCTCAAGCACCTCATTTACTCCATGCTGCCTATAATTATTGTAGATCTCTCTCTTTTTCCGAACCGTGTCCAATTTCCCTTGAAAACCATGGCTCTTTCCAATTTTTACTATTTCCTTTCAACCGAACAGGGACATAAAGATTCTGTACTCTTAAAATTTCACCTTTAAATGTCCTCCATTTCTCTTCTACATCCTTCCCATAAAACAACATGTCCCAGTTCACTCCTTTTAAATCCTTTCGCATCTCTTCAAAGTTAGCCTTTCTCCAATCAAAAATCTCAACCCTAGCTCCAGTTCTGACCCTCTCCATAATTATATTGAAACTAATGGTATTGTGATCACTGGACCCGAAGTGCTCCCCAACGCTTACCTCCGCCATCTGCCCTGTCTCATTTCCTAACAGGAGGTCCAGCACTGCCCCTTCTCTAGTAGGCACCTCTATGTATTGCTGCAAAAAACCTATCCTGCACACATTTTACAAACTCCAAACCATCCAGCCCTTTTACAGAATGTGTTTCCCAGTCTATGTGTGGAAAATTGAAATCTCCCACAATCACTACCTTGTGCTTACTACTAATATCTTCTATCTCCTTACATATTTGCTCTTCCAATTCTCACTCCCCATTTGGCGGTCTATAATACACCCCTATAAGTGTTGCTACACCTTTCCCATTTCTCAGCTCCACCCAAATAGCCTCCCTAGACGAGCCCTCTAATCTATCCTGCCAGAGCGCTGCTGTAATATCTTCCTTGACAAGCAATGCAACACCCCCACCTCTTGCCCCTCCAATTCTATCACTCCTGAAGCAACGAAATCCTGGAATATTTAGTTTCCAATCACAGCCCTCCTGCAACCATGTTTCACTGATCGCCACAACATCATACTTCCAGGTCCATGATCTTCTGCTGTAGATGCTGCCTGACATTCACAAGCAAACACTATCACTCACAAGTTGGATTTGACAGCATGTTGGCGCAGAGTGATGCTCGTGCATCAGTATAAGGTGAAGGAACCATTTGCACCGTTGAAAAATCACGGACATTAATCCGTTATTTTTATTTGCAGAGAATACAACTGGAGCTCAAAGAAGATAAAAAGGATGAAGAGGAAATTGATTTGGATGAAAAGTGTACAATTTGCCTCTGCATGTTGGAGGAGGGAGATGATGTCAGGTATGCAAAGAGGAAGGTACATCAGTGTTCCACCAGACTTGCTGTCATATACCTCCTCTTCTTCTATACCTTGGGACCTAAGATGTCCTGATTTCACCACATTTCCGTGGATTCTGAGGTATCTAATGTGAAATCCGTGGATGGGTCAGGTGGAGTTTGACTGGGCCAGTGGGTGGGTGGATTGGATTACTTGACACTCCTTCCCCTGCCTATGTTTGGTCTCCATCTGATTCCATTGAAGAGCTTGAAGTGCTTTGTGCCTTCCTGGATCTTTCTCCACTCGTATAATTGGTAAGAGTTTGCTTGAGTTTGCATGATTATATTTTTCTTCAAGAAGGTTTTGAGGATGTCCTTGTGGTATTTTCTCTATCCTTTTGGAAATCCCTTCTGTGACACAGCTTGGAGTAGAGTGCTTGTTCTGGGATTCTGGTCCGAGACACACTGGGACTGGCGTAGATGGGGCATCTGGTCAGCATGGGCAAGTTTGGCTGAAGGGCCCATTTCCATGCTGTATGACTCTATGCCCCATCTTCGCTTGACCCACCTGCTGCGTTTAACCCATATTGTAATTGTAATTAATTTCATTAGCCGTGTATGTAAACATACAATATGTAAATAGACGAAGAATTTGATTTGACAACAATCATACATAAAAAAGCAACAAGATACGTAGTCACATAAAAATTAACATAAACTTAAACAGCCACCACAACGGTGTGTGAGAATCCGCAGGGTTTTTTTCGGGGACCTCACATTCCCCACGGTAATGGAAGGCAAATAACTTGTATCTTCTTTCCTCTTTTTCTCCCGCAGTCGGGGCGACCGAAGCTCCCGCAGTCGGCGATCGAAGCTCCCGCTTTGGGGCGATCGGAGCTCCCGTGATCAGGGCGGTCGAAGCTCCTGCGGTTGGAGCTCCCTCAGTCGATCCCTAACAAAGGGACCGTCAGCTCCACGATGTTAAGGCGCAGTGCGGACGGAGATACGATACGGAAAAAGTCGCATCTCCGTTGACGAAAGAAATAAAAAAGGTTTCCCCCAATACCCCCACCATCCCCACATAATACAAACACTAAAGGTACACTAAAACATACAAGTAGACGCAGACCAAAAAACACAATAGAAGAAAAAAGACAAGGCAGGCTGTTGGCGAGGCTGCCATGTACGGCGCCACCCGGTGGAGGGTCCATTTCCTTTCCATGTACCGCTGGCTCCACGATGTTCTCCAATGTTGTTACAGGACCTGCGTCTTCTGGCAGCTCGTTCCATATACCCACCATCCTCTGTGTGGAAAAAGTTGCCCCTGAAGTTCCTATTAAATATTTCTCCTCACCTTAAACTTCTGTCCTCAGGTTCATGATTCCCCAACTCTGGGTAAAAGACTGTGCATTCACCGCGCTATTGCCGTATGATTTGACACACCTCTGTAAGAGCTCATTGATCATTTTGTGCCTTCCTTCAGGCGGCTCGCATGCATGCACCTGTTCCACCAGGTCTGTGTTGACCAGTGGCTGGCCACCAGCAAGAAGTGTCCAATCTGCCGAGTGGACATCCAGGCGCAACTGTTCCCGGACAGCTGATGGGACAAACGCACGGGACACAATTCAAACATGAGCAAAAAACGTTTCCTTCCCGGAGTGCGGGGAGTAAAAACGTGGCCTTCTTACCAATGCTTTGCCTTTGAAGTGATCTGTTTTGGAAACTGGATCAAGCATCAGCGCCCTCTGTTAATGAGGGCTTTACATTCTTTGGAGTAGAGAATAGAAATCCGGAACACTGAATCCTGCGAGCTGGTACTCCCAGAGGGTATTTATCTTTCTTATTAGAATCTTTATTTTCATTATTATTGGACAAGAAAACTTGTAGATTGAATCACTCAATAATTCTCAATATTGTAAACGTGTGACGTATAGACTAACCAATCTCTTGCTCATGATTTGGAAACGTCCATCTAGGGTAACAACTGAGGATGAGCCACTTCCCAAAGTAAAGTTCCCAGGCTTTGAATCATGCTCTTGTATCCAAGTGACTACTTATATAGAGATTGCTTAGACTGAGTGCTTTACACATAGTGTCATAGAGTCATACAGTGTGGAAACAGGCCCTTCAGCCCAACTTACCATCACTGGCCAACAAGTCCCATCTGCACGAGTCCCACCTACCTGCATTTGGCCCATATCTTTCTAAACCTGTCTGATCCATGTACCTGTCTAAATGATTCTTAAACATTGCAATATCTGCCTCAGCTACCACCTCTGATAGCTCGTTCCATACACTTAGCACCCTTTGTGTGAAAAGGTTACCCCTCAGATTCTTATTAAATCTTCCCCCCCTCACCTTACACCCATGTCCTCTGGTTCTCTATTCCTGTACTCTGGGCAAGTGACTCTGTGCGTCTATCCGATCTATTTCTCTCATGATTTTGTACACCTCTATAAGATCACCCCTCATCCCCCGGCGCTCCAAGGAATAGAGTCCTAGCCTGCTCAATCTATAGCTCAGGCCCTTGAGTCCTGGCATCATCCTCGTAAATCTTCTCTGCACCGTTTCCAGCATGACAACATCTTTCCTATAACATGGTGCCCAGAACTGAACACAATACTCTAGAGACGGCCTCACCAATGTCTTATACAGCTGCAACATGACCTCCCAACTTCTATATTCACTGAAGGTGGAGTAACTCAGCAGGACAGGCAGCATCTCTGGAGAGAAGGAATGGGTGACGTTTCGGGTCGAGACCCTTCTTCAGACTCACTATAGTTTCACTGTTATAATAAATGAAGTGTTATCATTTATGGTCCAGCCAATCTTTAAAACTGAAAACAACAGGATTTGCTATTTTTGCTTTCGTTATTCAAACATTTGCAGTATTTAAAGATGATGCCTCTCTCATTGTATGAAGGTTGTGCCTCACAGCAAAAATTGCCGGAAGCCTTTATTTCTTGGTTGAAACAGAATTAAATGGTTCTATTGAAAGATGCTTGAGGAATCTCCCAGGAAATCTACAGAGTGACCTGGGCCAGAGTGATCTAATGGATCAATAAATTGCCCCTCCGTCTCATTGATTGACTAGAAGAGTAACTGATGGTGATGATCAGGAGAGAGTTATTCAGGGTGAAAGGTGATTAGTCTTTTTAGTGTGAATGTTGGAGAAGAGGAAGGACCCTGGATCTTAGTATCTGATAACAAGATCCTGCAACTATTTATGGGAATGTTAGACACACTCCTTTAGACTTGCTTAATGATTGATTGTACTGTAGTAGACTGTATTTTAAAACATGCAACGTATCAGAACAGAAGCCTTACATAATTAACAATCATAATTTATTACTAACGGCAGCTATTGTAGATGCATATTTAACTTCAAACTTTTGTATAACCGATATAATTTATTTATTTAGAGATATTAAAGTTATTTTAAAATGTTACCTCATTTTTACGTTTTGTGTTATGGTTTCCTATAATAGAAAGGTTAGGGTAAGTGACAATTGCGTTCCACAATGACTAACAAGAGAAAATCCAGCTGTCACCCCCTGACCACCTGATACAGGCTCTGGAACCTTGTATAATTCCCTTTCTGCTTTGCTTTGTCACAAGGCAGATGAAGCAAAATGAAGTTGTGGGTGAATGAGCACATATGGTAAATTTAGGTCAGTTCGCTCACCATGTGCTGTGCCTGTTAAGTATATCCAATTAACCAACAGCAGGGTGTGACTTCAGCAATGCATGAATTAATTTCCAAAAGAAAATCGGCAGAAATGTTGCTCCGCCAGCAGGACTGGAGATTACACCGCCAATTAAATAATTGAGTCACGATGATTATGCAAACTAGGATACCTGTGGAAGTAGATTGCAAGTCTAAATATAACCACACACACCACCACATATACAGTACTTCAATTTTATTATGACTCCCGTGATTTGGTGGTTTTTGTTTAAATACCTGCAAATTTAAGCTTATATCCTCCAAATTCGTACAGATTTGAAGGTTAATATACATCAATGATTTGGATGAAGGGATTCAAAGTAACATTAGCAAATTTGCAGATGACACAAAGCTGGGTGGCAGTGTGAACTGTGAGGAGGATGCTATGAGAATGCAGGGTGACTTGGACAGGTTAGGGGAGTGGGCAGATGCATGGCAGATGAAGTTTAATGTGGATAAATGTGAGGTTATCCACTTCGGTATCAAAAACAGGAAGGCAGATTACTATCTAAATGGCGTCAAGTTGGGAAAAGATGAAGTACAATGGGATCTGGGGGTCCTTGTTCATCAGTCTATTAAAGTAAGCATGCAGGTACAGCAGGCAGTGAGGAAAGTGAATGGCATGTTGGCCTTTATAACAAGAGGAGTCGAGTATAGGAGCAAAGAGGTCCTTCTGCAGTTGTACAGAGCCTTAGTGAGACCACACCTGGAGTATTGTGTGCAGTTTTGATCCCCTAATTTGAGGAAGGACAGTCTTGCTATTGAGGGAGTGCAGCGTAGGTTTACAAGGTTAATTCCCGGGATGGCGGGACTGTCATATGCTGAGAGAATGGAGCGGCTGGGCTTGTACACTCTGGAGTTTAGAAGGATGAGAGGATATCTTATTGGAACATATAAGATTGTTAAGGGTTTGGACACGCTAGAGGCAGGAAATATGCTCCCGATGTTGGGGGAGTCAGGGAGTTTCTCAGGAGTGGATGGATAGGTAACATTTTGAGTCGGGATCGTTCTTCAGTCTGGAGCAGCAGGAATTACAGAGCAGAAGCGGTGTGAGAACATCTCACAGATCTCCCGTTGGAGAGGGGAGAACTTCTTTAACGTTGAAACGTAGAAAATAGGTGCAGGAGTAGGCCATTTGGCCCTTCGAGCTAGCCCCGTCATTCAATATGATCATGGCTGATCATCCAAAATCAGTACCCAGATCCTGCTTTCTCCCCATATCCCTTGATTTTGTTAGCCCTAAGAGCTATATCTAACTATCTCTTGAATACATTCAGTGGATTGACCTCCACTGCCTGTGGCAGAGAATTCCACAGATTCACAACTCTTTGGCTGAATTTTTTTTCCTCATCTCAGTCCTAAATGGCCTACCGTTTATTCTTAAACTGTAATCCCAGGTTTTGGAATCCCCCAACACGGGGAACATTTTTCATGCATCTAGCCTGTCCAATCCCATAAAATTGTTATGTTTCTACTAGACCAAGTGGGACCCGTTGGGTCCCGTCTCCTCAACGTGCGGTTGCAGTGGGGCGAGGGGGACGCTGGCTAGCAGCGTCACACACACTAACCACCCCCCACACACATGCACAAACCCTCCCGCACAAACCCCCCCTTGATATTATATTAATATTATTCATTCGCTCATTTTCCCCCATCCCCCGCCCTATCCACTCACGCATAGCCCCCAACTGTGCAGGAGCGGCTAGCGAGGGAGAGGGTGAGGGGGGTCCCAATACTCACCACTCCCTAGAGAGGTAGGGAGGGGTAGAGAGGCAGTGGTGGCAGAGAGGGAGGGTGGGCAGAGAGGGAGGGGGATAGGTATAGAGGGAGGGGGTAGAGAGGGAGGGGGAGGAGGGATAGATGGAGGGGAGTAGAGAGGGAGAGGGGCAGAGAGGGAGGGCGATAGAAAGGGGGTAGGGAGGGAGAGGGTAGAGAGGGAGGGGGAGGGGGGTAGAGAGGGAGGGGGAGGAGGTATAGAGGGAGGGGGTAGAGAGGAAGGGGAGGAGGGAGGGAGGGAGGGAGGGGAGTAGAGAGGGAGAGGGGCAGAGAGGGAGGGAGGTAGAGATCCCACCCCATTTCCTTCCTCCTCATTTCCCTCATCTCCTGCCCTCACTCCCATTCCCTGTCGCAGCACCTACCCAGGTCGTAGAGCAGCACCAGGGCCTGGAACACGGCCTGGTTCTTGTACTTAGCCCGGCCCTGGCTGTAGACTTCAGCTCGGCCGCTGCATGGTCTCCAGTCCAGGCCCCGACTTCATCTCCGGGCTCGACTCTGACCCCGGCTTGTCCTTTGTTCCACCGGCGGCTTCTTTTTCGGCACCAGTCATGGCCACATCCCAAGCCCTGGGCTCGGCCTTCACTCCAGCTCCAGGCTCTGCTCCAGCCCAGGCCCAGTCGCCGGGCTCGGCCCGTGGTAGCAGCCTCTCCACAAGGCACCGGGCCGCGGGGGAGGGGGGGGGGGTGTCGACCCGAGGACCCCGAGCGAGGCCGCAGGCGAACGTGGACTCGATGACACCAAGCGAGGCTGCGGGCGGGCGTGGATGCATGGACACGAGGACCCGCGCAAGGCCGCAAGTGGGCGTGTGTGAAACGGGTGTCAACCTGAGCCATGATGCCCGCCCACCTCATTGTGATGACACATCTGAAGCATCAAGGAGTGTATAAAGCAGTGAGAATGAAGCAGGTTGACCGTTGGGGAGGTGATGAAGTGGTTAAGGAATGTTCTGGAAATGCGGCCCTCCCCCTGACGTCACTCGAAACTCGTGGAATATTCTCTGTGTGAAACGGGCTCCGAGCTGAGCCATCATGCCCGCCCACCTTATTGTGACGTCATCAGTGGAAGCTGGTCATTTTAAAAGGGAGTTAAAAAAAAAGAATTTAAACTTTAATCAGCAATAAGTCATGAAATAAAGCATAAAATCTTAAGTGAAGTTGGTCACTGCTTAGAGGGGGGAAATGTGAGTCAGAATATGTAAGAATCTTATTGTTACCGCATAGTGTTTTTGTGAAAATATAAAGACACACACGGGGGGGCGGGGGGGGGGGGGCGTGCAGCGTCACAGGGGAGGGCTGGTCCCCAAACGCAATACTCCACCACTCACCCACAGAGTCCCAATACTCACACTCCTTAGAGAGGGAAGGGGTAGAGAGGGGGGGGAGAGAGGGAGAGGGGGGGCAGAGAGGGAGGGGGTAGAGAGGGAGGGGGGTAGAGGGAGAGGGGGGTAGAGAAGGAGAGAGAGGGGGTAGAGAGGGAGGGGGATAGAGAGGGAGAGGGAGAGGGACGGGGCAGAGAGGGAGGAGGGGGTAGAGAGGGAGGGGGGTAGAGAGGTAGGGGGTAGAGGGGGAGGAGTAGAGAGGGAGGGTAGAGTAAGGGGGAGGGGGTAGAGAGGGTGAGGGGCAGAGAGGGAGAGGGGCAGAGAGGGAGCGGGTAGAGACCCCACCCAATCTCTTTCCTCCCCATTTCCCTCATCCTCCTCCCCTCACTACCATTCCCTGCCCCAGCACCTACCCAGGTCTTAGAACAGCGCCAGGGCCTGGAACCCGGCCTGGTTCTCGTACTCAGCCGGGCCCTGGCTGTCGACTGCAGCCGTCAGCTCGGCCGCCGCATGGGCTCCAGTCCAGGCCCCGACTTCATCTCCGGGCTCGTCCCTGACCTCGGACCCAGGCTCGTCCTTGGTTCCACCGGTGGCTTCTTTCTCGGAGCCGGTCACGGCCCCATCCCAAGCCCCGGGCTCGGCCCTCACTCCACCTCCAGGCTCAGCTCCAGCCCAGGCCCAGTCGCCGGGCTCGGCCCGCGGCACCATCCTCCCCACCAGGCCGTGGGCAGGCATGAACCTGAGGGAGGCCGCGGGCAGGCGTGATCTGAGGACCCGAGTGAGGCTGCAGGCGGACGTGGACCTGAGGACCCGAGCGAGGCGGCGGGCGGGCGGGCGTGTGTGAAACGGGCACCGACCTGAGCCATGGTGCCCGCCCACTTCATTGTGATGTCATATCTTTAAAGATGGTGAAGTCAGAATGAAGCATCAAGGAATGCATCAAGCAGTGAGAATAAAGCAGGTCAACTCAACCGTTGGGTAGGTGGTGAAGCGTTTGAGGAATTTGCTGGAAATGTGGCCCTCCCCCGACGTCACTTGAAGCTCGTGGATTATTCTGTGTGTGAAATGGGCTCCGAGCCGAGCCATCGTGCCTGCCCACCTCATTGTGACGTCATCAGTGGAAGCTGGTCGTTTTAAAAGTTTTTTTTTAAAAACTTTAATCAGCAATGTCGTGAAATAAAGCATAAAATCTTAAGTGAAGTGGTTCACTGCTTAGAGGGGAAAAATGTGAGTCAGAATATGTAAAAATCTTATTGTTACCACATAGTGTTTTTTGTGAAAATATAAAGACACACACTTATACACATACAAGATGAGAGTTTTAAAGGTATAGAGATAGATAATAGACAATAGACAAAACTGCACACAATACTCCAGGTGCAGTCTCACCAGGACCCTGGACAACTGCAGTACGTCTTCCTTGCTCCTATACTCATCCTCTCGTTATGAAGGCCAACATGCCATTAGCTTTCTTCACTTATTAGTCAGTGAGCCTCATATCAATGACAGAGAAGTATTGGAGAAGATTCTTAAGGTTAGAATTCACTTACACTTGGAACAGAATGGGCTAATTAGGGACAGTCAGCTTGTATGGGGGAAGTCATGTCTTACAAATTTGATTGTATTTTTTTGAGTAGGTGACAAAAGTGATTGATGAAGATAGGACAGTGGATGTTGTCTGTATAGATTTTAGTAAGGTGTTTGACAAGGTCACTCATGGTAGGTTGATCCAGAAGATTAAGATGTGTGGGACCCATGGTGACTTGATAGATTAGATTAAGAACTGTCTTGCCCATAAAATACAGATGGTACTGCTGGAATGGTGTTATTCTGGCTGGAGGTCTGACTAATGGTGTATATATTTATATTTATGTTTACGATGACTTGAATTAAAAATATAGGTGGTTGAGCTTGCAAATGGCACAAAAATTGGTGGAGTTGCAAATGGTGAAGAGGATATAGCTTGTGGACAGCGTGGTAAAGGCATACATTACGCTTGCCTTCATCGGTCGGGGCATTGAGTATAAGAGTCAAGAACCCATGGTGAAGCTTTCTAGGGCTTTGGTTAGGCTGCATTCGGATTATTGTGTGCAGTTCTGGTTGCCCCATTACAGGAAGGAAGTGGAGGCTTTGGAGTGTGTGCGGAACTTGTCTACCAGATATACTGCCCGTTTTAGAGGGTATTAACCATAAAGTGAGGTTAAACAAATGTGGGTAAGACAAAAATGCTGGATCTCAGCGGGTGAGGCAGCACCTATGGAGCAAAGTAATAGGTGACGTTTCGGGTCGAGACCCTTCTTCAGACTGTCTGAAGAAGGGTCTCGACCCGAAACGTCACCTATTCCTTCGCTCCATAGATGCTGCCTCACCCGCTGAGTTTCTCCAGCATTTTTGTCCACCTTTGATTTTTCCAGCATTTGCAGTTCTTTCTTGAACAAATGTGGATTCTTTTCTCTGAAGTGCTGGAAGTTGAGGGGAAACCAGATGGGTTTATTGCAGTTTAATTTGGCATCATGTTCCACACGAACGTCGTCGACCGAAGAGCCTCTTTCTGTTCTATGAAATTAACACTCAGCAAAAAATTATTTTAAAAATCAACTCAAGGTTTCTTTATTATAGTATCAAAGATATGCTTTTTTACTTCTATCAACATAATAACACGAAGGCTAGATGGCCAGCTGGTCTTCAATGCTGACCCAGTGCTGCTGTGTGTGGAACCAGCCATGTGACAGACTTCCTCGTTAATTGAGAGTTATTGTAAAGTTTCTCAGATTAGCCATATTCATCAATCTCTCTTTCCACTCAGCTCCACCCCGGTTTCAATTCCTTCTATGCTGCTTCAAAGGACACAATGACTTTCATGATAGTGAGACCTTTGGTCTCTTATTTCCTTACCACCCGGGATAAAAGTATTGTAGGGATGGTGTGCAGAGAGACTATCCAATGGCTTGAAATACAGTGGAAGGTTTTACTTTTCCAATCAATGTCCCAGTCTAGGCAGCAGATCTTTGCATTTACTTTTCTTCACTGTGCTCCAACCATCTAATCAAATATACCCAAATACCCAGCTGAAAATCTGCTGCTCATTGCTAATGGTAATGTCCCATTAACTCCCATCTTCATTGACTTTGTTAGGTCTGAACTCCCCAAAAAACAAATCACAGCTATGGTGTTCCATCAGGTTTTCATGCCTAGCTATTTCTTATGCTTGGACCATTGGGAAGCCTATCTTTCAATATTGACCTTGTTCTCTGATTTCTGAACCAATCTTTCATTTGGTGAAATGAGTTGGAAACTCTTTAATAATGAAGATGTCTTCTCTTCGCTGTTATGTCATAAGCATTCTGTTGGATTCTGAGATGATATGACGGAACAAGAAGAATAGTTTGGCTTGTCTGCCACACAGAACAGTAATTGGCAAAAATTACAATTGGTTAATGAGCACACACCACGTAAATTATAGAAAGGGCCGGGATGTCTTTTCTCTTTACAGTTTTCCTGATTTATTCAGGGAGAGGCATCCTAGATGACAGTGAACCTGGGTAACCATTTGATTGTCCCACCGCCCTCCCTATTTGAGAAGCTCGGTGCAGTATGCATGAGGCACATTATAAGTTCCTGCTGAACAGTGGTTCAATAGACAATAGGTGCAGGAGTAGGCCATTCGGCCCTTCAAGCCAGCACCGCCATTCACTGTGATTATGGCTGATCATCCCCAATTAGTACCCCGTTCCTGCCTTCTCCTCATTTCCCTTGACTCCGCTATCTTTAAGAGCTCTATCTAACTCTCTCTTGAAAGCATCCAGAGAATTGGCCTCCACTGCCTTCTGAGGCAGAGAATTCCACAGATTCACAACTCTCTGGGTGAAAACATTTCTCCTTATCTCCGTACTAAATGGCCTACCCCTTATTCTTAAAATATGGCCCCTGGTTCAGGACTGCCCCAGCATCGGGAACATGTTTCCTGCCTCCAGCGTGTCCAATTCCTTATTAATCTTATATGTTTCAATAAGATATCCTCTCATCCTTCTAAATTCCAGTGTATACAAGCACAGCCACTCAATTCTTTCAACATATGACAGACCCACCATCCTGGGAATTCACCTTGTGAACCTACGCTGCACTCCCTCAATAGCAAGAATGTCTATCCTCAAATTTGGAGACTGAAACTGCACACAAAACTCCAGGTGTGGTCTTACTAGGGCCACATCCATCCATCGTTCCATCCACAGTTTAATTTAGTAAACCAATTTTGGCTAGGATGATGACAACTCAATATCAAATGGTTTCAGTTTCCCATCAGGTCAGCTTTTGAAACTTTTCAAGCCTTGAGTTTGAGTTAAACTAGACCATAGGTAGGGTGGGAAGAGGTGCAAAATGAAGTACAGAGGGAGGTCATAAGGTGTCAAGAGAAGGCTCTTGACTAAATTAAACAAATGAGCCACAAAGTAGACTTGTGCCGACTGAAGAGATATATCATGGGTTGGTCACAGATGGATGTTTAAAGCCTCTTGCTTGGTAGAACTGGTGTTGGAAGTAGAGATTCCTTGGAGTAAAGACATTTCTTCTCAGCTCAACACTAAATGTTCACCTCTGAAGCTTAACATTCAGAAAGGCGGAATTTTAGTGGTTGACTTTATGAGTAAATAGTTATCATAAATAACTTAACCCAAGTTGAATGTCAGTAAGGATAATTTCAGGGGCAAACACTGGGAAATTGAGCTGGACTATTCATTTGAGGTTTCCCCAACATAAGATGCACACTTAATGATGTCCCAATTTGCATAATCCCTATTCCTGCTCTCAATATCATGTTGGACCTTTAGAATGAAACCTTGCCATTGGGCAATAAAATAACATATCTTTCAAGTTTGTTCCTTTTTCTGTAATTCAGTCTCTTGACAGTAGGAGATCTGATTGAGCATCTTCAGAACTGACCTCAGGCTGCTCATAGACCTTGCAACGTCTGGTGTGCTTCAACTAATATGGATAGGTGACATTTCTGGTTGGGACCCTTCTTCAACTAAAAACCAATGCTGGCCCCAGCAATTACCCTCTGAGAGGTTGATTCTATGGGCGCCTCAATGGTAACACTTCTGGCAGGGTTACATTACTGGAGCCATGGTTGTAGCCTCGCCCAGGTGAGTTCTCAGGACTGGAGGCAAAGTCAATACTCTCCCCCCACAGAGACTTCATGGACATCACAATCTACCTGGACTGGGTCTGAAGAAGGGTCCCAACCACAAATGTCACCTATCCATGTTCTCCAGAGATACTGCCTGACCCGTTGCGTTGCTCCAGCACTTTGTGTCTTTTTTGGTAAACCTCAAAGATATTCCGATCAAAGATAGTCTGACTTTACTGGACTCTCTCTTACACTAAATTTTATTCACGTTATTCCCTTTCTCATGTATCTGTGGATGGCTCAATTGTAATCATATATAGTCTTTCCGCTGACTGGTTAGCACGCAACAAAAGCTTTTCACTGTACCACATGGCAATAAACTAAACTAAATGAAATTGAGCAAAAACAAACTGTTGGAGGAACTGAGTGGGTCAGGCAGCATCTGTGGAGGGAATGGACAGGCAACGTTTCGGTTAGAACCCTTCTTCAGGCTGCCTGGCCTGCTGAGTTTGGTGTCTGTCGCCTTCTGACAGCAGTATCGATAAATCTGCTGCTGAGCAAACAAAATGCAAGACAGCTAAATGCAAGACAGGCAGTCAATACAGCAGACAAGATTAAGAAGGAGGGTGGCACTGAGGACAATCTTCTTCCGACAAGAAGAAGATTGCTGGGTCATCCAAAAGCACTGATGGGTCTGGCTTGACTCAAAGATCTCTGAACCTCAACAATGCTGAACCTGAGCTTGTCCTTCCAATCCCACTCATCCCAACTTGGGCAACCATGCACTCGTTCCAACTGTTCTGGAGAAGGTGAGCATTTTCCTTGACCTGCCCTTGCTACACGTTACCATGTACAGGACACAAGCTCCCCACATTAAGATTTCGTAGCTTATAGGACAGTCGGCAAGAGCGGGGTTGGTGTTGAATAGTCTGCTGATATATCTTTTTGCTGAGGATCATCCATTAACAACCACCAGCAGGGTAAGTTGGCTGTGGAAACATCCACGCATGGGCCAGTAGAAGAGGGGAATACATCAGGTCGCGACCCGAAACATCACCCATTCCTTCTCTCCAGAGATACTGCCTGTCCTGCTGAGTTACTCCAGCATTTTGTGTCTACCTTCGATTTAAAGCAGCATCTGCAGTTCTTTCCCACACATCAGAAGGGAGGGTGGGCTCTTGCCACAAGTTAATATTTAGGGTATAAATCTCTGTGCAGCAGCCCATCCCCCTTCTTCTTGTCCAGCCATTTGCCACATGGAAAGATGGAGGTCACCCCGGTGGCAGTGTTGGTAATCTCCACACGCTCCAGCATCCAGCCAGCGTTTGCATTGGCGTTGTCGTGCTCAATTTTCACCTTTGTCAACTCTCCCAAATCCAGTATTTCGAGAATGAACCGGTCTGTACTGCCCCGCTCAAAGAGGTTCCGGAATTTGTGCTTCAGCTTACGATTGCCCGAGTCCCCATTAGTTCCATAGATGGTGATGGAAACATTAGCATCGGTTCCGGCACCTTTTACATCACTGGTGATGATGATGATTTCATACTTGACAGGTGCTAAACTGCGTACCTTGCTGGCGAAGCTCTCCACTATTTTAGTACACTCGAACACCTTGTATTCATCTCTTTTGTGGCTCAGCTTTATTTTAGCATTGCATTCAAAGATGTACCTGTAGGGAGAAAACGTGTTGACATGACTTCACAGTAATGAAGAAGTGTCTCGACCCGAGACGTCACCCATTCCTTTTATCCCGAGAAGCTGCCTGTCCGGCTGAGTTACTCCGGCATTTTATGTCTATCTTCAGTTTAACCCAGCACCTGCAGTTCCTCCCTCCTCACATAGGTTACACTTACTTGTTACCAAGCTCCTTCTCGGTCACGATAACCTCCTTAACGTGCCACTCCACATCTCTCTTTGAAGTGAACTTCCGCCCATCCCGTGGACAGTGACCCACTAAAATTGTCGCTATGTCACCAACGTTTTTTGAAGAAAATTCAAATTTGTCCTTTGCCCCCCTGAAGATAAAGGAAATGCAGATGATTAACGCCAGCGGTCAATTCAGAAAAAAGACACAAGTTCAACATGGAACTTTTTTTGACATTTCTGAACTGTTATTTTCTTTCCTGTTCCTATTAAATTCCAATGGGCCACAGTATAAATGTATCGGTTTCGTAATTGGAGAGTCATAGAGCCATAGACAATAGACAATAGGTGCAGGAGTAGGCCATTCGGCCCTTAAAGCCAGCACCGCCATTCAATGTGATCATGGCTGATCATCCCCAATCAGTACCCCGTTCCTGCCTTCTCCCCATATCCCCTGACTCCGCTATCTTTAAGAGCCCAATCTAGCTCTCTCTTGAAAGTATCCAGAGAACCGGCCTCCACCACCTTCTGAGGCAGAGAATTCCACAGATTCACCACTCTCTATGAGAAAAAGTGTTTCCTCGTCACCGTTCTAAATGGCTTACCCCTTATTCTTAAACTGTGGCCCCTGGTTCTGGACTCCCCCAACATCGGGAACATGTTTTCTGCCTCTAGCGTGGCCAAACCCTTAATAATCTTGTATGTTTCAATAAGATCCCCTCTCATCCTTCTAAACTCCAGAGTGTACAAGCCCAGCCGCTCCATTCTCTCAGCATATGACAGTCCCGCCATCCCGGGAATTAACCTTGTAAACCTACGCTACTCTCCCTCAATAGCAAGAATGTCCTTCCTCAAATTAGGGGACCAAAACTGCACACAATACTCCAGGTGTGGTCTCACTAGGCCCCTATACAACTGCAGAAGGACCTCTTTGCTCCTAAACTGAACTCCTCTTGTTATAAATGCCAACATGCCATTCGCTTGTTTCACCTGTACCTGTGTGGAAACAGGTGGAAACTGTGTGGAAAGTAGTGTGGAAACTGGCCCTTCGGCTCAACTAGCCCACACTGACCAACATAGAAACATAGAAACATAGAAAGTAGGTGCGAGAGCAGACCACCAGGTCCATCGAGCCCGCACCGCCATTCGCTCATGGCTGAACACCAAACAAACAAACACCCCCACCCACAAACAGTAGACACAAGACACAGAACACAAGACACTACCCTCCCCTTTATAGCGCTATCACCCCTCTCCACCCCAAGAACCGAGTGATCTCCTGGGGGAGGCAAAAAACCGGATAAAAACCCAGGTCCAATTCGGGAAAAAAATCCGGGAAATTCCTCTCCGACCCCAATCCAGGCGATCGACACTTGTCCAGGAGATCACTCAGGTCTTACTATACTAACCCTACCTAGGTCCATATCCCTGCCCTCTCCCCGTAGCCCCTTATCCCCACTTGCCTGCGTTTGACCCATATCCATGCACCTGCCCAAATGTTTCTTGAACAACCTATCTTAGTACTCCTTTCAAATTGGATTTCTATGATTCAGTATTCCAAAGTTCATTAGCTTTCTGCGTCTGCAAGTTATCCTGTGAAAGCTCAAACACATGGTCACCTGATGATTTATCTCCTTTCTTTCTATTCATTTCAAGCCTACTCATCTGAGCCTGGAGCAATATATAAAGTAATAGAAACTTTACCTCAGGAACTTCTTTTTCTTGGATGAATTCTCCAGTGTGAGTTCCTTGGATTTCCCTTTCTTCCCTTCAAGAATAATCCAGCCATTCTCCTTTGTCTCAGCATCATCTCTGTCACCGGTCATGACAAGGATTTCATAGCCTAGCCAAGTGAAGAAGGTTGTTTGTTATCAGGCAACTGAATCATCCTACCACAACTAGAGAGCAGTCCTGAACTACTATCTTGGTGACCCTTGGACTATCCTTGATGGGACTTTGCTGGCTTTACCTTGCACTAAATGCTATTCCCTTATCATGTATCTATACACTGCAAATGGCTCGATTGTAATCATGTATTGTCTTTCCACTGACTTGATAGCACGCAACAAAAGCTTTTCACTGTAATTCGGTACACGTGACAATAAACTAAACTGAACTGAACCAAACCAGACATCATGCGTCGAAGGCAATGAAATATTACTCTCAGCAGCTGCTCTTTGACCTCTTGAGTGTTTTAAACCTTGCCTCTCAAGTAGGAAGAAGCTCTGCTGTGATTACCAATATCCTTACAGGTGATACATTGCTAACTTGATTGGTTTTTTTGAGGAAGTCACAAAAGTGATTGAGGAGGTGGATGTTGTCTACATGGATTTTATTAAGGCATTTGATAAAGACTCCCATGGTAGGCTGATCCTGAAGATTAAGATGCAATGGATTAACAGTGAAACCTTCCGGAGGTGCTGCGGCTGCCGCTGAGAAGCCGAGGCCGCAGCCTTGCGGGACCTCGCGGGCTGGAGCCTCGTGGGTCGGAGGTAGAGCCTCGCGGATCAGAACCTTGCGGGTCGGAGGTGGAGCCTCGCAGTTCGACGGAGCCCGCGGTGCCATCGGTGCCTGGGTCGACGGAGCCCGCGGCTGGGGCCTGGGTCGGCGCCACAGAGACGTCCGGAGAGGATCCGGCAACGATAGTGGAGAGGTCGGTGCGGCGGTCAATGATGGCGCCGACGAACGGTCGAGGAAAGACACGTGGAAGTGTGGATGCCTCTGCCAAGGGAAGGAACAAAGGAGGACCCGGCGTGGGGGGACTGACGTGAGGTAGGGGAAGGGGGGGAAGAACAAAGGGGGAACTGGCACGGTGAAGGGGGGGGGGGGAGAGAGAATCTGTAAGAGCCCTTTATGGGTGACTATTTGCATAGCTTGGCAAGGTATGCAAGCGAAGAATTTCAATGTGACTTGTCACATGACAATAAAGTATTCTATTTTATTCTTCCTGCTCATATGGATTTAGAACTGGCTTACTGATAGAAGACAGAGGGGTGTGGTGGAAGGACAATATTTAGGCTGGAGATCTGTGACCAGTGGTGTTCCACAGAGATCTGTGCTGAGACCTCAGCTATTTGTGATATGTGTAAATGACTTGGACGTGAACTTAGATGGATCGGTTACTAGATCTGCAGTTGACACCAAGAGTGCTGGGGTTGTGGACTGTAAGGAAGACAGTCAAAACATACAATGGGATATAGATCAGCTGCAAAAATGGGTGGAGAAATGACAGATGCAGTTTAATCCGAACACGTGTGAGGTCAAATTTAAGGGGGAAATATACAATTAGCATTGATGTACAGAGGGATCTTGGGGTTCAAGTCCATAATTCCTGTAGGTAGATAGAGTGGTAAATAAGGCATATGGTATGCCTTTCATAGGTTGGGCCATTGCGTATGGCAACACACGTAGGTAGATAGAGTGGTAAAGAAGGCATATGGTATGCTTTCATAGGTTGGGCCATTGCGTATAAGAGTAAGGTATCATGATGCAGCTTTATAGGACTTTGTTTATGCTGCATTTGGAGTATTATGTGCAGTTGTGGTCGCCCCATTACAGGAAGGATGTGGAGGCTTTGGAAAGGCTGCAGAGGAGGTTTACCAGAATGATGCCTGGATTAGAGGGTATTGGCGACAGGGAGCGGTTGGACAGACTTGGATTGTTTTCTCTGGAAAGCCGGATTTTGTGGGGAAGCCTGATAGAAGCATGTAAACTTATGACAGGCATCGATAGGGTAGACAGTCAGAACCTTTTGCCCACGATGGAAAAATCAAATACTAGAGGGCATAGCTTTAAGGTGAGAGGGGTAAAGTTTAGAGGAGATAAAGCGGGGCATGGTTTTTTTCCCCACACGATAATTGGTGGGTGCCTGAAACATGTGGTGACTGAGACGGAGATAATTGTCACACTTAAGATGTCAGCTGCAGAGAAAGTGATTTTGGTCAGCACCTCCCCACATGGGCCATCGAAGGATTGCAATGAAGATAGACACAAAATGCTGGGGAAACTCAGTGAGTCAGGAGCATCTCTGGAGAAGGAGAATTGGTGACGTTTCGGGTCGAGACCCTTCTTCAGACTGAGAGTCAGGGGAGAGGGAAACGAGATAATAGACAATAGACAATAGGTGCAGGAGTAGGTCATTTGGCCCTTCAAGCCAGCACCGCCATTCAATGTGATCATGGCTGATCATCCACAATCAGTACCCCGTTCCTGCCTTCTCCCCATATCCCCTGACTCCGCTATTTTTAAGAGCCCTATCTAGCTCTCTCTTGAAAGCATCCAGAGAACCGGCCTCCACCGCACTCTGAGGCAGAGAATTCCACAGACTCACCACTCTCTGTGATATGACAAGGTACAAAGAAACAAATGAATGAAAGGTATGCAGAAGGTATGCCTGCAGTTCCTTCTTACAGAAAGGTCATAAGGCATAGAAGGCCATTCGGCCCATCAAGTCTACTCCGCCATTCAATCATGGCTGATCTATCTCTCCCTCCTAACCCCATACTCCTGTCTTCTCCCCATAACCTCTGACATCCGTACTAATCAAGAATCTATCTATCTCTGCCTTAAAAATATCCAGTGATTTGGCCTCCACGGCAAAGAATTCCACAGATTCACCACCCTCTGACGAAAGGGTTGGATTGGATCTGTACAATAGGCACATGTGGGGAACCGAGCCAGAAATTATCTTGGCCACAAACACTTCCGTGATCCTTGGCACAGTGTCCTGCTTTTTGTCACCGCCTAGAGTGCTATTTAGCATAGGAATATGTAACGTTTGTACATCCAACTTACGTGTGCGCTCCGCGAGGTCCAAAATGTCATTGTTGGCGCAGGGGATTTCACGGATGGTCTGCCCATCATCCTCATTCTTGGCCAGCCAGCGGTCACAGGGAAATCGGAATGTTTCCTCCATCGTTTCATCCTTCACTTCAATTTGTTCCAAGTGCCAACCAGCCGCTGGGCCTGAAGGGTGAGACAAGACTTTATAGAGTAGCACAGCATGGAAACAGGCCCTTTGGCCCAACTTGTCCATGCCGTCCAAAATGTCCATCTACGTTAATCTAATGTGGCTTTTGTTATTAACAGTGCAAGCTGCAATGGTTGAAGAGGTTTTCATGCACATTCTTGTGCCCTTGCTGCAGGTTCCTAGAGAAGTCGAAATGGGACAATGGGAATTAGAGGGGTGGGAGATTGCAACCTTCACGTGGTCCGCCCTGTTTCGACAAATGCAATCAACCTGGTGTGCACAATCAAATAAGATCAAATAGAACAAGTTGTCCTACAACTTTAGGCTGTGCATGCCATACGCAAGAAGAAGAAGAATGGGAATTAGAGAACTTGTGGCGGCACAGCGGTTGAGTCGCTGCCTTACAACGATTGAGACCCCGGTTCGATCTTGACTACGTTTGCTGTCTGTATGGAGTTTGTTGTGTTCTCCCTGTGACTGTGTGGGTTTTCTCTGGGAGCTTCAGTTTCCTCCCACATCTCAAAGATGTGTAGGTTTGTAGGTTAATTGGCCGTAGCGTGCAGGAAGCAAAACAGGGATAACATAGAACTAATTTATGAGTGATCGTTGGTCGGCGCGGACTTGGTGGGCCGAAGGGCCTGTTTCCACGCTGCATCTCGAGACCAAATTAAATTAATTTTTCTGGATCTTTAATGAAGGAATTAACTTTGCCTTCTCACCCAGGCGGAAGGGATCACACTATGTGTTCAGACTTGAGTCAGGAAGGGTGTGTACTCTGCTGAAAGATTCAGCCTTGAACTGCAACAAGTGTTTATTCTAATGAAACATTAGGTGTATATTCTGACAAAGCATTGGGGTTCAGGTTGGGGATGGTTTGATGCACACCAGGTTGTCTCGGCACTTTTTACCTCTGTCTTGTGGTCAGGTTGGTGGTTGTGTTTAACGTTCACTTGGCCAGGGAGAAGATGAAGGACTTGGTCGAGATGGGAGGGCAATTGAGAAGTGTCATTTTCTGAATGGCCTTAGTATCGGTGCCAGGGTACATCGTAATGGAGTGGCCAGGCAACAGAACAGGGTTCTCATGTGTATGATTCAAATTCATAAGTTCATAAGCTCTAGGAGCAGAATTAGGCCATTTGGCCCATCAAGTCTAGTCCGCCATTCCATCATGGCTGATCTATCTTTCCCTCTCAACCCCATTCTCCTGCCTTCTCACCATAACCCCTGACACCCGTACTAATCAAAATCAGGTCTTGGTGCCATGGAAAGGGGGGATGTAAATGTCTGCCGGTGGTGTTGGCATGGGACATCACCAGCTCCTTCTTGGGCATAGATGTTAACTCTGACTCGATGTCACTGTCCTGCTTGTAGGTTAATTGGCGGTAGTGTGTAGGATGTAAAACTGGAATAACGTAGATCTCATTTATGGGTGATCGTTGGTTGGCATGGACTCGGCGGGTCAAAGGGCCTGTTTTCATGCTGAATCTCTAAACTAAATTTAGCCAATATCTCTGGGTTGGGTCAGACTTGGAAAATGCAAATTCCTCATGGTCAGATTGAGTTCAAATTGGCAGTGATTGGGTATTTACAAACCTGTTGTGCTGCTGCAAGTAAGAATTTAATTGTTCAGTTTTTGTACATATGACAATGAAACGCTCTTGACTCTCTTGAGGTTCTCAGACTGTTTCACCTATCATCTTCTCTTACGTTTTGGGTGTCAACAAGCAGCAGAGAAGAAATAAACCTGTGGTCGAACTACGGAAAGACAAGTTTGCAGAGACTAAAGGTGTCATATAATGATGCCATGAGAACACTGTGAAGGAAACCTAGATGGTGTAGTGCTAGGCACATGTTTGTGGCTGCAGGAGTCAGTACTTTAGAAGCTATCCTAAGAAATCATATGTATAAATTCATTTGCAGGATAAATGACTCTAAAAATGTAATTATTGTGGCCTTGTCAAACATACGGTTTAGCACTACACGCTATGAATCCCAGTTGTGAAGACACTGGTATCGTTGTCTCGTTGTAGGACATTGATCATTCTTTTTTATTCTGGATTTTAATTCATGTATTGTGTTTTTTTAAATATATAATTTATGATGTTTTTATATGCAATGTATTTTTATGTAATGTTGTCCCTTGAGTCCGAAATAAAGTTTATTATTATTATTAAAACAGAAAAACAAATCGGTCGGTAGTAAATGTAATGAACAGGTTTGTGGTTGAATGTTCAGGATGGCTCTTACCCTTGTTGTCATGCCATATGCGGACTTTGGACAGGTTTCCCAGGCTCAGCATGTCTTCGAACTTAAAGACGTCCAAGGCTTTCCTCTCAAATTTATTGGAGTTGTTGCACTGCTTCAACGCCAGGGTGCCTGTGTCACCGTGCTCTCCAAAGATGATGACAAACACGTTAGCGTCTGTCCCAGCTCCTGCATTCGACAGATAGCAAGTTAGTGTAATTTCAATGTAAGTGAGAGAATGCTACTCACTAGCACATGGGACACCCCTTCCTGTGCAGATGAAGATTGGGTGATCTTACGGGACCAAGATCTGACTTTCTGAGAAATTGTTTTATTCCCCATTTCTGTTGGTTTACAAACATTGCTTGAAATTGAGCTGGGTTTCCAGTGCTCACAATATTATTAATTACGTAATACTTAGTTAACTTTCTTGAATAATTATTACATTAATACTTAACTCCATACATTCAGTTGTATTGCATTCAATACTCTGCATCTCTTCACTCTTATGTGTTTAGCGGCAAAACAAAACGTAGTCTCGTACATCTCCACTAATTCCTTGATGTATTGGATTAGTGACATCATAGTCAAGAAGAAAGGAAGCACCTTGCATAAGGGCGTGCAGTTAATTGATGCATGGATATCATAACTCTATAGTTATTCTACCTGTTATCCCCGCTGATATAAACTCATTGCCCTGAAATATTAACTGTTCTCCTTTCCACAGATGCTGCCTGACCCTCCTGAGTGTTTCCCACATTGTCCTGCTTTTACTTCAGGCTTCTTATAACTTTCTTTTTTTTAGTTTAGTTTAGTTTATTGTCATGTGTACCGAAGTACAGTGAAAAACGCTTGTTGCGTGCTAACCAGTCAGCAAAAAGGCAATACATGGTTATAATGAAGCCGTCCAAAGTGTACAGATACATGATAAAGGGAGTAACAAGGGAGTGCAAGATAAAGTCCACTAAAGTCCGATTAGTGATGGTCCTAGAGTCTCCAATGAGGTAGTTAGTAGCTCAGGATCATTCTGTAGTTATTGATAGAATGGTTCAGTTAACTGATAACTGCTGGGTACAAACTGTCTCTGAACGTGGAGGTGCGTTTTCACACTTCTGTACCTCTTGTCTGATGGGAGAGGGGAGAGGAGGGAGAGACCGGGGTGAGACTAGTCCTTGATTGCTGCTGGTGGCTTTGCTGAGGCAGCGTGAAATGTAAATGGAGTCAACAGAAAGGAGGTTGGTTTGTGTGATGGTCTGGGCTGCGTCCACAATTCTCTGCAATTTCCTGTAACAGTCTTAGATGGAGCTGTTCCCATTTCAAATTCCAATTCCAAATTTCCGGTTGCTATTCGATAAGTGTTCATCATCACCGTATTACATTTCGGTGCGAGTAGTGACTGTTGACACTCACCGATCCTGCTCTTACCAACCTGAAACGTCACTGGTTTTTACGTTGATGATGTAGGTTGTTTTCTCCATCATCGCTTCTTCGTCGACCACAGCAGCCAGCTCGCAGATGGTCAATCTCTTGGTACCCCGGGTTTTCGACAACCAGTCATTGAAAGTAAATGCAGTCATTTCCTTTGTGTTTTGATTCAGCATGAAAATCTAAAAGAACAAAGTGAAATACAAAGTGATAAACAAGGCACACTTCCCATCCAAGTTCTTTGATCATGGCTTTGACAAAGTCACCCCTCAGATTCCTATTAGATCTTTTCCCCTTCACCTTAAATCTATGTCCCCATGTCCTCGCTTTGGGCAAGAAACCTCCCAACTTCTACACTCAATACTCTGACTGATGAAAGTCAATGTGCCAAACGCCTTTTTGACGCCTTTACTGAACACAACATCTACAGCTCTGCCCTCATCGACCTTTTTGGTCAAGTCTTCAAAATATTCATTCAGATTTGTGAGACGACCTCCCACGTACAAACCCATGCTGACTATCCCTAATCAGCCCTTGTCCATCTTTTAAAAAAATATATTTTTATTTTATTAGAAGTACAATTGTATACAATCATATTTTCATCATACCTTTTATGTACAGCTTATTTAAAAAAAAATTGTAATAAAGAAGAAAAAGAAAAAAGTTAGATAATGAAATATAGAAAAATGTGAGATATATAGTGTGTGAAAAATAAAAATAAAGAGTGAAAAAAGAAAGTTGAGACAGAAAATAGAAGAAAGAGAATAAAAGAAGAGAAGAGAAGAAAAGAAAATAGAAATAAGGAGATCATTTATAATCTTGACCATCCCCAGTCACGGATTAGCTTTTACACCTGTGTTGCACCATATGTTTCCAAAAAGACGACAAATGGAGACCAACTCGTTATGAATTGGTCAAATTTATCTATTAGGAGGAATCGCATTTCCTCAAGATGTGCGGTATCCAACATACTTGCAATCCACATTTTGAGCGTTGGTATTGGTGTATTTTTCCAAAATTTCAATATTAATTTTTTTGCTATTATTAAACCATAATTAAAAATTGACTTTTGAGATGAGCTCAATTTGTTCCCGTCTTCCATTACCCCAAATATAATCAATTCATTATTGGGTTCCATTTTTGTCTTAAATAATTTTGTAAATATTTTGAAAATATCACTCCAAAATCCATGAAGTTTTATACAAGAAACAAAAGAGTGTGTTATAGTTGCGTCTTGGGTTAAACATTTATCGCAAATGGGCGATATATTTGGATAAAATGTATTTAATCTTGTTTTTGAGTAATATAATCTATGTAAAATTTTAAATTGGATTAGATTATGTCTTGCGTTAATCGAACACTTGTGAATGTATGTCAAATACTTTTCCCATGTAGCCTTCGTAATTTTTTATCAATAATTCCCATTCCCACTCTTCTCTAATTACCTCGGTCACAGGTAAATCTATATTTAAGATACTATTATATAAATATGATATTAATTTTTGTGTATCAGCTTTTATATTCATTACTTCTTCTAGTAAATCAGGAGTTATTTTTTGATATCCCTGTATGTATGTCTTCAAAAAATTACAAATCTGAAAATATTTAAAATAATGAGTGTTTTTCAGTTTAAATTTTAATTGTAATTGTTGAAATGATAATAAATCTCCCATTTCATACATGTCCCCGATCCTTTTAATTCCTAAACTTTCCCATTGATTATATATTTTATCCATCATAGATGGTTTAAATAAAGGATTATTCGCTATCGGTGTTAACAATGATAGGTTTCTTAATTTTAAGGATAATTTTATTTGTTTCCATATTCTTATTGTATCTTGTATAATTGGGTTTTTCTTATATATTGTATTGTTCATTTTTCTCGGGGAGAAGAGGATTGTTCCTATATTACAAGGATAACAATCCTCTTTCTCCATTTTTATCCATTCTGTCTGTTGAGTTGAACTATCCAACCAGTAAATTATATTCTTAATATGTATTGCCCAATAGTAATACAAAAAATTTGGGAGTGAAAGTCCCCCGACATCTTTTGGTTTACATAAGTGTTCTTTTTTAATTCTATGTGATTTATAATCCCAAACAAAATTAGTAATATTAGCGTTCAGTTTAGAAAAAAAATATTTTGGTACATATACTGGTATAGATTGAAATAGGTATAATAACTGTGGTAGGAAGCTCATTTTAATAGCATTTATTCTGCCTATTAATGATAAAGGGAGTGTTTTCCAAAATTTTATCATTATATTAAGTTTATTTATTAAGGGTATAAAATTGGCATTGAATAAAGCTTTATGTTTTCTAGTAATCTGAATACCCAAATATTTGAATTTTTCTGTTGCTATTTTAAAGAGGAATTTCAATAAGTGTGTAGATTCTTGAGGTTTTAACGTCATGATTTCACTTTTGTTCCAGTTTATTCTATATCCAGAAAAGGACCCAAGCCCTTGCAGCTTTGTTGTCGTTGGTGTTATTGCCCATCCACTACTGGGAAGTGCAGATGTGCCTCAATTAAAATACAGATTCAGCAAGCAATTCGGGAGAGAAATAGTATGTTTGCTTTTATTGCAAAGGGATTGAGCACAAGAGGATTTGCAACTACATTGATTCTGATGAGATGATCTCAGGAATATTGAAAACATAGAAAATAGGTGCAGGAGGAGGCCATTTGGCCCTTCGAGCCTGCACCGCCATTCATTGTGATCATGGCTGATCATCCACAATCAGTAACCCACGCCTGCCTTCTCCCCATATCCCTTGATTCCACTAGCCCCTAGAGCTCTATCTAACTCTCTTCAAAATTCATCCAGCGAATTGGCCTCTACTGCCTTCTGTGGCAGAGAATTCCACAAATTCACAACTCTCTGGATGAAATTTTTTTTTTCTCATCTCTGCTTTAAATGGCCTCCCCTTTATTCTTAGACTGTGGCCCCTGGTTCTTCTGGACTCCCCCAACATTGGGAACATTTTTCCTGCATCTAGCTTGTCTAGTCCTTTTATAATGTTATATGTTTCTATAAGATTCCCTCTCATCCATCTAAATTCCAGTGAATACAAGCCTAGTCTTTCCAATCTTTCCTCATAAGACAGTCCCTTTGTCCCAGGGATTAATCTTGTGAATCTACACTGCACTGCCTCAATAGCAAGAATGACCTTCCTCAAATTAAGAGACCAAAACTGCACACAATACTCCAGATGTGGTCTCACCAGGGCCCTTTACAACTGCAGAAGGACCTCTTTACTCCTATACTCAATTCCTCTCGTTATGAAGGCCAACATGCCATTAGCTTTCCTCACTGCCAGCTGTACTTTCAGTGACTGGTATACAAGGACACCCGGGACTCGTTGCACTTCCCTTTTTCCTAATCTGACACCATTGAGGTAATAATCTGCCTCCTTGTTTTTGCCGCCAAAGTGGATAACCTCACATGTATCTACATTATACCGCATCTGCCATGCATCTGCCCATTCACTCAACCTATCCAAGTCACCCTGCAACTTCCTAGCATCCCCTTCGCAGTTCACACTGCCACCCAGCTTTGTGTCATCTGCAAATCTGCCAGTGTTCCTTTTAATCCCATCATCTAAATCATTAATATATATTGTAAATAGTTGCGGCCCCAGCCCCAAGCCTTGCGGCACCCCACTTGCCACTGCCTGCCATCCAAAAGGGTTCATCGATTGATTGATTGATGAAAGATACAGCATGGAAACAGTCCCTATGGCCCACTGATTCCATGCCGGCCATCAATTACCCATTCATGCTTTGTCGGGTACGTAGAACAATCCTTGTTCAATGCGTACCAGGGCCCCATCCCCGACCTCTACCTCCGCTACATCGATGATTGTTTTGGTGCCACATCCTGCACCCACACACAACTGACTGACTTCACCCGCTTCACCACCAACTTCCATCCGGCACTCAAATACACCTGGACCATTTCCGACACTTCCCTACCATTCCTTGACCTCACTATCTCCATCGCAGGTGATAGACTCCTTACCGACATCCACTACAAACCTACCGACTCCCATGGCTATCTGGACTACACTTCTTCCCACCCTGCTTCCTGTAAGGACTCCATCCCCCACTCCCAATTCCTCCGTCTACGCCGCATCTGCCCCCAGGATGAGGCGTTCCACACCAGGGCATCTGAAATGTCCTCATTCTTCAGGGAACGGGGGTTCCCCTCCTCCACCATAGATGAGGCTCGCACCAGGGTCTCTGCCATACCCCGCAACACTGCTCTCTCTCCCCATCCCCCCACTCACAACAAGGGCAGAGTCCCCCTAGTCCTCACCTTTCACCCCACCAGCCGTCACATAAAACAAGTGATCCTCCGTCAGTTTCACCACCTCCAACGTGACCCCACCACTCGCCACATCTTCCCATCTCCCCCCATGTCTGCCTTCCGTAAAGACCGCTCCCTCCGTAACTCCCTTGTCAATTCTTCCCTTCCCTCCCATACCACCCCCTCCCCTGGTACTTTCCCTTGCAACCGCAAGAGATGCAACACTTGTCCCTTCACCTCCCCCCTCTACTCCATTCAAGGACCCAAGCAGTCGTTCCAGGTGCGACAGAGGTTCACCTGCATCTCCTCCAACCTCATCTATTGCATCCGCTGCTCTAGATGCCAGCTGATCTACATCGGTGAGACCAAGCAGAGGCTTGGCGATCGTTTCGCCGAACACCTCCGGTCGGTCCGCAATAACCAACCTGACCTCCCGGTGGCTCAGCACTTCAACTCCCCCTCCCATTCCGTATCTGACCTCTCTGTCCTGGGTCTCCTCCATGGCCACAGCGAGCAACACCGTAAATTGGAGGAAATGCACCTCATATTCCGCTTGGGCAGTCTACATCCTGGGGGCTTGAACATTGAATTCTCCCAATTCTGCTAGCCCTTGCTGTCCCCTCCCCTTCATCAGCCATCCGGTTGTCTCCTCCCCTCCCCCAGCCCTCGGGCTCCTCCTCCGCCTTTTTCCTTTTTTTCTTTCTTCTCCCCACCCCCTATCAGTCTGAAGAAGGGTTTCGGGCCCGAAACGTTACCTATTTCCTTGGCTCCATAGATGCTGCTGCACCCGCTGAGTTTCTCCAGCATTTTTGTGTACCCGTTCATGCTAGTTCTATTTTGTCTCACTCTCTTATCCGCTCCCTATATACTGGGGCCAATTACCTGAAAGACCTTCACTCAGACAGCACCCAAGGTCAGAATCACATTCACAAGTTATAGGAGTAGAATTAGGCCATTCGGCCCATCGAGTCTACACCGCCATTCCATCATGGCTGATCTCTGCCTCCTAATCCCATTTTCCAGCTTTTCCCCCATAACCCTTGAGACCCGTGCAAATTTGTCTGTCTCTGCCTTAAAAACATTCACTGACTCGGCCTCCACAACCCTCTGTGACAACAAGTTCCACAGATTAACTGCCCTCTGACCAAAGAAGTTCATCCTCACCTCCTTCCTAAAAGAACATTCTTTAATTTTGAGGCTATGACTTCTGGTCCTAGACTCTCCCACTAGTGGAGACATGCTTTCCACATCCACTCTATCTACGCCTTTCACTATTCTGTAAGTTTCAATGAGGTCCCCCCTCAACCTTCTAAACTCCAGTAGAGGCCCGGTGCTGTCAAGCGCTCATCATTCCTGAATTCCTGGAATCGAACCCGGGGTCTCTGGCGTTGCGAAGCAACAGCTCTACCAGTTGCCCCCATTGTGCTCCCCTAGTTGAAGGCAGCAGCAAATGTTGCGAGCTTCAAGTTCCTTGGTGTTAATATTACCAACAATTTGTCGTGGCAAATTGATGTGACTGTCAAGAAGGTACACCAATATTTCATCTTCCATCGGAGACTGAGGCTAATTTAGCATGTCTCTAATGGAGTCAACCTTTGATAGATTCACCATAGAAAGCATATTGTCGATTACATCATAGGTTTCTTTGGGATCAGCTCTGCCCAAGACCATAGGAAATTGCAGAGTTGTAGATGTAACCCAGTCCATCACATAGACCAGGCTTCCCGCTATTGGACCCCATCTACACTTCATGCTGCCTTGGAAAAGCAGCAAACATAACATTCCTCCTTCTCCCTGCTTCCATCTGGCGCAAGGTACAAAAGCTGGAAAGCAAGCGCCACCCGACTCAGTTCTGAACGGTTCTTCCATAAAATATCTTTAGCCAGACGTATTCCAGAGGTGAGTCTGTGGTATTCATTGCCATAGACGGCTGCTGAGGCAAAAAACATTGGGTGTTTTTAAAGAGGAGATTGATAGGTTCTTGATTTGTAAGGACGTCAAAGTTACGGGGGGAAGGCAGGAGAATGGGGTTGTGAGGGAAACGTGGTTTTGTTTAGTTCAATATTGTCATGTGTACCGAGGTTCAGTGCACAGATTGAATATAAAGGATATATTTGCGGATGACACAAAGCTGGGTGGCAGTGTGAGCTACGAGGAAGATGCTTTGAGGCTGCAGGGTAACTTGGATAGGTTGGGTGAGTGGGCAGATGCATGGCAGATGCAGTATAATGTGGGTACATATGAGGTTATCCATTTTGGTGGCAAGAACATGAAGGTAGATTATTATCTGAATGGTGTCAGATTAGGAAAAGAGGAGGTGCAATGAGACCTGGGTGTCCTTGTATATCAGTCACTGAAAGTAAGCATGCAGGTACAGCAGGCAGTGAAGAAAATAATGGCATGTTGGCCTTCATTGTGAGAGGATTTGAGATTAGCAGCAAGGAGGTCCTATTGCAGTTGAACAGGGCCCTGGTGAGACTGCACCTGGAGTATTGTGTGCAGTTTTGGTCTCCTAATTTGAGGAAGGACATTATTGCTATTGAGGGAGTGCAGCGTAGGTTCACCAGGTTAATTCCCGGGATGGCGCGACTGACATATGATGAAAGAATGGGTGGACTGGGCTTGTATTCAATGGAATTTAGAAGGATGAGAGGGTATCTTATAGAAACATATAAAATTCTTAAAGGATTGGAGAGGCTAGATGCAGGAAAAATGTTCCCGATGTTGGGGGAGTCCGGAACCAGGGGTCACAGTTTAAGAATAAGGTGTCGGCCATTTAGGACTGAGATGAGGAAAAGCCTTTTCACCCAGAGAGTTGTGAATCTGTGGAATTCTCTGCCACAGAAGGCAGTGGAGGCCAATTCACTGGATGTTTTCAAGACAGAGATTTAGCTCTTAGGGCTAAAGGAATCAAGGGATATGGGAGAAAAAGCCAGAGCGGGGTACTGATTTTGGATGATCAGCCATGATCATATTGAATGCTGGCTCGAAGGGCCGAATGGCCTACTCTTGCACCTATTTTCTATGATTCTATATCATTTAGTGCAAGATAAAGTCCGATTAAAGATAGCAAAAGGTCTCCAATGGGATGGGATGTCAGGACTCACTCTAGCTGGTGAGAGTACAGTTCAGTTCAGCTGGGTAGAAACTGTCCCTGAATCTGGAGGTGTGCATTTTCAAACTTCTGTACCTCTTGCCTGATGGGAGAGGGGAGAAGAGGAATGAGATTCCTCCTTGATTATGCTGGTGGATGAGACAGCATGGTGTCGATGGAGTTCCATGAAGGGGAAGTTGGTTTGGCGATGGTCTGGGCTACGTCCACAACTCTCTGCAATTTCTTGTGGTCTTGGATGGAGATGTTCCCAAACCATTCCGCGATGCATCTCGCTAAAATGCTTTTTACTGTAGAAGTTGGTGAGGGTTGTTGTGGACATGCCAAACCTCGTAAGCCTTCTAAGGAAGTAGAGCATTGGTGTGTTTTCTTGGCCATCGCTTCGATGTGGCTGGTCCAGGACAAATTGCTGGTGATATTTATTCCAAAGAACTTGAAGCTTTCGTCCATTTCTACTTTGTCACCATCAATGTATGTATGGACATTGAATGCCATGAATGTGTGTACTGCTTTGCAGAGAGTCATAGATCAGCCATGAATAAATGGTGGTGGAGCCTCGATGGGCCAAATGGCCTAATTCTGCTCCTATGTCTTATGGTCTAATGATCTAAAGTAGGGTACTGTCCGATTCACTTCTGCCCCACTGTGGACATTTGGAATTGGACTATTAGCCCTGTCCCACGGTACGAGTTCATTCCAAGAGCTCTCCCGAGTTTAAAAAAAAATCAAACTCGTGGTCAGCACGGAGAATGAACGTAGTGGGTACGTAGGAGCTCGGGGACGTCTCTTAGCGGCTCGTAACGCTAACGGCAGGTACTCTGGAAGACTCGCTAACGGTAGGTTGAAAAATGTCCACGAGAGCCCCGAGTACTGACGAGCGGCCATTACCGTAAATCTCCGAGTTCGAATCAGGGCAAACTCGGGAGAGCTCTTGGAATGAACTCGTACCGTGGGACAGGGCTTTTAGGAACCGATACGCTACAATACTGAGAACTATATTCTGCACCCTGTATCTTCTCTATTCTTCCCACCAGAGGAAATAGTTTCCAACTTTCTTATTCTTCCTCTCTTATTCCAGTTCCTTGGCCATTGTGTTCTGATCTAATGTTGAAGTCTCGGCATCACCTTATCTAGGAACCAGTCGGAACGACATCCTTTGGCATCAGTGCGAACCCTTACTTTTCTGAGTGGACCAATATCAGAAATCACCATGTCGAAGGTATCTTCCTGACCTCTCTCAAATCTGGAAAGTAAGGGCAGAGAGTCATACAGCAAAGAAACAGACCCTTCAGCCGAACTTGCCCATGCCGACCAAGATGCCCCATTTAACTAGCCCCACCAGCCCCCCTTTGGCCCATTTCCCTCTAAACCTTTCCTATCCATGTATCTGTCTTTCATGGAACAAGATTAAGAAAAATAGCTGCAAGAATCAAAATAATAATCATGTTGATGTAATAATCCAAAACCAAAGTGTAGCAAGAATTCTAACTCTAAGTTTTAACCTTGTTTATGCCTTTGTTATCATGCGCAGCAGATTGGTGGTACAGATCCCAAAGGACACATAGGACATCAGATTAGGTAGCGTAACACCTGCGGGTGCTGTCTTTACAGAGTTTGCACGTTCTCCCTGTGACCGAGTGGATTTTCTCCTGGTGCTTTGATATCCTCCCACACTCCAAAGTTACTGTTCTATTACACTGTCTCTAAACTCCTGCCACAGAAGGCAGTGGAGGCCAATTCACTGGATGTTTTCAAGGGAGAGTTAGATTTAGCTCTTGGGGCTAAAAGAATGAAGGGATATGGGGAAAAAGCAGGAACGGGGTACTGATTTTAGATGATCTGCCATGATCATATTGAATGGTGGTGCTGGGGCAAAGGGCCGAATGGTCTACTCCTGCACCTATTTTTCTATGTTTCTTTGTCTCTATGGCACTCACAAGATATTAACCTTCCCCATTGGTGTTGGTGAGTATGGCAGCACCATGTGTGAACAAAAGCATGTAGTGTCCTGAGGAAGGGTCACGACCCGAGCGTCACCTATTCCTTTCCTCTGGAGACGCTGCCTGGCCCGCTGAGGTACTCCAGCATTTTGTGTCTATCATGCAGTGACCTGTTATGTTCATCTGTCAATGCTCAAGGATCATAGTTTTGGAACAGACTGAATGGAAGCCAGACAACTGATGTAGAATTTAGATTTATTGTTGCTTGGTTTTGTTGTTGGGCAGCAGGTTCGTTACTGACCTGTGGTGTTGTTTTGTTTCGTTTAGTTTTAGTTTAGAGATTAGGCGTAGATACGGGCCCTTTGGCCCACCGAGTCCGCACCGACCAGCGATCCCCACACGTTAACACTATTCTACACACACCAGGGATAATTTACATTTATACCGAAGCCAATTAACCTACAAACTTGTATGTCTTTGGAGTGTGGGAGGAAATCGGAGATATCCATGCGGTCACGGGGAGAACGTACAAACTCCGTACAGACAGCACCTGTAGTCGGGATTGATCTCGGGTCTCTGGAGCTGTAAACACTGTAAGGCAGCAACTCTACTGCTGCACCACTGTGTCGTCCTTGTTGGTGTGGAGTTTGCACATTCCCTTGTGACCTCCCCCCCTTGATTCTCTGGCATTGTCCCTCGTCCTAAAGATCTGCTGATTGTTCAGTTAACTGGACACTGTAAATTATCCATAGTTAAGTGAGTGGGAGGAGAATCAGGGTGGAAGTGATGGACGAGCAAGAGAGAATAAATTGCAGACAAATAAGTGGGGGTCGAGAGTGAAGGAATGGTTTAAGATCTATCATTGTCTGGATGGGCCAAATGGTGTTCTTCTATATTATAAGCAAGTATGAAAGGGTGGCACAGTGGCGCAGCACTAGATTTGCTGCCTTACAGTGCCAGAGACCCGGGTTTGATCCTGAATACGGTTGCTGTTTGTACAGAATTTGTACATTCTCCCCGTGACCTCCGTGGGGTTTTTTCGGAATCTCCGGATTCCTCCCACACTCCAAAGACGTACAGGTTTGTAGGTTGATTGGCCTGGTATAATTGTAATTTGTCCCCAGTGTGTGTAGGATAGTGGTAGTGTGAGGGGATCGCCTGTCAGTGCGGACTCGGTGGGCCTAAGGGCCTGTTTCCGCGCTGTATCTCTAAACTAAAAGGTTAATCAGGTGATTGTTTTTCATGGGTTCATTATGCTGCACATTTGTTCAGAGCTAAAAAAACACCTCAAACACTGAAGCCCCAGATACGATCAAAAATGCAAAAATGTTGTGCAAATTGACTGGCAAAGGATGGATTTTATTTTAGTGAAAAGTAAAGGCTTCCAGAACATTCCCAACTTTGGAAAGCAAAGAGATGAATCATGCAGGTGGATTCAGACAATGCCAAATGCCAATTGTTAAAAGTGGGGGAAAAAGATGAAACACTAGGCTTCTGCAACTGCAATGGACCGGGAACCGACCTGTCTCCATTTTTATCAAGTAGCATCTCCTCCGTGGTCCCGTTGGCTCCAAAGACGGACATGTAAATGTTGGCATCAGTCCCACCATTTGGAGTGTCACCGGTAATCACTGTTACTTCGAAAGGAACCTGTTCAACAATCGTACTCCTTGAAACTCTTAACAAATAACAAATTTAACCAGAGAATTTCACCAGTATCAATCATTTCTCTTCTATATGATCGTTTGTCCCATTTCTATTTGGATCATGCATCAGGTACCATCTGATAGTTTAGCTTCTATATTTATGGGAAGTTCTGAGAAGAGGCATAGATGGGGGAGATAGGCAGAACCTTTTGCCCCGGGAGAAAATGTTGAAGACGAGAGGGCATAGCTATAAGGTGAGAGGGGGAAAGTTTCAAGGATATGTGTGGGGAAGTTTTTGTACGCAGAGAACAGTAATGGCCTGGAACACATTATTGCGGGTGGGGGTGGAGGCCAACAAGACTGGCAGACCACACCTGTCTGAAGAAGGGTCTCGACCTGAAACGTCACCCATTCCTTTTCTCCAGAGATGCTGCCTGTCCCGCTGAGTTACTCTGGCATTTTGTGTTTATCTCCAATGCAATGACTCTCTAATTTTATAGTGGCGTTTGAGAGGCTTTTAGATAGGCACAGGGAAATGCAGGGAATCGAGGGATATGGATCATGTACGGGCCTGTTCCTGTTCCTGTGCTGTACTGCTCTATGTTCTATGTTGAGCAAAACCTTACCTTCTGGCCAACTTGGATAGTTTCTGCATCGAGGATGCTGAATAGTCTAGCTGTCAGTCCATCCCCTCGGTCTTTGGCAAGCCAGCATTTGCACTGAAAGACATACATGATGCCTTTGGTAGGCACTGTGATCTCCATCTCATCCACCATCCAGCAGCTCTCTGGAGTGGCACCATCATGACCCAGCTGTTTGGAGAGGAACAAAGGCACACTGAGAAACCACACAACTGTGGATATGAATAGACAGAAGTTGCCTTTTATAGCACCTTTCACAGCCTTCAGGTACATCAAAATGGCTTACGGCCAACAAAGATCTTTGGAAGTGTAGTCACAGTTAAAATAAAGGAAGGGCAGCACCTTGTGCTGCCATTGGAGACCCTCAGACTATCTTTGATTGGACTTTACTGGCTTTATCTTGCACTAAATGTTATTCATAATATTCCCTTTAACATATATCTGTACATGGTGGATGGTTTGATTGTAATTATGTACTAGACTAAGTGGGACCCGTTGGGTCCCATGTTCACACGGGGGGGCTGGTCTCCCAACGCAATATTCCACCTCTCCATCAATTCCAATATTGGTGGCCAGTGGGGGTGGGGGGGTTTCTGGAGCGCTAGCATGGGTGTTGTGGGCTGAAGGGACTGGTTTCCAGAGGGCTAGTACGGACATTGTGGGCCAAATGGATTCTTGGGGTGGCAGTTCAGTCACTCAAGCCTGATGTGCTGGCAGTTCACTCACGGCTGGTGGGCTGGTAGTTGACCCATGGCTATTCCTTGAAATTCCATTTCAAGCAGGGTGCAAGGCCACCAAATTCCAATGCATTTTCCTACCATTTCAAGCAGGGTGCAAGGCCAACAAATTCAAGTGCAGTTTCATACCACTCCAAGCAGAGTGTAAGGCCACCAAATTCAAGTGCAGTTTCCTACCACTTCAAGCAGGGTGCAAGGCCACCAAATTCAAGTGCAGTTTCCTACCACTTCAAGCAGGGTGCTAGGCCACCGAATTCAAGTGCAGTTTCTGACCACTTCAAGCAGAGTGCAAGTCCACCAAACTCAAGTGCAGTTGCCTACCACTTCAAGCAGGGTGCAGGGCCACCAAACTCAAGTGCAGCTTCCTACCACTTCAAGAAAGGTGCAAGGCCACCAAATTCAAGTGCAATTTCATACCATTTCAAGCAGGGTGCAAGGCCACCAAATGCAGTTTCATACCATTTCATGCAGAGTGCAAGGCCACCAAATTCAAATGCAGTTTCATACCATTTCATGCAGGGTGCAAGGCCACCACATTCAAATGCAGTTTCATACCATTTCAAGCAGGGTGAAACCACTGTAAAACCTCACAAAACACCACAAAACACCACATAAACACCACACTCATAGTTCAGTAGACATTCAGTGTGTTCAGTTGATTCACAGCTCAGACAGAGTCGTGACCTCTCCCTCCCCCATCTTGCAGAGACTGAGCCACACCCACACTTCCGGGTTTTATAATCACTCTCCCCTCCCACCGGAAAGGGTGTGGCCTTCATGATATGAGTGACAGGAGAGAGATTCTCAACATTTTTAAAACACTAATAACACTTTTATTTTTAATTGATGGGAAGAATCCTTTGCACCTGATGAGCGGAGGGGGATTGAGTAAGATGGCCAAAAATCACAGCCATAAGTGGTAGCGTTTTATCTAAAATCAATATACAGTGCAAACAGGAAGTTGTCAAGGTTTGACTTTTAATCATTTGCCATTTCAAACCAACCACGACCAACCATTAGCGTGCTTTATTTCAAACCAACCACCACCAACTATTTGCTATGCTATATTTCAAACCAACCACCACAAACCATTTGCTGTGCTTTATTTAAAAACCAACCACCACCAACCATTTGCTGTGCTTTATTTCAAACCAACCACCACCAACCATTTGCTGTGCTGTATTTCAAACCAACTGCATTTTCATTTTCAAACCATATTAAGGGCACTCAAGGTTAGTTAAACCACACTCACAGTTTAGTAGACATGTGTTCAGTGTTATTCACAGCTCAGACTGAGAGACGTGACCCTCTCGCTCCCCCATCTTGCAGAGACTGACTGAGGCACTTAACACTTCTGGGTTTTATAGTCCCTCCGGAAGGGGCGTGGCCTTCAGGAGAGAGAATCTCAACATTTTTTAAACACTAATAACTCTTTTATTTTTCATCGATGTGAAAAACCCTCTTGTCCTGCACAGCGGTGGGGGACTCTGAGTAAGATGGTCAAAAATCACAGCTGTAAGTGGCAGCGTTTTTTCTAAAATCAATGTACAGAACAACAGGAAGTGGTCAAGATCAGACTTTTAGTAATATAGATTGTCTTTCCGCTGACAAAAAGACACAAAGTGCTGGAGTAACTCAGTGGGTCAGGCAGCATTTCTGGAGATCTGAAGAAAGATCCCAACCTGAAATGTTCCCCAGAGATACTGCTTTACCCCCTGAGTTACTCCAGCACTTTATGTCTTTTTTTTTTTAAACCAGCATCTGCAGTTCCTTGTTTTTAGTGAATGATTAAAGTCTTCTTTCTAGGAATTGTGGGTTTTATTAGTATTTTGAGTTTTGAATATTGAAAGCAGATAATTGATCCCCTTGACTTTGATCACAGTTCTTTCAATTTTGGGATGGACTATTGATGCAAATATCACAAACAATAAGCTTGGTTGTGCAAATTTAATTTACTTTAGTTTAGTTTAGTTTAAAGATACAGCGTGGAAACCGTCCCTTCGGCCCACTGAATCTGCACCGACCAACGATCCCCACACATTAACACTATCCTACACACACTAGGGAAAAATTATTTTTTTAATATCAAGCCAATTAACCTACAAACCTGTACCCCTTTGGAGTGTGGGAGGAAACCAAAGATCTTGAAGAAAAACCCACGCGGTCATAGTGAGAACGTACAAACTCCGTACAGACAGCACCTGTAGTCGGGATCGAACCCAGGTCTCTGATGCTGTAAGCACTGTCAGGCTGCAACTCTGTCAGGCTGCGCCACCGTGCCGCCCATCATAAATCATAAACACGTTAGACTGAAACACTGAACGTTTGGAATGTAGTTAATTGGGGGTTGTTGCCAGAATGTGAGTGGGTGCACATATAGAGTCAGAGAGACATAGTCTTCTGGCGTGGAAACAGGCCCTTCAGCCCAACTTGCCCATACTGGCCAACATATCCCAGTTCCATATCCCTCCACGCCTGCCCTATCCATTTACCTGTCCAAGTGTTTCTTAAACATTGGGATACGCCCTGCTTCAACTACCTCCTCTGGCAGCTTGTTCCATACACCCACCACCCTTTGTGTGATAAAGTTACCCCTCAGATTACGATTAAATATCTTCCCCATCACCTTATACCTATGTCCTCTTGTCCTCGATTCACCAGGTCTACCGCCATCAGGGGCAGAAAATTTGATTCACTGCTGACTGAATGAAAAAGTTTTTTTCCCATGATTTTAAATGGCCCTTATCCCGTTCTTGGATTCTGGGCAAGAGACTCTGTGCATCTACCCGATCTATTCCTCTCACGATTTTATATACCTCTATAAGATCACCCCTCATCCTCCTGCGCCCCATGAATAGAGTCCCAGCCTACTTAACCTCTCCCTATAGCTCAGACCCTCCGGTCCTGACAACATCCTCATAAAAACATCCTTGTATGTGTGTCAGTTGCAGTGCTCTCCATGCTTTGTATCTGGGCATTCGGGGAAACAACATCCAACTGAGGAGGAAGTAGAAGCCATTGAGCACATGATTAGCTGCAGGAGTCAGCGGGGAAAGAAATTAGATCATAGAAGAAAGGTGAAAAAATCAACCGCTAATCGTGAAATGATCCAGAAACGTTCTTGCTGCAACAATTGGTCAAATGGGTTCCTCCTGCTTCTTACAAACTAGTCCTGCATAAAGTTAAAATACTGTGGGAGGGCGATCATTATCTGAGCTCACCTCAATTTTCTTGATATCTCCAACGTCCATTCCCATTATCTGGAACTTTTCAACTGAACCAGGAACAAATCCATTCTTCCCTTCAGGAAGCTCCAGCCACATCCGCGTGGTGTGAATCTTGTGAGCACCCATTATGATGACGTAAGCCCTGCTGGTGGTGCCCGCATCCCGTTCCGGGCCTGTGGTAATTGTTATGCAGTAGGGGATGGCTGTAAACAGAGGAGGGCAGAGGAAATGCGTTACCTTATTTACGTTGTTTTCTTGTGAGTTGACCCCCTGTGGCCATTTAACCGCAAACTATAAACTCATCAATAGTGGTTTATATCATAGATCTCCATATAGTCTTCATGGCAACTATTCTTCTCCAGGGATAGCGGTAGCAATGCTAATCATTGTAGACTGCAGAACTAATAATAAGAGACAGAGACTTTAAGACTTTTGCCTCCATCAAAGTGAGGAGGTGCCTGGTGAACTCACTGTGGTGGATGTTAATTTGTGTTTATTGTGTGTTTTGTTATTTATTATTATATGTATGACTGCAGGCAACGAAATTTCGTTCAGACTGCAAGGTCTGAATGACAAATAAAGGAATCTAATCTAATCTAATCTAATCTAATAAGCCTGAGTGACAGAAAATAGCCAAGCCACTGACCAGAGATTAAAAACCTTTGTCAATTGTGTTCATTCATTTTCATAAATAGGTTGTGAAAAATAAGTGAGGGAAAGGGAATGATGGAAATGCTCTGAGGGCTGGCATAGACTTGATCAGCTGAATAGCCCACTTCATTGCTGTGAGAAATTATCAAATTTCAAACAAAATTCTCAGATCGTGTCTTTCCCCTTTAATCTCTCGTCCCTCAATATGCATTGCTCGCTCTTGTCCTTGATTGCCTCTACTCATCGCTATAATTTTGCTTTTATTTCTCATCCCCCCATTTTTCATTGCATGCCTTTGCAGCATTTTTTGCTTTTCTCTGATGTATTTTCCATATTTTCTTACGACGTACAAGGAGGCCATTTTGGCCCATCGGGTCTCAGATCATTCTTTCCCTCACGCATTTTCTCTGCACGCTATTCTCTCCACATTCTTGTCACCTTCTTCAATAGACTGTACATTCACCAACATACCAGGGTCAGTTTACAGTGGCCAATTAACCTAATGCACATCTTAGGGATGTGGGAGGAAACCCGTGAGGTCACAGGTCGAGCGTAGCAAACTCTACATGGACAACACTGGAGGATTAAACTCGTGTTGCTAGAGCTGTGCGATTATGGTGTCTGATTCATTTTTCATATTTCTTATGATATAGAGAAGATCGCATTGAGTCTCAGGGAATCCTATCAATCCCATATCCCACATCTTTGCCTGAAACTCATTCTCTTTCACGTGCCTTTAACTTCACTCAATGTTCCTTCTTACACATGACACAGAGAAGTTTTAGGTTAAGGTTTAAGTTTATTATTGCCACATGTACCGAGGTACAGTAAAAAGCTTTGTTTTGCATGCTATCCAAATAGATCAGATATACCTAACATAGATACAATCCACCCAAATCAAGTACAATAGAGGGTGCTAAGGGGAAGATAATGCACAACAAGACCACCAGGGGCGCCGGGGAGATGGCAGCCCTGCCGGCAGTCTGTTCGTTTTTTCATCTTTTTGTTATTTTTAGCGTTTGTTAAAAGTTTGTTTTAATGTACTTCGGTTTGTTTTATGTGGGGGGAGGGGGGAGGGGATCGGGGGAAACGTTTTTACAAGTTCCTACTTTCCCGGAGATGTGATCAATTTTCGGATCACATTCTCCAGGCTCTGCGGCTTACCATTGCTGGAGCTGGAGGCCTCCTCGGACTGTCGTGAGCCCCACCGCGGGGTGTGGACTTAACATTGGAGCGGATCCCTTGTCTGCGGACTTACCATCAAGGGCTCGCACTCTCAGGAGAGGGTAGTCGGGAGCTTCAATGCCGCAGAAGGTTCGACCAGCCCCGACGCGAGGTTCGATCGCCCGGCGCGGGGGAGCTGACATCCCCCTGATGCAGGAGCTGAACGCCTCGACGCGGAGGGCCCGAACGCCGCCGGCTACGGGAGTCAAGACCCTCCCGTCAACGGAGGGCTCGAGGCCCCCGACCAAAGAAGGAAAAAAAGGAAGGACTTGAACTTTATTTTGCCTTCCATCACAGTGAGGAATGTGTAGGAGTCACTGTGGTGGATGTTCATGTTAAAATGTATTTTTGAATCTGTTGCTTTTAATTGTATGACTGACCTGGCCAGTGAAATTCCTTGTATGTTGCAAAACATACTTGGCAAATAAAATCTGATTCTGATTGATTCTGAATATAGTTCTCAGCATTGCAACGCATCAGTTCCATAGACAAAGTCCAATGCGCTCAATGTGATAGAGGATAGGGAGAGAGGTGGAAGGGGAGGGAGAGAGGGGCAGAGGGAAAGAGGAGAAGTGGTGCAGAGGGGAAGATTGCAGCTGTAATCAATACAGATGTGACAGGATTTTGTAGTGCATCACACACTTTACTAATAAAGAACCGCAAGACATTATCCTGAGGTAGTAATATATTTCCTATTATATTTATAAAGATGAGCAAGTTCAAGTGGTATGTAATCTTACTCGGCCCTTCTTCAATTGTGTCTTCAATAATACTCTTCCGTTTACCCTTCTTGCTCAGGGCACTATTGTTTAGGTTCCGGAGACTCAATGAGGAGCCATGTAGGCTTTTGGCAGAGCTGTGAACACTAGTCCGATCACCTTCAAAACCCTAAGAAGGGAAATAAAGAGGATCAAACTAGATTAAACAGCATTCATTAGGTTTAAGTTTATTATTGTCATGTGTACCGAGGTACAGTGAAAAGCTTTGTTTTGCAGGCTATCCAAACAGATCAGATATACCACACATAAAAACAATCAAGTCAAATTCAAGGGCAATAGATAGAGCAAAGGGGAAGGTACAGAATGCAGAATATAGTTGCCAGCATTGTAGCGCACCAGTCCAATGTCCATAATGGGGTAGAGGTGAATTGGACAGTACCCTAGCTTATGGAAGGACTGTTCCAGAGTATGATGCATGAGAAGGAGCAACTGTCCCAGAATCTGGTGGTACATGTTTCTAAGCTTCGGGGACAAGTCTTTGATGATGTTGGCTGCTTTTCCAAGGCAGAGGGAAGTGCAGATGGAGTCTGCATGGGCTACATCTACACTCTCTGGAATTTCTTGCGGGCTTGTGCAGTGC
The DNA here is from genome assembly GCA_038087875.1 of Malacoraja senta. Classification (NCBI taxonomy): domain Eukaryota; kingdom Metazoa; phylum Chordata; class Chondrichthyes; order Rajiformes; family Rajidae; genus Malacoraja; species Malacoraja senta. The sequence continues at coordinate 378,433,109 of CM075977.1, read as the reverse complement.
TGTTTCCAATCCAAGCTGTGATATAACACGACAGTCTCACCAAATCTGTACTGTCGGTATCTTTATTCCATCAACTTTCAACTCCTCATCTCAATTTCCTACATTGTCCTGGTGCTCAGCTTTGGATACGTGCTGATATTAATCCACTTGTTACTGCTCTGTATATTTGTTACTTTCATTTATTCTTCAGGATTGTTGCTTGTACCTGGGTTGAGATCTGATCATTTAAATATATTTCCCATCACATAAATGTTCTGAGTTTAGTTTATTGTCATGTGTACCGAGGTACACAATTTAACTGAGGAACGTCATCCACCAATGTCTATCCCAGTTCCGATATCCAAAGTGATCATGGGTTGGGCAGAAACAGAGTGCTGCAGGAACTCAGCGCGTCAGGCAGCGTCTGTAGAAGGAAATGGACAAAAGATGTTTTGGGGTCGGGACCTGTCTTCAGGCTCTTGGCTTTGTTTTCCATGGAGATAGGGTAGATAGTCAGAATTAGTTCCATGTACATGGGGTGTCGAAAGCAAGAGGCCATGGGTTTGAGGAAGACATTTTAAAGAGGACTTCAGATGAATCTTTTTTTCATCACTATCTGGAACTTGACTTTTTTTTAGTCAATATCTGGAACTTGCCACCAGAGAAGGTATTGGAATCAGGTACAAGCACTACATTTAAGAGGCATTTAACCTACGATGAGCGTTTGTCAGCACTGGGCCAACACTCGCTGGAGTTTAGAAGAATGAGGAGGTACCTCATTGGTTTCCAAATGTGAAACCATGCGTGTCACCAGAAAGAGGAATCCAGGCGAAACATCTTACAATATACTTGGTGCCACCCTTGAAGAATCGAAACAAACCAAGTATCTTGGCATCAAATTGCAGAACGATCTGCGTTGGAATGATCAGACTCATCATGCAACGGTGAAAGCAACAGGCGACCTAAATTTTCTGAGGCGCAACTCTCATCATTGTTCAACTTCTGTCAAGGAGAAGCTATACTTCACCCTCGTTAGACCTCATTTGGACTACGCAGTTGCAGCATGGGACCCATACACAAATAAAAACATTTCTTCCATCGAACGTGTTCAAAGACAGGCAGCTCGATTTGTTACTAACACCTATGAGAGAGAAGCGAGTGTTACCAAACTTCTCAATTCACTGGGGTGGAACCCTCTCCAAGACAGACGTGAAGCTCACCGTTTGACCTGTTTTTACAAAATGTTAAATGGTCAGCTTGACATAGATTACAAGTCCTACACCAAACCCAAACCAACTAGGAGCAGACAAGGGCATTCGATCCAATTTGAGGATTCCAGCTACCAAGACAGATGTGTACAGCAATTCATTCTTCCCCCGCACAATTAAAGCATGGAATAATCTCCACCCTACCATAGTTACCCAACCAGATGCAACTAAATTTAAGGTAGCTCTTTCTTCCCAAAATCCCTTTCTGGCTTAAGTCCTCCCTCCACCACCTCCAGTTTAAATTCCATTTGGAATATTTTGGAGGACCAAGAAACCAAGAACCAAGAAACGTACAGAATAGTGAAAGGCTTGGATAGAGTGGATGTGGAGAGGATGTTTCCATTAGTGGGAGAGTCTGGAACTAGAGGTCATAGCCTCAGAATTAAAGGATGTTCTTTTAGGAAGAAGATGAGGAGAAATTTCTTTAGTCAGAGGGTGGTGAATCTGTGGAATTCTTTGCCACAGAAGGCCGTGAAGGCCAAGTCAGTGGGTATTTTTAAGGCAGAGATAGATAGATTCTTGATTAGTACAGGTGTCAGAGGTTCTGGGGAAAAGGCAGGAGAATGGGGTTAAGAGGGAGAGATAGATCAGCCATGGCAGTGTAGAATTGAATGGCCTAATTCTATTCCTATCACTTATGACCTTATGACTTATTTAGACAGACATGTAAATAGGCAAGGCATAGAAGAAGTGTAGGAAGGAACTGCAGATGCTGGTTTATACCGAAGATTGACACCAAATGCACGGGTCAGGCAGCATCTCTGGAGAAAAGTAATAGGTGACGTTTTGGGTTGGAACCCTTCTTCAGTTCTGACCCAAAACATCACCTATTCCTTTTCTCCAGAGATGCTGCCTGACCCACTGAGTTACACCAGCATTTGGTGTCTATCCATGGCTTAGAAGAATACAGATTTAATGTTGTCAAATGGGATTAGTGTAGATGGGCAGAAAGGCAAATAGGCATCTGCAACTTCCCTCTTCTGTTTCTGTGGGAGTCCAGTTCATCTTCGCACCAGTAAACTTTTAATCATTTATTGCTGCAAGCATTTTCAATATCCACCGTGTGGCATGTCCAGAGTAAATAATCCTGAATTCATTAAGGATTCCACACTACTCAAATAGCCATACTGTAAGATAGATGCTATTTTGATTTGTCCTGGTGTGTGGCCTATTACGCTTCTTTTCAGGTTTAGAGGGATATGGGTCAAATGCAGGCAAATGGATGATGGGCATCAGATGGGATCAAGTAGATGGGCAGCTTGGTCGGCTTGGACGAGTTGGGCCAAAGAGCCTGTTTCCATGTTGTATGACTCTATGACTCTAACTGTGGCCACACTGCTCTAAATCTAGTTAGTATTTGCTTACTGCTACCATACTCCCTGACATTAATTGGAATCAGTCACCCCTTAGACTTCCAACATCTCTCTCCTGTGTTGCATCCTGTAATGCATAATCTGTTTACTCGCATTCTTCTCCCTCAAAGATCTGCATCTGTTGTCTTTGTGAAGTAAATGCGACACAAATCAGTAAATTTTCCCATCCAATCTGAATTGAATGCACTGCCATCTAAAAATAAGTTGTTTCTGTTCCAACCTCCAGATAATATAATACACCCATAAGCACAGTGTAAGTTCCTGTGTCTCCACCGCCCTGTGTACAATATTGAGTATTTGGCCCACAAGGTACCTTCGCAAACAATATCCTTTCAATGTTCTTATCCTCCCTGGTCTTTGAAAGCCAGCGTTCACACATGAACAAGTGGTTCTCTTCTAAATCCACGTCAACCACCTCCACTTTCTCCAAATACCAATCAGGGCTCGCCATGCTGTTGTCGTGGCGAATCTTGATCTTGTTTATTTGGCCAAGGTCCACGGCTTCCATGGTGAAAGTATCAACCTGTGGTTATGAAGTAATAATATAAATAAAAGACTGCAGGTGCTGGGAATCTGAAATAGAAACAGAAAATGGTGGAAACTCTTGGCAGGTCAGGCAACATCCGTTGAAAGAGAAACTGTAAATATTAAAGGGTTGGAGCCTTCTCAGAAGTGGGAATATGAAAAAAAAAGACACAGCAGCGCAGCTGGTAAAGTTACTGCCTCGCGGCGTCAGAGAGCCAGGTTCGATCCTAACCTCAGGCGCTGTCTGTGTGGAGTTTGCACGTTCTCCATGTGGCCGCATGGGTTTCCTCTGGGTGCTCCAATTTCCTCCCACATCCCAAAGATGTGAGGGTTTATAGGCTATTTGGCCTCTGTAAATTGCGCTTGGTGTGTAGGGAGTGGAGGAGAAAATGAGATAACATTAAACTAGTGTGAACAGATTGTCGGCATGGACTCCTTGGGCTGAAGGGCCCGTTTCCGTGCTGTATCTCTAAACTAAACCAAAGAAATTGCTGGAGTAACTCAATGTGGGTCAGACAGCATCTCTGGAAACATGGGTAGGTGACTTTTCACGTCGGGACCTTTCTTCAGACTATGACTTGCTGAGGAAGACCTGCTCTGAATTTGCAGCACAAATTAAGAATTCATGACAGTATTGCGGTCCTTCTCAGCGGGAAATGCAATGCTCCGAGTCAAAGGCTATATTTTCCCATGTACAGTTTATTGGGATGGACCATCCACGTTTCCCAACCCTGTTATATCACTGTCACATTTCCCTACGTTGGGGGTCAGCGATGCACAGCGAATAGACCTCTGGATGAGGGGGCGGTTGGTGGATGAGTCTGGCACTCTCAAGTCCATCGATGGGTACTATAGTTTCAGAAAGAATGACAGGACTTTCAGGATCAAGCAAAAGTTCCTAAAAAAAAAAATCCACATATCTCCTGGATTCTGCCCTCACAAGCACTGTCAAACACACAGGGTTATGTGGGAAAGGCATGTGAAACCAGGATCCCAACTCAAGGGAAGCCAAATATCCTACGTCTAGGTCTGGACCCCAGGTCCATTCTTGGGTTATCCTTGAGATCTGCCCCTCCTTCTTCTTTCTGTGATTTCAAATTTCAATTTCAAAGCACTTTATTCGTCCCCGAGGGGCAATTTAAAAGGGCGCATTACAGTAGCTTTTAAAAAAAAAAGGGACACAATCAACAAACATAAGCAGCACGCATACTGCACAATCAACCAACACACGCATTTCACAGACACACTGCACAATCACACAACACACACCGCACATCAACATTCAACACATAGTAATAGTTTTCAACACATAGTAATAGTTTTTAAAGTGCTTCCTTAGTGCTTCAATTAAAAAGTGCATATAGAAGGTTATTTCATTTCATATGTTCATGACTCAGTGATCAGCATTAAGAAGCTGGACAGCCCTGGGGATGAAGGTTGCCTTCCTCCTCTGTGTCCGGCAACCCGGACAGCGAAGTCTGCGTCCTGAGGGGAGCCACTCAAACTCAGGAAACGGGATGTGAGAGGGGTCCTGAAGAATCGTGCGTGTTAACTTTACAGACTGTTGGTTGCATAGGGCAGTGAGAGTTCGGACGGGCTGCTCAATGATTTTTGAGCAGACCTTGACCACATTCAACAGGCGGTTTCTGTTTTGCAGGGTGATGGAGTGGAACCAGCTAGTGAAAGAGAAAGTTATTACATTTTCAATGAATGCGTAGTAGAATGTGGTGAGAATGTCTTTGTTAATCCCAAATGACTTCAGCTTCCTGAGTAGGTACTGTCCCTGATGGCACTTTTTAAGGATTTCCTCTGTGTTAGAGGAAAACCTTAGCAGGTTGTCGAAGGCTGTTCCCAGGTATTTGTATACCTCCACTATCTCCACTGGCTCCTGCTGGATGATAGTGGTGGCTGCCTCAGCCATCTGTCTCTGTTGGGGGGGAAAAGGTCACAATCATGTCCTTGGTTTTGCTTATATTTAGCTCAAGACAAGACTTTTCACACCATACTATAAAGTCCTGCAGGGCTGAGCTGTGATGTTGTGTATGGCTGGGAAGCAGAGGCAGGAGGACTGTGTCATCAGCAAATTTTACAAAGTGGCAGTTTGGCTGGGTGGATCTGCAGTCATCAGTGTAGAGAATGAAGAGAAGTGGGGAGAGGACACAGCCTTGTGGAGAGCCAGAGAAGGTGAAGAGGGTGTCGGACAAGGTATGGTTCACCAACACCCTCTGTGATCTGTGATATCATAGCTATTCAATCTAATGCAAATAGTTTTACTGACAAAAATCAAATCTTATCATAATTGCTAATGAGTTATGATCAGCTTTCATCCAAATAAATGAAAGCCATCCCTGGTCATAGACAAGGTAACTATAATTTATTTGTATCGAGTTGCTGCATTTAATGTACCTGTAAAGCTATAGCAAGTAAGAATTTCATTATTTCGGTCCCGGTGCATGCGACAATTAAATGCTCTTGACTAATAATAGTTCAGTGGAGTCGAGATACAGAGTAGTTTTCTGATCTCCCCCAGTTCCAACATGTTCCACTCTGAGTCAAAGCTGCAGACTAACCTGGTTTCGTTCAAACTTGTTGGAGTGTGACTCTGATTTACTAAGTTTCCGTTCTCCAGTGTCTCCCAGGTCTCCGTAGATAGTGAGGAAGACATTTGCATCTGTTCCGCCTCTGTAGATATCGCCCGTGTACACAGAAATCTTATAACTGTGAGCTTCAATCAAACAGGCATCATTAAGGGATATTTGCATAAAATGTTGTGGTTAAACATAATCCAAAGGCAAGTTAAAATATTCAAAACACAGAAGTATTCTAACCATTTATATCTTCAGGCTATTTATTCACACTGACAATAGACAATAAAAAATAGACAATAGGTGCAGGAGTAGGCCATTCGGCCCTTCGGGCCACCACCGCCATTCAATGTGATCATGGTTGATCATCCCCAATCAGTACCCCGTTCCTGCCTTCTCCCTATATCCCCTGACTCCACTATCTTTAAGAGCCCTATCTAGCTGTCACTTGAAGAGAGTGAGTAGTGGTGGAATCAGATACAACCACTGCATTTAAGAGGTAAGTAGACACATTTAAATAGCAGGGCATAGTAGGATCTGGTCTTAATTTGAGAAAATGGGATGGGCGAAACAAATGATATGGTGGGTTGAAGGGCCCGTTTATTTGCTGTACAACTCTATGTTTCTGACGCCAGTAAAATGTAAAGTTAATAATTTGTTCTTGCACTGCTCCATAAATGGCCACCAGAGGTAGATGTGGACGACCCAGTGACACCTTTGTTTCCGCTTCACAAGGATTAATTGTTGATCTGGTTGGAGAACTACAACAGCTCAGCTGAGAAATGGCAGTCCATGGCTATCATCCACCCTCACCCCCACTGCCCGGTCCTCCGATTCACCCAGTGTAAGCACATGCTGCCTTGGTCTGCTGTTTGACGACTCAGAGAGCGACGAGCCGGAGCCTTTCAGCCACGTCTGTCTCTGCCGCCAGTGCAGGAGTACTCACTTTCCAGTGCATCTTCCACGGTGGTTTCAGTCTGCCTCAGAGTCCCGTCCTTCAGCAGCTTTTTCTGAATAATCTCCAAGGGCACCAGCTCTCGAATGATTTCTCCATCGTCTTCGGATTTTGCCAGCCAGCGTTCACAGGGGAACACAATCGTTTCTGAGCCCTGGCATTGAATGAATGTCAGATATTTAATCTCTTCTTCCCTGTCTTAAGACCATAAGACCACAAGACATAGGTGCAGAATTAGGCCATTCGGCCCATTGAGTCTTCTCTGCAATTCTGCATGTTTGCGCATAATCCCCTCTTCCTCATCTTGGCAGTGGAGATTTTACCCCGAAATCATAAGATTGTGGATTCAATCCCCAAACATTCCCCAGATAAGCTGGACTGAAACATTATTTAGAGCCTAATAGAACAGCGCTGGAGCATTGGAAATATATTTTGCACTCTCAGTAGCTGGTTAAATTGCACTATGTGAATAAAAGCAGAGGAAATCTCCAACTAGCTATTTATATTTCAATAGGGTAACACCAAAAATAGATTATCTGGCTATTCGTCTCATTTTTACTGTGCACAACATGGCTTCCACTTAAATAATAATGACAACACTTTAAAAAATAATTTATCATCTGCACTAAGTTGCAACATGAATGGCACAAAATAAATTTAAAAATTAATATATTTCCATTTATAACTTTATCGGTGCCAAAACATGGCGATACTTGTGTACTGCCCAGGTTGTGTGCAAAACAAAGCATTTCACTGTACCTAGGTACATGTGACAATAAAGTATCATTTATTTCATTCATTCACTCATTCACTTCAAGATCCCGCAGCTTCCTTCATCAGCAAACTCTGCTGTAAACTCTCTAGATCTGAACAGGAGTCGAGGGCCTGGGCTATAGGGAGAGGTTGAGCAGCTAGGACTTTGTTCCATGGAGCACAGGAGGATGAGTGGTTATCTTACAGAGGTGTATAATATCTTAAGAGGAATAGATAGGGCAAATTGGCCCAGAGTCTGTACCCTGAGTAGGAGAATCAAGAACCAGAGGACATAGGTTTAAGGTGAGGGGGGAAGGAAACGAGCGGGCAAGATCATCTCTGACCCCTCTCACCCTGGCCACAAACTCTTTGAATCACTTAGAAACATAGAAAATAGGTGCAGGAGGAGGCCATTCGGCCCTTCGAGCCAGCACCGCCATTCATTGTCATCATGGCTGATCGTCCCCTATCAATAACCCGTGCCTGCCTTCTCCCCATATCCCTTGACTCCACTAGCTCCTAGAGCTCTATCTAACTCTCTCTTAAATCCATCCAGTGATTTGGCCTCCACTGCCCTCTGTGGCAGGGAATTCCACAAATTCACAACTCTCTGGGTGAAAACGTTTTTTCTCACCTCAGTCTTAAATGACCTCCCCTTTATTCTAAGTGTGGCCCCTGGTTCTGGACTCGCCCAACATTGGGAACATTTTTCCTGTCTGGACTCGCCCAATATTGGGAACATTTTTCCTGCATCTAGCTTGCCCAGTCCTTTTATAATTTTATATGTTTCTATAAGATCCCCCTCATCCTTCTAAACTCCAGTGAATACAAGCCTAGTCTTTTCAATCTTTCCTCATATGACAGTCCCGCCATCCCAGGGATCAATCTCGTGAACCTATGCTGCACTGCCTCAATCACAAGGATGTCCTTCCTCAAATTAGGAGACCAAAACTGTACACAATACTCCAGATGTGGTCTCACCAGAGCCCTATACAACTGCAGAAGTTATCCAACTTCCCTCTGGAAGGCGACTCTGGACTGTCAAAGCTGCCACAGCCAGACATAAAAACAGTTTTTATCCACGAGTAGTTGCTCTACTCAACAGCCAAAAATCTGTAGTCTCCCTTTGATCTGGTATTTTGTTGGTTCACATGCTTGATCAAAGGTGTTTTATCATTAATGTTTTATTATTATTAATGTTTAGTTTTTTCTGAGTCATTCGTAACTGTCACTGTATGTCATGTTGTTACTTGTGGGTGGAGCACCAAGGCAAATTCCTTGTATGTGAATACTTGGCCAATAAACTTACTTAATAGGAACCTGAGAGGCAACCGTTTTACACAAAGGGTGGTAGGCAGATAGAATGAGCTGCCGGAGGATGTAGTTGAGGCAGGTGCTATCACAAAGTTTAAAAACATTCAGACAGGTACATAGATAAGATAGGTTTAGCAGGATATGGGGCAAACGCTGGCAGGTGGCACTAGTGTAGATGGGGCATGTTGGTTAGCATGGGCAATTTGGGCCGCAGGGCCTGTTTCCACACTGTATGACTGTAGGACTAGGTGTTGTGCTGCCCAGAGAGCAAGCAAGTGCTTCCAATCATCCAAGCAGAAACTCCAGCATCTTTTTACCCATTAGCCTGATCGGAAAACTCTTAAGTGTGATCTGTGTTCAAAGACCAAGGTCACCGGGTCAATCTGCCCACCGGCAGCCCTTTGATAAAGTCCACCAATTGAAGATACAGAGAATGATGCACCCTCCACCAATATGATGAACTTCTCAGTGGGACAGGCAGCATCTCTGGAGAGTAGGAATGGGTGATGTTTTGGGTCGAGACCCTTCTTCGGAAGATCCTTCTCGACCCGAAACATCACCCATTCCTTCTCTCCAGGAAAGCTGCCTGTCCCGCTGAGTTACTGCAGCTTTTTGTGTCTGCCTTCGATTCAAACCAGCTTCTGCATTTATTTCCTGCACATGATATGGTCAAGGAAATACAAGAATGATCAAGGAATGAGTAGGTAAAGCTATGATGAGTGTTTGTACTCGCTGGAGTTTTGAAGAATAATGGGGGACCTCATTGAAACATACAGAATAGTGAAAGGCTTGGATAGAGTTGACGTTGAGAGAATGTTTCCACTAGTGGGAGAGTCTAGGACTCGAGGTCACAGCCTCAGAATTGAAGGATGCTCTTTTAGGAAGGAGATGATGAGAAATTTCTTTCGTCAGAGGGTGGTGAATCTGTGGAATTCTTTGCCACAGAAGGCTGTAGAGGCCTAGTAAGTGGATATTTTTAAGGCAGAAATGGATAGATTCTTGATTAGTACAGGTGTCAGAGGTTATGGGGAGAAGGCAGGAGAAGGCAGGAGAATGGGGTAAGGAGGGAGAGATAGATTGGCCATGATTGAATGGTGTAGACTTGATGGGCCAAATGGCCTAATTCTACTCCTATCAAGTAGATTATCGTGCAAAATTAGAGCACATAGCATTGGGGGTGGGGTACTGACATGGATAGATAACTGGTTGGCTGACAGGTAGCAAAGAGTAGGAATTAATGGGTCCTTTTCAGAATGGCAGGCATTGAATAGTGGGGATGCCGCAAGGCTCAGTGCTGCGTCTCCAGTTGTTTACAATTTATATTAACGATTTAAATGAGGGAATTGAATGTAACAACTCTAAGTTTGCAGATGACACAAAGCTGGGTGGCAGTGTGAGCTGCGAGGAGGATGCTATGAGGCTGCAGGGTGACTTGAATAGGTTGGGTGAGTGGACGGAAGCATGGCAAATGCAATATAATGTGGATAAACGTGAGGCAGATTATTATCTAAATGGTGTCAGATTAGGAGAAGGGGAGATGCAACTAGACCTGGGTGTGCCTGTACATCAGTCACAGAAAGTAAGTATGCAGATACAGCAGGCCGTGAAGAATGCTAATGGCATGTTGGTCTTCATTGTGATAGGATTTGAGTTTAGGAGCAAGGAGACCCTACTGCAGTTGTACAGGGCCCTGGTGAAACCACACCTGGAGTATTGTGTGCAATTTTGATAGATAGATAGATAGATAGATAGATAGAATCTTTATTTGCCACACGACCAGGGTTGGTGGTATTTGGGTTCGGTACATGATGGTACACTGCTTTAATCACATTAACACTAATAACAACACAGATCATAATAATAAAGTGCATCCATACCACATCACAAATCACAAATCTCACCAACAATACATAGTGCAAAAGAACAGACAAAGACCATAGACAAGACACTGTATACATCAAAAGTCCTTAGTATTGTCTGTTATTGGAAGGAATTGAGTGTTCTTATTGCTGAGGGGAAGAAACTGTTTTTAAAGCGGGTGGATTTTGTAGCAAGTGACCTAAGGCGCCTCCCTGAAGGGAGAGACTGGAAAAGGTGGTTTGCTGGATGGGAGGGGTCCGAGATGATCTTTGTTGCCCGTTTTGAGGTACGTTGGAGGTAAATGGTATGGATTGAGGGGAGGGGAGAGTTGATGATCCTAGAGGCCTTGGAGACAATGCGCTGTATTCTGTGTAGTGAATGACTGTCAGTGTTTCCGTACCAGACTGTGATTGAGGAGGTGATGATGCTTTCAATGATGGATTGATAGAAACGGACCAGGAGATGTTTGTGGACTCTGAACTTTTTGAGCTGTCTGAGGAAGTATAGGCGTTGTTGTCCTTTCTTGATGATGTGGTCTGCATTGATGTGCCATTTTAGATTATTGCAGATATAGGTGCCCAGAAACTTAAATGAGTTCGTGGAGGTTATGGGATGGGAGTTGACATGGACTGGGAGTTTGGGGTTTTGTTTGCGTCTGAAATCTATGAAGATTTCTAAGGTTTTTGAAGTATTAAGCTGGAGGTTGTTGTCTGCGCACCATTTGACTGCGCTGTCCACTGTTTGATGGTATTGTGATTCATTGTTGTCTGAGATGAGGCCAATTATTGTTGTGTCGTCTGCATATTTGAAAATTTTAACTGAGCTGCATTGGGATGTGAGGTTGTTGGTGTAAAGTGAGAAGAGCTGAGGTGACAGAATGCACCCTTGAGGGGCTCCTGTGTTGAGAGTCAGAGAGCTGGAGAGTTTTTCACCCACCTTGACTCTTTGCTGTCTGTTTGTCAGAAAGTGCAGAATCCAATGGCACATGGCTAGGTGAATGCCCATGTCCAACAGTTTATTGTATAGTTTAATTGGGTGTATAGTGTTAAAGGCCGAGCTAAAATCTATAAACAGGATGCGTGCATAAGTGTTCGGTGATTCCAAATGATGTAGGGAGTAGTGAAGACCTAAGTTGATAGCATCCTCCACAGACCGGTTGGCGCTGTATGCAAATTGGAAAGGGTCCATGATTGGTCTCCTAATTTGAGGAAGGACATTATTGCTATTGTGGGAATGCAGCGTTGGTTCACCAGGTTAATTCCCGGGATGGCAGGACTGACACACAGTATGATGAAAGAATGGGGCGACTGACCTTGTATTCGCTGGAATTTGGAAGGATGAGGGAGGATCTTATAGAAACATATACAATTCTTAGATGATTGGACAAGGTAGATGCAGGAAAAATGTTCCTGATGTTGGGGGAATAACCAGGGGTCACAGTTTAAGAATAAGGGGTAGGCCATTTAGGACTGAGATGAGGAACATTTTTTTCACCCAGAGAGTTGTGAATCTGTGGAATTCTCTGCCACAGAAGGCAGTGGAGGCCATTTCACTGGATGTTTTCAAGAGAGAGTTAGATTTAGCTGTTAGGGCTACAGGCATCAAGGGATATGGGGAAAAAGCTGGAACGGGGTACTGATTTTGGATGATCAGGTCTGGCTCAAAGGTCCGAATGGCCTACTCCTGCACATATTTTCTATGTTTCTATGTTTCTGTCACTTATGACCTTATGAAATTGTGTTGTTGAATGTTCTAATGTTAGCACAGCCAGCCAAGCACTGGCATGCAACACCCTGTGGTGTCAGACCTCAAGTCCCAGTACTCAGTCCTCAGTCCCAGCAAAGGTGACCCAACTGGAGACCAAGCATGGTCACCTCAGGGATTGAAGATACTGATCTGGTTAGCATGCTACAGAAGATTTTCACTGTACCTCGCTAAACATGACAATAATGTCACTAATAATAAAATAAAATAATATAATGTAAAATAATAATGTAGAATAAAGACATTTTTTAAGGCAGAGATAGATAAATTCTATCTATCTAAAACCTGTAGATAAATTCTTGATTAATACGGGTGTCAGGGATTATGGGGAGAAGGCAGGAGAATGGGGTTAAGAGGAAAAGATAGATCAGCCATGATTGAATGGCGGAGTAGACGCTGAATGGCCTAATTCTGCTCCTATCACTTATGAACACGAATAAACTAAGCTAACTAACTGATTCTGTGCATCTCCAATTGTTTGAAGTAGGAGCCATAATTGAACTAGTTGCTAGTCAGCTCATTTATAGAGGTGAAATGGTGGAGTCAGGTGAGATTAGGCAGAGCAAAAAAAAAAAAAGAAAATGAATTAGACAATTTAAAGATGTGTGAATGAATATATCAGTGAGAACAAATTATCCTGATGACTTTATGGCTGATTTGCATATTGTTGAAGCCCTTTGTTACAAAACAGTTCTGGTGTTTTAATCTCCTCACGGAATGCTGCTTATAAGTCTGAAGAAGGGTTTCGGCCTGAAACGTCGCCTATTTCCTTTGCTCCATAGATGCTGCCGTACCCGCTGAGTTTCTCCAGCTATTTTGTCTACCTGCTTGCCTTATAGTTTAGTTTAGCTTGGAGATAAAACTTGGAAACGGGCCCTTCGCCCTGACCAGCGATCTCCGCACACTTGCACTATCCTACACGCACAAGGGACAATTTACAATTTTACCAAGCCTATTAGCCTATAAACCTGTACCTCTTTGGAGTGTTGGAAACCGGAGCACCCGGAGAAAACCCTCACAGGTCACAGGGAGAACGTACCATCTCCATACAGACAGCATCCATAGTCAGGATCGAACCCGGTCTCTGGAGCAGTAAGGTAGCTACACTACCGCTACACCACCGTACAGTGTTGGTAAAATTCCCTTGCACGTTATCTGAGTGAAGGTCTTCTTCTTCTTCTTGTAGGATTCCGGCAGTGTAGACGCTGCTAAGCGTATTACTGCCCTCCACAGGTCAAAGTTTGAACTAAATTCTTACATACAGTCCTGTAACTTGCAGGAATTGAAGAACAGCCCTGGATATCAGTTGATGTTTCTCATTGTGTCCAAACAAAGATAAAACAGAAAAAGCCTCAACTCCAAGTCCTGTCAGTCTAACAAACAATACTTTTCTTTCTACCCTATACTTTTTACATTCTAGGAAAACATGCTTAACTGTCTCCCACATTCACACAAGCCAGAAACATGTTTCCCTACAATGCACAAATAGTAATTTAACCCACAGTGTCCCAACCTCAACCTACACAGTTTAACTGAGTCCCTACGGGACAGAGATGTACAGAAACATATTTTCCTAACTTCAGATTGTATAGAAAAGTAGTGTCTACCCCTGACTTCCATTTCCCATCCTCTGCCATTCTTTTGTTAAGCCCATCTGTGAAGGTCATTCAAGCAGCCCGGTTATAAATGCTGTGAAACGCACAGTTAAGAAAAGATAGCGACTAATTAATCTAACAGGCAAAGGGATTTTGCACAACAATGTTAAATGGTGCGACAGGAGAGGAAATTAGTGGGAAGGAACTGCAGATGCTGGTTTACACCGAAGATAGACACAAAATGCTGGAGTAACTCAGCAGGACAGGCAGCATCTCTGGATATAAGGAATGGGTGACGTTACGGGTCGAGACCTTTCTTCATACTCCCTGGGACCTACTTAGAAAGTCAGAATTCAAGTCAATATCTGTGACAAATCTGACCTTCCCCTTTGAAAGCAGTCGGCGGATCTCCACACTGTCCAAGTGCCACCCAGAGCTGATGCCGCGACCATCATGTCCAATGCGAATCTTCTCGATGCACCCTCCAATATCCTCCATCTGAAAGGAAAAGGACATTGTTACAATTTTTGCCTTACACGTTCATTAAGAGTTGATCACAAAAGGTTATCGGAGTCAGAGACACAGCAGTTTACGTTTTGGCAGCTTGCTAACATGAAGCAATTTGATTAAGAAGGAACTGCAGATTCTGGAAAATCAAAGGTAGACAAAAATGCTGGAGAAACTCAGCGGGTGAGGCAGCATCTATGGAGCAAAGGAAATAGGCAATGTTTCGGGTCGAAACCCTTCTTCAGACTGATGTGAGGGTGGAGGGGGGGGGGTGGGAAGAAGAAAGGAAGAGGTGGAGCCAGTGGGCTGAGGGAGAGCTGAGAAGGGGAAGAGAAAGTAGGGACTACCTGAAATTAGAGAAGTCAATGTACATACCGCTGGGGTGCAAACTGCCCAAGCGAAATATGAGGTGCTGCTCCTCCAATTTACGGTGGTCCTCACTCTGGCCATGGAGGAGGCCCAGGATTACAAATCCAGGCCCAGGTAAAGCTGCCTCCACCTTGGTTCACATCCAGTGGATGACTGATTCGTTGCTGAGCTACTACTGATGCCAAAACACTGATCCATTCAAAGGCTGTAGGAAGGTACTGTTGATGCTAGTTTAAACCAAAGATAAGACACAAAAATCTGGAGTAACTTAGCGGGTCAGACAGCATCGCCGGAGAAAAGGAATAGGTGACGTTTCGGGTCTCGACCAGAAACATCACCAATTCCTTTTCTCCAGAAATGAGGTCTGACCCGCTGAGTTACTCCAGCTTTTTGTGTCTATCTTCCATTCAAATGGCCTTGCACGCATGAAGAATTTGATCAAACTGTAGTCCAGATTCCAAAAGGTTAATCGCACATTTTTGCCATTGTCCGTGAATTATTGGCATTTGTTGCCTGTCTCTGATTCTCTCCGAATTGTATAGGTTTCAGATAGTCATTACATTGCTGTGGACTTATAATCACATACTGTACAGGCGAGGCTTAAATGGGATACAGCCAGCCGGCTTAAAAACAGAAAATACTCGATGCACTTAGCAGAACAGGCAGCATCTGTGAAAGAGAAGCATTTCAGGTCTTGGACCCTCCATCAAATCCTGGGAGGAATAAAAACGGCTTTTCAGTAGCAGAGGGTGAAAAGATAGATAGAACAGATTCAGGGTCAGTTTCTTCCCAGCTGTTATCAGGCAGCTGAATTATCCCGCCACAACCAGAGAGCAGTGCTGAACTATTATCTACCTCTTTGGTGACCCTCAGACTATCCTTGATCAGACATTGCTGGCTTTACCTTGCACTAAACGTTATTCCCTTATCATGTATCTATACACTGTAAATGGCTCGATTGTAATCATGTATTGTCTTTCCGCTGACTGGTTGGCACGCAACAAAAGCTTTTCACTGTACCTCGTTACACGTGACAATAAACTAAACTGAACTGAAACTTAGAACATCTCTTAGAGGGTAAGATCAAATGGGTTCATAAGTCATTGCAGCAGAATTAGGCCATTTGGCCCATAAATGCTACCTGCCATTCAATCATAATTGATCTATCTTTCCCCCTCTACCCCATTCTCCTGCCTTCTCCCCATAACTCCTGACACCGTACTAATCTGTCAATCTCCATCTTAAAAATATCCATTGACTAGGCCTCCACAGCTTTCTGTGGCAATGAATTCCACAGATTCACCACCAACTGACTAAAGAAATTCCTCCTCAACTCCTTTTTAATGGTGCGTCTTTATATTCTGAGCCTATGGTCTCTGGTATTATCCTCTCCCACTAATGGAAACATCCTCTTCACATCCACTCAATCCAGGCCTTTCACTGTGCATAGACACAGACATATTGCTTGAGTTTAACCAGCTTTCATCACATGGCACTTCCAGCTTATTCATTACGTCAAGCTTCCAAATTAGTCAGAGATGAGTGGGAAAATTCCCATCAAACATTAAACAGTTGTAGTCTTTCCGTCATATCCACTAGTAAATTCATCACTGGCATCGATATGGAAGGTATTGAAACGGTTGTGATCTTCTAAATTTGGTCACAGGACTTTAAAAAAGGAGTTGCTTGTAAAAGTGTTGGTAGTTCAGTTTTGTTTTGTTTGCCTTATATCAGTTGTTGAGAGAGAAATAAACATCTCCTACTAGTGGAAACTGGTAGGTTAATGTAATGGTAAGAGTTGGATTTGGATAAGATGAAGGTTTTTGGTCCATGCAATGTGCTGCTAATGGCAAGGCTGTGAGTGTAATCACCATCTGACTGGGCCCAGTAACTGGCCCGCTGAATGTTCTGAGCAATTTTGTATAATTCAATCAGGTTAACCAGCCCCATAATGTAATCATGATGCTACTGCAGCACTACCTTGTGAAATCACCCTTTATACTCCTGGCAGGTCACATAAGCATACTGTATATATAATAGGATCTGGAGCAGATTATCCACTCCCTCACGCCTGCCCTGCCATTCATCAGGATCATGGCTGATTTTTACCATGGCACCATTTTTCAGCACTATCCTTGATGGGCCGAATGGCCTAATTCTACTCCTATTCCTTATGACCTTATCCTCATAAACTGAGATTCAGAATGTTCATAAGTCTTCCGGCCGATGTTTTGAATGAACACAATTGAGCCACCACACTTTTCTTCCATTGCTTTCTCCTGTAGAGAATTCAAAGGGTTACCACCGTCTGGGTGATGAAAGTATTACTTATCTCAATCCTTTACAGCTGTAGCAAGTAAAATGGACAAGGGAGGGCCAGTGGATGTAGTGTACCTGGACTTTCAGAAAGCATTTGATAAGGTCCCACATAGGAGATTAGTGGGCAAAATTAGGGCACATGGTATTGGGGGTAGGGTGCTGACATGGATAGAAAATTGGTTGGCAGACAGGAAACAAAGAGTAGGGATTAACGGGTCCCTTTCGGAATGGCAGGCAGTGACTAGTGGGGTACCACAAGGCTCGGTGCTGGGACCGCAGCTATTTACAATATACATTATAATGATTTAGATAAAGGGATTAAAAGTAACATTAGCAAATTTACCGATGACACAAATCTGGGTGGCAGTGTGAACTGTGAAGAGGACGCTATGAGGATGCAGGGTGACCTGGACAGGTTCGGTGAGTGGGCAGATGCATGGCCGATGCAGTATAATGTGGATAAATGTGAGGTTATCCACTTTGGTGGCAAGAATGGGAAGGCAGATTATTATCTGAATGGTGTCAGGTTAGGAAAAGGGGAGGTACAACGAGACCTGGGTGTCCCAGTACATCAGTCACTGAAAGTAAGCATGCAGGTACAGCAGGCAGTGAAGAATGCTAATGGCATGTTGGCCTTCATAATGAGAGGAGTTGAGTATAGGAGCAAAGAGGTCCTTCTGCAGTTGTACAGGGCCCTGGTGAGACCACACCTGGAGTATTGTGTGCAGTTTTGGTCTCCTAATTTGAGGAAGGACATTCTTGCTATTGAGGGAATGAAGCGTAGGTTCACGAGGTTAATTACCAGGATGGCGGGACTGTCATATGTTGATAGAATGGAGCGACTGGGCTTGTATTCACTGGAATTTAGGATGAGAGTGGATCTTATAGAAACATATAAAATTATTTAGGGATTGATCAAGCTAGATGCAGGAAACATGTACCCGATGTTGGGGAGTCCAGAACCAGGGACCACAGATTAAGAATAAGGGGTAGGCCATTTAGAACTGAGATGAGGAAAAACTTTTTCACACAGCGAGTTGTTAATTGGTGGAATTCTCTGCCTCGGAAGGCAGTGGAGGCTGATTCACTGGATGCATTCAAAAGAGAGTTAGATAGAGCTCTTCAGGCTAGCGGAATCAAGGGGTATTGGGAGAAGGCAGGAACGGGGTACATATTGTGGATGATCAGCCTGGATCACATTGAATGGCTCGAAGGGCCGAATGGCCTACTCCTGCACCAGTTGTCTATGTTACTATGGCTATTGGACCTTTCACTCCTGACTTCCTGGTTTCTGCCATGCACTCACCTGAAACACCTGGCAGTGCAATACGGCTGCACTTGCTGCCTTGGAGCACAGGTACTGCTGAAATTGTAATCGAGATTAACATGGTCTCTACTCAGTGACCCTTTAGGCTACGTTCCCTGATGGCAGGTAGTTTTATCCCCCGGTTTGAATTAAATTAAATAGCATTGAAGTGTATCATGCATGGAGACACGAACAACTGCGGATCACAAAACTGCAGTTTACAAAAAAAAACACAAAGTGCTGGAGTAACTCAGCAGGAGCATCAACTCGCTCAACTCGGCAGCCTCTCTGGAGGACATGGATAGGTGATGTTTTGGGTTGTGACACTTCTGAAGTACCCTGACCCAAAACATCACCTATCCATGTTCTCCAGTGATGCTGCCTGACCCGCTGAGTTACTCCAGCACTTCATGTTTTTTTAAGTGTATCATAGACGCCAAGTAGACCGGCTGATAAGAGTCATAGAGTGATACTCTGTGGAAACAGGCCCTTCAGGCCAACTTGCCCACACCGGCCAACATGTCCCAGCTACACTAGTCCCACTTGCCTGTGCATTGGTCCATATCCCTCCAAACTGTCCTATCCATGTACCTGCCTATCTGTTTCTTAAACAATGGGATAGTCCCTGCCTCAACTACATACACCCACCACCTTTTATGTGAAAAAGTTACTCCTCGGCTTCCCATTAAATCTCTTCCCCTACACCTTGAACCTATGTCCTCTGGTCCTCAATTCCCCTACTCTGGGCAAGAGACTCTTGATAACAGTGTAACTTGATTGGCTACTTCACCATCTCGATGTTTAATATCTTCACAGTTTCTTGTGAAACTGCACAGTTGTATTAAGTCAAATTAAAGGACATTTGCACACCTCTATGATGAACTTATTGACGGCGTGCCTCTTAAAGTACATCTTTCGCTCTCGTTTATTAACACACAGAGACTTCTGGTGGGTGCAGACACCATCTCTCCCGTAAAGGACGATGAAGACATCAGCGTCGGTCCCTGCTCCATGGACGTCAGAGGTACGGACAGTGATCTCGTATGGAACAACTAAAACAGCAACATGGACAAGCATAGGTTCAGCTCCTTAGCTTAACACAGGTATTACGTGCAACTTCCAGCAAGACAAGAGCTGCCTTGAATAGGTTCACTCACTTCTGAAGTTATTAAGACTTGGAGTAACTGTTTTCCTACCTGCTCTTCTTTGTAAGGGTGGAACCTCATGCTTTGACACCGAGTTTTTAAAGTGGGTGGGACTAAAACAGAAATAGTGTACGGTCACTGGATGAGTTGAAGGGCATAAACTGCCTATTGCTGTTCTCATGTTTTTAAGCTATTTCTTATAAAGAAGGGTTCCGGGTGATAGAATGTACGTTATATTTCACTGGCAATATTTTTCTTTAAAAAACCCATAGAGTTATTAGGCATGAAAACAGGCCCTTCAGCCCCACTCGTCCGTGCCGACCAAGGTGTCTATCAGAGATAGTCCTATTTGCCTGTCTTGAGCCTACAGTATATCCCTCTAAACCTTTCCTATCCATGTTCCTGTCTAACTGTGCTTACTTTGGTAGTGTTACCTCTGAGCTTCCTGTCTTGGTGAGTAGGGTTTATTGTGGGTTGTGCTGCTCTTATCATCAGGGAAGCAGCATCCTGCCTGAGGCTCAGGATGTTGTTCAAACCACTGCAGCATGGAAGTACCTAGACGCTGGAGGTCAGGTGCTTGCACATCCGAACTCTCAATCACCTTTGGACTTGTCCATGGTGATTCCATACCATCATGACCAAATAGACAATGTATTGGCCACTTAGCTTTATGCCAGTCACAGCTACATGTCTTCTATTTTTAATCATCTTTTTCAAATATTTTAAGTTTGCTTTAATTAATTGGTTTCACTTTTGCTCAATGCTTCCGATCGTCAGAGGTATTTATTGGCGGCGCAGCGGTTGAGTTGCTGCCTTACAGCGCCAGACCAATGGTTCAATCCTGTCTACGGGTGCTTGTCTGAACGGAGTCTGTACGTTCTCTCCGTGATCTGTGTGGGTTTTCACCGAGATCTTCGGTTTCCTCCCAAAGACGTACAGGTTTGTAGGTTAATTGGCTTGGTATAAATGTAAATTGTCTTTAGTGTGTAGGATAGTTTTAGTGTGCGGGGATGGCCGGTCAGCACAGACTCAGTGGGCCAAAGGGCCTGTTTCTCTATCTCTAAACTAAATTAAACTAAAAGGCCACTTATACCCCATACTGTCAGAAAGCCATGAGGGTGGTGGATGGATGGGATCTGACGTTCCACCACCTGAGACCCAATCTCTGTTCACAGATTGCACTACATTGTGGGACAGTCACGGCAGCAATGCCTCACGGAGCCATGCAGCTGCAAGATGCAACTACAGGACTGCCATGGGGTTGGCAGAGGTGGAGTGAGGGGATGTGTACGTGAGGAGCAGTCTGCCTTAAGTATGATTCTAGCCATTTTTTTAAATGATGGAAGGCTCTCACTGGTCAGGACAGGGCGTCTGCCTTTCACAGAGTTATGCCTATAAATGGATTGAGTGCGTTTCAGATATTAGTGCAGACCCTTCCCAAGTCTCCACTGTCAAGGCAGAAACTCCAGTTCGGACCCTCAAAGTCAAGATCCCATTTAAAAAGCCAAAAACAGCACTAAAAGCAATAAAAAGTTAGGTGTACAAAATCGTGAGAAAAATAGATCAGGTAGACGCATAGAGCATCTTGCCTACAGTAGGGGAATCGAGAACCAGAGGACAGAGGTTTAAGGTGAGGGGGGAAAGATTTAATAGGAACCTGAGGGGTAATTTTTATGGGTGTATGGAACGAGCTGCCGGAGGAGGCAATTGAGGCAGGGACTATCGCAATGTTTAAGAAACATTTAGACAGGTACATGGATAGAACAGGTTTAGATGGATATGGGCCTGGTGGGACTAGTGTAGATAAGACATGTTGGCCAGTGTGGGCAAGTTGAGCTGAAGGGCCTGTTTCTAAACTGTAAGACTATGACTCTAAACAGTTCTAGTCTGAAGAATGTTGCCTGCTAGAGTTTGTAAGTCCAGCAAATGAAAAGCATTTTCGTCATTAAAATCCCAGCAGGTATGATGCTGATCTCTTGTTCCACCACATGGTGGAGTTGTGTGAGCTCAGAGCTCATATAGTATGTGGCAAGCCAATGAGAAACTGGTTGATGAATATTTTCTGAGAACAAAACTGAAACCCCAAAATGGGAACTGATGAATTTTTAAAATTAAGGCAAATAGAACACTGTGTGCTTTGTGAAGTCTAAAGAAGGGTCCCGACCAGGAACATCACCCATCCCTTTTCTCCATGGATTCTGCCTGACCGGCTGTGTTACTCCATCACTTTGTGTCTAGCTGTGGTATAAACCAGCATCTGCAGTTCTTGTTTCTTCAAGTGCTTTGTGATCCCCCTGGTGAGGTTAACTTTCTATAACAATGAGATCCCAGGAGGCAAATCTTCCCATTTATCTTCATAGTGCAGAATCTTAAAGGTGCCTAACATTTTCTTCCCAGTAGCTCAGATAGATTACAACTTGAACTACAACTCCTATTAATTTAAGCAGCAAGGTATAACATACATGGAACATAGTCCTTGGTCTGTAAGTCTGCAGGGAAGAGGTCTCGTACGATGTATCCATCATCCTCAGCTTTATCCAACCAACGTCCACATGGGAAGCGCAGTATTTGTCCAAGGGATGGAGCATCGATTTCCACCCAGTCTAAAAACCAGCCAGCACACCCTCCTGAAAGTACATATCACAGCAAAGGAGTTGGTGCTGACATTGGAATTGCATTCAACTGTACATCAAGAAAAAATGACACAAAGTAAAAGTAAAAGGGTCAGGGAGGAACTGTGGGGTGAGATACGGAGCAGAAGCAACAATACTAGGCATTGGAGCTGTTGGAAAGTAATTTGCAAATAATAGTAAAGGAGAAAGTAGTGTTAGTTGAAGTCTTGCTTCACTTTGCAAATCAAATGGAAATTTCACAGATTTGTCATCATTAGAAGTTTGTCTGAGCGCTTAAATTCTTGTTTGAAAGGAGACAAACCAAACAACTTGAATTTGTCTCCAAGAGGGCAACAAGAAATGCTTCTGTTTTTTAGCACAGGATTGTTACAGCACAGAGGATTTATGCTGGCTCCTAGCAGATAATCCAATGTATTCCACTCCCAGTTTTTTCTCTACCCCTGAACATTATTTTCCCTTGAGTCACTATCAAATTCCTTTTGAAAGCCCTGTTAGTATTTTAACCATTCTTACAGCAACTGAGGTCCAGATCAGGACAACTATCTGTGCAGAAAAGCTTTTTCCTCACATCTGTCTTGTATCTTTTGAACACAATTTTAAATCTGTGCCCTTTACTCCCTGAACCATCCACTAATGAGAACATTCTGTCGATTTACTCCATCCTAACCAGTCACAATCGTACACAAAGAAGAAGAATCTCAGCTTCTCCAGTCTAACATTAATCATAAAAACCTGTCTGATTCACCAAAGCCCTTCAGTGGAGGAAATATCTATCCTTATATGGTTTGATTTGGATGTGACAAGACCCATCCCCAAGGTTGAATCTAAAACATCCTTTGAATGGTCCAGCAGCCATTCAGTTGAAGAGCAATCGGGAAAAATCTATATAAAAAACACTCTGCGATGTTAGATCCAAAAACTAGTGAGGAAATGCATTTTACATACAGAAGGGGCAAAAATCTAGTATCATTGGTGTTGCTCCCATTGACTGGGCCACTGAGTGAACTTCCAGAAAGCGACTAGCCTGGTTGGAGTCCCTGCCTGTGTCCTCAAAACCTGTCCTCAGAACCACTTTCATGAGTCTTTTGCAAAGAACTTTTGTGCCGAATTTGCCCTTGAGAGATTAAAGAGATTGTCCTCCTTAGATGCAGGATGTGGAAAGGAAAGGGCTCCATGGACCTTGTGAATTCAGATTAATGTCCTATTTAGCATTTACCTTTCTATATGATCTCTGTTCCACTCAGTTTCTGTGAAAGGTTCCTGTATTTTGATGCCTGTCGGGAGGGGCTTACCATAGTTATCATGTCCTATTTGGATTTTTTTCAGTGCTCCAATGTCCACGGCCTCAATAGTAAACTCATCAATATTTCCTTTTTCAAATTTATTTTTATTATTTTTTGATGCCTTGAGATTAACAATTCCTAGGGAAAAAAATAGATTTATGTTAAAAAAAATCCCTGGATGTACTTTCATGTATTTGTGAAGCAATCTGCAGTCTGGCCGAATAACCCACAGAGCGACAGTTCAATTCCAGCAAGGCACGAATTTCATTGGGAGGTCACATTGGTGAGACCACATTTAGAATATTGTGTTCAGTTCTGGGCACCATGTTATAGGAAAGATATTGTCAAGCTTGAAAGGGTTCAGATAAGATTTACAAGGATGTTGCCAGGACTAGAGGGTGTGAGCTACAGGGAGAGGTTGAGTAGGCTGGGTCTCTATTCCATGGAGCGCAGGAGGATAAGGGGTGATCTTTTTGAGGTGTATAAGATCATGAGAGGAATAGAATGGGTAGATGCACAGAATCTTTTGCCCAGAGTAGGGGAATCGAGGACCAGAGGACATAGGTTCAAGGTGAAGGGGAAACAATTTAATCGGAATCTGAGGGGTAACGTTTTCACACAAAGGGTGGGTGTATGGAACAATCTGCCAGAGGAGGTAGTTGAGGCTGGGACTATCCCATCGTTCAAGAAACATTTAGACCAAGGTACATTAACATCAAGGTACATGGATAGGACAGGTTTGGAGAGATATGGACCAAGCGCAGGCAAGTGGGACTAGTGTAGCTGGGACATGTTGGCCGGTGTGGGCGAGTTGGGCCGAAGGGCCTGTTTCCACATGGTATCACTCTATGACTCTATGACTAAAACAGTTTAAATAAGTAAAGCTAATGAAAGTTGCGGGATAAGAGGAAGTTTCAGAGGTGTAAGATCTATTTCATGAGACTGATGAATTGCTGGCAGCATTAGCACAAAGATAGCAATACCCTCTCGCTTCTTTTCTACCGATCTACTTCCCAGGTTGATCCATGCTCCACCTGCACCGTGACCACAGGGCAATAATCAAAGACTAAACTTTCGCCACACACTATTAATTAGTGTGAAAACAATAATGCGGTGCTGAACTCCCATCTGCCACTTTGGCGACCATTGAACTATCTTCAATCAAACTTTATCTTTGCACTAAATGTTGTATCCTTTATCCGTTATCTGTGCACTGTGGACGGCTTGATTGTAATCCTGTATGCTTATAGTCCTTTCTTTGACTGGATAGCACGCAAACAAGAGCTTTTCACTGGAACTCGGTACATGTGACAATAAACTAAACTAACCTAAAAGTTCTAGCAGTGAAAGTAATAAAACACTGGGAATAATTAACTAAAACATTTATTGTTTATTTATTGTTTGTTGTTATAGTTTTTTCCTTTTCTCCAGAGATGCTGCCTGACCCGCTGAGTTACTCCAGCAATTTGTGTCTATCTATTGTTTTTTACAGTGACTTCCTATTTGAAGAGAATGTATTCCCTTTTATTCAATATATAATGGCCCTCTTTTCAACTTCTTCCTCTTATCTCACCTCGTTGAGCTGAGCGATAAGGTGGTAGAGTGTTGTGTATCATACTCTTGCTGGTGCTACTCTTCCGCTGCCGCTGCAATGTGTGTGAGCACGCCCCCTAGAGGGGAGAGACCTCTCGCTCTTCCCTGCTCTTCATTCCACCTGCAAGCTTACGTGGATACAACACTCATTTCTGGAAACATGTCCCACAGTTGGTTTTTACGAACAATCTTGATTGTTAAATTATGCCGTGAGCAGCCATCTTACCTGTGTCATCCTTCTCACCGAACAGGATAATGGACACATTGGCATCTGTTCCCGCGTTCTTTTTATCACCTGTTTTTATTCTCACATTGTAGGTGGTGGACTGGGCTGTTGGGAACATTTATACATCGGTTATTTTTGGAAAGTGCCACATTGGGAGAAACATTAACTGAAATCAGCCAGGCTTTGGTATAGGAAGGATCTGCAGATGCTGGTTTAAACCGAAGATAGACACAAAATGCTGGAGTAACTCAGCGGGACAGGCAGCATCTCTGGAGAGAGAAAGCATGGGTGATGTTTTGGGTCGAGACCCTTCTTCAGGTCTGAAGAAGGGTCTCGGCCCGAAATGTCACCCATTCTTTCTCTCCAGAGATGCTGCCTGTCCCGCTGAGTTACTCCAGCATTTTGTGTCTATCTCAGGCTTTGGAATATTTTGAATGCAAGGCTGGGTGTCAGTGTGCAACTTCCCAATATTATTAAACTATTCAAAGAATTACAGTGCATTTAAAAAAGCACCTTGCAGACCCTCAGGACATTTCAAAATACTTCACAGATATTTACGTTTGTTTCAAGAGTAGTTACTTTTAATTACAGTTGTTATTTTAGGCAGAACAATTCGATAAAACAACTTTAATGCCAAACTCTGGCAAATGAGACTAGCTTTGATGGAACATCTTGGTTGCATTGGACGAGTTGGGCTGAAGGCCCTGTTTCCGCGCTGTGTGACTCTATGACTCTATATAGTTATACAGGACGTTGGAGTTGTACAAGACTATTTTGTTGTACAAGACGTTGGAGAGGCCACATTTGCTGAATTGTGTTCAGTTTTGCTCACCCTGCTGTGAGAAGGATGCCGTTAAGCTGGAAATAGTGCAGAGAAGTTTTAGGAGGATGTTGCCAGGACTTGAGGGCCTGAGCTACAGGAAGAGGTTGGACAGGCTCGGACTTTATTCCTTGGAGCACAGGAGGCTGAGAGGTAATCATATAGCGGTGCATAAGATCATGAAGGGAACAGATAGGCGAATGCACAGTCTTTTACCCAGAATAGGGGAATCAAGAACTACAAGACAAGAAAGGTGAGGGAGGAAAGATAAGAACCTGAGGGGTTGCTTTTTCACACAGAAGATGGTGGGGATATGGAACAAGTTGCCAGAGGAGATAGTTGAGTCAGATAGTATAACAATATTTAAAAGACATTTGGACAGGTACATGGATAGGAGAGGTTTAGAGGGATATGGGTCAAACGCAGGCAGGTTGGACTAGCAGAGATTGGTCTTGGTCAGAATGGGCAAGTTGGGCAAAAGGGCTTTAAACAGAATATAATATCAATCTGTCTGTTTAGTTCTCCTATTCTTGCATCAAAGAGTGCTTTATTGTTTCTTAATATCAGTTTCATATCTAATCTGAAAAATGCATCTGACGGCAACACTTCCTCAGCCTCAGCCTTGATTATGCATTGAATTGTTCTGGGATAAAGGGGATGGCACCAGGGTAAGAAACAAGCCTGTAGAACAGGTAAGGAGTATTTGCTGAGCTGCATAATGTGCCAATAGTGGGTATTCATAACACTAACACATCGTGAGTCTGGACAAAGAGATGGTGACGTTTTGCACCTTTTTGTTCCAAGCCTAGCGTTGCCTGAGACTGTACATCTGTGTCCATATCACTTTTCAGGAAAGCCTCATCCACAGGAACGAGTTCTCTGGCAATCTGGCCATCATCCTCGTCAACAGCCAACCATCGTTCACAAGGGAAGAAGTACCTGGTAAAAGATTGTGTGATGGTGATTTTGTGATTGACAATAGACAATAGACAATAGGTGCAGGAGTAGGCCATTTGGCCCTTCGAGCCAGCACCGCCATTCAATGTAATCATGGCTGATCATGCACAATCAGTACCCTCGAAAGTATCCAGAGAACCTGCCTCCACCGCCCTCTGAGGCAGACAACTCTCTGTGTGAAAAAAGTGTTCCCTCATCTCCATTCTAAATGGCTTACCCCTATTCTTAAACTGTGGCCCCTGGTTCTGGACTCCCCCATCATCGGGAACATGTTTCCTGCCTCTAGCGTGTCCAAACCTTTAATAATCTTATATGGTTCAATAAGATCCCCTCTCATCCTTCTAAATTCCAGGGTATACAAGCCCACCGCTCCATTCTCTCAGTATATGACAGTCCCGCCATCCCGGGAATTAACCTTGTGAACCTACGATCACTCCCTCAATAGCAAGAATGTCCTTTCTCAAATTTGGAAACCAAAACTGGACACAATGCTCCAGGTGTGGCCTCACTAGGGTCCTGTACAACTGCAGAAGGACCTCTTTGCTCCTATACTCAACTCCTCTTGTTATGGAGGCCAACATGCCATTTGCTTTCTTCACTGCCTGCTGTACCTGCATGCCTACTTTCATTGACTGATAAACAAGGACCCCCAGATCCCATTGTACTTTTCACAACTTGACATCATTTAGATAATAATCTGCCTTCCTGTTTTTGCTACCTCACATTTATCCAAATTAAATTGTTGAAAGAGAATTAATATTTCAGATTGATGGCCATTGATGAGTTAACTTTGTTCCTATGTCAAGTGCTGACATATTCACAGCATTCCCTCTTCTTAATGAGGAAATTCTTCATCTGGTCATCTTCTCTGCAATAATTTTTAAAATAAGTATTTGCGTAGATTTTCAAAAGAATCCAGCAAATGAATAATATTTTGCTCTGCAAGTAACTTGCAAAATGCAACAGAAGAATGTAATTTGTTTGGTGTTTAACTTGCAAAGTTGAGAAAAAATTCTGGTTTAATATAAAATCTATAATTCCTCTCATTTGAAGACAATTAATACTCACGTGATGTCATCCTTTTCATCGACAATTTCCACTCTGTCCAGAAACCAAGCGGCGTACCCTCCTGCGTTATCATGGCGAATTCTGAGTTTCTTTAATGTTCCCAGATCAATGGCTTTGACCAAAAATATATCTTCCTACATTCAGAAACAAACTGCAGTTGTAGGATTTGAAGAAAACATTAGGAGCCTGGATAAGCAATAGCACGGACAAAGAGTTGGAAGATGGCCAAGGTCACCAGCATAATCAAGGACAAGTCGCACCCCAGCCACTCCATCTTCTCTCCTCTCCCATCGGGCAAAAGGTATAGAAGTGGGAAACCCCACACCTCCAGATTCAGGAACAGTTTCTTCCCAGCTGTTATTAGGCAACTAAACCAACTTGCCAACAACTAGAGAGCAGTCCTAAGCTACTATCTACCTCTTTGGAGAACTTCGGACTATCTTTGATCAGACTTTACTGGACTTTATCTTGCACTAAACGGTAATCACGCTATTCTCTTTATCATGTATCTGTACACGGTGGATGGCTCGATTGTAATCATGTATTGTCTATAGCACACAACAAGAGCTTTTCACCGTACCTCAGTACCAGGCACGTGCCGTGAGTAATTACTCAGGGTAGGCAGGCGGCTTTAAAAAAAAATCTTAAACCGCGCATGCGCAGATTGTTCTCTCATTAAAAATAAAAAATAAAAATAAGTAACAATTCAATTTGCCCAAGGCTTCTAAATCTCCTTTATTTTTTAATTACTGAATGGGTGGGGGATGGAGGATGAAGGCAGATGGAGAGATGGTGGGGAAAATGGGAGCACACCGGGACATTGAATCAGTAGTCATTTTATTGAATGAGAATACTAATTCAAGGGTCCAATTGGAGGGAGAGTTCCTTTCACAGCGTGTGGAGAGTCTGTGCCAGGGGTTAAAGTTGCGGGGAGGGCAGGAGTGTTGAGAAGGAGGGGGTCGGGGATCATATCAGACTCACTCACCGTTGCCGCAAAGTTCCGGGCACGGACAGCAGAACTGGCTGCCACTTCCGGGGAGGGAAGCAGCTCACATGACTGCGAGCGGCCGCCGGGACCCGACATCAGAACCGGCTTCTACTTCAGCACCTTCTGCCTTCACGCTCACCTCTGGCAGTGCTCTCAGTCTGAACACCTCTCACTTGCCACTCACCGGCCTGAGTGAGGCTGGCGAGCGGCAGGAGAGAGGTTTTCAGACGGAGAGCACTGCCAGAGGTGTGCGGGGACCGGCAGAATGGGCTGTCCGGTCCCGGTGGCCACTCGCAGCCACCCAAGCTACTTCACTCCTCCATGCCCGGAGCGTCGCAAGTGGGTTACTGGCCCCGATCCCCTCCTTCACAACGCTCCTGCCATCCCCGCAAATTTACCCCGGGCCAGACTCCCCAAACACTGTGAAAGGAGCTCTCCCCCCACCCCGGGAAATACAGTATTTAAAAACATAAAGCACCAAGAAATGTACTTACCACGTTATCGTTACCACGTATGAAATGTACTTACCACGTTACCACATTCATCCACTAGGGGCGCCGCATTGAAGGCAGCCTCTGCCTACAGTCTGTTCGTTTTTCAATCTTTTTTTTATTTTTAGTCAGCTTTAAAGTTTGTTTTTGGGATTCCTTTAACTTTTCTATGTGGGGGAGGGGGATAGGGTAAGGGGGAAACTGTTTCCCAGTCGTTTCCTGGCGAGGACGCGACTATTTCTCCGTGTCGCGTCCTCGCCCCCCTCCTCGTGGCCTACCACCTGGATTGAAGCGGCCTTTCCTGCCGGGGACTGGACCAGAGCTTCAACAGCAGCGGCGCAGCGCTGGAGTCACCGCGGAGTGGAGCGGGCGATGCCTCACCTGGATCGCCGTTTGGAGCTCCGGAGCATTGGGCCGCTGCTCCAACACCACGGAGCTGTGGTTTGGGAGAGCTTCCAACGCGGCCGGCGCTGTCTTC
The DNA here is from genome assembly GCA_038087875.1 of Malacoraja senta. Taxonomy (NCBI): domain Eukaryota; kingdom Metazoa; phylum Chordata; class Chondrichthyes; order Rajiformes; family Rajidae; genus Malacoraja; species Malacoraja senta. The sequence continues at coordinate 378,402,955 of CM075977.1, read as the reverse complement.
AACTTTGCGGAGACCTGGGGCCATTTGCCGAGGGCCGCCAGCATTGAATCTCCGCCCGGCGCGGCCTGTGGACTTCGGGAGCCACGGACTCTGGTAGGAGGTGGCCGTTTCGGATGTCCAAGCTGCGGAGGATGCCCTCCAGTCCCGACGTCGGACTTCCATCACCCCGGCGAGCGGGCGTGAACATCGGGTTGCCCGTAGTGGCGACGGCGGGGGTTCGGGAGCCCCCTGACCACGGGAGGACAACAGAGGAGGATGACTGAATTTTGGAGCCTTCCCTCACAGTGGGGAAACTTTGATTCCGCTGTGTGGGGATGTCTGTGTTAGAAGCTATCGTGTTCTGTGCTCTTTATTATTCGTATGGCTGTAAGGCGACCACACATTTCACTGTACCAATTGGTACATGTGACAAATAAATGTATCTTGTATCTTGTATCTTGTATCGGTACACAAACTCCATTCTTCTCTCTTTGCTTCCTAACATACCCTTCAGATAATGGCAATCCATATTTGAAAAACCCGGCAATAAACTTGCGCTGCGCATGCGCAGTACATCAAAGGCAGAAATTCAGCTGCCTTCAGCTCCCCTTGAAATTGACAGCTTCCAGCAGCGCTGACGGCACGTGGGCTGCACAGACCTTCCCGTGTTACAAGTGCTGCGGTTGAAAGGCACGGAGAATTATGCCCACCTAAGAGATCGATCTCTTAGATAGGCATAATTCTCCCATGCCTTTACTATTTATATTTAATGATTACCATGTCATAATTTTAGTCAGGGTAGGCAGTGCCTGCTCAGTACATGTGACAATAAACTAAACTAAACTCAAACTAAACACAGGCCATTTAAAAATTGAGTTGAGAATGAGTTGAGAATGAGAGAATAAGGAGACAGAACAGAGCAAAGAATAAAGGGACTCCTCCACTGAAGAGTATCAATAAAAGACTGCCATTTCCTCCTCACCACCAGCCATCCAGCCACACGTGGTAGAGTAGAGCATCAGTTCGTGCTGCTGCTGCACAGAGATGTGGGTTCAATCCTGACCTTGGATGGTGTCTCTGTGGAGTTTGCATGTTTTCTCTGTGAACACACAGATTTTCCTGGATGCCTAAGTTATGAAGGTGTGCTGATGTTATTTGTCTGCTGTGCATTTCCCCTTTAAAGTAACTGAGTAAAAGGAGAATTAGGGGGAACGTGAAAGGTTTGTGGGGAAGAATAGGTTTCAGAAAAATAAATGGGGGGAAATGTGATTGAAGGGATGCTTTCAGAGTTGGTATGGACTAGATGGACTGAATGGTCAACTTTTATGTTGTAAAATATATTAAAAATATGAGAGCATGTTCATTTTTTAGAGTGAGAAAGCAGGAACGGGGTACTGATTTTAGATGATCAGCCATGATCATATTGAATGGCAGTGCTAGGTCGAAGGGCCGAATGGCCTACTCCTGCACCTATTTTCTATGTTTATGATCTTTTTGTAGACATTTAATCAAACATATTGCTGGGACATTAGGATGCAGTGCTGAACAATACGACTGCAGCTGGCTGCCTGCTCAAAGGCTAGTTTACTCACAATGGTCAGCAAATCTTAAAAGCCCTGTTGACAGCTGGAATGAAATGAAGCATTAAGGATGGGACCAATTCTAGGTGTTGACCTATGTTTGGATATTTAAATAGCCTATGCTCTGACAGGTTAAGAAGCATCAGTTGATTTGCTTCATGACAAATCCACAGATGGCAATGACCTCACGGTGATTTGCCTAAGTTCTTGGTCATTGTGGAGCAAGGAGCCTGTTCCTGTGTAGAAACAAGGAACAGCAAATGCTGGTTTACCAAGGAAAGACACAAAATGCTGGAGTAACTCAATGGGTCAGACAGCAGATCTGGAGAATATGGATAGGTGATAGGTTACAGGTCAGGACTCTTCCTCAGACTGATTGCAGGGGTGAGGAGAAGATTAGAACAGTAGGACAAAGCATGGCAGGCCATAAGTGAACTCAGGTGAGCGGGAAGTTTTGATAGGCAGATATTTAGAGATACAGCATGGAAACCGGCCCTTCGGCCCATCGGGTTCGTGCCAACCAATAATCGCCCGTACACTAGTTTGATGTTATCCCAGTTTCACATCCTACACACTTGGGACAATTTACAGAAGTCAATTAACCTACAATCCATTCCATCTTTGGAATGTGGGAAGAAACCAGAGCACCGGGGAAATCCCACGCGGTCACTGGCAGAATGTACAAACTCTGTACAGACAGCATCCGTAGCCAGGATCGAACCCGGGTCTCTGGCACTGTTAGGCAGCAACTCTACTGCTGCGCCACCCCAAATGGTTGGACAAAGGCCAGAGATGAACACACACAAAGTTGCAGATTGTGAAGAGAGTTGCAAATTGTGAAGCTAGAGCATTGATGAGGTGCAAATTGTGTACAGTTGGGTTGTAAGCTATCCAAGCGGAATACTGGAACACTGATCCTGTGTTGTACTGTTCTATCAGTTGGAGATCTAGAGAGTGTTGCAATATGCAGTCAAATTAATACTCACTCAACAACGTATACAACTGGTGACAGTTACTGGCTGGTAGAACTCATCACAAGGAAATTAAGTAACCAAATCTGTCCATCTTGGTTAACTCAGTTAACGCTGAATTGACTTGAATCTATCCTGGAGCCTTACTTGTCCATTATTTTAATGTTAGACCGTGCGCCAGGGGACCTACGCAAGGATTTTGTTTGTTGATTTTAGCTCTGCATTCAACATCATTGTGCCAGAGCTACTACACTCCAAACGCTCCAAGTTGACTGCGCCAGAAACCCTCTGTCAGTGGATCACCAACTTCCTGACAGACTGGAAGCAGCATGTGAGGCTGGGAAAACACATCTCGGACCCGCAGACTCTCAGCATAGGAGCACCGCAAGGCTATGTACTCTCTCCTCTCCTTTACTCTCTCTACGCCAACGACTGCACCTCCACAGACTCCTCTGTTAAGCTTCTCAAGTTTGCGGACGACACAACCCTGATTGGACTGATCCAGGATGGGGAGGAATTTCCCTACAGACAGGAAGTGACACAGCTGGCATCCTGGTGCCATCATAACAACCTGGAGGTCAATGCTCTTAAGACAGTGGAATTGATAGTAGACGTTAGGAGAGCTCCCCCTCCCCTCACCCTCAACAACACCACAGTCACATCTGTGGAGTCTTTTAAGTTCCTGGGAACCATCATCTCCAAGGACCTTAAGTGGGAGGCCACCATCAACTCAACAGTCAAAAAGGCCCAACAGCTGAGAAAACACAATCTGCCACAGGCAATGATGGTCCAGTTTTATACCGCCATCTTGGAGTCTGTCCTCACCTTCTCCATCATGGTCTGGTTTGGCTCAGCCACCAAGCACGACATCCGGAGGCTGCAGCGAATCGTCCGATCTGCTGAGAAGGTTGTTGGCTGCAACCTTCCCCCCATTGATGAACTGTACACTGCAAGGGCCAGGAAGCGAGCGGGTAAGATCATTTCTGACCCCTCTCACCCTGGCCACAAACTCTTTGAAGCACTTATATTTCATACACGTCTAAACTATAATGTTTTATTATTAATGTTTGATGTTTATGTGTCATTCTTAAGTGTTACTGTGTGTCGTGTTTTTACTTGCGAGCGGAGCACCAAGGCAAATTCCTTGTTTGTGTACATACTTGGCCAATACACTTATTCATTCATTCATTACTTCTGAGCATTAACTAAAGACAATAAGACAATCATTTCTACTCCGCGATTTTTTCTACCTGTCCTTTTTCAAATTTGTTGAGGTGGTTTGACTTCTTGAGGTGTCGTTCTCCTGTGTCTGTTGTCTCACCGTAAATGTTAACAAAGACGTTGGCATCTGTTCCCGCACCCATGACGTGCCCAGTAAACACATGGACTGTGTAGGTGTTCTCTGTAAATGGAAAGACTTTGAAGCAAAATCTGTCAAGATCACTGACACACAATAATTGAAACAGAAAATGTTGGAAACGCTCAGGAAGTCGGGCGGCATCTGTGGGGAGAGAAACAGGCTCAATGTGTCAGATGAGAGAACCTTCGTACAACTAAGAAAGAGGGAAAATAAGGAGGAGAAACAAGACCCTGCAGATACCTGAATCTTGAGCAAAGTGCAAAAGTGCTGGAGGAATTCAACTGGTCAAGTGGCATCTTTGGAGCAAATGGACGGTCGAGGTTTTGGATCAGAATCCTTCTTCAGACTAATTAGAGTGGGGGGGGGGGGGAGTGGGTGGGTGGGGAGAGAAAGCAGGAAAAGAGTGATGCGGCAGGACAAAGAGAGAGAATAAGTACGTTTTAATCTCCAGAGAGGAAGGGGAATGACTTTTCATTTTTATTTTCATTTACTGAGAAAATGGGAGTTATAAAAATACCATTCTCTTGAATTAACTTGGGAAATATTGATCCATATGGAAAGGCAAATTTGGCTTAATGTGTGTGTCAGGAAACTGCTAAGCTTTAGTAGAAAGTCACTGGCCATTGAGCTTGTCACCATACAGAAGGTTGGTTAAAGATGTACAGTGCAGGCCAACAGAGAAAAGGGGATTCATTAGTTTTCCAGATCTGGAGAGGGAGACTATGGAATCTGGATGGGCTGTCTGCAGTTAGCGACCATGGGACTGCTGCAGTTAGCGACAGGCCACACTCACAGCTCTGGCTACAGTGCAATTGTGACCCCCACATCTCAAAGCTTTCTTTTGTATTCTATCCAAACAGATCAGATATAACATACATGAATATAATTGGTCAAACTCAAGTACAATTGATAGAGCAAAGGGGAAGATAGAGAGTGCAGAATATAGTTCTCAACATTGAAAAACCTCAGTTCCACAGACAAAGTCCAATGTCCATGATGGGGTAGGGGTGAATTGGACAGTAAAGTCAGAGAGTGATACAGCGTGGAAACATGCACTTCGGCCCAACTTGTCCACGCCGACCAACATACCCCATCTCCACTATTCCCACCTGCCTGCTTTTGGCCCATATCCCTCTCACCCTATCCTACCCATGTACCTGTCTAAAGTTCATTGGACAATAGACAATAGACAATAGGTGCAGGAGTAGGCCATTCGAGCCAGCACCACCATTCAATGTGATCATGGCTGATCATCCCCAATCAGTACCCCGTTCCTGCCTTCTCCCCATATCCCCTGACTCCGCTATCTTTAAGAGCCCGATCTAGCTCACACTTGAAAGTGTCCAGAGAACTGGCCTCCACCGCCCTCTTAGCTAAGGGAGATACGTTTAGATAATGATTTACCTAAATCATGCTACACAAAATCACAAAATTTGCCCTTTGAAAATGTGTGCGCCCAACATACACCAGACCTAAGTATGCACTAAATATTGAAGTGAGACCAGGGCTCTATTAGAGGTGGACAGCTCATGGAGTGCACAGTGTCACCATTGATTAGCCAGGAAATGAACTGCATCTAATGCCTGCCCATGGACCACCCTACCGTGTTTTGTTTATGTTCATAAGTCCTAGGAGCAGAATTAGGCCATTCGGCCCAACAAGTCTATTCCATCATTCAATCATGGCTGATCTACCTTTTCTTCTCAACCCCATTCTCCTGCCTTCTTCCCATAACCCTTAACACCCTTACTAATCAAGAATCTATCAATCTCTGTCTTAAAAATATCAATTGACGGCCTCCACAGCCTTCTGTGGCAATGAATTCCACAGATTCACCACCCTCTGACTGAAGAAATTCCTCCTCATCTCCTTTCTAAAGGTAGGCCCTTTTATTATGAGGCTATGGCCTCTGGCCCTAGATTCTCCCACTAGTGGAAACATCCTCTCCATTTCCCTCTATACAGGCCTTTCACTATTTTAATACGTTTCGAGGAGGTCCCCTCTCATACTTCTAAACTCTAGCGAGTACAGGCCCAGTGCTATCAAACGCTCATCATATGTTAACCTAATCATTCCTGGGATCATTCTCGTAAACCTCCATTGGGCCCTCTCCAAAGCCAGCCCTCCTTACTACCAATTCAATCACCGGGTGGAGCCAGCAATGGCTGCTTTGCCAACAGTCTGTCTGTCCCTTCCTTCTATGTTGTTTGTTTGTATGTATTGAATGTATGTTTTTAGTGTTCTTTAGCTTGTATTACGTATGTGGGGGGTAGGTCTGGGGGAAACTTTTTCTAACTTCTTGCCTCGACAGAGATACGATTATTTTCCGTATCGTATCTCCGCCCACACTGCGGCCTAACATCGAGGAGTTGGCGGCCTTTGCTGGAGACCGACTTCGAGAGCTCCAACCGCAAGAGCCTGCGGGACTTACCATCGCGGGGCTCGCGATCCCTTTGCCAGTGATCGACCTCTGAGCTCCAACCGCGGGAGCCTGTGGACTTTAACATCGTGGAGCTCGCGGTCTCTGGTTAGAGTCCGACTTCGGGAACTCCAAGCCGCAGGAGCTTCGACCACCCCAACGCGGGGGCTTTGATCGCCCCGACGTGGGAACATCGATCGCCCCGACGCGGGAGCTTCAATTGCCCCGACAGGGGGGTTTCGACCGCCGGCTGCGGGAGCTTCGATCGCCCCGACGGATGGTTCGACTGCCCTTGACTGCGGGAGAATAAAGATTAGTCTTGATTTCCTTCCATCACAGTGAGGAACGTAGGGAATCCGCTGTGGTAGATGTTTATGTTGACTTTTATGTAGTTGTGTGTCTTGTTGCTTTTTTTTAGTATGGCTATATGGTAATTCGAATTTCACTGTACCTTAATTGGTACATGTGACAATAAACTGACCTTGAAACCTTGCATTTGCAAATGAACTGTTTGGGAATCCTGCACCAGCACTCCGAGTCCCTTTGCACCTCTGATTTATGAATTCTCTTCCCATTTAGAAAATACTGCACACTTTTATTCCTACCACCACCATGCAAGACTCCACACTTTGCTATGCTGTATTCCATCTGCCGCTTCTTTGCCCATCCCCCCAACCTGTCCAAGTCCTTCTGCAGAGACCTTGCTTTCTCTACACTTCCTGCACCTCCACCTATCTTCGTATCATATTCCTGTCATATCATTACAGGCATGGAGTTGTATGTGCAACATAGAAACAGGCCCCTTGGCCCACCATGATTATGTCGACCACCATGCTATGTTAATCCTACTTGTAGGTATGTTACAAAACTTACCTTCAGTCGCGCTGTAATTCTGCCACTGGCCGTGTGCGCGATTTTGGCGCCTTTAAGGGGGGGGCGGGGTTAAAACGCGGGTTTCTCCCTTGTCCTGGAAATATTTTGTTGGAGTACAAAACTTCGCTGACAAAATCGTTCCTACCGGCGATTTGTGAATTTTTTTTTTAAATTAAATCGTCAATGTCAGCGCTAGAGTCATTTTAAAAGCAGCTCCTGAAGCGTCAACGCCAATAACGGGGACGGATTTCACACAATGGACAGGTAAACAAAAGTGCTTTCTTTAAATGTATAAAAGTGCTTCTTAAGAAGCCTTTAATTCACATTTTGTCATGCGACACGGTGATTTTATTCCCCGAATTAACGGCAGTATTTTTCATGCCAATACGGGGTTAAATTCACCGCAAATGAACGTTCCAAAAGATCGCGTTCCAGCAAATCCTCACTCGCAAGATGAATTAAATCCCCATTAATTTACAGGTATTAAACATTCAATTTCTTCCATTTGGCCTGTAAATTCATGAAAATTAGATTTAAAAATTATGTTATATTGTGAATTATTGTGTGAATGTTATTTGGACACTTAGGCTATTTAAAAATGTTAATCTATTCTTAAGAAATTGATAGATGTTTAGATCTAGTAATTGAATTTTGTAATTAGCTACAATTAGGTAACTAACTAATTATATGCTTTACTTTCATGTCTTCGAAGTAAGATTGTTTCATATTTGTTTCAGAATGCTTCAATCTATAATACCTGAAAATTTCTTTCAGTTACCATAATTTTTAAGAAAGTTATGGGCTTTTAACTGTCCTCGATCACAGCTTTTGTGTTAAGTCAATGGAAAAGCAATAGGGAACTAGATGCTAATTTCTGAGTATGATAATGGCCATAACTTTTTTAATACTGAAGATATGAAAGTGAATTAAGTGTCAAATTAAACTTCTTTTTATGCTTTATCTGATGGGATAAATTGCAGACTTTATTTTTTAAATCTCAAAATTTTGTAACATTGCTACTACTTGCCTGCATTAATAGAGCCATGAAGTCTATTCTACCACACAAATGCAGAGCCTTCTGCTCCATGGTTCTCCCAGTGGACTTACTAAGTAGTGACAAAGTGCCCAAATTTCTACCCACCTTCAAGGTCATCGGCTTCTTCAGGAAGGAACTCCACCACCAGCTGCCGGTCTCCCTCATCACTGGCTAGCCAGCGCTGACAGTTGAAGGTGTAGATCTCCACCACTTCCTCCTGCTTGGCATCAGCATCCTCCTCGGCTTTCTTCTTCTTTTTCTTCTTCTTTTTGTCATCTTCCACGGTCCTGGCGCTCAGTCGACTGATTTTGACCGAATCCAGGAACCAGCCCGGAGCCAAGCCGGACCCATCATGGCCGATGCGGAGTTTGATCAGTCTGCCGACATCCAGGGCTTCGATCTACGCACATAAGAAACACACGTTTTACAACAATTCACAGACGCAAGAAACAGCGTCAAGGGGAGCAATCAGAAAAGTTGTGGAAGCTCGTGGAGGGGTGTGCTCCTTCAGCAGGAAGTTGGGGATTGGGGACGATCCATTGTCCCTGATGATGGCACTTGCAGGAAATGTATCCAGCTTCAACTGTTGGCAGATCGCCTGGAGCAGGTGAAACTGGAGAAAGTGGGAGACAGTACATTTACTGAGCTGTTCACTCCACAGCCATAGAAAGTGGGTCGGTTATCAAATAATAACAAGATGGAATTATAGGAAGTAGATTGAGAACTTCATAACCTGGTGCTATGACAACAACTGCTCCCTCAATGTCAGCAAGACAAGGGAGACTGTGATCGACTTCAGGAAGCGAAGCGGTACACTTACCCATACATTGATGGCGTCGAAGTGGAGAGGGTTGAATGCTTCAAGTTCCTAAGAGTAAATATCACTAGCAACTTGTACTGGACCTGCCATATCGAAGCAATGGCCACGAAAGCACACCAACATCTCTGCCTCCTTAGAAGGCTTAGGAAGTTCAGTATGTCCCCATCAACACCTACCAACTTCTAAAGATGTGGCGGAAGAAGCATTTTATCCAGATGCATCACAGCATGGTTTGGGATCAGCTCCATCTAAGTCCGCAAGAGATTGCAGAGAATTGTGGATACAGCCCAGACCATCATGCAAACCAACCTCCCTTCCATTGACTCCAACTTCACTTCACGGTGCCTCGGCAAGGCCACCAGCATAATCAAGGATGAATCTCACCCTAGATACTCCCTCTTCTCCCCTCACCCATCAGGAAAGAGGTACAGAAGTGTGATAACACACACCTCCAGATTCAGGGACAGTTTCTTCCCAGCTGTTATCAGGCAACTGAACCATCCTATCACCAGCTAGAGAGCGGTCCTAACCTACTATCTACCTCATTGTAGACCATCAGACGATTTTTAAATTGGACTTTACTGGACTTTATCTTGCACTAAACTTTATTCCATTTATCCTGTATCTGTACACTATGGATGGCTTGATTGCAATCATATGTAGTCTTTCTGCTGCCAACAAAGAAAAGCTTTTCCTTGTACCTCAGTATACATGACAACAATAAACTAAACTAATCATCAATTAGTGATAGAGGAGGAGGGGCCATCTTGAGGAACGGCTGCCAAACAGCAGCCGTCCGTTAATTGTACTTTTTTCCAAGTTTTTTAGTTTTCTTTAAGTCTCTGTTTTTTCTTTATTTTGCCTTTTGATGTGGGGGGATCAAGGAGGAATCACTTCCTGGTCGGTGAGGCAGCCTTCTCTCTGGCTGCCCAGTCGACCCGTCCTCGCGGCCTACCAGCGGGCGTGGAGCGGCGTGGAGCGGCGTTTCCTGGCGGGGACCGCACAGCACCCTCAGCTTAGGTGGCGGCACGGCGCTGGAGCGCTATTGCGCAGCGGAGCGGGCAATGCCTTGCCTGGGTCGCCGCGCTGGACCGACGCGCTGGAGCTCCGGTGAGCTCAACACCTCCGGGCTGCGGGACTGTGGAGCGACCATCCGCGGGCGGCGGCGCCGACTCCAACATCGGGAGCCTTGAGCTCCAAATCGGCGCGGCCCTGTCGGCTTCAGGTGCTGCGGACGCCTGCGGGAATTCGGCCGTTCCAGCCGTAATTGCGGCCTCCGGTAAGGGATGCGGCCGTTCCAGGTGGCCCAGCTGTTGGAGGACTCTCCCGACGCCGGGGCTACATCACCCGGCGAGAACGGCCAGGATCATCGGGCCTCCGTAGAGGCTTCATTTGCCCTGACATTTTTTTGGGTGAACTGGGGCTGGGGACTGGACATTGTGCCTTCCACCACAGTGGAAATCATTGTGGGGGGATGATTTTTGTATGTAATTGTTTGTAATTGTATTTGTTAGTCTGTGTTCAAGATGGCGGTCGGAGGGGAGAGTGGACGCTGGCGCGGTTTCGCTGCCGCTGCTCTCTCCTCGAATTGTGCTTCTGATTTTCTTTTTTGTGTTTTTGGAAGGAATTCTGTCCCTGATTTGTGTATTGGTCTTTATAACTTTTTTTTTAAATTCTGATTATATGTTTCCTATAAATCTCTGTAAGGTGTCCTTGAGACCTCGGTATAAGGCGCCCGTAAATAAAATTCATTATTATTATTATTATCAACAATTTGGGCTGCAGTACAATTGACTTCTCAATGCAAGTTATTAATATAAATTGTTGACAAATGATCTGTCCACGGCACTGATTCCTGTAACGCCCACGGTTTACAAATTGCCAACACCAAAATGAACCATGACTTCTGACTCTCTGTGGGGTGAAATCCCCAATCTGTGATTATGTATCACCCTCCATACCCATGTGCTCTGATCTTGCTCAGTAACCTTTGTTGTGGCACCTTATCAAATGTAGTCTGGAAGTCCAAATGGGACATTCTTTGGAAAGTGAACCAAAATGTCACACACGTGACCAGATGGCATCAATGAAAGTAATACATTAAAAAATTATTGTAAGAGATTAATCTTATTCATTGCTATTTTCCTACCTACAAAACTATAATGCATGTCTGTTAAAGATATGAACATTCTAGCTTTTTAAAATTCACAGAGTTTGTAAGATAAAAGTGAGTTATGAAAAAAATGCTTCCGCGTGAGGCCACACAAGTGACCAGTCATATTTGACCTCTGGCCCTAAACAAACATTGTCAGCATAACATAAAAATTTCACTTGATTAACTTCGGAAAAAAATATGAATCATATATACAGTACAAAACAATATACCTCTGATGCTTTCAGAATTAGAAGAGATGTATTCCACAATTTTTCATATTTTTGGTCACACACGTGTCTAAGAATGGGCCACATACGCCATTATTCCCCTTGATTCACACAATTTGCTACAGCCTCAAGCAACTCAAGCAGATTTGGCAAACACGATTTTCCTTTCATAAAAAGCACGTTGACCCTGCGTGATTGATTGCCTTGTGATTTTCTAAAAACCTTCCTATTATTTTCTTCAGAAGGGTTTCCAGGATTTTCCTAATCATAGATGTTGGATTAAATGGCCTATAATCTCCTGTTTTCTGCTTCTCAGTGTACCAATCTTGGGTCTTTTCATTTGTTCTTGCTTTCCCCCCCCCCCCCAAATTTCCATATACCATCAGTCAGAGTCAAGCTCTCCTGTGTTAAAGTGATTTGTGAAAGGATCAAAGGCAATGGGTGGGAAAATGTTTCTTCACAACCAAAGATTAGCATTGGAAATGTATCATTTGACAATGGAGGTGGATTTGGTTATGGCTTTCTGGAAGGGAATTAGATCAATATCTGAAAGAAAAATAAATCTAGGGCTATGGGAGAGGGTTGCACTATTCATGCATGGATCCAGCATGGACATAAGGCAGTTAACATTTTTTTCTGTTACCATTCTATGGTTCTATGAAATGCATGTGACATGCGTGTCTCATGATGCTACATAAGACTTAGGCTTCACATGCGTGTCTCGTTAGGCTTCCTACAAACAGGTTCTGGGATGATTTAAGGCACTACGTCTGAATACTGATATAAACTATACAGTAGTGCCTCCAGTACCATCTTTATTTGCAGCTGCTCACTCCTTCTGAATAGGAAGAGCATGCAACAATATCATTTTGATGGTAATGAGCTTCAAGTCGCAGGTCCTAGTCCTGCTTGACTTAATATCCCCACTTTCCTCCCCACTCGATAAAACTCCTCCAGTAACTGTCCTTCAGCCTTGTCTGTATCCAAGCCTACCTTAAACATTTCTGTTTCTCTTCGGACAAAGTTGTTCGAGCGGCTTTGGAGGCGGATTACTTCCGTTTTTCCTAATTTTCCGTAAATCTGGATGAAGACTTTAGCATCAGTGCCAGCTCCAACGACATCACCTGTGCGCACCTCCACTTCATAGTTGACCACTGGCCAGAGACACAAGTGAATTGGAATAAGACACACTAATGGTCCATACTGAATTGGACTTAACAGTGCATGGCAAGACAGCCCTTAATAATGTTCGCACAAGGGGGTATATCCACTGATTTCGTTGCACGTCGCTGTACCACAATTTTCTCATTTATATTCCCTCATAGTTTCTTATATGACATTATAGATGCCAATTTGCCCCATTGTGATAATGCTGGCTCGCAGAAAAATCCCATTCCACCAACTATTTCTCAATAGCCCAGTCTCTCTCACGTGCACACCATTGACTGCAATAGAAAGCATACACAGCTTAGTTTGGGTTGCATCACAGCTTAGTTTGGGAATAGCTTTGCGCAAGACTGCAAGAAATTGCAGTGAGTGGGGGATGGAGCCCAATCCATCACACAGATCAGACATCCCATCACTGACTCCATCTACTCTTCACATGGCCTTGGAAGAGTAGCCAACATAATCAAAGTCTTGTCCCATCCTAGTCATTCCTATTCCCATTGGGCAAAAGGTACAGAAGCTTGAATGGATGCTCCACCTTTCTCAGGAACAGCTTCTTTCTCACGTTTATCAGGCTTCTGAATGAATACTCCATAGGCTTGGATACTGTCCAAATCATCTCCACCCCATTGCAGACATTGGACTTTGTCTATTGAACCATTGCAGTATTGCTGTATTCTGCACTCTGTTCTTCCCCTTTATCTATTGTAATTTAGTTTGATTATTGTAATTATGTACAGTTATGTACAGTTGATTCGATTGGATAGCATGCGAACTAAAGCTTCTCACTGTGCCTCAGTACACATGACAATAGTGAACATAAATAGTAAAGTGGCCAATTAACCTACCAGGTGAGGACATGGAAGGAAACTGGACCATCTGGGGGAAACCCATGTGGTCACAGAAAGTATGTGCAAACTCCACATGGACAGCAGCAGAGTCATAATTGAAATGGGATTGGTGGGGCTGTGAGGCTAGCACTGAACAACTGGAGTTACAATAATCTTCACACGTCTGTTTTACATAATCCCCTTGAGCATAACTCACTAAATGTTTCTTCCAATAGTACATATGTCTGGTCCAAAATCACTAAGTTATAACCAAGACTGAACACAAGCAGACATTCGATTGATTGCAGGACAATTTCATATAAATGAAAGACCACCTCTCACCCCTTTCTTCGTTTGTTTGTTTTTAGTCTGTTTTATTTGTATCTTTAGTATTGTATTATGTGGGGGGTGCGGGAGGGAGGGGAACTTTTTTTATCTCCTCCCTCGACGGCGATGCGACTTTTTCCGTATCGTATCTCCGTCCACACTGAGGCCTAACATCGTGGAGCTGGCGGTCCCTTTGTTAGGGATCGACCTCGGGAGCTCCAACCGCAGGAGCTTCGACCGCCCCGATCGCGGGAGCCTCGATTGCACCATTGATCGCCGACTGCGGGGGGCTTCGATCGCCCCGACTGCTGATGTTTCGATCACCCCGACCATGGGAGAAAAGGAGGAAGAAGGTAAAAGTTATTTACTTTCCATCACAGTGAGGAATGTGAGGTCGACGAAAAACAAGATGGACGTGTTGCCTGCGCTGGTGGGGACTCGGAGGGAGTTCAGTGATCTCGGTGTTTGCGTCGCATCACAGTGAAGGAGCGTGTGTGTGGCCCGGACATTGAACTGATGGCTGTGGGTCTCCGCTTATGGTGTGTGCCTTGGGGATTCTCACACGCCGCTGTGGTGGCTGTTTATGTTTAATCATTATGTAGTTTTATATCTTGTTGCGTATTGCTATGACTGTATGGTAAATCAAATTTCACTGTACCTCGGTACATGTGACAATAAAGGACCATTGAACCATTGAAGCATTGAAGTGTTGTAACAATAACCATTGACTAAAACCCCAACAGATGCTGGGTGCACCTCAAGAGGATTTCTAAAATTTGAGAAGCTCTGGAAGTGTCCAAAGATTCTGTGTAATATTTGTTTTGCTGCTGTCACATTGTTGATTTATGAGGAAATCCGGGCTTCAGACCTCTGGGAGATGAATGGTAGATATCCTTACAGGAAAATATTAGTTATGAAATAGTTAAAAAGGTTGATTTGGAGCACCGAGAATCAAATCAAATGAGAGATACAGGTGTAAGTTAAAAGATAAATTAATGACTAATGCCAGATTGGAAGTGATCATTCAAGCAGTGATGAAGAACTGATGGTGGAGATGCAATGGCAAAGATTTCAAGACCACATGGATGAACTCCAAAAAAATTTCATCCCTGTCTGACGAAAAAATAAAACGGGGAAGGCAGCTCAACTGTGGCTAATGAGGCAATCAAGGATAGTGTTAAATCCAAGGAAGAGGCATATAAATTGGCCAGAGGAAGCAGCAAACCAGAGGACTGGGAGAAATTTAGAATTCAACAGAGAAGGACAAAGGGGTTAATTAAGAGGGGGAATAAAAGAGCATGAAAGAAAGCTTGCAAGGAATATAATAAGTAACTGTAAAAGCTTCAGATATGTAAAAAGGAAAAGATTAGTGAAGACAAATGTAGGTCCCTTACAATCAGAGACAGGTGAATTTATAATGGGAACCAAGGAAATGGCAGAACCGTTAAACGAGTACTTTGGTTCTGTCTTCACTAAGGAAGACAAATAATCTCCCAGAAATACTAGGGGACCGAGGATCTAGTGGGAGGAAGGAACTGAAGGGAATCCACAATAGTCAGGAAATGGTGTTAGGTAAACAGTTGGGACTGAAGGCAGATAAATCCCCAGGGCCTGATGGTCTGCATCCCAGAGTACTCAAGGAGGTGGCCCTAGAAATTGTGAATGCATTGGTGATCATTTTCCAGTGCTCTATAGACTCTGGATCAGTTCCTGTGGACTGGAAGGTAGCCAATGTAACACAATTTTTTAAGAAAGGAGGGAGAAAGAAAACTGAGAATTATACATCAGTTATGGGTCTGTCCCACTTAGGCAACTTTTTAGGCGACTGCAGGAGACTATGCAGTCGCTACCTAGTCGCCACATATTCGCGGGTGGTTGCCGGGGAGTCGCCTTCATCGTCGCTTCATTCTGGCAATTAGTCGCGGCCTCATTATGGTCGCCGTGATTTTTTCAACATGTTGAAAAATTAGCAGTGACTAGAATGAAGCCGCTATGGAGAGTAGCGACAATTCTCGAGCAGTAGGTGGGTCGCCAGGAGGTCCCAGTGGGTTTCCAGGAAGTCGAAGGTTTTCGGAGGTTCCCGTAGGTTGTAGTTGAATTTCGCACCGGTGCTGACCGGTGAATTTCATTGGCTCATTGGGGAAAAAAAGGTAAGAAGTAGTTTTCAGAACCAAGGATAACCGACCGGTAATGTGAAATGTCCGCCGAGCTTCACAGCCATGTATCTCTGGCTTCTTAAAAGTTGTCTCCACTCCTTCTCCCCCCCTCTTTTAAAGGACTTACTGTACACTGTGCTTTAACCATCTTTTTACAGCACCAACCTTCCTGTTCATCGTGGTGTGTGACTGTGTCACCGTGCAAATTTTTTAGACAGCGCTCCCCCCGCTCGCCCTGTCCCCCGCCTGCATTACGGGCTGGTGAAGGAAACGATGTGTTTGTGTGCGTGTGTGTGTGTTCCACTCTTGACAGTCGCCGACAGTCCGCTGAAAAATCGCCTAAGTGAGACAGGCCCATTTGCCTTACAGTACATCGGTAGTGGGGAAGATGCTTGAGTCGATTATTAAAGATGTTAAAGCAATGCATTTGGAAAGCAGAGACAGGATCGGTCAAAGTCAACATGGATTTATGAAGGGGAAATCATGCTTGACTAATCTTCTGGAATTCTTTGAGGATGTAACAAGTAGAATGGATAAGGGAGAGCCAGTGGATGTGGCGTATCTAGACTTTCAAAAAGCCTTTGACAAGGTCCCACACAAGAGATCAGTGTGCAAAATTAGAGCAAATGGTCTTGGGGGTAGGGTATTGACATGGATAGAGAACTGGTTGGCAGACAGGAGGCAAAGAGTAGGAATTAACAGGGCCTTTTCAGAATGGCAGACAGTGACTAGTGGGGTGCCGCAAGGCTCGGTGCTGGGACCCCAGCTATTTACAATATATATTAATAATTTAAAAGCGGGAATTAAATGTAACATCTCCAAGTTTGCGGATGACACAAAGCTGGGTAGCAGTGTGAGCTGTAAGGAGGATGCTATGAGGCTGCAGGGTGACCTGGACAGGTTGGGAGAGTGGGCAGATGCACGGCAGATGCAGTATAATGTGGATAATTGTGAGGTTATCCACTTTGGTGGCAAGAACAAGGTGGCAGATTATTATCTGAATGGTGTCAGATTAGGAAAAGGGGAGGTGCATCGAGACCTGGGTGTGCTTGTACATCAGTCACTGAAAGTAAACTTGCAGGTACAGCAGGCAGTGAAGAAAGCTAATGGCATGTTTGCTTTCATTGCCTGTTTAGGAGCTTAGGAGCAAGGAGGTCCTACTGCTGTTGTAAAGGACCCTGGTGAGACCGCATCTGGAGTATTGTGCGCAATTTTGGTCTCCTAATTTGAGGAAGGACATTATTGCTATTGAGGGAGTGCAGCATAGGTTCACCAGGTTAATTCCCAGGATGGCAGGACTGACATATGATGAAAGAATGGGTCGACTGGGTTTGTATTCATTGGAATATAGAAGGATGAGAGGGTATCATATAGAAACATATAAAATTCTTTAAAAATTGGACAGGCTAAATACAGGAAAAATGTTTCTGTTGTTGGGGGAGTCCAGAACCAGGGGTCACAGTTTAAGAATAACGGGTAAGCCATTTAGGACTGAGATGAGGAAAAACTATTTCACCCAGAGAGTTGTAAATCTGTGGAATTCTCTGCCACAGAAGGCAGTGGAGGCCAATTCACTTGTGTTTTCAAGAGAGAGTTAGGTTTAGCTCATAGGGCTAACGGAATCAAGGAATATGGGTAAAAAGCAGGAACGGGGTACTGATTTTAGTTGATCAGCCATGATCATATTGAATGGCGGTGCTGGTTCGAGGGGCTGAGTGGCCTACTCCTGCAACTAATTTTCTATGTTTCTATGAATATCCTTGTGAGGGATCACATAGGTCATTTCTGGAATTGTTTAGATCATAGTGGATATAATAGCACCAGGAATTTGGGAAACGATGTGTAACGCATGAGTCCCTCAGTTTAGTTTACTTTAGCTTAGTTTAGAAATACAGCATAGAAACAGGTCTTTAGACCCATGAATAGTTGACAATGACCATTGATCACCCATTCACAATATTTCTATGTTATCCCACTTTCACATACATTCCCTACACATTGGGGACAATTTACAGAAGGCAATTAACCTACAAACCCGCAACTCTTTGGGATATGGGAGGGAAGTGGAAAACCCAAAGGAAACCCACGTGGTCACAAGGAGAACTTGCAAACTACACACAGACAGCACCCAAGGTCAGGATCAAACCTGGATCTGTGGAATTCTCTGCCTCAGAGGGCGGGTGGAGGCAGGTTCTCTGGATGCTTTCAAGACAGAGCTTATAGGGCTCTTAAAAATAGCGGAGTCAGGGGATATGGGGAGAAGGCAGGAACGGGGTACTGATTGGGGATGATCAGCCATGATCACATTGAATGGCGGTGCAGGCTCGAAGGGCCGAATGGCCTACTCCTGCACCTATTGTCTATTGTCCATTGTCTATTGGGTCTGTGGCGCGGTTTGGCAGCAGCTCTACCAGCTGCGCCACTGTGACACAATATTGGTTTTAATTATGTTTTTTTTAGTTTTAGTTTTAGAGATACAGTGTGGAAACAGGCCCTTTTGGCCCACCGGGTCCGCGCCGATCAGCGATCCCCGCACATTAACACTATCCTATACCCTCTAGGGACAATTTTTACATTTTACCAAGCCAATTTATCTACATACCTGTACGTCTTTGGAGTGTGGGAGGAAACCAAAGATCTCGGAGAAAACCCACGCAAGTCACGGGGAGAACGTACAAACTCCGTACAGACTGCACCCGGGTCTCCGGCGCTGCATTCACTATAAGGCAGCGACTCTACCACTGCTCCACCATTTAAGAAACAGTTAGACAGATACATGGATAGGACAGGTTTGGAGGGATATGGACCAAACGCAGGCAGGTGGGACTAGTGCAGCTGGGACATGTGGGCTGAAGGGCCTGTTTCCACATTGTATCATTCTATGTCTCGATGACCATGGATCTTCAGATATTTTCTTTGAAGACAACCTAGATGAGAATCTTCATTTCAAAGCTTTACGTGGTTTGTGTGCTTACGTTTCTCAATCTCTGTGATCTCACTGGGATATATTTCAATCTCAGTCTTGCCATCTGATTCATCCTTGCACAGCCATCGATGAGCAGGGAACATGTATTCCTTCCCATGTGCTGGAACCCTGATCTGAACATTGTCCAGGAACCAGCCAGCTCGCAGACCGACGTTGTCATGTCCGATCAGCAGCCGTTTCAGCTTGGGAGAAGAAGATGTTAGAATATCAATTCTTTGAACAACTTTACACACATTCAAGTGCAAAAAGTAGAGAGATTGAGGTTTGGTCACCATGCACTGATCTTGGCAATGGTGACACGAGGTGTGTTACTATTTCATTGAGTCAGAGAGCGATACAGCACGGAACATGCACAGAGACCACACCAACCATCAACTACCCATCTTTACATTAATCTTACCTCAACCCACTTTATTATTTCCATCATCTCCTCACTCACATCCCAGAATCTGCCACTTATTTATTATTTATTAGGTACAATCTACAATTAAAATTACTCTATCGACCTACACATTTTTAGGTTATGGGAGGAAACTGGAGCACCTGGAGGAAACCCACACAGTCATTGGGAGAACATGTAAACGCTACGCAAAGTCTGAAGAATATACTTATTCAAAATGTTTTTTGTATGCATTAGGAATTCTCAATCCTGGTAGAAATGGTATGCTTGTGTATGTTAATTATGACTAGCATAATTAGACATTTACCAATGTATATACCAATCTATATAGAAAGTATCTTGACTGGTTACATCATGGCCTGGTATGGTAATTCCATTGCACAAGAATGCAAGAAGCTGCAGAGAGTAGTGGACTCAGCCTGGTTCGTCAGTGTCATGGTCATAGACAGGTACATGGATAGGACAGGTTTAGAGGAATATGGACCAAACGCAGGCAGGTTGGACTAGTGTGGATGGGACATGTTGGTGGGAGTGGGCAAGTTGGGCTGAAGGGTCTGTTTCCACACTGTATGACTCTGTGACTCTCCTCACCATCTTAATCATCCACATGAGATGCTGCCTCAGGTAGACAGCATCATCAAGGATACCCATCATCTAGGCCAAGTTATTTTATTGCTGCTACCGCCAGGCAGGAGGTACAGATGGATGAAGTGGGGGAGGGGGGTGGAACAAAGGAGGACCTGGCGTGGGTGAGGAGGGTGGAAGGGGGTGGAACAAAGGAGGACCTGCCCTGGGATACCTTGTAACTTTGTCAGCACCATTTATGTGGCGACTCTTAACATACTTTGGGTATGCAAAACAAAGAATATCACTGTGACTCATCACATGTGACAATAAAGCATTCATTCATTCATTCACTCATTCACTCATTCATTCAATACAATACCGTTTATTGTCATTTGAACCTCAAATGAAGTTCAGGCGAAATTTGGTTTCTGCAGTCATACAACAAGAAAAAAAAAACCAAGACACACAACCAAGACAAACATCCATCACAATGAATCTCCTCCTCACTGTGATGGAAAGCAAAGTCATTGTCTCTCCCCTGTTTTCCATTCTTCTCCTGATGATCATTCACTCATTCATTCATTCATTCATTCATTCATTCATTCATTCATTCATTCACTCATTCACTCAAGTCCAATGGCACCAGATTCAGAAACAGATACTTTCCAACAATAAGGTGGTCAAAAAGGCCTTTGGCACATTGGCCTTCATCAGTCAGAGTACTGAGTAAAGAAGTTGGGAGGTCATATTGCAATTGTATAAGACCTTAGAATATTATGTTCATGTTATAGGAAAGATATTGTCAAGCTTGAAAGGGTTCAGAATAGGTTGATGAGGATGTTGCCAGGATTAGAGGGTGTGAGCTTTAGGGAGAGGTTGAGTAAACTGGGTCTCTATTCCATGGAGCATAGGAGGATGAGGGGAGATCTTATAGAGGTGTACAAAATCATGAGAGGAATAGACCAGGTAGATGCACAGAGTCTTTTACCCAGAGTAGGGGAATCGAGGACCAGAGGACATAGGTTCAAGGTGAAGGGGAAAAGATTTTATAGGAATCCAAGAGGTAACTTTTTCAGACAAAGGATGGTGGGTGTATGGAACAATCTGCCAGAGGAGGTAGTTGAGGCTGGGACAATCCCATTGTTTAAGAAGCAGTTGGACAGGTACATGGATAGACAGGTTTGGAGGGTTATGGACCAAGCACAGGCAAGTGGGACTAGGGTAGCTGGAACATTGTTGGCTGGTATGGGCGAGTTGGGCCGAAGGGCCTGTTTCCATACTGTATTACTCTATGACTCTATGACTAAATATCAAGTTGAACCGACTTGCAGAGCCTTAATCATATCTCAGCAACAGCACATTACGGACTACTTCTTGCACTACCATGGACTTGTTTTCCCATAGTTATGGACTAATGTATTTTTCTGGGCAGAGTTTTGTTTCTTTTAACTGCAATTCAATTGCAACGGCCCAGAATTAAAATTACCCTTGGGAGTTGAAAATTCATTTAAAAAAATGAAGTAATTTGATCCTTTTTGTTTATAACTTCCGTTCATTGCTTTCTGTGAAGATATAGATGAGGAAGAACGTTTGATAGTTAAGTATTGTCATTGTTGGTTCTTTAACTTCTTATGGTGTGTTTTTAAGACACAGACTAGAAATTCTCATCAATCAAACACATCATGAACTTGCACGACGAAGGACTTGTCCACCATATTAACTCCGCTCAAATAAATATTTTGGTGTCTGTATTATCACAGAGGGGTGAAATATCTTGTAAAATTGACTGAGCGCTTGTTCACTGACAAAGTCAACAATAATTTATAGAGGACTTCCATAGAGTAATTAACTTCTACCTGAAGAGGTAGAAGAGACTAGAGATCATGGATATAACTTTGATGTTCAATGGATATATTTTGATTATACATTAGCTCACTGCACTGAGATATACTTACTGTTCCAATATCCATTGTGTCAATGATGAAGACATCCACCTGCCCTTGTTCAAAGTAATTTCCCAAGTCGTTGTCAGAGGTGACCAGTGACTGTTTGCTAGTGTCTCCCTTCTCTCCATACAGTTTGATGTGAACTTTAGAATCGCTGCTGGCTCCAGAAACATTCCCTGTCTTCACCATGACATGGTACCGGATATCTGAAATGTTCACCACAGGAGGAGTACTTAATGAAAGATCGCTCACAGCTCCCCAGGTTTGTAGAGAAATAAAGACTGACATTGGTGCTGACTTTCTCCCAACCTCATGCCATAAGTCCAGAAGTTATCGGAGCAGAATTAGGCCATTCGGTCTATCAAGTCTCTTCTGCCATTCAATCATGGCTGATCTATCTTTCTCTCACAACCCCATTCTCCTGCCTTCTCCCCATAACCCCCGACACCTTTACTAATCAAGAATCTATCAACCTCAACCTTAAAAATATTAATTGACTTGGCCTCCGCAGCCTTCTGTGACAATGAATTCCACAGATTCACCACCCTCTGACTAAAGAAATTCTTCCTCATCTCCTTTATAAAGGTACGCCCTTTTATTCTGAGGCTATGACCTCTGGTCCTAGACTCTCCCACTAGTGAAAACATTCTCTCCACATCCACTCTATCAAGGCCTTTCACTATTTGGTAAGTTTCAATGAGGTTCCCCCTCATCCTTCTACACTCCAGCGAGTACAGGCCTAGTGCCGTCAAATGCCCATCATATGTTAACCGGATCATTCCTGGGAATATTTTCGTAAACCTCCTCTGGACCCGCTCCAGCACCAGCACATCCTTCCTCAGATATGGGGCCCAGAATACTCCAAATGCGGACTGACCAGCGCCTTATAAATCTCAGCATCACATCCTTGTCTTTATATTCAAATCCCCTCAAAATTAATGCTCGCATTGTATTTGCCTTCCTTACTACTGATTAATCTCAAATGCTTTATAAGCTCCTGGCACTAGCTCAAAGGTGGACAAAGATTGCATGGCCAAGATTCTCTTTGTTTGAACTTGAAACTACAAATGGGAATCTGAGACCATTCGGATTAAATATTGGATAGATTAATTAGAATAGTTGCCGACTGCCCTGGTCACGGTCATGGACCCAGGAGATGGAATCTCACCATCCTTTAGCCCTGTGCCGCTTCTGATTCCTTTTCTTTGATCACCAAATTGCCTTCCATCACATTGCAGCGTGCTCGGGCTCCTGGTCCATCAGCTGCCAGTTTCTGAATTCTTTGCATGTAATATTGATTCCCTCTACAGCGTTGGCTCTCCCTTTCTGCATTCCACCAATTCTAATCTTCTGTTCGTCTCCTGTTTTCACTTCTCTGCCATGTTTTCAGCTGCCACAACCTCTCAGCCTGCTTACTCTCTCACTACACTCCTTAAAATCTAGCTGTCGGCTGACTTGAAGTTATATCTCTGTCCCAAACTACGGCTAACCAACCCCCAACACTGGGGGTCCATCAGTCTGAAGAAGGGTCTCGACCCGGAAAAACGTCATCCATTCCTTCTCTCCAGAGATGCTGCCTGTCCCGCTGAGTTAGACCAGCATTTTGTGTCTATCCCCAACATTGAACTGTGATCTGCCCATTCTTAGTAGACTGTTGTTGAACATCAGTCCAGTGGTGATATTGATGTTTCCTTTCTCCGTGAACATACAGTCGGGCAGTGAGTAGGTACCGCGCGCCCTTGAGCTGTGGTTAGAAAAGAAAGATCAGAAAGGCACATTTGCTTCACAAATGTTGCATAGTCTAACAGGACACGCTGGTTGTGTCTATCCAGACCTGTACTCGCTTGAGTTTAAAAAGAGGGATCTCATTGAAAGGCCTGGAAAGAGTGGATGTAGAGAGGATGTTTCCTGTAGTGGGAGATTCTAGAACCACAGAGGGCACAGGCTCAGAATAAATGGACTTTTAAAAAAATATTGACTTAAAAATCATACCATTCCTTTAAATGTAGGTTCCTTGCTCGTACAATGAGAGTTATTTTAATTTAGATTTGCGTTCCTCATGCAAAAATTCTAACAAATCCTTACTTACTTTTCAGCATCTGTGCATCTCCTGATGGAACCAGCTCACGGACAATTTGACCATCGTCCTCACTCTTATCCAGCCACCTGGTGGTAAGTGAACGAAACAATGAATGTTTATTACCTTACTTTTAGCTCATGCATTTTCCTCTCGCCCCCTGCCCCCCATCACCCCCCCCCCCACATACACACACGCACACACACACACGCACATACACATCCATGCAGAGATGAGTGAACGCGTACTTATTGATTAGTGCGGGTGTTAGGGGTTATGGGGAGTAGGCAGGAGAATGGGCTTAAGAGGGAGAGATTGATCAGCCATGATTGAATGGCGGAGTAGACTTGATGGGTCGAATGGCCTAATTCTGCTCCTATCACATGAACATATGAACGTATTCATGGTAATACATCGGTTAAATCATCAGTTATCAATCATTATGATTATCAAACATCAGTGAAGAGTTATAACCTGTAACATGGGAATTCCACGGCTTGAGTTTCCGGAGCTCCTTCTTCCTTCACGATCACCTTGTCCAGGAACCAGCCACAGCTCCCGCCTCTCCCGTCGTGTCCTATCCTCACCCTCTCCACTTTCTTCACACTTACTGCCTCAATGACAAACTCATCCGCCTGGATAGAGGGAGCACAGGTAGAAGTTGAAGCTTCTTATGTTTAGACAAGGCAATCATTGAGACTGGCTAACTCAGGATTAAGATAGACACAAAGATCTGGGGTAACTCAGCGGGTCGGGTAGCGACTCTGGAGAAAAAGGTTGGGTGACTCTTCAGTCCCGACCCAAAACATCACCCATCCTTTTTCTCCAGAGGTGCTGCCTGACCCGCTGAGTTACTCCAGCACTCTGTGTCTATCTTCAGTATGTACCAGCATCTGCAGTTCCTTTCTACACATAACCCAGGGTTCAAGCAGTCTGAGGAAAGTCTTGACATGAAACGTCACCTACCCATGCCGTCGGGAGATGCTGCCTGACCCGCCGAGTTACTCCACCATGACCTGGTCAACAAGTTCCCGCACTGTGCTGGTCCTTCCTCTGTAAACAGCCTTTAGAGATACAGAGCGGACATAGGTCCTTCGTCCTACCAGGTCTGCGCTGACCAGTGATCACCCCGTACACTAGCTATCCTACACACTAGGGACAATTTACAATTTTACCGAAGCCAATTAACCTACAAACCTGTACGTGTGGCAGGAAACTGGAGCACTTGGAGAAAACCCACGTGGTCACAAGGCAAATGTACAAACTCCATGCAGACAGCACCCATTATCAGGATTGAACCCGGGTCTCTGGCGCTGTGAGGCAGCAGCTATACCGCTGCATCACCGTGCCACCTTGACAGTTTGTTTTGGCTTGTTCCTATGCTTAAACCCACTGTCAAATATACCAAACAATGGGAATTTCTGTGTCTCAGTCATTCAGAACCATCTAAAACTATTAAACATTGATCACATCATTTATTTCATCAAACTTTAAACGATATTTATGATCTAGATAAATATTTAAAACACTAAAAATTATAAAAGTTAGCTTTAATCAAATATCAATGTCCTTTTAGATAGGCACATGGAGGGGTATAGATCATGCGTAGGCAGAGGATACTAGTTTAACTTGGCATGGACATTGTGGGCCAAAGGGCCTGCTCCTGTTCCATGTTCTATATCCCATACAGCCATTACTCTTCATTGAAATAAATGGAATTGACAGATTCCCCAGCTGGAATTTGCAGTAAGTTGACACTGGAGACACTGCATAAATGTAAGATAAATGCATGGTGTCACTAATAACAGAGTGATCCTTCCAAAGCACCTCTCAGGACATTTGGAACCTCTGCATTAGTGAACTCTTGCAGAGGAGTTCCGAGCTTGGCACCAGTTTAGTGTAGTTTAGAGATTCAGTGCGGAAACAGGCCCTCCGGCCCACCGAGCCCACACTGACCAGCAATCCCCGCACACTAACACTACCCTACATACACTAGGGACAATTTATTTTTATACCAAGCCAATTAGCCTACAAACCTGTACGTCTTTGGAAGTGTGGGAAGAAACTGTAGCTCCGGAGAAAACGCACGCAGGTCACAGGGAGAACGTACAAACTCTGTACAGACAGCACCCATTCATCATCGTTGAAAACATTAACAACGCAGTAGTGCTGGTTTCCAATGGGAACGGTGACGGACGCACCACACATCTCTATCCAGACTTCCGCCGCTGGAAGTATAGGATTTTGGTGTGTGTGCTTTATCATCATTCCTTACAATGCCATGTACGACAGTGATTGCAACTTCTACTGAAGTGTGGATGGCCGTTGGCTCGCTAGAAGCTCATCCGCCCTTTGACAGGTCTTGTTTTTGGTCCTGCTGGGGGTCCACAGCCCCCTCCTCCCCTGGCAAACCAGGTGGGGGAGATGGTTTAGTCTCCGACTATCCGACCATGGAGCAGGTAGCACAGGATTACACAGTAGCCATGGCGGAGTAGGGGTGACAGCACCCATAGTCAGGATCAAACCCGGATCTCTGGCAGCAACTCTATTGCTGCGCCACCGTGCCGTCCCTCTGCACCAGCGCAGGAAAATGCCAGCTGACCCAAGTGGAACTGCGACATGACTCAGAAATAATCAGGCAGGGTAACTGGTGCACAATTATTAAGATTGGGTGATTCAGGGTATGAATATCGAATAAGCAGGTTACATACGGGCTGAATAGGTTAGTACAGCAACAGGCTGGTATGAATGCATATATTGTACTCACATTGCCTTTCTCAAATTTATTGACATTATTCTTGCTGTCATACATCACCCGGTCTCCTGTGTCTCCCTGTGAGCCTATCAGGCAAATAAAGACATTGGCGTCGGTTCCACTGCCACTGACTGTGCCAGTACAGATGATAATCCGATACTTCACCACTGCAAGAACACACAGAGAACATCATCATTATCAGGCATGTTAAACTCACCCTGACTTTAGAATCAGAGAGAAGATAGGCAGTGATTGTTGTTAAAGTCTAGGTAACCTAATCTTTAGTTTGGTTTAGTTTAGAGTTATAGCATGAAAAAAGGCTCTTCGGCCCACCAAGTCCAGGCTGTACATCAATCACCCAGTCACAAGATTACTGGCTCAACTTAATCTCAAACAAGGAGTGCGGAGTACCTTGCCTTGATTGTGTGATGCATTGTTTCCATCTGAAGCATCATTTAATTTCCACTAAAAAAAAATTATAAAGGAAAATATTGTACAACAGTGAGTTCTACAAAGTCTATGAGTCTCCTTCTGGTACAGCGATGTATCCAATGTGATAATGCAGGGAAGAGTCCAGAGATGCACAATGGCATCCAATGCCACTTCTATAACTCACACACGTGATCCACAGGCGGGGCAGGTCACTCATGCAGGTCAGTCTCAGAACTTGTCAGGCCTCCGATGTTACTACTTAGAGGTAAGTCGTCCAAGCTGATCCAAGGCCATAGATTCAGCTGCTCAGTTTGCCTCGGGTAGGTCTTCCTTAAGGAAAGCTCTAACTCATCGTGGCTGAGCTGCCCCCTTTTCTCATCTTCTATCATCTTGATCTCCTGCCTCTCACCGTCTACTATCACTATTGCACATCATCTTCTCTCAGGCTGGACCCCTCCACCTGTTCAACACCCCAGGTGCTGTGTTATGAGCTTCGGACCTCAACATTTGGTTTGCAAAAAGTGGAAGCCGTTCACTTCCTTGGCTGTGTACTGGGAAGATACACTGCTGAAGAGGCTGGCCTTGTATGATAGTTTAAAGGAAATGGAGCAATCTGCTGGAGGAACTCGGCGCGTTGAGAAGCACCCATAAATGTAAAGAAATGGTCAACATATCCAGTCAAAACCCTGCATTCATTCATTTATTCCTTTCCACCCACAGATGCTGCTTGACCTGCTGTGTTCCTCCAGCAGATTGTCTATTGCTCCAGATTCCAGCATCTGCAGTTTCCTGTGTCTTGTGAAAGGAAATAATGTACAACGAACAAATGAATGAAAGGTATGAAAAGAACAAATCAAAGCCAGCAATGATGATCAAGAAAACGTGGAGCCCACAAGGGTCCATTGTTGGCTGTGGAAAAGGTGATAACGAGTGGATACAAACAGTGACACTAAGCAGGACGGCAGTAAAATAGTGTTGGCTCTCTGGCTCCTCAAACAATTACACCATTCAGTGAAATTCTGTATCAACTTTCATATAACTCCATTCTCTTGCTTCATCCCCTTAGCCCCAATATCCCAATCCAAACTAGGCAGCTGAAACCACCAATTGTTGGTTACCTGCCTGCTGGTTCAGATAAAATAAATTGGGGTAGAATCAACTCAGCAACTATTTTCATTGGAGTCCATGGAAATAAAAATAGGCTACGATGTATAGGGAGTGGTTGACTTCCCTGTTCTATCATCGTCAAAACTGTTTCCACCGCAATTGCTTTGGACTGAGTATTTTTACTCACTTTCAACATCTGAGCAATTGCCTTGAGAAGGTGGCATTGAGCTATCATCTTGGACTGCTGCAGCCCTATTGATGAAGGTATCTCACGGCACTACTGGGTAGGAGTTCCAGGCTTAAGACCCAGTAACAACGAAGGACCTTCGATATCTCTGCATGTCATGATGGTGTGCAGCTTGGAGGGCCACCTGCTGGTGGTGCTGTCCCCATGCACCTGCTACCCTGGTCCTTCTGAAAGCAGATGCCATGGGTTTGGAAGGTGTTATTGGAGTAGCCTGGGCTTGTAGATGGTTCGTACAGCAGGCACAGTATGCGGGTGGTGTCAGAAACGTTTCTGTGGTTCATAGCTTACCCATGAAATGGATTGTTTAGTCCAGAATGGTGAGCGTTGATGGCACTGAATTAAAATGAGAGACTTTCCATCATGTCCCTGACTTGTACCCTGTGGATGGTGGAAAGATCTTTGGAGTGTTAAGAGGTGAGTCATTCACTGCAGTAATCCCAGCCTCCAACCTGCTTTGTAATTATGGTAGACACAACATCCTGGAGTAACTCAGCGGGACAGGCAGCATCTCTGGAGAGAAGGAATGGGTGATGTTTCGGGTCGAGACTCTTCTTCAGACTGAGAGTCAGGGGAGAGAGAAACTAGAGCTATGTAAGGGTAAGGTGTGAAATTAAAAAGTCTAAAGTGGGTAGAAGGCCGACTGGGGGAGTCCTAGAGGAGGGGGCCTGGTGGAGATGGGAGAAGGAGTCCTCACTGGGTGGTGAGAAAAATGGAACCCCTCTCTACATCATAGCAAATGTTTACTTCCATTGACTATGATAACCTATGGTGTTTCGTTGGTGGTCCGTGTGGTTATTGAGTTTCTAGTCATGGTGATCCCCACGATATTGATGGTGGGGGAACCTGCTGATGTTCATGTCATTAGAGGTCAAGGGTAGACGATTAGAGTCTCTCTTCTTGGAGATAATCATTGATAGGCAGTTTGTGGCACAAATCTTATTCGTCAGCCCAAGCCTGAATGTTGTCCAGATCATGTTGCGTGCATCATGGAGTGCTACAGTTGTTGAGAGGTTGGCACTTTATGCAATCAACAGGGAGCAACACCATTTCTGATCTTATGATGGAAGGAAAGTCCTTGATGAGGTAGCTGGTTAAAGCCAGAGTTGTAACTATACTGGAATAGCTCAGGTAGAAGTGCAGTTAGTTCTGGTGTGCAGGCTTTCAGTGTTACACATGGGATGTTGCCTAATTCCCCAGCCTCTGTTGTATGCAATGCTCTCTACCACTTGTTGATATCATTTGAAGTGAACCAAATTAGCTGGAGACTGCTTCTGTGATGGTCGGAGTCTGAGGAGGAAGTCACCTAGATCATCTATTTGGCACGTTGAAAATGCTTCCACTTTTTCTTAAGCACTCGGGTACCAGGGTGTGCGATGTAGAGGATGGAGGTGCTTTTGGAGCCTTTGTCTCCCATTAGCTGCCTAATTGTCCTCTACTATTCACAATTAGATGTGGCAGGGCTGAAGAGTTTAGATCAGATCCCTTGGTTGTGAGATTATTTAGCTCTGATTATTGTTTTGCTCTCCTTGTGCAATGATTAGTGAATATCTGCACATTTGAACTATTGATGGAGAAAAGTCCATTGATGAAGGAGATTGGGCCTGAAGACTCCTACAGTCCTGGGACTGGGATGATTAACTTTGATAACTTTTTTGGTTGTGCCTCATTCAGTAAGTTATGAACTTGACCTCCAAGATCCAAGTGGCGTGTTTTCCTTTTGATGCCCATTGCCTGTCGTTTTACTGGAACACCCTGATGCCACAGTCAGTACCAGGAATGTACTTACAGCCTCTCCCTCGTTAGCTGCTTGATTCTCAACCATTATTCATGATGAAGTGTGGTAGAGATTTGATAAGACCTGTTGGCTGTGAGATCCCTTTGGTGTTTGTGTGACTCCAGAGCCATCAATGTGGAAGACTCCCAAGTGTATGCTGAAATGGTCAAACAACTAATTCAGCTCAAGGATGAACGTTATGCTGCATAAAATGTCAATTGTTATGCTGTCCATTCTACGGCCATTTTTCCACTGCATTTCAGTTCGACCCAATGGCAGGAACATTGGATTCTCCAGTTTCAGGTGACTCGAACCCCTGTTGTGCCTTTTCCTATCAGCCCTCACCTGGTCCTCTGACTGACACCCTTTTTCCCCACAATACCCACCAGCCTCCGATCATCCTGTTTCTTTCCTCTCATCCCATCTACCCTATCTGCCTATCACCCAGCCACTCCTCCCATTGTATTCCCTCTTCCAGCTACTCACCCCTCCCCTCCCCCCAGCTGCTCACCCCTCCTCTCCCCTCCCCTCCTACCTCCATTGTTCCCATGGCAACATCCCTTCTTATTTCACTCTTCACCTTTCTTTCTTGTCGGATGCCTGAATCTATAGCCTTTCGTTCTCCACTTGTCACCTCCCAACCCCAATCACAATGTCCACCATTCCCTCATGCCACCTGATTCTTATCTATCAATCGACCCCACCTCATTGGGATTACCACCTCTCGCTTGCTACACTTGTCTCAACTCTCTCAGCCCACTTCTTTATGCTGGCTGCTTCCTCTCCTCTTTATCAGTCTGGCGTTTACAAGGCTTTTAGATAGACAGGTAGATGTACTGAGACTGTATGGATATGGATCCCGTGCAGACAGGTGACATTATTTAATCTTGCCATCAAATATAGCACAGACATTGTGGGCTGAAGGGCCTATTCCTGTGCTGTACCTCTCTGTGTTCTATGTGTGTTGTAGATGAAGGGTGTCGACCCGAAGCGTCAACCGTCCATTTCCTTCCACTGATGCTGCCTGACCTGTTGATTATCTCCAGCAACGCTCTTTTTTTTGCTCCAGATTACAGCATCTGTACTTTCTTGTGTCTGCATCTCAGTCTATGCCTTCTTGATAAACTGAGCCGCTTTTAGTTAGGAAGAGAAAAGCACTGCTCCCTCAGTTGGGGCAGAATGAATATTGGGGAGGTTAGGGGCAAGAGTCTGAGAATATCATTGCCCACTGACAATGGCCTGTGCTGACAATTCTTGCCTGTGGATCCAGAGAACAATGCAACTCCAACAGGATATCACAAACAAAAGGGCACTCACAGGGCTGGATTTTATCCACCAGGTCTCCTTCAGCGGGCACCTCCCGTATGATCTCGTTATCATCCTCATTGATGTCCAACCACCGACCACATTTGAAATTATACTTCTCCTTCGTCAGTGATTTCATTAAAGTCACCTGCAGTGAGAAAGATCAAAGGCACACACAGTTGGAACTTGGACACCAAGACCATCCCTTTTGGCACGGTGATGCAGCGGTAGAGTTGCTGCCATTCAGTGCCAGAGACCCGGGTTCGATCCTGACCACGGGTGCTGTCTGTACAGAGTTTGTACGTTCTCCCTGTGACCCCGTGAGTTTTCTCCGGGTGCTCCGGTTTCCTCCCACACTCCAAAGATGTATCCGCAATAACCAACCTGAACTCCCGGTGGCTCAGCACTTCAACTCCCCCTCCCATTCCGTATCTGAGCTCTCTGTCCTGGGTCTCCTCCATGGCCACAGCGAGCAACACCGTAAATTGAAGGAAATGCACCTCATATTCCGCTTGGGCAGTCTACATCCTGGGGGCTTGAACATTGAATTCTCCCAATTCTGCTAGCCCTTGCTGTCCCCTCCCCTTCATCAGCCATCTGGTTGTCTCCTCCCCTCCCCCAGCCCTCGGGCTCCTCCTCCGCCTTTTTCCTTTTTCCCTTTCTTCTCCCCACCTCCTATCAGTCTGAAGAAGGGTTTCGGCCCGAAACGTTACCTATTTCCTTCGCTCCATAGATGCTGCTGCACTCGCTGAGTTTCTCCAGCATTTTTGTGTACCAAAGATGTACAGGTTTGTAGGTTTGGTATAATTGTAAATTGTCCCTAGAATGTGTAGGATAGTGTTAGTGTGCGGGGATCACTGGTCAGCACAGATTTGGTGGGCTGAAGGGCCTGTTTCCATGCTGTATTTCTAAACTAAACTGAACTAAACAGCAAGGTACCATGGAGTACTAGACAGGTATCCCACTGTTGATCAGGGAATACAAATTGGAATCCTACTACAGGAACCTTTGGACTTTAATTCAGTTAATAAATTCATTTGAAATGGAAAAAAACTATAGTCATGGTCATTATAAAACTACCAGCATACCTACCTGAATGCCTGCTTGTGACTTGAGTCTCATCGATGTGGATGATTCTTAATTGCCCAGGGAAAATTGCCGACCAGAGTCTAGAGAGTAGTGCCGGATGCATGTGTACCAGAGTCTAGAGAGTAGTGCCGGATGCATGTGTACCAGACTCTAGAGAGTTGTGCTGGATGCATGTGTACCAGACTCTAGAGAGTAGTGCCGGATGCATGTGTACCAGACTCTAGAGAGTAGTGCCGGATGCATGTGTACCAGACTCTAGAGAGTAGTGCCGGATGCATGTGTACCAGACTCTAGAGAGTAGTGCCGGATGCATGTGTACCAGACTCTAGAGAGTTGTGCTGGATGCATGTGTACCAGACTCTAGAGAGTTGTGCTGGATGCATGTGTACCAGACTCTAGAGAGTTGTGCTGGATGCATGTGTACCAGACTCTAGAGAGTAGTGCCGGATGCATGTGTACCAGACTCTAGAGAGTTGTGCTGGATGCATGTGTACCAGACTCTAGAGAATTGTGCTGGATGCATGTGTACCAGACTCTAGAGAATTGTGCTGGATGCATGTGTACCAGACTCTAGAGAGTTGTGCTGGATGCATGTGTCTGAGGAAGAGGGGATCCTCAAACAGAGCTTGAATAAAATGAAATAGACCTGGGCAGTTGGATAACACTTCACTCAGGATATGGAACCGAATGATTACTGTGGGATTTAGTCTCAGGATATCCCTTCATATTGGGAATCTCCTGTTTCCACACCATATGTAGAACTGATACTACAGGGGAGACCCTGGTGCAACTTGTTGTTCTGATCCAGAGTTACCCAATCCTTTTTGCAGGGACAGCCAGACTAATAATCCGATTCACTTCCAAGGGTCACTAAGACACAGTTCATAAGTTCATAAATTATAGGAGCAGAATTAGGCCATTTGGCCCATCAAGACTACTCTGCCGTTCAATCATGGCTGATCTATCTTTTTCTCTCAACTCCATTCTGCTGCCTTCTCCCCATAACCCCTAACAAAGTTCTCAAATTTTCTGGACTGCCTCCCTCAGATGGAGGTATATAGTTGTGGAAGACCAATTTCCTGAGGTTTCCCAGCAAATACTTTGGGAAATTTGGCCACTGACCCAGTGGCAAATTTCCACAACCCATCCCTTTCACTGAAGACAATTGGTTCCGAGGGTGATGGGTATATTTCAAATCACTAACATTTTCTGAATTAATTTAATTGTTAACTTAAATTGTTTGAATATTTCTCTGATGGCTTTAATTCCTTTTAATAATTTTAATTCTTTTTCAATTCTTTCTTCATGTATTCCTTCAAGTATTGTCTTTTGACTGACTGGTCAGCTCACAACAAAAGCATTACACTGTACCTGGGCACACATTTTCAAGAGAGAGTTAGATTTAGCTCTTGGGGCTAAAGGAATCAAGGGATATGGGGAAAAAGCAGGAACGGGGTACTGATTTTGGATGATCAGCCATGATCATATTGAATGATGGTGCAGGCTCGAAGGGCCAAATAGCCTACTCCTGCACCTATTTTCTATGTATCTATGTATCTCTGTTTGATCATATTGAATGGTGGTGCTGGCTTGAAGGGCCGAATGAGCTACTCCTGCACCTGTTTTCTATGTTTCTATGTGACAATAAACTAAAAGAAAAAGAAAAGAAATAAAAGAGTGGATTGTTGGAGGGTCTAGATATTCTGATGTTCATACTTCCCGTTGTTGACGACTTACTTTGTTCAAATGCCAACCAGCAAAAGGATGGCGTTTCTCATGCCAGATTCTGAGTTTGTAAAAAGTGCCCAGGTCTGGGAGTTCGATCTGCAAGAGGCAAGAGACACGTGAAGTAAATGGGTAATGATCAGTGAACCACAAGTCCTGTTTCAGTCATTCAGGTGACAAATATTACAATGCAATTTTCTGATTAACTTAATTTTGATTCAATAGCCTCACTGAGGATAACCTTCAGGGGGCGGCAGAGTGGGACAGCTGGTAGAGCAGCTGCCACACAGCTCCACAGACCTGAGTTTGATTACTTGGGTGCTGTCTGCGTGGAGTTTGCATGTTCAGGTGTCAGAAGTTATGGGGAGAAGGCAGGAGAATGGGTTTAGGAGGGGGTAGATAGATCAGCCTTGATTGAATAGTGGAGTAGACCTGATGGGCG
Organism: Malacoraja senta; assembly: GCA_038087875.1. Taxonomy (NCBI): domain Eukaryota; kingdom Metazoa; phylum Chordata; class Chondrichthyes; order Rajiformes; family Rajidae; genus Malacoraja; species Malacoraja senta. Next base: position 378,368,203 of record CM075977.1, on the reverse strand, counting down.
AAATGGCCTAATTCTACTATTCCTTATGACCTTATGTTCTCCCTTTAATCGCATGGGTTCCTTTCGGGTTGTTCCAGTTTACACACACATCCCAAAGATGTGTGTGTTTGTAGGTTAATTGGCATCTGTAAAGTGCCCCTACTGTGCAGGGAGTGGATGAGAAGGTGGGATAACGTAGTGGGATAAATTAAAACTAGTGTGGGTAAGGGCGGGTTAATAATTAATTTCCAAATCAGGAGAAGCATAGTGTGAACAGAATTAGTTATTGAAACGGGAGGACATGTAACTTACTTTCAATAATGAGAAACGGGACAGAGAAAATATCCATCAATGTTAAATGTAAGAGGAGACGCATGAGACAGCTGATGGTGTCATCTGAAGTACTGATAAACTTAATACTACACTTGGGTTTATAAACTTGTCGAGATTACTGGGGAGTTTTAATAGGAAGGCCACTGGGGGCAGAGTGGCATAGCGGTAGAGTTGCTACCTTATAGCGCCAGAGACCCGGGTTTGATCCCGACTACTGGTGCTGTCTGTACTGAGTTTCTACGCTCTCCCTGTGACCATATGGTTTTTCTCTGGGTGCTCCGGTTTCCTCCCACACTCCAAAGACACACTGGTTTGTAGATTAATTGGCTTTGGTAAAAATGGTAAATTGTCCCAAGTGCATGTGATAGTGCTAGTGTATGGGGGTGATCGCATGTCAGTGCGGACCCGGTGGGCCGAAGGGCCTGTTTCCGCGCTGCATCTCTAAAGTCTAAATGGATCTTCGAAGACTTTCCCCAGTTCAATCCACCCACCATAAACTTATCTGTTTGACCAGTTTCAAAGTTGTCCGAGTTGTTGTCCAGGCACATCTCATCCGACTTCCCTCTGTCACCATATAGCTGGAGGAAAACATTGGCATCAGTTCCGGCACTCTTAATGTCACTTGTCCAAATCCACAGTGACCACGGATGTTCTGGTTTAAAAAAGAGAGAGCATTTTATTAATGTGTTCTGTGACATCTGAGCAGGTGTTGGGTGAGGATATGTAAAGAATGGCGCCCTTCATAAAATGGACCTTGGTGGATGTTATTGAAGTGCGCCACTGCTCAGCATAGATATTCTTTTTGTCAAAACTATCTTTCCCTCCCCATCTTCTCTGAAACATAAAACTAACTTTAGTTTAGTTTAGAGATACAGCATGGAAACAGGGCCTTCGGCCTACCAACTCCACGCCGACCAGCAATCACCCCGTACACTAGCAATATCCTACACACTAGGGACAATTTACAATCTTACCGAAGCCAATTAGCCTACAAACCTGTACGTCGTTGGAGATGTGGGAAGAAACCGGAGCACCCAGAGAAAGCCCACGGGGTCACAGGGAGAACATACAAACACCGTACAGACAGCACCCGTAATCAGGATTGAACCCGGGTCTCTGGCGCTGTAAGGCAGCAGCTCTACACCATTTTGTGCCACCACGAAACTTGTTTTTCTCGCTTTCCCAGTTCTGACAAAAGATATTCAACCTGAAACATTAACTCTGTTTCTCTTTCCACAGATGCTGCCTGATTCAGTGCAGCTCCTCCCTGGGTTATGGAAGCTCAACATGTGGACATCTCTGTTCATGCTCATTTCCCACATGAACAGTTCTCAGGAACGACACTCTGTCAACACAATACTCCAAACGCAGCCTCACCAACATCTGCCCCACTGTAACATAACACCCCAACTTCTCTGTGTAGGAACTGCAGATGCTGGTTTAAACCGAAGATAGACACAAAATGTTGGAGTAACTCAGCGGGACGGGCAGCATCTCTGGTGAGAAGGAATGGGTGACGCTTCAGGTCGAGACCCTTTCTTCAGACTTCAGTTGAGCATTTTGTGTCTATCCCAACTTCTATACTCAAGGCCAATATACCAAAAGCCTTCCTTTCCATGTACCCGTGCTCCAAGATGCTTCTGCACTACAAAACTCCCCACGGCCCAGTCATTCACTGTGAAGATCCTGCCCTAGTCTTGACTTTCATGGACATTTTCACTTTATAATAATCAGTAATTAAACCATACACTAAGGCCGATTTGCAAAACAGACTTTGGATTTATAGAAAAGTCCATGTAGGATTATATGCTGCAAAAAATTCCTGGCATCTACTTGAATTAATTGTGAAAACTGGAATGATTCCAGATGATTCCCATGGAAATTCACAGAATATAACAGTGTAGCTTTAGTTTAGTTTAGAAATACAGCGCGGAAACAGGCCCTTTGGCCCACCGAGTCCGCGCCGACCAGTGATCCCCGCACATTAACACTATCCTGCACACACTAGGGACAATATTACACTTATACCAAGCCAATTAACCTACAAATCTGTACGTCTTTGGAGTGTGGGAGGAAACCCACGCAGGTCACGGGGAGAACATACAAACTCCTTACAGAGAGCACCCGTCGGGAATCATAGTCGGGATCGAACCCGGGTCTCTGGCGCTGCAAGCGCTGTAAAGGCAACAGCTCTACCGCTGCGCCACCGTGCCATTTCAGTAATTAGAAGTTACGCGCACACATACTTTTTTGTCTCTTTTGCCGCAGTGAAACCATTTCGTAGAGTTCACGCTCAATGAGTCCATCCCCTTCATCCTCATCCAGCCACTTCCGGCAGGGAAATGTCTGTTCAATGCCGGTGAACGGGCAGTAAATAATCACCTGTGGAGATCAAATAGAAACCCAATATGTTTTTAGTTTTCTTTAATTTAGAGATGCAACGCAGAAACAGGTCCTTCAGCCCACCGAGTCCACACTGACCAACGATACACGCACACTAACACTATCCTACACACACTTGGGACAATTTACATTTATACCAAGCAAATTAACCTACACACCTGCATGTCTTTGGAGTGTGGGAGGAAACCGAAGATCTCGGAGAAAACCTAGGGCAGTAGTTCTACCGTTGCGCCACGGTGCCGCCTCTCGTTATGTTGAAGTCAAGTCAAGTACAGGTACAATGAAAATTTATATCTCACGCTGCCTCGGCAGCATAACCAAGGTCGAGTTGCACCCTGGCCACTCCCTTTTCACCCCTCTCCCATCGGGCAAAAGGTATCGAATTGTGAAAAGGCACACCTCCAGATTCAGGGACAGTTTCTTCCCAGCTGTCATCAGACAACTGAATCATCCTACCACAACTAGAGAATAGTCCTGAATTACTATCCACCTCATTTGGAGACCTTTGGAGTATCTTTGATCGGGCATTACTGGCTTTATCTTTCATTAAACGTTATTCCCTTATCATGTATCTGTGCACTGTGATCAGCTCGATTGTAACCATGTATTGTCTTTCTGATGACCGGTTAACATGCAAGAAAAGCTTTTCACTGTACACATGACAATAAACTAAACTAAAGTAAAAATTCTTCCATCGAGGGCACACAGCGACAGATAAAAGCACAAAAACATAAATGATGTGAATTACACCTAAATTGTACAAGTCAATGAAAAGAAATAAAGACTGCCAAAAAAAGGGCATTAGTGCAAAAATGCACAATTGGAAAAGAATTGCAAGGATGATTAGATTTTGAAACACCTTGCTAGTCCCTGAATCACAAGGTTTATGACTACTGACTAGTATTGAATTGGTCTTCATGTGAGATCTGGAGGTGAATTTATTTTCTTTACCAATTAACCTACACACCTGTACATCTTTGGAGTGTGGGAGGAAACCAAAGATCTTGGAGAAAACCTAGGGCAGTAGTTCTACCGCTATGCCACGGTGCCGCCTCTGGTTAAGTTCGTCAAGTCAAGTACAGGTACAATCAGTTGTACTGAATTTATGTTTTATACCTGAAAGACTTGAAGAATTTATGTTCCCCCCCCCCCCCCCCCCCCCACTAATTATCTGATTATCATTCTTTGACATCAATGGCTTCAATGTTTTCACTGGTTTCTTTGACATGTTCTTTTACTTACCTTCTCACAGAACCATCCTGAGCTGACTCCGCCGTTATCATGGCCAATGGTGACCCGACTGAGAGGACTGAGGAGGGCAGCAATCTCCACGTTAAATATGTCAATTAAACCACGTTCAAAGTGGCCTCCTTCGAGGAAGATTTTCCCACTGTTTTTGAGACCCTTGGATCCATGTAGAAGGATGTGCACTTTGGAGTTGGTTCCAGCTCCTCTGACATTTCCGGTTACAACTGAAACATTGTAAACGATTCCTGTAAAATCAAATGAGGACAGCATGAAAATGAGGAAGGATCGATGCATCGCATATAACGTCACCGATTCCTTTTCTCCAGAGATGCTGCCTGACCAGCTGTTACTCCAGCTTTTTGTGTCTATCCTCTTCTCATTGTTACTTCTGGACTAGCTGAGTGTTTTCAGTTTTTATGCTTTTAATTTCAGATTTCCAGCATCTGCAGTTTTTAAATTTTCAGTCACCATTCACTATCCGAGACAGAGCGTCATGAGGGGTTACAACAGCATTGGATCATATGAAGATATTACCACCCACCCACTGTTGCTTTTCCCAGAAGAGTCCTATCCCTGTGATACTGGTTGTCCTTGCCTAAAGGTCATAAGGTCATAAGTGATAACAGTAGAATTAGGCCATTCGGCCCATCAAGTCTACTCTGCCATTTGAGCCTGCACCGCCATTTGATATGATCATGGTTGATCATCCAACTCAGTATCCCATCCCTGCCTTCTCTCCATACCCCCTGATCCCTTTAGCCACAAGGGCCACATCTAACTCCCTCTTAAATATAGCCAATGAACTGGCCTCAACTACCTTCTGTGGCAGAGAATTCCACAGATTCACCACTCTCTGTGTAAAAAATGATTTCCTCATCTCGGTCCTAAAAGTCTTCCCTCTTATCCTTAAACTGTGACCCCTAGTTCTGGACTTCCCCAACATCGGGAATAATCTTCCTGCATCTAGCCTGTCCAACCCCTCAAGAATTTTGTAAGTTTCTATAAGATCCCCCCTCAGTCTTCTGAATTCCAACGTGTACAAGCCGAGTCTATCCAGTCTTTCCTCATATGAGAGTCCTGCCATCCCAGGAATCAGTCTGGTGAACCTTCTCTGTACTCCCTCTATGGCAAGAATGTCTTTCCTCAGATTAGGAGACCAAAACTGTACGCAATACTCCAGGTGTGGTCTCACCAAGACCCTGTACAACTGCAGTAGAACCTCCCTGCTCTTATACTCAAATCCTTTTGCTATGAATGCTAACATACCATTTGCTTTCTTCACTGCCTGCTGCACCTGCCTTCCTACTTTCAATGACTGGTGTACCATGACACCCAGGTCTCGTTGCATCTCCCCTTTTCCTAATCGGCCACCATTCAGATAATCTATCTCTCCCTCCTAATCCCATTCTCCTGCCTTCTCCCCATAACCTCTGACACCTGCGTTTTAGCTTCTGTGCCCTTAATGTCGGCTGCGGGAGGCGGCCCGGGGCACGAAGGTTGTTGAAGGTTGATGAGAGCTTTCTCATCAGGTGAGGGACGACAAGGACAGAGATGACAGAGAATGCCGGATGGAGGTGCCATATTGGGTACTTCTTGTAACCTTGAGTGACAATGGAGAATTTCAATAAAGTGCACGCATTCTCTATGCATCGAAACTGAGTCAGCAAACTCTGGTTTCAATTTTCCGGGCGATAATCGGTGACACAGGAACTGCAGATGCTGCTTTACCAAAAGAGATACGAAATGCTGGAGGAACTCAGTGGGTCAGGCAGCATCCCTGGAGATTATGGATAGGTGACATTGCAGATTGGGAAGGGTCCCATTCAGTGACATCTGGAATAAAATGGTGGTGGTCTTTCCATTCCCTGAATGCAACCCCTGACTGGTTAGCATGAACCAAAAGCCTTTTCACTGTACCTTAGTACACGTCACAATAAACTAAACTGAACTGAACTGAAAAGTCGTCTTTAATCACTGATTTCTGCCTGGTTAGCTGTTCTTTTTTTCTGCTGTAAATGATGCTGCTACAATGTTTGCAATTAAAATAAATCAACCAATCCAAGTTTAAGAACTACAAAATTAATCAGTTCATTTTTCGTATAGTGGCAATGGAATTAAAGGAAGATATTGCTGAGAGAACTCATCTATGGTGTGACCAGAGGCTATGTCTCGTCCTCACTGCTGGTTTTGAATTAAGTGGAATCAAATATTACCAGGGGAGCATGGCCAACAGCGGAATCTTTTACCATTCAGTGGTAAGGTGCTGGCGAGCCGCGCATGGCAGAAGGTTCCGGAAAACACGGCCGGCAGAAGGTCCCAGTAAGCCATGGTCATACCCCAACAGCAGATTGACACAAAAAGCCGGAGTAACTAAGCGGGTCAGGCATCATCTCTGGAGAGAAGGAATGGGTGACATTTCGGGTCGAGACCCTTCTTCAGACCCGAAACGTCACCCATTCCTTCTCTCCAGAGATGTTGCCTGTCCCGCTGAGATACTCCAGCTTTTTGTGTCTATCTTCGGTTTAAACCAGCATCTGCAGTTCCTTCCTACACATAGCCCGACAGCAGGCCTGGTTCGCCCACCGTGGGACCGGAGGAGGTAAGCTGATGAACCCAGCCCCTGCTCGCCCCCGAAGACTGGGAACCAGAGAGGAGGTGGAGGGATCGGCGACGACGGCAGGTGCTGGACAAAGGGCTGGTTGGAAGGACCATCTGCAGGAGGCAGCTCTGGGGCACGAAGGTTGATGAGAGCTTTCACATTGGGAGAGGAAGGACAGGGATGACAGGGATGACTGGATGGAGGTGGCAGCTGCAAAACGACTTTATGGCCAGCTGCGGTTGGGAGTGTGAAATATTGCCAACTCCGGACGACTATTGCATATAGACTCAGTGGACTGTTTCTATGTATTACGTATTTATTGTACTTATGTATGGCAATAATCTTCTGATCTGTAAACAAATAATTTCACTGTACCTTGGTACACATGATAATAAAGGAACCGTTCAAACATTAAATTCCTCCCCGAGTCCTCAGAAAACCAAAAGTTATTAAACATTACAATAAAACGCTTTATTGTAAGTAGTGTTACAAGTGAACCGCATTTCTGATCTTACCAGTTGTTTGACTTCCCCCGACCAAAATGTCACGTTGAATTTTACCATCATCTTCATCCATTGCAAACCAACGGTTGACTGGAAAGTTTGTCACTAATTTGTTTCCAATGTCATCAATGATCACCTGGAAGATTGAAGCCAAAAGCCCAATAGCTCAGTTACATTGCACAGTTTATTGAAATTCCCCATCATTACTCAAATGTGCAAAAACTACACAAAATCTCCAAGCAGGAGTTTTGGGCGGCACAGAGACACAGTGATAGAGTTGCTGCCTTACACGGCCAGAGACACGGGTTCAATCCTGACTACGGGTGCCATCTGCATGGAATTTGCACGTTCTCCCTGTGACCGCGTGGGTTTTCTCTGGGTGCTCTGGTTTCCTCCCACACTCAATAGACAATAGACAATAGGTGCAGGAGTAGGCCATTTGGCCCTTCGGGCCAGCAGCGCCATTCAATGTGATCATGGCTGATCATCCCCAATCAGTACCCCGTTCCTGCCTTCTCCCCATATCCCCTGACTCCGCTATTTTTAAGAGCCCTATCTAGCTCTCTCTTGAAAGCATCCAGAGAACCTGCCTCCGCCGCCCTCCGAGGCAGAGAATTCCACAGACTCACCACTCTCTGTGAGAAAAAGAGTTTCCTTGTCTCCGTTCTAAATGGCTTACTCCTTATTCTTAAACTGTGGCCCCTGGTTCTGGACTCCCCCAACATCGGGAACATGTTTCCTGCCTCTAGCGTGTCCAAGCCCTTAACAATCTTATATGTTTCAATGAAATTCCCTCTCATCCTTCTAAATTCCAGAGTGTACAAGCCCAGCTGCTCCATTCTCTCAGCATATGACAGTCCCGCCATCCCGGGAATTAACCTTGTAAACCTACGCTACACTCCCTCAATAGCAAGAATGTCCTTCCTCAAATTAGGGGACCAAAACTGCACACAATACTCCAGGTGTGGTCTCACTAGGGCTCTGTACAACTGCAGAAGGACCTCTTTGCTCCTATACTCGACTCCTCTTGTTATAAAGGCCAACATGCCATTTGCTTTCTTCACTGCCTGCTGTACCAAAGACTCCAAAGACGTACGGGTTTATAGGTTAATTGGCTTTGGTAAAATTGTAAATTGTCCCTAGTGTGTAGGATAGTGCTAGTGTACGGGGTGATCGCTGGTCAGCACGGACTCCGTGGGATGAAGGGCCTGTTTCCACGCTGTATCTCTAAAGTAAAGTAACGTCAAATGTTTTGACAGTGCAACTAAATGCCACCCCACATCCCATGTAAGGTTAGAAGGTCATAAGTGATAGGAGTAGAATTAGGCCAGTTAGCTATTACTAGGGAGAAGGTGCTTGGGAAGCTGAAAGGGCTGAAGGTGGATAAGTCACCTGGGCCAGATGGACTGCACACTAGGGTTCTGAAAGAGGTGGCTTTATAAATTGTGGAGGGATTGATCATGATATTTTAGGAATCACTAGAGTCAGGAGTGTTCCCAGATGATTGGAACATTGCCAATATTACCCTGCTACACAAAAAGGGAGCAAGGCAGAATAGTGGGAACTATAGGATGGTTAAGGGCCTGTCCCACTTACGCAACTTTTTCGGCGACTGCCGGCACCCGTCATAGGTCGTTACAGGTCGCTGAAAAATGTGACAATTTTGAAAATCCAGCAGCGACCAGAACAAGGTACAACTCTTTGGGTGACTACTCACGACCATACAGGCTTCACCCCGTGACATGTATGGTCGTGAGTAGTCTCCTCAGTCGCCCAAAGAGTCGTAGCATCTTTCTGGTCGCCACTGAATTTTCAACATGTTGAACATTTCGGCGATCTGTAATGACCTATGACGGTGCCGGCAGTCGCCGAAAAAGTCACGTAAGTGGGACAGGCCCTTTAGTTTGACATCAGGGGTTGGTAAGATTTTAGGAGTACTTAGAAGTTCACGATAAAATAGGCCAAAGTCAGTATGGCTTCATGAAGGGGAGGTCTTGCTTGACAAATTTGCTGGAATTCTTTGAAGGATGTGCTGGCAATGGAGAGGGTCCAGAGAAGGTTTGCAAGAATGATCCCAGGAATGAGTAGGTTAACCTATAAGCGTTTGTCAGCACTGGGCCTGTACTCGCTGGAGTTTAGAAGAATGAGGGAGGACCTCATTGAAACGTACAGAATAGTGAAAGGCTTGAATAGAGTGGATGTGGAGAGGATGTTCACACTAGTGGGAGAGTCTAGGACTAGAGGTCATTGCCCCAGATTTAAATGACGTTCTTTTAGGAAGGAGATGAGGAGAAATGTCTTTAGTCAGAGGGTGGTGAATCTGTGGAATTCTTTGCCACAGAACGCTGTGGAGGCCAAGTCAGTGGATATTTTTAAGGCAGAGATAGATATATTCTTGACTAGTACAGGTGTCAGAGGTTATGGGGAGAAGGTAGGAGAATGGAGTTAGGAGAGATAGATCAGCCATGATTGAATGATGGAGTAGACTTGATGGGCCAAATGGCCTAATTCTACTCCTATTCCTTATGATAGGAATATTATAAGGATTGACTGACGACAGATGGCGCAATGAGCTAAGTGTTCGGCTGGCAACCGGAAGGTAGCCGGTTCGAATCCCGCTTGGAGTGCATACTGTCGTTGTGTCCTTGGGCAAGACACTTCACCCACCTTTGCCTGCGTGTGAATGTGTGTGAATGTGTGTGAATGTGTGTGAGTGATTGGTGGTGGTCGGAGGGGCCGTAGGCGCAAAATTAGCAGCCACGCTTCCGTCAGTCTGCCCCAGGGCAGCTGTGGCTACAGAAGTAGCTCACCACCACCGAGTGTGACTGAGGAATGAATGAATATTGCGATGTAAAGCGCCTTGAGTATTAGAAAGGCGCTATATAAATCCCATCCATTATTATTATTATTATTGTCACAAAGCGATATCAGGATAGAAGACCAAAAGGCTGGCCGAAGAGGCAGGCTTTAAAAAACCATCTTAGAATCAGAATGAATTAGGGAAGATACAAGGAGAGAATTCCAGAGCTTGGGATTTGGCAGCAGAAGGAATGGCTGTCGGTGGAAGAACATTTAAATTGTGCATAGTTATGGCAGAACTGGAGGGCCATTATTACCTCAGAGAATTATAAAGGCTGGTAATAACAGGGATATGGGTAGTTGAGGCCATGAGGGGATTTGAAACCATGGGTGATTTTAACCTCCCCATAACCTCTGACACCCGTAATAATCAAATGTAGAAGACACCTCTGGGATGTGCCCTCAGGAGGGGAGATGCCACCTGGCTGCAGCACTGGCTTCACAAAGCCACCAATGCATCTTTTTTAATTTAGTCTTTCTCATAAGATCAGGATGTAGAATCACTTTCGACAGAGATTTTAAAAAATAACAAGAAATCACAGGAAGGAGTAAACTAGAGGCAACTCTAGATTAAATCAGCAGAAGAAAAGATAAATCAAGACATTTTGAAACCTTTCGAGTATCATGGGTAACTTTACACTTCATTTCTAGCAAATCAAACTGGTGAAGGCAGCCAGAGTTGATAACGTCATGTGCAATGTTTTTTAATTAATTTAATGTTCACATGAAAATATTTATTGGGGAAGAGTGATCCTGGCATGATAGAATTTTGTTTAGTACTTTATAGAAGTATAGCATGGAAACAGGCCCTTCGACCTAAAAAGTCCGCGTCATCCTGTGATCACCCTCTACGCTAGCACTATCCTACACACTCGGGACAATTTACATTTTTACCAAAGCCAATTAACCTACAAACCTGTGTCTTTGGATTGTGGGAGGAAACCGGAGCACCCAAAGAAAACCCACGTGGTCACAGGGAGGACGTACAGACAGCACCAGTAGTCAGGATTGAACCCGGGTCTCTGGCGCTATAAGGCAGCAACTCTACAGCTGAGCCACTGAGCAGTCCTATTCCGTTTGAAAGATAGAAACATAGATCTGTAACTGGTGACTTAAAATTCAATATTTATATAGGAAAGCAGAGTTGGTTAAGGTGGATGAAGAAAATGGATTAAAAGGTAGAATGGTAGATTAGTAGAGGAAGATATTTAAGGATACAGTATATTTCATATGTACCAAAGATATATTGCAATGATAAATCAAGGCTCTGAGAGGAAGATAATCTATTTATGGTTACAGATGGCATCAAATTGAAAGGAAAGACACTTATCATTGCAAAATTAGTGATAGGTTAGAAGTGGAGAAAAATGTTAATAGCATCAAAGGATAGGTAACGAGTAGTAAGAAAGAGCAAATGGATTGTGAAGTTAAGCTCACAAGAAATAATAAAAAACAGTGATAGCGTCTACAAGTACTGTATGTACTAGAACAATTATGGTAAATATTGGCCCAGTAGAAGGTGAAATGGGATAACTAACGTGGATTAAGATAACGGTAAAGTGAACTGATATTTTGTGTCGCTCTCCAATGTAGAAAATATTAAAACCATTCAAATTATTGCAGATGCTGGCATGGTGAGTGAAAATAAGTGTTGCAGGAACTCAGCAGGCCAGGCAGCATCCAGATCAATCTGAAGTAGGATCCTGGCAACAAAACTTTGTCTGTTCATTTCTTTCCACAGATGCTGCCTCACCTAATACTTGTGTTCCTCTAATACTTGTGTTTTTGCTCATCATAGAATATTTAATGAGAAATTGGGAGGAACTTAAAACAAATACTGAAAAAGTGTAATAAAGATAGAAGTATTCAATGGGTCTAATTCTCTCTCCGCATTTGCTGCTTGATTGACTGAATCTTTTCAGTACTTTCTGTTTTTATTTCAGATTTCCAGCACCAGCAGTTCTTTGCATATCAACCGGAGGAAAGACAAGGCAAACAGCTGGGACTAAAAGTTGGCAGGACCTCTGAACCTCCAGATTAATAACTTACAACCTGGGTGTTAACAGAAATAGCTGTTGCCGGTGATTTTCTCTACCTCACAACCGTGAGATTTGATTCAATTAATATGTCCTGGTACATGGATAGGACAATTTTAGAGGGATATGGGCCAAATGCAGGTAGGTGAGACTAGTGTAGATGGGACATGTTGGTCGGTGTGGGCAAGTTGGGCTGAAGGGCCTGTTCCCATGATGTCTGACTATGACTCCGAGATTGTTAGATTTTAGGTCTACTGTGTATTTGAGGTTTGTAGGTACAGGAAGGCGAGTAAGGCTAAAGCCTATGTCCTGGTTTCAATGAATGGTGGTGCAAGCTCAAGGGCTCTTGCAGTTTCACTGCTGGTTTCACTGAATGGTGGAGCAAGTTCAAGGGCCCTTGTAGCCTGCTCCTGCCTCTGATTATATTTGGAAATACTGCTATGGTGTAGCCTGTAGCCTGCTCCTGCCTCGGTTTCTATTCATTGAAATACTGCGATGAATAGATCCTAGATGAATAGGTCATAGAGAGCAACAGCACAGAGGAGTAGTGAGAGTGGGAGATGGGATGGGTCTGACAGGATTTCCTCTGGATTCCACCATCCAGACTGACCGTGCTCTCAGCAGCCATGCTTGATTACACAAAACGTAATTCATGTTATTCCCTTTATCCTGTACCTGTACACTGTGGATGGCTCAATTGTAAACATATATTGTCTTTCCGCTGACTAGTTGGCACGCAACAAAAGCTTTTCACTGTACCTCGGTAAACTAAACTCAAAGAGCACAAAGGAATCAAAGAGAGAGCCATTTTCAGTCAGACAATTTTCAGATCGCCATTTTGACTGGCGTCACAACAGGGACCCAACGGGTCGTCTAGTAACTAATAAAGTCCCAGCACAGAGCAATTCCTGCCCTCAAAGAGGACTTCAAATCAACCGATGCACTCCTGCAGATGTAGTGTAGAGTCATAGAGTGATACAATGTGGAAACAGACAACTTGCCTACACCGGTCAACATGTCCTAGTTAAACTAGTCCCACGTGCCTGCGTTTGGTCCATATCCCTCCAAACCTGACCTATCCATGTACCTGTCTAACTGCTTCTTAAACGTTGGGATAGTCCCAGCCTCAACTATCTCCTTTGGCAGCTTGTTCCATACACCCACCAACCTTTGTGTGAAAAAGTTACCCCTCAGATTCCTATTAAATCTTTTCCCCTTCACCTTAAACCCATGTCCTATGGTCCTCAATTCACCTACTCTGGGCAAGAAACTCTCTGCATCTACCCGATCTATTCCTCTCATGATTTTATACACCTCTATAAGAGCACCCCTCATCCTTCTGTGTTCCAGGTAATAGTCCCAGCCTACTCAACCTCTCCCTATAGCTCAAGACCTTCTTGTCTTGGCAACATCCTCGTAAATCTTCTCTGTACCCTTTCCAGCTTGACAACATCTTTCCTATAACCAGAACTGAACACAATACTCCAAATTGGGTCTCACCAAAGTCTTATGCAACTGCAACATAACCTCCCAACTTCTATACTCAATACTCTGACTGATGAAGGCCAATGTACCAAAAGCCTTTTTGACCACCTTATCCACCTGCAACTTGACCTTCAAGGAACCATGCACCTGGACTCCAAGATCCCGCTGCTCTACAACACTCCCCAGGGCCCTACCATTCTCTGTGTAGGTCCTGCTCACATTAGACTTCCCAGAATGCAACACCTCACATTTCTCTGTGTTAAATTCCATCAACCATTCCTCAGCCCACCAGATCAATCGATCAAGATCCCTCTGCAATTTTAGAAGACTGAGGGGGGATCTTATAGAAACTTACAAAATTCTTAAGGGGATGGACAGGCTAGATGCAGAAAGATTGTTCCCGATGTTGGGGGAGTCCAGAACAAGGGGTCACAGTTTAAGGATAAAGGGGAAATCTTTTAGGACTGAGATGAGAAAAACATTTTTTACACAGAGAGTGGTGAATCTCTGGCATTCTCTGCCACAGAATGTAGTTGAGGCCAGTTCATTGGCTATATTTAAGAGGGAGTTAGATGTGGCCCTTGTGGCTAAAGGGATCAGGGGGTGTGGAGAGAAAGTAGGTACAGGATACTGAGTTGGATGATCAGCCATGATCATATTGAATGGCGGTGCAGGCTCGAAGTGCCGAATGGCCTACTCCTGCACCTATTTTCTATGTTTCTACACAATCTTCACTCTCTGCAAAACCACCCACATGTATCACCAGCAAACTTGCTAATATGCAATGTTGCATTGTTCCTTCAGAGTGTCACCAATAAGTGAAATGTTCTTCATCAACACACTATTGCGAAGAATTTGATTACAAAATTGACCTTCAATCAGCCAGCAGAGAGAGATGGTGGGCCAAATTATCTCTGTGCATGCTGTGATGTGCATTAGTCCAAGTCTTACTGTCATAGACTTGGGTAACGCACGAGGCCTACAGTGGTGGAGCAGCGGCAGAGGACAACAACGGATACGTTTGGTCAGGCCGGGACTGTGAACAATGAAATGGCACCAAACATGGCCATATATATGAAATGAATATTACTGTTTAACATTTAATTGCTTATGTGACAATAAATGTCCATTGAAATGTAAATATCCATTGGAGTGATTGGCCATACTAAAGAAATGTTCACTGCAGGTCAAACATCATAGTGAGAAAGTGAAAATAAATGAAACAATTTTTGTGTGTTTTGGTCCTTTTACTCCGCATGGAACTTGAGGTACCTTGTCCAGGAACCATCCAGCTGATGAACCTTTGCCATTGTGGCCAATCGTAATTTTTTTCAAACGTCCTAGGTTAGGTGAGTCGATTGTGAATTTGTCTTCATTTCCTCGTTCAAAGTTGTCTTTGTCATTGTCGAGTCGTCTTTCCCCTAAAGAAAACAAAACTTAAAATGAAAGATTTACTAACGCAAACCCTGGTACACCTTTATTCGACTTTGTCACCGTTTTTGTATTCATCATTTCTGACATTTCACCAAGGTGTATGCTGGCATTTGTATCTGACTGTTTTTGGAGGGGATGTAATGTGCTCCATTTAAATATGTGCATCACAGGAACACAAGGGCATAGGAACAGGAGTCGGCCCCTCAAGGCCTCCCCAGTACAATCATGGCTGATTTACCCCTGGCCTCCGCGCCTCCTCAATGCCAGTTCCCCATAGCTCTTAACTTGCCAATGTTTAACAATGCACCTTACCTCCTTTGTAAATATCCCACTGATAGCCTTCGCAACTCCTTGAGACCCCTGCCCCTTGTAATAATACATTTCTATGCAGCTCTGTTTTAAACGACTGGACCCCTATCTTGAAACTAAAGTTCTCTTATACGAGTAAAAAACAAATTGTTGGAGGAACTCAACAGGTCAGGCAGCACCTGTACTTTGTTTTTTCAATCAAGATTCCAGCATCTGCAGTCTCCTGTGGCTCCCCTTTTGTGACTCATCCTCTAAGTGACGACATCACAACATAAGTTCAGCTTCTTTTCTTTACTGGTTTACTATGAGCTGCTGTCATCAATCCTGCCATCAGACAGACACCAGCACAGCAATACCAAGCCTGTGAAGTAGCATCACTTGCCAAGTATTTTCTCCTCTAATCTTCTTCTTCAGAGAGTAGTGACTTTCTGGAATTCTCTACTTCCAAAGGTGGTACAGGCCTGATCGTAAGAAATACAACTACTATCTACCTCATTGGTGACCCTCAGACTATCCTTGATTGGACTTTGCTGGCTTTACCTTGCACTAAACCTCATTCCCTTATCATGTATCTATACACTGTAAAGTAAGTAAGTTTATTGGCCAAGTATTCACATACAAGGAATTTGCCTTGGTGCTCCGCCCACAACTAACATGACATACAGTGATAGTTACGAATGACTCAGAAAACACTAAACATTAATAATAATAAAACATTAATGATAAAACACCATTGATCAAGCATGTGAACCAACAAAGTACCAGATCAAAGGGAGGCTACAGATTTTTGGCTGTTGAGTAGAGCAACTAGTCGTGGATAAAAACTGTTTTTATGTCTGGCTGTGGCAGCTTTGACAATCCGGAGTCGCCTTCCAGAGGGAAGTGATTCAAAGAGTTTGTGGCCAGGGTGAGAGGGGTCAGAGATGATCTTGCCCGCTCGCTTCCTGGCCCTTGCAGTGTACAGTTCATCAATGGAGGGAAGGTTGCATCTAATAACCTTCTCTGCTGATCGGACGATTCGCTGCAGCCTCCAGGTGTCGTGCTTGGTGGCTGAGCCAAACCAGACCATGATGGAGAAGGTAAGAACAGACTCTACGATGGCCATGTAGAATTGGACCATCATTGCCTGTGGCAGATTGTTCTTCCTCAGCTGCCGTAGGAAGTACATCCTCTGTTGTGCCTTTTTGACTGTGGAGTCGATGGTACCCCCCCCCACTTAAGGTCCTTGGAGATGATGGTTCCCAGGAACTTAAAAGACTCCACAGATGTGACTGTGGTGTTGTTGATGGTGAGTGGGTTGAGAGGGACCCCTCCTAAAGTCTACAATCAATTCCACTGTCTTAAGAGCATTGAGCTCCAGGTTGTTGCTACGGCACCAGGACTCCAGCTGTGTCACTTCCTGTCTGTAGGCAGATTCCTCCCCATCCTGGATCAGTCCAATCAGGGTTGTGTCGTCCGCAAACTTGAGAAGCTTGACAGAGGTGTCTGTCGAGGTGCAGTCGTTGGTGTAGAGAGAGTAGAGGAGAGGAGAGAGTACGCAGCCTTGCGGTGCTCCTATGCTGTGACTTTGCGCGTCCGAGATGTGCTTTCCCAGCCTCACATGCTGCTTCCTGTCTGTCAGGAAGCTGGTGATCCACCAACAGAGGGGTTCAGGCACAGTCAACTCGGAAAGTATGGAGTGTAGTAGCTCTGGCACAATGGTGTTGAATGCAGAGCTAAAATCAACAAACAGGATCCTCGCATAGGTCCCCTGGCGGTCCAGGTGCTGTAGGATGAAGTGCAGGCCCAGGTTGACTGCATCATCCACAGATCTATTGGCCCGATATGCAAACTGCAGAGGGTCCAGCAGGGAGTTTGTGATATTTTTCAGCTTGGCCAGCTCAAGCCTTTCGAGTGTCTTCATGACTACAGAGGTCAGTGCGACAGGCCTGTAGTCATTAAGACAAGTAATCCGTGCCTTTTTGGGTACAGAGACAATAGTGGGGACTTTGAAGCAGGCGGGGACAGTACATGTTTGCAGGGACTGGTTGAAAATGTCTGTATATACCGGCTGTTTGGCACAGAGCTTAAGAGTATGTTTCTGATTTTCAAACCTGCAGTAAAACTCATTCAGGTCGTTGGTCAGCTGACGATTGTGCAAAGAGCGGGGGGCTTTCCTCTTGTAGCTGGTAATTTCTTGATTGTAATCATGTATTGTCTTTCCACTAACTGGATAGCACGCAACCAAGGTTTTCCACTGTACTTTGGTACACGTGACAATAAACTAAACTGAAACTGATATACTTAATGTGGACATAGATAAATATTTGAAAGTTCAAGGAATTGAGGTAATGGGAAAATGTGCAGAAGAGTAGTTGAGGCCAGCATGGATCAGACAAACTGTAGAAGGGACTCGACCCAAAATGTTAGCCATAAAGTCATAAGTGATAGGAGCAGAATTGGGCCATTCAGCCCATCAAGTCTACTCCCCCATTCAATCATGGTGTGAGCTATAGGGAGAGGTTGAGTAGGCTGAGTCTCTATTTCATGGAGCGCAGGAAGATTTGGGAAGATCTTATAGAGGTATACAAAATCATGAGAGGAATAGATTGGGTAGATGCACAGAATCTTTTGCCCACAGTGGGGGAATCGAGGACCAGAGGACCTAGGGTCAAGGTGAAAGGAAAAGATTTAATAGGAATCGGAGGGCTAACTTTTTCACACAAAGGGTGGTGGGTGTATGGAACAAGCTGCCAGAGGAGGTAGTTGAGGCTGGCACACAATTAAACAGGTACATGGATAGGACAGGTTTGGAGGGATATGGACCAAGTGCAGGCAAGTGGGACTAGTATAGCTGGGACATTGTTGGCTTATGTGGGCGAGTTGGGCCGAAGGGCCTGTTTCCACACTGTATCACTATGATTCATGGCTGATCTATCTCTCCCTCCTAACGCCATCCCCTGCCCTCCCCATATCCCCTGACACCCATACTAATCAAGAATCTATCTATCTCTGCTTTAAAAATATCCATTGACTTGGCCTCCACAGCCTTCTGTGGCAAGGAATTCCACATTCTGACTAAAGAAATTCTTTCTCATCTCCTTCCTAAAGGAACGTCCTTTAATTCTGAGGCTACGGCCTCTACTCCTAGACTATCCCATGTGGAAACATCCTCTCTACACCCACTCTATCCAAGCCTTTCACTATTTGGTGTGTTTCAATGAGGTCCACCCTCTTGTTCTCCAATGAACCATCCATGTTCTCCAGAGATGCTGTCTGACCAGCTGAGTTAATCCAGCAATTTGTATTCTTTTGTGTAAACCAGCATAAGTAGTTCCTTGTTTCTACATAGGTCAGACATGATCATATTGAAATGTGGGGCAGGCTTGAAGGGCAAAATAGCCTACTCCTGCTTCTGTTTTCTTGTGTTCTAATCCACAGGAATCAAGCAAATGACCACTCGCAACAACCCAGATCATTCCAGCCAGCTCCAGCTCATTTGTTCTTTATCTTCATACAAGTTACACAAATTGGTATAAAATATCCTTTATTTTCAGACACACCTATAGTCACAAATTCCAGAGACTAGTTAGGGAGGATCACTATTTTCCCATCATGGATACTTTAACCACCAAATAATGAGCATTTTAATCACCTTCTTACATAGAAACATAGAAACATAGAAAATAGGTGCAGGAGTAGGCCATTCGGCCCTTAGAGCCTGCACCGCCATTCAATATGATCATGGCTGATCATCCAACTCAGTATCCCATACCTGCTTTCTCTCCATACCCCCTGATCCCTTTAGCCACAAGGGCCACATCTAACTCCCTCTTAAATATAGCCAATGAACTGGTCTCAACTACCTTCTGTGGCAGAGAATTCCAGAGATTCACCACTCTCTGTGTGAAAAATATTTTCCTCATCTCGGTCCTAAAAGATTTCCCCTTTATCCTTAAACTGTGACCCTTGTCCTGGACTTCCCCAACATCGGGAACAATCTTCCTGCATCTAGCCTGTCCAACCCCTTAAGAATTTTGTAAGTTTCTATAAGATCCCCCCTCAATCTTCTAAATTCTAGCGAGTACAAGCCGAGTCTATCCAGTCTTTCTTCATATGAAAGTCCTGACATCCCAGGAATCAGTCTGGTGAACCTTCTCTGCACTCCCTCTATGGCAAGAATGTCTTTCCTCAGATTTGGAGACCAAAACTGTACGCAATACTCCAGGTGTGGTCTCACCAAGACCCTGTACAACTGCAGTAGAACCTCCCTGCTCGTATACTCAACTCCTTTTGCTAATCCTTTCTTCTTCTTCTTGAGTATGGCGTGCACAGTCTAAAGTTGTAGGACAACTTGTTCTCTTTGATGTTATTTGGTTGTGCACGCCAGGTTGATTGCATTCGTCGAAACAGGGCAGACCACGTGAAGGTTGCAATCTCCCACCCTTTTAATCGCCTCATGCTCTTAAACAGAGATACAGGTCCACCACCCATTTTCCGGCAACAGGTGGTCCGGCACCTCCATTAACCCGAACAAAATTATGAGAGATCACTTGAAATCAGGATCATTCTCTCCTCTCCCCTATCCCATTGGTAAAAAGATATAAAGCACACACCACCAGATTGAAGAACAACCTTACCAGCTGTTATCAGTCTCTTGAATGGATCTCTTATAAGCTAAGGATGTATTCCTGATCTCACAACCTACCTCAATGCAGGCCTTGCATTTTTCTTTATGCTACCTGTTGTGAATGGTTTGGTTAAACTCACATACCGTATGGTTTGCCTTGTTAGGACGCAAAACAATGTTTTTCACTGTATGTTGGTAAACAGAACAGTAATAAACCGATACCAGTCCTATGGTTAGTTTAAACACTGTGAGGATCAACTGTGATTTACATTTGCTCAGAGGGTTCAAAGGGAAATGACATTTTCAGTATCAAATTGGTGGGATCACAGGAAAATTAATATTCTGGTCCATCAATTCTTTCATTGCTTTTATCATTAAAAAGTTAAGCATGTGTGTAATCTTTATGCTAGACTGATGTGGATGGCGGGATCAGCAGCCACCTGTTCTCCTACTTCCCATTATTATAAACAGAAAATGCTTAAAATATTCCACCGAACAGGCAGTGTCTGTTCTCTCCTCAGTTTCAAGTTTCAACCTGAAATTTTAACTGAAAGAGTTAATGATTCAGAAAAAGATTCAGAAAGATACAGAAAAAGACGCAAAGTGCTGGAGTAACTCAGCAGCTCAGGTAGCAACTCTGGAGGACATTTCTAGTTTAGTCTAGTTTCGTTTATTGTCATGTGTACCAAGGTACAATGAACAGGTACCGAGATGCAGAGATGCAGCCTGACCTGCTCAGTTACTCCAGCACTTTGTGTCCTTTGGTGTATTAACCAGCATGTGTAGTTCCTTGTTTCTATGAGTTTAAGATTCAGGTTGAAGATATTCTGGTGATGTTGGGATATTGCAGGAGAATCAGGGGAAGTTGTTGAGGATGTGAGATGGGAATAGATTGCAGCAAAATAGGTAGGGGAAAGGGATTAAGTGGCATTTTTGGGAGCCAGTGGAGACTTGTTAGGCCAAATGCCCAACCTCTATGACATAAGTAAATAAGAATATAAATGATAAAACTAAACGCTAAAATATGAAAGGGCATCGACCCGAGACAATAACCCAGATTTCCAACACATGCAGTTTTTTTGATTCTTCAATCCTTCTTCACTGTTACAAGTAAAGCAAATTGGTTAGAAAATAGAGAATCAATTACCTGTATCTCCATTTTCACCAAACATGTTAATAAAGACGTCAGCATCAGTGCCACTGCCCTTGACATCACCCGTGAAGACACTCACTATGTATTTGTTTACTGAGGATGAAGAGAGAAAATGTGTTAACATTTGATGCTTTTTTACATTACACTTACCCAACAATCTCCAAGGGATATCAGTGTATTTTCCCCCTCCCTTCTCTTTATTTCCTATATTTTGCGTTGTTTTCCCCTGTCTCTTTTCTGTGGGATTCAGATGTAGTCCCTTGTCCGCAATCACTCTTAGAAATTTCAGTGGATAATGAATCATTTTTACAAGCAATGTATTTGTAATGTCAAAGTGTATAAGGTCATGAGAGGAATAGATCGGGTAGATGCACAGAGTCTCTTGCCCGGACTAGGTGAATCAAGGACCAAAGGAGGACATAGGTTTAATTTGAAGGGGAAAAGATTTAATATTAATCTGAGGAGTAACCTTTTCACACAAAGGATGGTGGGTGCAGGGAACAAGCTGCCAGAGGAGGTAGTTGAGGCAGGGACTATCCCAACATTTAAGAAACAGTTAGACAGGTACATGAATAGGACAGGTTTGGAGGGATATGGACCAAGCACAGGCAGGTGGGACTAGTGTAGCTGGGACATGTTAGCCGGTGTGGGAAAGTTGGGCCGAAAGCTGTTTCCACACTGTATCACTCTGTGACTCTCTGATTCTAAGATTGTAGACCAATGCCTCTCTGTAACTATAACACCATATTCTTGGGTAGTTTTCTCTTCACATTACCTGGTGTACAGCTTGATTGCACTATGGATGGTATTATTTGACTGGATAGCATGCAAACATATTTTTCACTGTCATTCAGTACACAATGAATCAATACCAATGTGGCTTACATTTAGGTACATCCATTGGGTTCATACTCCCTAGTAGATCACGCACATAGAGTCCATCCGCCTCTTCTTTGCTGAGCCATTGGTTACAGGGGAAGTAGTACCGGAGGTGAGGGCGGTTCATGTCTGTGATCACAAGCCGATCCAAAAACCAGCTGGCACTCATTCCTGTATTGTCGTGTTCGATCCTGTGTGGAGAAAGGGAGAACAAACCACGCAGGCCTCTGAGTGAGAGGCAACTGGAACAAAATGGCATCATCAAGGCATTTGTGGAAGGCATTTCTCACTGCAACTAGAACAATTTGTTTCCTGCTTTGGTTCATTCCTCTATGTGTTTTTCACCTTCTGATTCCTCATTTGATTCTGACCTTGTCAACATCTATCTAAATATTCCTCAAAAACATATCCCCAGATGCTGATCATTACTTGGAATTATATGCAATATTTCCTTAGTGGTATAGATTTTATTATCAAGACATATAGCTGCATAAAAAAAAGTTCTGCAGCCCAGGACAGTGCAAGAAATGATTCAAACATTAATCTGGTCACTTGGACAATTAATTGCAGCTGACATCTGAGAGCAATACTCACGGAATGCTGCATTGTCAAAGGTGTCATCTTTTGCACAAGATGGTGTCTTCACACAAGTTGTAAGCGATCCAATAGCAAAATGAGTAGGAGATGGATTTTGCTCTCTTAAGCAGCATTTATATAATTATCAATAATTCCTCTCTCTCTCTCTCTCTCCTCACTAACAGTCCTTCCTCTCATTCTTTCTCTCATTTTTACTGTTATGAAGGTAGATTGCAGATTGCCTTTATTGAGTTTACCAACATTGGACCAGTGGCAAAATTGCAAGGTACTTCTTGCCTGTAAAAACAAATTATCCTTTCCCTCCATCCTACTTGATAAGTTTAGTTTAGTTTAGAGATCCAGCGCAGAAACAGGCCCTACGGCCCATCCAGTCCGCACCGAACAGCAATCCCCGCACATTAACATTATCCTACACACACTAGGGATAATCTACATTTAATTCCCTCAATCATTTAGAGTCATAACGTCATTCAGCATGGAAACAGGCCACACTGCCCAATAAGTCCACACTAATCAAGATGCCCTATCTATGCTAGTCCAATTTGCCTGTGTTTGGCTCATTTGCCTTGAAAACCTTTCTATCCAAGAACCTGTCCAAATGTCTTTCAAATGTTGTTACTGTACATGTCTCAGCTACATCGTCTGTCAGCTTGTTCCCTATACCTACCACCCTCCGAGTGAAAAACCTGCCCCTTAGGTTTCTATTCATTCTTTCCTCCCTCATCTTAAACTTTGCCCTCTAGTTCTTGATTCCCCTACCCTGGGGGGGAAAAGTCTGTGTATTCACCCTATCTCTTCTCCTCATGATTTTATGCACCTCCATAAGATCATCCACCAGCCTCTTATGCTTCAAGGAATAAAGTCCTACCCTGCCCAATCTCTCCCTGTAACTCAGGCACTAAAGTCCTGGCAACATCCTCGTGAATCTTCTCTGCACCCTTTCCAGCTTAATGGCATCTTTCGTATAGAGAGTGACCAAAACGCTAAGTGGGGCCTCACCAGACTTCCCAAAATTTGAACACCTCACACTTATTTGTATTAAACTCCATTAACCATTCTTTAGCACACATCCCCAGCTGATCAAGATCCTCATGGAATTATTCTCTGTCTACAAAGCACCTATTTTAATGTCATTTGTAATTTGACATGAAAAATAACTCAAAGTAGTGGAGGGACATGTTAATACCTTACTTTCTTCAGTGGGCCCACATTGTTGGTTTTGACCCGAAAAACATCAGTTTTGTTCTTTTCAAAGGCCGTTCTACATCTGCAATGCACGGATCAGGTGAAAAGGCAAATTCAATCAATGCAACAGAAATTTGATACTTAGTTTTGTAACCAGGGTGTAAACCTGAGAAATCATGCATTCTTTACCAAAGTGAATGCAATCCTTGGCTGTATTTCCTATTACCCCCAAGAATGATGCATTCATCAAACCCAGCTTATAAAAGCAAGTTACTGAGGCAATCTTTCGAAATTCACTCAAAAATACTATGCAAACATGAATACAGTTTCCTATCATGCATTGTTGCATTCAGAAAATTCCTCTCTTCAAATTTAATATTCAAAATAAAATAAAGCCAATGAAATCTGTTTGGGGTAAAACAATATGTCCACTGGCCATATTAGTAAGTGCATGGTTAATATGTTCACATTAAAGACCTTGATCTACTCTTTTAACACTTATTTCAGACTTGTTATTATGGTAAAGTTTATAACAAAGCAACGTTCAGAGGACAAAGTATTCAGCTGCTGGAAGCAGCAACAATAATTTCAGACTGTAGGACATTTTCACAATAATTCCCTTCTATCATGCCCTGGATTAACAACTTTTCCTTGGTTTCACTTCACTTGGCAGGCTTCTGCCTCATGTTTAATTCAGCTTTTGAGGTTAATTTTATAAAAGTAAGTGATCTGGTTTACCTGCCAGGAGGAGTCTTATCTCTTCTAGGTGTAATGTTTCGAACATATTTGAAATACGCATGTTTATAGTTGGTATTGGAGCCTTTTTCCAAAATTTTAGGATTAGCTTTTTTCCAGTTATTAACCCATAGTCTATTAGTTTCTTTTGGAACACATTTAGTTCTGGACTATCTTCCGTTATTCCGAAGATAATCCATTCTGCTTTGGGTATCAGTTTTATTTTAAATGATTTTGTAAAGATTTCAAAAATTTCAATCCAAAATTTTTGAATTTTTGTACAGAAAACAAATGAGTGCGCTATAGTAGCTTCTTGAGATTGACATTTATCACAGATGGATGATACATTTGGGAAAATTTTATGGATTTTAGTTTTGGAATAATATAATCTATTTAAAATTTTAAATTGTATTAAAGTGTGTCTTACATTAATCGAACATTTATGCACGTTTAATAGGTGTTCATTCCACCTTTCCTTTGAAATTGGACTGACGTGGTCTGCATTTATAGAATTATTACAAATATAGGGTGCAAAAGTACCTTAAAAAAAAACTGAGGTCAGGTAAGGGGGGATGAAAGTTGGAGAGTTGGTATGTCCCATTTGCGTGATGCTTACAAAAACTATTTGATTTTCTCTTTTCCCTCTTTCTCTTTCTTCTTCTTTTCTAGGGTCTATTTCTTAACTCTTTTTCTTTTGTTTTTAATTTCGTTCTTATAGTCTTCGTTCTTTCTTGTTGTCACGTTTTTTACACTTTCACCTTTTCCTTCACTTTCTTCTTTCTCTCAATCTCATCCTTTCCCTTTAGTGTAAAAAACAAACTGAGTACATTAATTGTAAGAAGATATATGTGACGAGTACTAATGTATGTGGTTGTAATGTAATGTACTTCTAATAAATAAAAAAATTAAAAAATAAAAAAATTAAAAAATTGAGAATTTTATTTGGGCATCGATGATTTTCACCCGAGGTAAGAAGGTAAGGAATTTAATGGCCCGTATTTTCCAGAGAACTATTGGCAGTTCCCCTTTTTTCTTTCCTCTATTTTACAAAGTGGTGAAATTAGTTTTTTGAAGACTTTTGCCATGAGCAACTCAAGCTGCAGAAGCAAGATTTTGCCTTTGGGTTCCATTGTTTTTTCCCTTGCCTGCTTTTGATTGGGTAAAAAGGGCAATCCAATTATTTTTTGTTTTTCTAAGCATTCCCAGAGACAAGATGTGTGTGGTTAAGACTGTAACTGTAGGTGACTAATGTTAGCTCCAATTGCTCCACCAAATGAAAGTCCATATTTCTTCAATGTTTTACCTTCATTTTTACTTCAATGGAACAACTGGTTGAATTGACCAGTGGGATGAATTGGTTGTCATTTCCCATGATGAGTTTGTAAAGAAGTTATAATGAAATACCAGTGACAAGCACTTTTGGGTCAGCTAAAGCAAGGCACCTTCATATGTTCATAGGTTCTATTTGCAGAATTAGGCCATTTGGTGCATAAAGTCTACTTCGCCATTCAATCGTGGCTGATCTATCTCTCTCTCTCTCTACCCCATTCTCCTGCCTTCTCCCCGTAACCCCTGACACTCGCATTAATCAAGAATCTATAAATCTCCACCTAAAAAAATCCATTGACTTGAACTCCACAGCCTTCTGTGGCAATGAATTCCATAGATTCATCACCCTCTGACTAAATAAATTCTTCCTCATTTCCTATATTCTGAGGCTATGGCCTCTTGTCCTAGACTCCTCCACGTGGAAACATCCTCTCCACATTCACTCTATCCAGGCCTTTCACTATTCATCTCTATTTCACTATTCCCTCTCTATTTCGTCCCTCCTATAGAATCTTGAGGCAATTAATACTATTGTTAAAAAAAAAAAATACCATTAGATTTCTCAAGCTAATCAATCATAATTCAACAAACGACATTCACAGGGAAATAAATAATTATATTTCTTTATTTGATTATTATCCAAATCTTTAACTTGTATAAAACTATTCAGCTAGGTTATATTTCAAGACTGTTTTAGCATACAATTATAATTCATTATTAAAATTGATTTGTCATTTGACTTTTATCTTTGCAATTCATAGCAGCTATGAGGATAATTGATATTGTTGCGATATTTTCAAAGCTTATGATCATTACTACATGCACATCTGGCAGGAGATTTTGCCAGGGACACTTACCTGCCTGGATTATGCCCCAAATGTGGGTTTTGTTTTCAAACTGTTATTTATTGATCATTTGAACACTTAAAAAAAGAAAAATACATGTCATTTTATCCCATTTATCATGGTCTACATCTCCTGACCCGCTTGTTGGATTGCTCAGAAGATACGCATGATCAATTGATGTAAAATTGCATGTATTCTTTTTTCTCCAAGTTGCCGAGAGAAAAAGAAAATAGGCACTAGCAATGACTGTAAGAACCACAGAAGATTCATGATGTTTCATCGCTTTTATCAGATATGGAGGCTGCCAGATATCGAACGGGGCTTCCAACCTCAGCCTTCTCCATCCAAACGCCAACCAAATCCTGACAAATCCGTCTAAAACATCATGCATTTTCTCAAAAGCAAAACCTGAAACATTCGGAGTAAAAGAGAGGAGAATTTTTTATCTCTAGAATATTCCATATGTCATTTTCTATCCTCTTATCATGGCTTTATGTGGTTGGATATGCTGTTTGGAGGAGTATCAGGGAAAGAGTGGGTGTCAGGTTGGGTGAATGTAGGTGGGTGTTTGATAGCCTTCATAGATTCGGTGGGTTGAAGGGCCTGTCTCCATGTTGTAGAAATGTATGAAAGTGTGTCAGCCCATTGGGGAGTAAATTGAACCATTCCGCGATTTGTGGGTTAAATGGCTGAGTAGTTTGGGGAGAACATTTTATCAGATCTCCTTTATAAGATTATGCCAGGCATCTTCCAATGAAGAACAGATATACATAATGGTCTGCTGTTGAAGGAGTGTTGGCGGAATAACTTGACCGGTCAAGTTGTCCTTTCTCATTTTCTTTGGAGGAGCAGCATGGTAGAGTTCCTGCCTTACAGCGCCAGAGACCTGGGTTTGATCCTGACTATGGATGCTGTCTGTTCAGAGGTTGTATGTTCTCCCCGTGACCTGCGTGAGTTTTCTCCGGTACCTCCGGTTATTCCCAGACTCCAAAGACATACAGGTTTGTAGAGTAATTGGCTTGGTATAATTGTAAACTGTCCCGAGCGTGTGTAAGACAGTGTAAGTGTGCGGGGATCACCGGTCGGCGCTGACTCGGTGGGCCGAAGGGCCTGTTTCCTCGCTGTATCTCTAAACTAAACTAAACTAAAGCAGTTCTCTGGTGCATCCATCCATCCTTGTATTTGCAGCGGTTCCAGAAATACGAATGCCGATGGAGACCGGAGGCAGAGACACAGGGAAGGAAGAACTCACTTTTCAACAGTGCCAATGCAATAGAGAGCAAAATAAATCCAGGCGGTCCCACGTATGAAAGGATAACAGTTTGCTCGGACTAAACAAAATATTCGATCAATGGGACTTTCTCATTCCTGCTGGGGAAGCACAATCTGCCACAGGCAATGATGGTCCAATTCTACACGACCATCATAGAATCTGTTCTCATCTTCTCCATCATGGTCTGGTTTGGCTCAGCCACCAAGCACGACACCTGGAGGCTGCAGCGAATCGTCCGATCAGCAGAGAAGGTTATTGGCTGCAACCTTCCCATCATTGACGAACTGTACACTGCAAGGGCCAGGATGCGAGCGGGCAAGATCATCTCTGACCCCTCTCACCCTGGCCACAAACTCTTTGAATCACTTCCCCTCTGGAAGGCGACTCCGGTTTGTCAAAGCTGCCACAGCCAGACATAAAAACAGTTTTTATCCACGAGTAGTTTCTCTACTCAACAGCCAAAAATCTGTAGCCTCCCTTTGATCTGGTATTTTGTTGGTTCACTTGCTTGATCAATGGTGTTTTATCATTAATGTTTTATTATTATTAATGTTTAGTGTTTTCTGAGTCATTCGTGACTGTCACTGTATGTCATGGTTGTTACTCGTGGGCGGAGCACAAAGGCGAATTCCTTGTATGTGAATACTTGGTCAATAAACTTACTTAGTTACTTAAATCTAAAATGCCTCAGTGCACGTGTGTGGCAAGAATTCTTTGCTATAGACTGTTGCATCTGTACATTACCTCAGTATCTAGGGGTCTAATTACTAACCTCCTGGCTGTAATGAAATTGTCAGAATGTTGTACATAGAATTCAATTATAAAGAACAGATGGTTTATAATAGAATGGCATCACATTTAACAAAGAAGCCACTGATTCTTTAACAGCTCATGATAAGAAGGTCTGGAATCTCATGTGTTTTCTTGTATCTCAAATAGCCAACATTACTGCGCGATCCTGTTACAGATGAAGATACATGATATTCTATCCTTTTTGCTATGGTTTGTCGAACTTAAACATAATATCCAGTGCTAAAGAATGGTTCTGATCAAGTTAACCCTGCTGGAAACAGGGATGACAAGATAATTAGGCTGTGTATAGTGGCAGATCCGAACATCATATGACTCTTACTGAGACTTGTTGAGACTGAGGTGAAGGTGAAGGGTACTTGTTGAAGAGAGAAACATAGACCAAATGGAGGAAACCAAATAGATACAATTTCAGCCGGTGGCAATAGGTTCAGAGTGCGTTTTTCCACACAGCAATATCATTCTGAGGTGCAGCTTTTAACAAGTTTCCTGCAAAGAGGCAAATCTATGTCAAGTCACTTAGATATCTCCTCGTCTTACATTGGTTGGTGCCTCAAGTACCTTGGCTGAGGTCTGGCAGCAGGATATTCATCTGGTCAGTTCACATAAGTTGAGTGTAAAAAAATAATGAGGATGGAATGATTTTAAAAAAGGATCAAACTGGTTATATGCTGAAGGAGGCAGAAATAGACAGGGTGTGAAGTTGTTATAGAGAGAGCTGGTTTCAATTCAGTAAATGTTGGGGTTCATATGGATACAGAATGGAAGGGAAAACCTTTCAGAAACTTTGGTGTTTATTGGATTGAATCCCATCATCATTTAAATGATGTTGACAAGAATGCCACTTGGAGCCAGTGGGGATAAAATTAAAATGTATAACCAGATGCTGGTTTACGCAAAAGGACCCAAAGTGCTGGAGGAACTCAGTGGCTCGGGCAGCATCTCTGGAGAACAAGGATAGGTGACTTTTCGCGTTGCGACCCTTCTTCAGACTGAAGAAGTATCCTGGCCCGAAACGTCCAAGTTCCCCAGAGATGCTGCCTGACCTGCTGAGTTACTCCAGCACTTTGTGTCCTTTTGGAGATAATGTCAATGTTGGCAGGTGTGTGCAGTAATGGGGACGGGAGCTGTACTCAGCATGAGATTCAAGAGAAAGGGCTTAAGAATTAGATAAGTGTTGGTGGGATGGGGTATTATCAATAGATGCAGCTTTGGAAGGGTCAAGGAAGGTCAGACTGAGGAGGAAGAGGGCAACGATTCTCCCAGGACTTGGATTAGCTGGCTACCTGCCTCTCAATGGATTTGACAGCAGCTTGAAACCATGAACCTTAAACCTTGAAACTTGACTTCCTCAGTCGGTGACATGCTACAGTGCTGACATCTTCAGGACACCAGTTCATTTGGATTAGTTGGTTCTCCTGTTCTTGGAATCTGATTCTGCCTGCCTCAAATGGTGTAGGTGAGTAGAAACCCGGAACACATTGTGACCAAGAACTGGTGAATAGTTGTTTAAGAATGGCAATCAGGATAATCCAGTAAATTATAGGGCGATGACCCTTCCGTCAATGTGAGAGAAATTATCAAAGAAGATTCTGGCGGTTGGATTTATTCAAATTTGGAAGGGTGTGGAATTAGGGATATTCAGCAAGGAGGTAGGTCATGTCTTACAAGCCCGTTGAGCTTTTATTGAAGGTGACAAAGATGATTGATGCAGGTGGAACAGTTGTATATGTGGACGTTAGTAAAGCCATCAACAAAGTTCCTCATGGTTGGCTACTGGAGAAGATTAAGATACATGGGATCCAGGGTAACTTGGGAGATTAGAATGAAAATTGGCATGCCCATAGAAGACAGAGGTTTGTGATGGAAGGCTGTTATTCTTACTGGAGGTCTGTTACCAGTTGTGTTCTGCAGGGATTAGTATCGGGACTTCTAGTGTTTGTGATATATATAAATGATATAGATGCAAAATGTAGGTGTGCTGATAAGAAAGTTTGCATATGACAGGAAAGTTGTAGAGTTGTCATAAGATCATAAGGTCATGTGATAGGAGTAGAATTAGGCCATTCGGCCCATCAAGTCTACTCTGCCATTACTATCATGGCTGATCTATCTCTCCCTCCTAACCCCATTCTCCTGCCTTTTCCCCATAACCTCTGACACCTGTACTAATCAAGAATCTATCTATCTCTGCCTTAAAAATATGCACTGACCTGGCCTCCACAGCCTTCTGTGGCAAATAATTCCACAGATTCACCACCCTCTGACTAAAGAAATATCTCCTCATCTCCTTTCTAAAAGAATGTCCTTTAATTCTGAGGCTATGACCTCTAGTCCTAGACTCTCACACTAGTGGAAACATCCTCTCCACATCCACTTCATCCAATCCTTTCACTATTCTGTATGTTTCAATGAGATCTCTCCCCCATTCTTCTAAACTCCATCGAGTACAGGCACATTGCCGACAAATGCTCCTCATAGGTTAACCTACTCATTCCTGGGATCATTCTTGAAAACCTCCTCTGGACCCTCTCCAGAGCCAGCACATCCTTCCTCAGAAATGGTGCCCAGAATTACTGACAATATTCCAAATGCAGCCTTACCAGCGCCTTATAGAGCCTCAGCATTACACCCCTGTTGTTGTATACAAGGCCTCTTGAAATAAATGCTACCATTGATTTTGCTTTCTTTACTACCGATTCGACTTGCAGATTAACTTTTTGGAAACCCTGCACCAGCACTTCCAAGACACTTTGCACCTCCGATTTCTGGATTCTCTCCCCAGTTGTGGATAATGGGGAAAATTATCAAAAGATACGTCAGGGTATGGAGTATAGAGGTTGGTATGTTATGGTGCAGTTGTACAAGGCATTGGTGAGGCCACATTTGGAGTACTGTGTTCAGTTTTGGTCAACCTGCAAAGATGTTATTAAACTGAGAGGAGTGCAGAGAAGATTTATGAGGTGGTTGGGTGAGACCAGTGCAGATGGGGCAGCATTGTTGGCATGAACAAGTTGTGCTGAAGGGCCTGTTTCCGTGTATTGCTATATGACTCTATGACGTGCACATGTGTTCATGCGTGAGTTGATATCTGGAGCAAGTTGAGTTCTGCAGCAAGAAATCGTTTCACATTTCACCTCAAAAGGCAAAACATAGCAAAACAGGTCTAGAATTTCATGTATTTTCTTCAAGCCAACACAAACACATTCAAGCAGTCAAACTCAGTATCTCTCTCCTTTTATTTGTTAACCTAAAATGTGTGGATACCTCTTCTCTGTGCTGTAGAAATGGATAAATAGAAGTGTTAAGATCATGGTCAAATAAGTCGTCAAAATACATTGAATATTCCATAATCACTGTATATATTAAATAGTCACTTTCTTATATACAAAGTATAAGTTTTACCCTATGCATTATATTCTCATAACAAGTACTTTCATTTACACAAAATATACACTATTTATGCACCCTTGATGTGATAACATTTCAAACTACCTGGATCCCTTTTCAACATATCCAGCAGCTTTCCTTTGTCTTGGTTATGTTACATTTTCTGGCTGAAATATTGTAGAAGAAACTGGAAAGTTAAAATAAAATTGTAGGCTTGAATTTTACTCCACTAGGTTTCAGTAAAGTCAGAGTTTAATGGTTGTTTAACTGCTGCCTGTAGGAACTACCCATCCTTATAACTGGTGTTCTTTTGATAGGATACAATGGAACTTTATTTATCCCAGGAGGGAAATTGATCTGCCAACAGTCATAAAACACAAGATATATTAAACATGAAATTAAAGTGACGAGTGGAAAGGATTGGGGATGTGCAAAGATTGGGGAGGAGGGGAGGAGTGGGGGGGAGGTGGGAGGGAGGTGGGAGGGAGGGGTCTTCCCCACAACAGAATGGGGAGGAGTTGTACAGTTTGATAGCCACAGGAAAGAAGGATCTCCTGTGGCGTTCTGTACTGCGTCTTGGTCAACTTCTCAGGTTGACCAGTGTGTCATGAAGGGGGCGAGCTGTATTGTCCAGGGTGCTCCGCAGTTTGAGGAGCATCCTCCCCTCCAAGATGACCTCCAGTGAATCGAACTCCGCCCCCAGCCTTCCTGATGAGTTTGTTAATCCTTGTTGATGGAGGTTTCAGTCACCCTGCCAACCTGAAGCAGCCCATACTTCTTAGTGTTTCCATGGGTCACTAAGCCTTTAAAATATTATGAGAACTACAACAAGAATAAAGAGTTTGCGATATAAATGAAGATGAATGAAAATGACTTTCTTTGAGTAATAAAATGTCATCTGATATCATTGTTATATCATAAGAGCATTCTTGTCATTTGCAATTTATTTTACCACAATATACCACATCCAATATACTAAAGGAAACAAAGCATGGGGTTTATTTCGTTATAAAATTATAGAATCATTACAGCACTGCAGGAGAACATTCAGTCCTTAAATCTCATCGGTCATTTCCCCCACTCTTTCCCTGTATAACTCTGTGTTCCCCCACACTTACAGTCAATGATGGATCAAAACCATAGTTTGCATATAAAAGATAAACCTTACATCTCCACACCCTTCCTCATCATTTATCCACCCCTTTAAATCCATATTCCCTTGTTCTTGAACAAACCACTAATGGATGCAGTTAGCTATCATCTTGCTAAATTCTTTCAAATTTTCCCCAAATGTTTTGCAAGAAGAACATGTTACCAGTGGCAAAGAAAATGGCTGTTATACAGATGGAGTAAGTTTTGTTCACTCACTAACAACATTTGGCCCGGAGTAACTCTGATGATATCCTCCCATTTGCCTCACTGGGGAAAGCTAAGTTGCTGCCTTGACCAAACCAGGACGACCCTTTCACAGCCCCGGACTCTGTAAATACAGTTCACTTACTTGCTGGTCAAGTGCACTTTTGGTGTAATCCCAAAGTCGCCAAAGAGAGTCACAAAGACATTGGCATCGGTTCCAGCGCCTCGGACATCGCCAGTCACGGTCACTACTTCATAAACTGCAGAGTGAAGGGCAACAGGAACATTGGAACTGTAAATAGTCATTACCCAGACCTGTTTAATGATGAACTGGGCAAGCTGCCTATTACCTACAAAATTGCTACTGATCCCACTTCTGACACCATGTAAATAGTCATTATACACGTGTAGCATTATAATAGTCTTTAATAAGTATACAGAGTTAAACATCACATGAGTAGTCACGGACTCCAGTCTGCTACTGTACTGCGCAGAAGGAGAAGCAGGCGTTATTATAAATGATACTTAAGGCGGGGTTAGTAGTGGGGAGGTAGCTATGTGATTGGTTGCATACATAAACCATCTACAGGAACAATTCAGGATGTGTCAGAAAGGTGCTACATCTAAAATTATACATGTGGCAGGGCAGGATTCCCATCAGCCTGAAGCTAAGTATAGGGACTGGCCTCCAACTCCCAGCAGCTGGGTTACTGCGGTGAAGTGGGTTTGATGGGGGTGGAGGAAACGTATCGTTGCAATAGAGAAATCCATCTCAACAGTGCAGACAATCAGACATAAAGGTGAGAGCAGACAAAAATGCTGGAGAAACTCAGCAGGTGAAGCAGCATCTATGGAGCGAAGGAAATTGGCAACGTTTCGGGCCGAAACCCTTCTTCAGACTGATGTGAGGGTTGGGGGGGCGGGAAGAAAAATGTAAGAGGAGGAGCCAGTGGGCTGAGGGAGAGCTGAGAAGGGGAGGAGAAAGTAAGGACTACCTGAAATTAGAGAAGTCAATGTACATACTGCTGGGGTGCAAACTGCCCAAGTGAAATATGAGGTGCTGCTCCTCCAATTTATAGTGGTCCTCACCCTGGCCATGGAGGAGGCCCAGGACAAAAAGGTCGGATTCGGAATGGGAGGGGGTTGAAGTGCTGAGTCACCGGGAGATCAGGTTGGTTATTGCGAAGCTGTTCGGCGAAGCGATCGCCAAGCCTACGCTTGGTCTCACCGATGTAGAGCAGCTGACATCTAGAGCATCTCTCCCTCAGCCCACTGGCTCCACCTCTTCCTTTCTTCTCCCCGCCCCCCCAACCCTCACATCAGTCTGAAGAAGGGTTTCGACCGAAACGTTGCCTATTTCCTTCGCTCCATAGATGCTGCCTCACCCGCTGAGTTTCTCCAGCACTTTTGTCTATCTTCAATTTTCCAGCATCTGCAGCTCCTTCTTAAACATGAAGTTGAGAGCTCTCACTCGGTCAGGCATGTAAGTTCAATACGAGTCATAGAGTCATACAGTGTGGCAACAGGCCCTTCAGCCCAACTTGCCCACACACCGACCAACATATCCCATCTACACTAGTCCCACCTGCCTGCATTTGGCCCATATCCCTCTAAACCTGTCCTATCCATGTACGCCTCTAAACGTTGAGATAGTACCTGTCTCAACGACCTCCTCTGGTAGCACGTTCCATACACCCACCACCATTTGTGTAAAAATGTTCCCCCTCGGCTTCCTATTAAATCTTCCCCCCCCCCCCCCCCCTCCCGCCTTAAACCTATGCCCTCTGGTTCTCTGGGCAACAGACTCTGTGTGTCGACCCAATCTATTCCTCATAATTTTGTAGACCTGAAAATATCCTGATAGGGTGACAGAGAAGGCAAACTTCTGAAGGTGAGTCATCTCCTCTAGGATCGATTGTTTCTCCAGGGATACTTTTCGTCATTTTTGGGCATCAGGCAAAAGGTTTAGAAGCGTGAAAATGCACAGCTCCAGATTCTTCCCAGCAGCTATCAGGGAACAGAACCATCCTATCAACAACTAGAGAGCACTCCTGAACTATTATCTACCTCATTGGAGACGCTGGGATTATCTTTGATCATACTTTACTGGACTCTATCTTGCACTAAACATTATTCACATTATTCCCTTTATCATGTATCTGTACACTGTGGACGACTCGATTGTAATCATGTGCTGCCTTTCTGCTGACTGGTTGGCATGCAACAAAAGTTTTTCACTGTAGCTCGGTACACGTGGCATTAACTGAACTGAACTCAACAGATTAAAGAGAATCCCAAAGCATTTTATACCATATATTAACAACATGAAAGGAGAAGGTAGAGATAAGAGGGAATTTATGCATGGGGTTACAGGGTGGAGGTGAAATACTAAGCGATTACTTTGCAATGGTATTCATCAATGAGTAATTACACGACACACATCACAATAACCTAAACACAAACTCAACTTGGAAAAAGCTGAACATATATTGACAGTCAGCTGGTGGGATGTCACTGGGGAGCTCAGATAATGTTGCACCCGCTCCGAGATTAACTTCAAATTCATCTTCTTATATAACTCAATAACAGAAGGCACAGATGCTTCCCCATCTCTCAACCAGAGCTGGCAATATACAACTTCTTGTATGGGCAAAATTACTGGCTGCCTGACAGGCCTTCACATCATTAGGCGACAATGTGAAATTGAGATCCTCTTCAGGGACACCATGCAAAGAACATCCCGACCACTAAATCTCCACTTCAATGTGAAGCGCTTTGAGATGCGATGAGAGGAACACAATGCTCTTTTCTTTTAATTAAATGACTGTTTTAGACTCCTGCTGGTATTAGGCTCCCATTAATAGTGCTGCTTAGGGATAATTAAATGACGTCGAGCATCCAAATTGTCAGCTGGGCTGTTTCTAGAGTCTTAGGGTCTTAGAGTGATAGTGTGGAAACAGGCACCTCGGCCCAACTTGCCCACACCGGCCACCATGTCCCAGCTACACTAGTCCCACCTGCCTGCATTTGGTCCATATACCTCCAAACCTGTCCTATCCGTGTACCCGCCTAACTGTTTCTTAAATGTTAGGATAGTCCCAGCCTCAACCACCTCTTCTGGCATCTTGTTTCATTTATCCACCACCCTTTGTGTGAAAAAGTTACCACTCAGATTCCTAGTACATCTTTTCCCCTTCACCTTAAACCTATTGTCCTCAATTCATCTACTTTGGGCAAGAGACTCTGTACATCTACCCGATCTATTCCTCTCATGATATTATACACCTCTATAAGATCACCCCTCATCCTCCTGCGCTCCAAGGATTAGAGACCCAGCCTATTCAACCTCTCCCTATAGCTCAGACCCTCTAGTCCTGGCAACATTTCCTGTAAATCTTCTCTGTACCCTTTCCAGCTTGACAACATCTTTCCTATAACATGGTGCCCAGAACTGAACACAATATTCTAAATGCGGTCTCACCAATGTCTTGTACAACTGCTAGATGACCTCCCAACTTCTATACTCAATACTCTGACTGATGAAGGCCAAAGTGCCAAAAGCCTTTTTGACCACCTTATCCACCTGCAACTCGACCGTCATGGGACCATGCACCTGCTCTACATCCCTCTGCTCTACAACACTCCCCAGAGGCCTACCATTCACTTTGTAGGTCCTGCCCATGTCAGACTTCCCAAAATGCAGCACATTTCTCGGTATTATCTTCCATCAAACATTCATCAGCCCACCTGGCCAATCGATCCAGATCCTGCTGCAATCTTTCACAGGCAACTTTACTATTTGCAAAACCACTCACGTTTGTATCATCAGCAAACTTGCTAATCTTGCCCTGTATGTTCTCATCCAAATCATTGATGTAGATGACAAACAATAAAGGACCCAGCACCGAACCCTGAGGCACACCACTAGTCACAGGCCTCCAAGCCAAGAAACAAGCAACCTTCCACCATCACCCTCTGCTTCCTTCCATGAAGCCAATTTTCTATCCATTCTGTTATCTCTCCTTGGATCCCATGCAATCAGAGCAGCCTACCATGCGGAACCTTGTCGAATGCCTTACTGAAATCCATGTATACAACATCTACAGATCTGCCATCATCAACCTTTTTGGTCACGTCTTCAAAAAATCAATCAGATTTGTGAGACGCGACCTCCCACATATAAAATCATGCTGACTGTTCCTAATCAGCCCTTGTCCATCCAAAATGCCTGTATATCCTATCCCTCAGATATCCTATCCTATCCCTTTTGTTTTATATTCCTTTCCTCCACCTATTAAGAATAGTTCAGTTGGTATCTCAAAATCGTGACTTTCAATAGCGTGGACCGTTGGCATTGTAAGGCAATTTCCTAATGGGTGTGAGAGTAGGGGGGGGGGGGGAAATAAGGGGCTCATTCAAATACTTTACTGAGAAGGTCTACCCATTGCTAGAGTCATAGAATCATTCAACCCATCTGATCTTTGCCCACCATCACAAACCCATTTAGTCTAAGAAAAGACTTAAAATGCTGGAGTAATTCAGCAGGTCAAGTAGTATCTCTGGAGAACATGGATAGGTGACATTTCAGGTTGGCACCCTTCTTCAGACTGATTTAGTCCAATTCCTCATTTAGTGTAATCCAATTTAGTTCCATTTTATTCTCCCCACATTACCAGCAACGTTCTCCAGATCCTGCCATTCATGTTCAATCAAGTGTCAATTCCCAGTTAAAACTCAATAACCTACCCACCTGCACATCTTTGGGCTGTGGCAGGAAATGAAAGCACCCAGAGGAATCCCTTGTGGCACCAGTGTGCCACCCAGATTTGATATGAACATAGAACATACAACAGTACAGCAAGGCCCTTTGTCCACAATGCCTATGTCAAACACTATACCAAGATAAACTAATCTCATCTGCCAGCACATGTTATCATAGTCATAGAACTGTACCGCACAGAAACAGGCTCTCTGGTCTACCTTGCCCATGCCGACCAATTTCGCACATTGGGCTGGTTCCATTTGCCTCCATTTGGCTGTGGCCCTCTAAACCCATCCTATCCATATATCCGTCCAAATATTTTACCTGTAATAATTGCACCCATTTCTCCAGATTCCTCTGGCAGCCCATTCTAGATATAGACAATCATATGAGTGAAAATGCTGCCCCTGAGATCCCTCTAGAATATCTCCCCCAATACCTTAAACCTATGCCCTCTAATTTTAGAATGCTTTACCCTGGGAAAATGACTGGGAGCACCCACTTTATCCATGCCCATCATGTTCTTGTACAACTCAAGCCCCCTACGCCCTCTCAGCATCCTACGCTCCAAAACAAAAAAGAGCCACAACCTATCCAACAGGCCCTTCGACCTGCGATCCCCGCACATTAACACTATCCTACACCCACTTGGGACAATTTTCACATTTACCAAGCCAATTAACCTACAAACCTGTGCCTTCTTTGGACTGTGGGAGGAAACTGAAGATCTCGGAGAAAACCCATGCAGGTCACGGGGAGAACGTACAAACTCCGGAACAGACAGCACCCGTAGTCGGGATCGAACCCGGGATTCCAGCGGTGCATTCGCTATAAGGCAGCAACTCTACCGCTGCGCCACCGTGACTGCGCCACTTATTCCCAAAGGGTTTATTATTAAGGGTTTGGACACGCTAGAGGCAGGAAACATGTTCCCGATGTTGGGGGAGACCAGAACCAGGGGCCACAGTTTAAGAATAAGGGGTAAGCCATTTAGAACAGAGATGAGGTAACACTTTTTCACACAGAGAGTTGTGAGTCTGTGGAATTCCCTGTCTCAGAGGGTGGCGGCGGCCGGTTCTCTCGAAACGTTCAAGAGAGAGCTAGATAGGGCTCTTAAAGATAGTGGCGTCAGGGGATATGGGGAGAAAGCAGGAACGGGGTATTAATTGTGGACGATCAGCCATGATCACATTGAATGGCGGTGCTGGCTTGAAGGGCCGTTTGGCCTACTCCTGCACCTATTGTCTATTGTCTATTGTCAAGCTGCAATGCAACCCAATAGAATGCTTTCTATGGTGTAACTGTAGAAGTTTGTAAGAGTCATTGGAGACATGCTGAATTTCCTGTTTTCTGAGGATGAAGAGGCATTGGTGTGCCTCTTTGGCTGGCACATCAACTTGAACTTGTATCTCCAGATCATTAGAGCTTGTGCAAGGCTAATCACACAACATTAGGAAGGAACTGCAAATGCTGGTTTAGACTGAAGATAGGCACAAAATGCTGGCGTAATTCAGCGGACAGGCAGCATCTGAAAAAGGGTCTTGTCCCGAAACGTCACCCATTCCTGCTCTCCAGCGATGCTGCCTGTCCCACTGAGTTACTCCAGCATTTTGTGTCTATCTTCAATGATGACTATTATTCACAAGTTCACGTTATAGAAGTAGAATTAGGCCATTCGGCCCATCGTGTCTACTCCGCCATTCAATCATGTCTGATCTCTGCCTCCTAATCCAATTTTCCTGCCTTCTCCCCATAACCCTTGGTAAATTCCCCATAAATTCTAATCAAGAATTTGTCTATCTCTGCCTTTAAAATAATCACTGACTTGGCCTCCACAACACTCTGTGGCAATGTGTTCCACAGATTAACTACTCTCTGAATAAAGAAGTTCCTCCTCACCTCCTTTCTAAAAAAGCGCCCTTTAATTCTGAGGCTATGATCTCTGGCTAAGTCCCAGACTCTCCCACCTGGAAACATCCTTTCCACATCCACTCTATCTATGCCTTTCATTATTCTGTAATTCATTATTATATTACTGGAGGAGTCACAATTCCCTCAGGTTCATATTAAGATGTAAATGCTGTAGATTCCCATGCCCACTTCAGACAGTTCATTGGCACTGATTACTTGGCCCCTCATTCTGACTGAAGCAGGCTGTGAAAACCGGATGCCGTGTTCAACGCAGACTTGAGCTTTGAACACATATTCAATCCATCACTCAGTCTGCTTGTTTCTGCCTATGTAACAAAATCCCTTAAGCATTTCCCTCACCGCCACTGAAACCCTTCCAAATGCTCTTTCTGCCTCTAAATCTGAATCTCCAGTGTTTTT
Source organism: Malacoraja senta (assembly GCA_038087875.1). Lineage (NCBI taxonomy): Eukaryota > Metazoa > Chordata > Chondrichthyes > Rajiformes > Rajidae > Malacoraja > Malacoraja senta. The sequence continues at coordinate 378,327,761 of CM075977.1, read as the reverse complement.
CGGGCCTGCCTCTCAAATCCTCACCCTTCAAAAATGACAAAAAAAAGGTCCAAATTTTAGACAATGTGCTCTGTGGTAGTTCCTGATTACACTCTCCTGCTCCCTCTACAGACCACACTCCAACAGCAACTCTGCCCCCTCCCCACGGCTAATGGACTGCCATCTGTATCCATGCAGAACATTACTCTAGAATCAACACTCCCTATAAAATACTATTGAGATCTGTAAAACTGTATTAGAATAAATAACCACGATAAGCAATACTAGAATCTGCACTTGTACACAAAGTTACATTAGAATTGACACATGAGGAATATTAATAAGACCACACTCACAAAGCACTTTACAAGAATCAGCAATTGAGAAACAAAACTATGCTCATAAAGGACGCTACATTAGGATTGATACTCGTGGGGTCTATGCTTGTGATTTGGAATTAAATTTCACTAAGTACACAAAATGAATTTATTGTTTCATAACGAGTATGATATGATCCATACAAGGTACACTAGATCAGAAATTAAATTCTCTATATTGGAATCTATAGTCACAGAGCATTTCTATACATAATTTACTGCATTACATCTATGTTCAGAGAAAAACATTAGAATCTATAATTGGTGAAGACCGGTAAAATGGAATCCACATTGACAGAGAGCAATGTATTATCGACGGCAAGTGTATTAATTACATGCCATACCTTAAGGAAAGCAATATATTAGACTTAATACCCACAGAAAACAGAGTATCAGAATTTACTGCAGTACTTGAACATTTCTGAAAATGCAAGAGAACATGAAAATTATGTCTGCACCACTCTATCCTCCTGACTATGCTTATTTGATCTTTTGATATACATAAAATAGTGTATTTAGTCCTCTATTTCATATGAGGATCTGAAGTGCGGCGAGTTAAAAAGACAGCCTGTGTGATTCAAATAACACGGAAATAAGAGAGGTATATACTTTTTAAAAATTGCAGCTGCCAGATATCTAAGAACGAACGTGCTACATGAAAGTGGAGGTCACAGGAATGTTTCCAATTGAACACTTCATTCATATACAGGATCTTTCAGACTTGGGGTATGATTATATAGATTTCCCTTTTCCTCCCAAAATTAGTTTAATTAAAATGTGGGGTAATATCCTATAGAAAATCGCAACCAGTATCTTGAGCAAATTTATAGACAGAAGGAATTGAGATAAATAAACAGAGCCAATAAGAGATTGGTGTAATAGTGACCTTTCTTCCTGTGGTACGGATCCTCTCCATCATCTGATGCCTCTGTGCGGTAGTTCAAAAGTTCTTGTTCATAGATTTCTTGATAGTTATATGCTTTCTTGGACTTTTTGCCTTTTGTCTTCTCTCCTTTCCCTTTATCTTTTTTCTTTTCTTTTTTCTCATCACCACTATCATCAGAGCCCTTCTTGGATTTTTTCCCTTTTTTCTTCTCCTTCCTCTGTTTTTCTTCATCATCATCATCATCTTCAACTGAACCTTTTGACTTGGACCTTTTATTTGACTCTTCTTTTGATGAAGATTTCTTTTTCTTCCTCTTGTCCAGTAATTCTTCTTCCTCCAAATCTTCATCCAAATGCTCCTTTGATTTTTTCTTCTTGTCTTTCATGTTGGTGTCATTTTTGATTTTCTTTCCTACCCTTTATCCTCCTTGTCACATTCACACAACAAGTCGCTGTCTGTTCTCTCCCGCATAGCTGCACAGCTCTCATGAAAAATTACTACTCTGAAAGGGGTCATGTGATCAGAAGAGAAAGCAGAGTGTAAAAAGAGACCAGACGCACCAACCCTATCATCAGGCTTTAGCTCTCTCCATTATTTATGGTACTGGCATCACCTTACAGATGGGGGAATGTCTAAGCAATACCTGAGATCTCCAACCACCTCTGTACATGAAGTAAACAATGGCTGGACTGCACTCAGTAAATTGCATGTTAACACCGATTAAATATTATACTTGGAAAGCTGAACAGTATGCCAATTTGAACAAATTCTATGCCAAGTTATAGAAACGTGTGAGGGATATCATTAACTGGATTGTCTGTGTTACACCACATTGCTTAATTCTACCTCAGCACCACTGGACTAGTTATGTCCCGCAACACTGCCTATTTGGCAGCAGATGAGGTTATCATTTTATTTGTTAAACACTAGATGAGGTGTCTCCGCTTTCGGACAGATTGGGGGTGATATTAATTTCTTCTTGCTGGCAAATCAACTTACCGGCACTCGGCAACATTTTATTTTCATGTAGAAGGGAACTGCAGATGCTGGTTTAGCAGATAGAAGATAGACACAAAGTTCTGGAGTAACTCAGCTGGTCAGGTAGTATCTCTTGAGAAAAAAGATGGATGATGTTTCGGGTCGGGACCCTTCATTAGGCCCTCGCTATCTTCAACATTTTATCTTCATTAGCCTTATAAAAGATACAGTCAGGCAGAAACCTAATTAAAATAAAAAGTCAAAGTCTCTTGACTCAATTGACACTATGGCATTATTTTCACTGAACCCATGAAGAAGCCCGTCTGGTGCCGAAACCATCTGTGTAACTACATGAGCAGTAGCTGGTTGGCCTGAATATGCCAACAGTTACACTTTTGGGAAGATCCTTCAGGAGAAACTGAAGTGCTCCAGCTGGGAACACACGCAATTTCCTTCTCATTATCTTTCTTCGCTTTCCCCTATCACCATCTCTGCCATCATAACTCCACTTGTAGTCCATAAACTGTGCCTGTGACTGTTCACATGGATAGGACAGGTTTGGAGGGATATGGACCAAATGCGGGCAGGTGGGACTAGTGTAGCTGGGACATTGTTGGCCGGTGTGGGCAAGTTGGGCTGAAGGGCCTGTTTCCACACTGTATCACTCTACGACTCTAAGACTCTATGACACTTGAACTTCCAGCAGTGCTGACTTTTTTTTCCTGAAGACATCTTACTAGATTTAACTGGAAGGCATGAAGATGTCCTACAGTAAAAAAGACCCAGACACTTTCACCAGGAGCATCGTCTGCCTTGGGATCCCACATACCAATCCCATTTCAGTTAAAGTCATGATCACTTGTTAGTTTGTTATCTCAAATGCCCAAGAGCATAGAAGGCTGCAGAAAGTGGTGGACATTGCCAGGTCCATCATGGGTATTGACCTCCCCGCCATTACAGGGATCCACAGGAAGCACTACCTCAAGAAGGCAGCTAAATATCAGTGAATACCCTGGCCATGCTGTTATCTGACTGTTACCACCGGGAAGAAGATCCAGGAGTCTGATAACCTGTTATCACCAGGATCAAGAAAAGCTTCTTCCCTGCAACTATTAGGCACTTGGACCACACTGCACAACTCTAACAACAACCCAACCTCAGCAATGATCTGCTGCGAATTGTGGACGCAGCCCAGGCCATCACACAAACCAGCCTCCCTTCTATTAACTCCATTTATACCTCACGCTGCCTCAGCAAGGCCAGCAGCATAATCAAGGACGAGTCGCACCCCGGCCATTCCCTCTTCTCCCCTCTCTCACCAGGCAAAAGGTATAGAAGTGTGAAAACGCACACCTCCAGATTCACGGACAGTTTCTTCCCAGCTGTTATCAGGCAACTGAATCATCCTCCCACAACCAGAGAGCAGTGCTGAACTACTATCTACCTCTTTGATGACCCTCAGACTATCCTTGATCGGACTTTACTGGCTTTACCTTGCACTAAACGTTATTCCCATATCATGTATTTATACACTGTAAATGGATTGATTGTAATCATGATCCGGTGGCACTGTTACTGGCTGCCTCCGCCTTCAGTCTGGTATCTTTTTAATTTTTTGTTATGTTTAAAGTATTGTAGCGTCGCCCGCTAGCGCACGCAGATATCGAACCCGGCGTTCGGAAGCCGCGGTCGAGTGACTCGGCAGGGGCTGTTGTTTTCGCGCGGTTTTTCCCTTACGCGCGTTAGTTCAGCGCTGACCACCAATGTGGCCAGACGTGTCTGATAAACCTGTATGCTGCAACTTGAGCTTTCGAATAAAGTTTTGTTGAAAACTCCAGTAGTCGTTTCTCAGACCGCTAAATTGGTGACCTCGACCTGTCTAGCCGTCGTTAGACAAGAAGAATTATACAGGAAGAGAGTGTTCCCGCAGAATCGGCCAGCACAAGGCATGGGCCCACCGGCCTTCGAACTGCCAGCCTTTTGGCCTGATTAACCTCAGGTGTGGTTCGCCCATGTGGAGGCACAGTTTCATCTACATCACATCGACCATGACGACACCATGTATTTTCATGTGGTAGGAGCATTACCACAGGACTGTGCCTCGAGGCTGTGGCCCTTTATCAGAGACCCTACGTCCAGCGGCAAGTACGAAGGGTTAAAAGCTCTGTTATTTCACGCCCACGGTCTTTCCCGTAGAGACAGGGCGGCAAGACTGCTACATATGGACTGCATCGGCGACCGAAGGCCATCGACGATCATGGCAAAGATGTTGGCCCTGATGGACGGGCACCGCCCCTGCTAGCTTTTCGAACAGGCGTTCTTAGAGCAGATGCCTGACGAATTGCAGCTGATGCTAGCGGGAGCCGATTTCAGCGACCTCCAGCGGCTCGCGGAAAGAGCCGACGAGCTGTGGGCGCTCAGACGGCGGGACGTACACGCCGTCGCCCGCCCCATGGTCACACAACGGGTACAGCCGAACTGTTTGGAAGAGACCCAGCCCAGCATCGAATACAAATCGCCGCGGCCAATGGTCTACTGCCAACGCAGATGGTGCTACTACCACCAACGATACGGAACTGGAGCCCGAAGAGGTCGGAGCCCTTGTTCATTTCTGGGAAACGCCCAGGCCGATCGTCCATAGAGGCGAACGCGATCGGCCCCAACATATGCTTCTTTGTCCGTGATCGCCATTCCGGCCACCGTTTCCTGGTGGACTCCGGTGCCCACGCCAGTATCCTGCCTCCAAGCGCCCGAGATGTTCGTGCCGGTAAGGTGGGACCTGTCCTCTCGGCCGTTAACGGGAGCGACATTCGCACCTACGACACGCGGACCGCGAAACTAAATTTCGACTCCCACCAGTACAGGTGGACGTTTATCGTTGCTGACGTCGCCCAACCGATCCTGGGAGGCGATTACTTGCGCGCGTTCTCCCTGGTAGTCGATGTACGGGGTGGTCGCATGATCCCTGTGTCGGGCCCGCGCCCTGCCAAGCCGTGCAACCCATCAACGCCCCTGCAGCAACTCGCCGAGGTAGCTGAGATCCAGCAACCTTTCGCAGCCCTGCTCGCCAACTTCCCAGGGTTGCTCAAGCCCCGGTTCGACGGGGCCGCGCCCCGTCATGGTGTGGTCCACCACATTCCCATTGAGGGTCCGCCGGTACACGCCCGCGCGAGCCGTCTCCCGCCCGATAAACTGCGCATCGCACGAGACGAGTTCCAACTTATGGAGGACATGGGGATTGTCCGGCGGTCGGATAGCCCTTGGGCTTCCCCGCTACACATGGTGCCCAAAGCGTCCGGGGGCTGGAGACCTTGCGGCGATTACAGGCGTTAGAACGCAGTAACTACAGCCAACAGGTATCCAGTCCCGAACATCTAGGATTTCTCGGCCCATCTGGAAGGTGCGACCATCTTCTCGAAGGTCGACCTTATCCGCGGGTATAATCAAATCCCAGTCCACCCCGACGACGTCCCTAAAACGGCCACCATTACCCCTTTCGGCCTTTTTGAGTGGCTCAGAATGCCTTTTGGCTTGGAGAAAGCAGCTCAGGCGTTCCAGAGGCTAATGGATCAGGTCGGCCGGGGTTTGCCGTTTATTTTCATCTACCTAGATGACATCCTGGTAGCCAGCCGCACTCAGGCAGAGCATACCAAGCACCTTCACCTACTTTTCGAACGGCTGCACAAACACGGGTTGGTGATCAACCCCGAGAAGTGCCAGTTCCTGCACTCCATCTCGTTCCTAGGGCATAGCATCACCTCTCAGGGAGCGCAACCACTGCCCGAGAAAGTCGACGTTATCCGTCATTTCCCCAGGCCATTATCGGTCAAGGGTCTGCAGGAGTTCATCGGGATGGTTAACTTTTATCACCGATTTGTCCCGTCTGCAGCCGCCATCATGCGGCCGTTGTTCCAATGCCTGGCCGGTAATCCCAAGGACCTGGTCTGGTCTGAGGAGGCACAGAAGGCGTTCGAGGGGGCTAAGACCGCATTGGCCAACGCCACTATGTCACCGTGGACGCCTCCGACGTCGCGGTAGGCGCCGTCCTCGAGCAACGGGCAGGTAATCGCTGGGTGCCGCTGGCATTTTTCAGCAGGCAACTGCGAGCCCCCGAAGTTAAATACAGCGCTTTTGATAGGGAGCTCCTTGCGCTTTATCTAGCAATCCACCATTTTCGGTATTTCCTGGAGGGGCGCGCTTTCACTGCGTTCACCGACCACAAGCCGTTAACTTTCGCCTTGTCCAAGATTTCTGACCCTTGGTCTGCCAGACAGCAACGGCACCTCGCCTACATTTCCGAGTTCACATCTGACATTCAGCATGTGGCAGGCAAGCTGAATGTTGTGGCCGACGCATTGTCCCGTCCAGCGCTGCCCGAAGTTTCAGCGCTTAGTCTCGGCGTGGATTACGAGGAGCTGGCAGCCGCCCAATGGGTATGGAGATTTATTGCAATGTTGAATCAGGACTGAAGCTGGTCAAAGTGCCATGTGGCGCCTCCGGCGTGCAAGTCCTTTGTGATATTTCCACCGGTAAAGCCCATCCTAAAAGTCCCGGTCGATTGGTGATGTCGGATTTTCGACACTATCCACAGCCTAGCGCACCCGTCCATTCGCGCCACCTCTGCCTTGGTCGCGGCGAAGTTCGTCTGGCACGGGTTAAGGAAGCAGGTCCCTGCATGGGCCCGTTCCTGCATCCCATGCCAGACCTCCAAAGTGCAGAGACATGTGCACGCACCGGTCCAGGATTTCGCCATCCCAGACGGCAGGTTCCTGCACATCCATGTAGACCTGGTAGGTCCCTTGCCTTGTTCGCGCGGGGCTACCCACTTACTGACTATCGTAGACAGATATACCAGGTGGGCGGAGGCAATCCCGTTGGCGGATACCTCTGCTGATGCATGCGCGAGGGCCATGGTATCCCATTGGATCGCTCGTTTCGGGGTCCCCTCACATATTACCACCGATACGTGGGCCCAGCTCATGTCTTCATTGTGGTGTGGTATGGCGCAGCTGTACTGCACCAGACCACCGCTTATCACCCGGAGTCTAATGGGTTGGTTGAGCGGTTCCACCGGCACCTTAAGTCGGCGTTAAAAGCCAGACTCACCGGCCCTGATTGGGTCGACCAGTTACCTTGGGCCTCCTTGGCATCAGAACAACGCCTAAGGAGGACCTCAAAGCCTGCTCGGCCGAGTTGGTTTATGGCTTGGTTTTGCAGGTTCCAGGGGATTTCTTGCCTGTCCCTCCGGACCAGGACGTTCCAACCTCACAGTTGTTAGGGGACCTTTACGAGCAGGCGCGCGCTTTGGTCCTGGTTCCCAATTCCCGGCATGGTTCGTCTTCGGCGCATGTGCCTACTATGTTACGGGATTGTGCTTGTGTTTTTCTCCGTAGAGACGCTCATCGCTCGTCGTTACAGCGGGTGTACGAGGGTCCGTACAGGGTGCTCAGTGCTGGTGTTTCGACGTTCACGTTGAACATGGGTGGCAAGGAGGAGTTTGGCTCTGTGAGCCGCCTTAAGCCTGCACACATTGACGAGGATAGCCCAGTAACAGTGGCTACTCCACGGCGTAGAGGACGTCCACCTGCTGTTTTGCCGCCCTCTGCACCTGTTTCCTCCGGTCGCGTTTCTCCGGTCCCCTTTGTTACACCCGTCTCTCGTCCGCGTTTTCGCACCCCTCCGGTCCTGTTGTACCGGTCTCCAATGTTACGCTCGCCCTGCGACCGGCCCTGCGTTCCGGTCGTACCATCCATTTACCCGCGCGCTTCCGTACCGCGGATTCTGGGGGGGGGGGCCATGTAACGGCGCCTGCTAGCGCACGCAGATATCGAACCCGGCGTTCGGAAGCCGCGGTCACGTGACTCGGGAGGGGCTGTTGGTTTCACGCAGTTTTTCCCTTATGCGCGTTAGTTCAGCGCTGACCACCGATGTGGCCAGACGTGTCTGTTAAACCTGCAACTTGGACTTTCGAATAAAGTTTGTTGAAAACTCCAGTAGTCCTTTCTCAGACCGCTAAAGTATGTTCTTTAGATTTTTTTGTGTTTTATGTGGGGGGAAGAGGGTACGGTAAGGGGGAAACCGTCCTTCAGTCACTTCCTGGCGAGGATGCGACTTTTATCCAAGTCGCGCCCTCGCCCCCCTCCTCGCGGCCTACCAACTGGATTGGCGCGGCCTTTCCTACCGGGACCGACCGGAGCTTCAGCAGCAGCGGCGCAGTGCTCGATACATCGCGGAGCGGGCGATGCCTCACCTGGGATCGCCATTGGAGCTCCGGAGTGTTGAGCCGCTGCATCGACATCGCGGAGCTGTGGTTGGCGGAGCTCCCAACGTGGGTGGCGCTGACTAACATCGCGGAGTCCTGGGACCCTTTGCCGGGGGTCGCCAGCGTGACTCTCCCCCCAGCTCGGCCTGTGGGCTTCGGAGCCGCGGACTCCGTGGGAGGTGGCCGATTCAGAGATCCAGGCAGCTGAGGATGTCTTACCTTTCGACGTCGGGTTCCCATCGTTCCCGGCGAGAGGGCCTGAACATCGGGCTGCCGGGGGCTCGGGAGGCCACGACCATGGGTGAACATTGGGGAACATCAGCGAGGAGGTTGACTGGACTTTGGTTCCTTCCCTCACAGTGGGGAACTTTGGTGCCTTGTGGACTACTGTATTCTGTGTTTTGTGTTTTTTTTGTTTTTTGTATGACTGTAAGGAAAATAGTATTTCGTTGTCTCTTAATTGAAGACAATGACAATAAATTGAATCCAATCTAATCCAATCCAATGTATTGTCTTTCTGCTGACTGGTTAGCACACAACAAAAAGTTTTTCACTGTACCTCGGCACACGTGACAATATACTAATCTGAATCTGAAACTGAACTGAAACTGATCTACCATGGACTTTGTATAGTTGAACTATGTACTTTGGTATTTCACTTCAATCTTATTCCCAAACCACAGTGCTATGAAGCACTGCTGGAGAAATGCTGGAGAAACTCAGAGGGTGTAGCAGCATCTATGGAGCGAAGGAAATAGGCAACTTTTCGGGCCGAAACCCTTCTTCAGACTCAGGTGCTATGACCTTGTTCTTCCATGTTGGGTTAACCTGGTTTCTTAAAATGGAATTAGTTTTGCACTGGTTTTTTTTTCAAAAGGTCCACTTCCATTTTGTGGAGGGGTACTGACTGTTTCTAATCTCTCTTTTTTATTGTTCGACTGGGCTTATATTCACTGGAATTTAGGATGAGAAGAGATCTTATAGAAACATATAAAACATAGAAACATATAACATTCTTAAGGGATTGGACAGGCTAGATGACAGGAAAAATGTTCCCGATGTTGGGGGAGTCCAGAACCAGGGATCACAGTTTAAAAATAAGGGATAGGCCATTTAGGACTGAGATGAGGGAAAATGTTTTCACCCAGAGAGTTGTGAATCTGTGGAATTCTCTGCCACAGAAGGCAATGGAGGCCAGTTCACTGGATGTTTTCAAGAGAGAGTTAGATTTAGCTCTTAAGGCTAATGGAATCAAGGGATATGGGGAAAAAGCAGGAACGGGATACTGATTTTAGATGATCAGCCATGATCATATTGAATGGCGGTGCTGGCTCGATGGGCCGAATGGCCTACTCCTGCACCTATTTCCTATGTTTCTATGTTTCTATAAGACCGTGCATAATCGTATTAGGTTATAAACCATTATAATAATCACAATGTGCAAACGATGTGCATTAATGATTATTTAATATATGTGGCATATGATGGGGAGAGAGAGAGCAAACACAAACAACAATCATATTTGAAGCAAACGTAATTTGCCCCATAATGTGTAAACAGGCTTTTCTTTATGCAAATAATAATAATTTAATCTGCCATTAAAGATGATTTTAGCTGGTCGACACAAACTGCAGGATTAACTCAGCTCCGGTTTTCACCCACACTCCAAAGACGTACAGGATTGTAGGCTATTTGGCTTGGTAAAATTGTAAATTGTCCCTAGTGTGTGTACGATAGATCGCTGGTTGGCACGGACTCGGTGGACTGAAGGACCTTTTTCCACGCTGTATCTCTGAACTAAATTAATCTGCAGTTCCTTGCAACACATTTTAGCTTGTAGATCAGGTGCCTCATTTAGACAGGTTGAGTTACACTGCAGTGAAGTTCAGCAAGGTTTGGCTTGTAACCATAGAATGCATTAGTTTATGAATGAATTTGTTGATCTGAATGCGCAGTTCCTTCCTGGCATCTGTGGGTGCATTATGTAAGAGTTCTTGTTCAACTACAGGTTGGCCCCAGTAATATATTTGTGTAGACAAACACACCTTGCTAATGAAAGTTATGAGATTCTAATAAAATGTCGTCAACCTGAAACAATCTAATTTCCAGTATTTTGTGGCGGCACTGGGTGGTGGGCCACGCACTATACATTCAGCTCTTGGGGGGTTACATGTCCTGGTGACGAGAGGTAGGGGTCAGAGTGTGGTCACGGGTGCCCCTGGGGAGTATTTAAGGGGTTAATCGCGCGCGCACGGGGTTGGTGAGTGAGGAGAATTAGCGTAGCAACAAAGGACCAGTATTTGTGGACAAACTTCGTGTCTGCCTCGTTCTTTAACGGACAACCCAGCATCCGCTACAGTTTTCCGTTTTATACCTGATCATCGCAGTTGTTCTTAAGCAGTTGGTACTGAACCGCTGTAGGTTTTCTGATAGGAGTGCTCCCAGAGTGTTGTTGAGTAGGAAGTGTCAAGAAATAAACTCAATGGCGATTCAATTCCAGATCAGGATATTGTGACGGAAGGGTGCCAGCAGGTGGTGACATCCCCATAAGTCTGCTGCCTTTGCCCTTAGTGTTAGGTTAATGAATTTGGAGTGGTACTTGGAGTAAGAGCAGAATCAAAGTTTGTGGATGGTAGATGCAGTGTTCATGGTGGGCTGCTGGTAAATAGAATGAACGTTCAGAGCTATGTGCAGCGTTCTGTGTGGTGTGATTGCAACTGGCTCATAACAGATTAGTTCTTGTAAAATTCAGTCGATGAAGCCCACGGCCTGGGTCTGCAGAGCCCGCGGCTGGGGCCTGGGTCTACAGTGCCGTGGCTGGGGCCTGAGTCTACAGTGCCGTGGCTGGGGCCTGGGTCTACAGTGCCGTGGCTGGGGCCTGGGTCTGCGGAGCCGTGGCTGGGGCCTGGGTCTGCGGAGCCCGTGGCTGGGGCCTGGGTCTGCGGAGCCCGTGGCTGGGGCCTGGGTCTGCGGAGCCCGTGGCTGGGGCCTGGGTCTACAGTGCCGTGGCTGGGGTCTGAGTCTACAGTGCCGTGGCTGGGGCCTGAGTCTACAGTGCCGTGGCTGGGGCCTGGGTCTACAGTGCCGTGGCTGGGGCCTGGGTCTGCGGAGCCCGTGGCTGGGGCCTGGGTCTGTGGAGCCCGTGGCTGGGGCCTGGGTCTGCAGAGCCCGTGGCTGGGGCCTGGGTCTGCGGAGCCCGTGGCTGGGGCCTGGGTCTGTGGAGCCCGTGGCTGGGGCCTGGGTCTGTGGAGCCCGTGGCTGGGGCCTGGGTCGGTGCCACGGAGGCATCCGGAGAGGACCTGGCAATGATAGTGGAGAGATCGGTGCGGCGGTCGATGATGGCGCCGACCGACGGACGAGGACGGGCATGTGTAAGTGAGCACACCTCTGCCGGGGGAAGGAACAAAGGACCCAGCGTGGGGGGAGTACCAAACTTCGTGTCTGCCTCGTTCTTTAACGGACAACCCAGCGTCCGCTACAGTTTTCCGTTTTATACCTGATCATCGCAGTTGTTCTTAAGCAGTTGGTACTGAACCGCTGTAGGTTTTCTGATAGGAGTGCTCCCAGAGTGTTGTTGAGTAGGAAGTGTCAAGAAATAAACTCAATGGCGATTCAATTCCAGATCAGGATATTGTGACGGAAGGGTGCCAGCAGGTGGTGACATCCCCATAAGTGTGCTGCCTTTGCCCTTAGTGTTAGGTTAATGAATTTGGAGTGGTACTTGGAGTAAGAGCAGAATCAAAGTTTGTGGATGGTAGATGCAGTGTTCATGGTGGGCTGCTGGTAAATAGAATGAACGTTCAGAGCTATGTGCAGCGTTCTGTGTGGTGTGATTGCAACTGGCTCATAACAGATTAGTTCTTGTAAAATTCAGTCGATGAAGCCCACGGCCTGGGTCTGCAGAGCCCGCGGCTGGGGCCTGGGTCTACAGTGCCGTGGCTGGGGCCTGAGTCTACAGTGCCGTGGCTGGGGCCTGGGTCTACAGTGCCGTGGCTGGGGCCTGAGTCTGCGGAGCCCGTGGCTGGGGCCTGGGTCTGCGGAGCCCGTGGCTGGGGCCTGGGTCTACAGTGCCGTGGCTGGGGTCTGAGTCTACAGTGCCGTGGCTGGGGCCTGAGTCTACAGTGCCGTGGCTGGGGCCTGGGTCTACAGTGCCGTGGCTGGGGCCTGGGTCTGTGGAGCCCGTGGCTGGGGCCTGGGTCTGCGGAGCCCGTGGCTGGGGCCTGGGTCTGCAGAGCCCGTGGCTGGGGCCTGGGTCTGCGGAGCCCGTGGCTGGGGCCTGGGTCTGTGGAGCCCGTGGCTGGGGCCTGGGTCTGTGGAGCCCGTGGCTGGGGCCTGGGTCGGTGCCACGGAGGCATCCGGAGAGGACCTGGCAATGATAGTGGAGAGATCGGTGCGGCGGTCGATGATGGCGCCGACCGACGGACGAGGACGGGCATGTGTAAGTGAGCACACCTCTGCCGGGGGAAGGAACAAAGGACCCAGCGTGGGGGGAGTACCGTGAGGGAGGGCAAAGAGCAAATGGGGGGACCGCCGTGAAGGGGGGTAGAACAATGGACAATGGGGACCCGGCATGGGGGGTTCTGTCCTGAGGGAGGGGGAGGGGGGAAAGAACAAAGGGGGACCTGATGCGGGAGGTACTTTGTAACTTTGGAAGCGCCCTTTATGGGCGACCAATTGCATACCTATGCAAGCAACGAATTTCACTGTGACTTGTCACATGTGACAATGAAGTATTCATTCATTCAAACTGGAGGCATAAGAGACTGCTGGAATCTTGAGCAAAAAACTAAATGCTAGAGGAACTCACTGGGTTAGCAAGTATCTGTGGTGGGAATGGCGTTTTGGAGACTGATGGAGTAGCGGGATGAAGGCTGGAAAAGAGAGGTGGGAGCAGGTCAAAGTCTGGCACTTGAGAGGGAGCAGTGAGAGAGTAGCAACTACAGTTCTATACAGTGCATTCAGAAAGTATTCAGACCCCTTCACATTTTCCACATTTTGTTACGTTACAGCCTTATTCTAAAATGGATTAAATTCATTTTTTTTTATCATCAATCTACACACAATATTCCATAATAAAAAAGAAACAGGTGTTTAGAAATTCATGCAAAGTAATTAAAAAGAAATAACTGTAATATCACATTTACAAAAGTATTCAGACCCTTTACTCAGCACTTTGTTGAGACACCTTTGGCAGCGATTACAGCCTCAAGTCTTCTTGGGTACGACGCTACAAGCTTGGCACACCTGTATTTGGGTAATTTCTCCCATTCATCTCTGCAGATCCTCTCAAACTCAGTCAGGTTGGATGGGGAGCGTCAACACACAGCTATTTTCAGGTCCCTCCAGAGATGTTCGATCGGGTTCATGTCCGGGCTCTGGCTGGGCCACTCAAGAACATTCACAGACTTGTCATGAAGCCACTCCTGCGTTGTCTTGGCTGTGGGCTTAGGATTGTTGTTCTATTGGAAGGTGAACTTCTGCCCCAGGCTGAGGTCCAGAATGCTCTGGAGCAGGTTTTCATCAAGGATCTCTCCGTACTTTGCTCTGTTCATCTTTCCCTCGATCCTGACAAGTCTCCCAGCTCCTGCCGCTGAAAAACATCCCCACAGCATGATGCTGCCACCACCATGCTTCACCCTAGATATGGTATTGGCCAGGTGATGAGCGGTACCTGGTTTACTCCAGACATGACGCTTGGCAGTCAGGCCAAAGAGTTCAATCTTGGTTTCATCAGACCAGAGAATCTTGTTTCTCATGCCTTTTGGCAAACTCCAAACGGGCTGTCATGTGCCTTTTACTGAGGAGTGGCTTCCATCTGGCCACTTTACCATAAAGGCCTGATTGGTGGAATGCTGCAGCTCTAGTTGTCCTTCTGAAAGGTTCTCCCATCTCCACAGAGGAATTCTGGAGCTCTTTCAGAGTGACCAGCGGGTTCTTGGTCACCTCCCTGACCAAGGCCCTTCTCCCCCCATTGCTCAGTTTGGCCTGGCGGCCATCTCTATGAAGAGTCCTGGTGGTTCCAAAGTTCTTCCATTTAAGAATGATGGAAGCCACTGTGCTCTTCGGGACCTGCAATGCTGCAGAAATTGTTTTATACCCTTCCCTCCCCACTCTTCCCCTACCCCTCTCCCCCTCCCTCCCCACTCTACCCCCTCTCTCCCCTACCCCATCTCCCCCTCCCCTCCCCACTCTTCCCCCTCTCTCCCCTACCCCTCTCCCCCTCCCTCCCACTCTTCCCCCTCTCTCGTGCGGATGCTGTTTGTTGACTTCAGCTCAGCATTCAATACGATAATCCCCCAGCAACTGGTGAGCAAACTGGCACCCCTAGGATTCAATACCACACTATGCAACTGGATCCTGGATTTCCTTCTGAAAGACCCCAGTCTGTGCGGGTGGGGAAGAACACCTCCTCGGTCATCACACTGAGCACCGGCTCCCCTCAGGGCTGTGTCCTGAGTCCGCTGCTCTTTACATTGATGACACATGACTGTGTCGCCAAGTCCACTACTAATCATATCATCAAATACGCGGATGACACAACAGTAGTGGGCCACATCCGCAACAATGACGACCAGGCATACAGAGAGGAGGTGGAGCAGCTGGTGAGCTGGTGCAGCAGGAACAACCTTCTCCTAAATGTGGACAAAACCAAGGAGATTGTCGTCGACTTCAGAAAGAAAAATCAGCCCAGTCACACTCCGCTGTGCATCAACAACTTAGCAGTGGAGCAGGTGAAAAGCATCAAGTTCCTGGGTGTGCATATAACGGATACCTTAACTTGGACCACAAACATCACATCTCTGGTAAAACGGGCACAGCAGCGTTTGTACTTCCTCCGCAGGATGAGAAGATCACACCTCCACCCTCCCATCCTCACCACATTCTACAGAAGCACCACTGAATCAGTCATGACCAGCTACATCTCTATGTGGTGCGGCGGCTGTACAGCTGCGGACTGGAAGTGCCTTCAGAGAGTGGTGAGGACAGCGGAAAAAATCATTGGGACTTCTCTTCCTTCCATCATGGACATTGGTTACAAACGCTGTCTGTCAAGAGCTAAGGGCATTACCAGAGCCCCCACACACCCACAATATGGACTGTTTACACTGCTAAACTCCGGGAGGAGGTACCGCAGCATGAAGGGCCGGACAACCAGGTTCTGCAACAGCTTCATCCCCCAGGCCATAAGATTATTGAACTCGCACTCAAACCAATGCAAAAAAACTTTCTTATACATTGCCAATTTTATAAACTTTCCTTTTTTTAAACTATGCACATGAAGCACTTTTTATGGACACACTAAGCACTTTTACTGATCGCCTGATAGAAATGTTGTATTCTGCTGTTACTTTGAAGAGTCAAGGCAACGAAATTTCGTTCAATGTGCACTGTGTCTATGTGTATACCTGAATGACAATTAAAGTTATATTCAATTCATATTCAAATTCTCTCCCCTACCCCCTTCCCTCCACCCCATCCCTCCCCACCCTCCCTCCCCCTCCCTCCCCACCTCTCCCCCTTCCTACCCCCCCTTCCCTCCCCCCCTCTCAGCCCCCTCTCCCTCTCTCTCTCTCCCCTCTCTCCTCCCATCTCTCTCACCCCTCCTCCCCCACCCTCCCTCTCCTCCTCCCCTCCACCCTCCTCTCCCTCTGTCACTTGCCCTTCTGTCTCTGCCCCTTTCTCTCTCTCTCCCCCATTCTCCCTCTGCTCTCAATCTCTACCTCCCCTCCCTCTCTAGACGCGCCTGCGAGTTGGGGGCTATGCGTCAGTGGATAGGGCGGTTATGGGGAGCATAATTAATAATATTAATATAATATCAAGGGGGTAGTTAGCGTGTGTGCGGGGGCGTAGTTAGTGTGTGTGATGCCGCATGCGCCCCCCCCCCGCAACCACACATTGGGGGACAGACCCAACGGGTCTGCACTTGGTCTAGTATACTTTTAAAACTCAGTGTGCGTGTGTGTGTGTGTGTGTGTGTGTGCATGTGTGTGTGGGTGTATGTCATTTTGCCTTTGAAACGAATCTCCTCGAAAACCAGATGCAAAAACATGGAGATGTTTACATATTTCAGTAGAGATTTGCCTTGCGAGTTTAGAAATCCACTCCTCTTTACCTTTGGTGCATTATTTTCCTGACTTTTCTATTAAACTTGTTGACCAATCTGACCTTTTTTTAAAAATCTGACCGCTGCCCAGCTGCTGATGTTACAATAACAGTGACATTTTTACATCTTCTGGAAGAAAATTTCCTTATGCTTTCAAAAATCCAATCCTCTATAAATTTTGGTCGATTATTTCCCGAGATATTTACTAAAATTTATCACCAAACTGACATTTTAAAAAAAATATTACGGTTGTCCAGCTGCTGACCTCACAATGCCTTTGCACCTGGCCCAACTGCCTCCTGGCCCCACCCGACCCTGCCCTCCCACCTGCTTCTTGGCCCCGCCCCCCAGCCTGCCAGGTCATCTCTCTCCCCTCTCTCTCTCCCCCTTCCTCTCCCCTGCCCTCCCCACCCTCCCCTAAACCCCCTTCCCCTCTCCAACCCTCCCCTACCCCTTCCTTCCACCCCATCCCCTCCCCACCCTCCCTCCCCCCTCCCTCCCTCTCCTTCCCCCCCCCATCTCAACCACCCCTCTCCCTCTCTCTCCTCCCCTCTCTCTCCCCTCCCATCTCTCTCACCCCTCTTCCTCACCCACCCTTCCTCTCCTCCTCCCCTACACCCCCCTCTCCCTCTGTCTCTTGCCCTTCTGTCTCTACCCCTTTCTCTGTCTCTCCCCATTCTCTCTCTGCCCTCACTCTCTACCCCCCCTCTCTAGACGTGCCAAGGGGGGTAGTTAGCGTGTGTGCGGGGGGTAGTTAGTGTGTGTGATGCCACATGCCGCCCCCATAGTCCCCCTCCCCCCATAACCACACATTGGGGGAACAGACCCAACGGTGTGCACTTGGTCTAGTCTCTTTTTAAATCTTTCCCCTCTCACCTTAAACCTTTGCCCGCTAGTTGTAATCTTCCATACCCTGGGGAAAGGATTGTAACATCCTCCTATAAGCAGGGCAACCAGCCATGATCATATTGAATGGCGGTGCAGGCTCAAAGGGCCGAATGGCCTACTCCTGCACCTAATTTCTATGTTTCTAATACGTCTTTCCATCTTGTTTCTTTGCTTTCTACAAATAGTTTGACTACAATTCGTTTTGTTTTTTTCCCATCATTTTCTTTGTTTCTTTCTCTCCTTAAATAAAACTATTTAATTTAGATTAGAGATACAGCACGAAACAGTCTCTTCGACCCACCGAGTCTGTACCGACCAGCGATCCCCGTGCATAAGCACTACCCTATACACACTAAGGGTAATTTTACATTTATACCAAGCCCCTTTGATGCCTTTTGTGCATAAGTTTTGTTGAAGCGAAAAGGAAGTGAATTTCCATTCACATAGATGGAAAATCCAACAAGACTTTGCCCAATACTATTTGTGAATAATAAAACTCCTGATCTTTATACTGGGTGCAAATTAATTTGGAAAACCTTGACCAACTTTATTTGATATGACATTGGTTTTATGGTTTCAGAAATGTTAATGTTAGCTATTGTCTTGCCTTGGCAATTATCCTGGAGCCAGGACAGGAGGCAGTTAAAGCTTAAAATCATTAGATGGAGCTGGCAGGGATGGAGTGGCCAGGATCAGAATTGTTTACTGATCTTTGTCCTCCCTAGCTCAGGCTGTTGGCCCGACAACTTTAGCACTCTGACCAAGATCAGTACAGGCCATGAATATATCCAACCATCTATATAGTCTGTATTTGTTGGGGCCACGTTGGATACCTATGCCACTGGAACTTCACCACAGTGAGGTTCACCTTCCCCCGACCACGGGAGAGCAAATAAGGGAAGAGATCTGAACTTTTTTTCCGCCTTGCATCACAGTGAGGAATGTGGAGGAGTCACTGTGGTGGATGTTTATGTTAAAATGTATTTTGTGTGTTCCGTTGCTTTTTTATTTGTATGACTGACTTGGCAAATAAAGTATACTTGGCTAATAAAGTATTATTGTGATCGTGATGTTTAAGAAGGAACTGCAGATGCTGGAACAATCGAAGGTAGACAAAAATGCTGGAGAAACTCAGCGGGTGGGGCAGCATCTAAGGAGCGAAGGAATGGGTGACGTTTTGCGTCGAGACCCTTCTTCAGACAATAAACAATTGTGATTGTCACTTAAAAAGGCAAGACCACACAGATCTCACCACTGTGAATAGCTACCAGCCTGAATTACAATTAGCATTCCTTCTAAAACAACCACAGTGAAAATGCAGAGACCTGACAGGGAAGTAGGGTTTTAAATTGATTCGCTTTAATGAGAAGATGGCTAAGATGATAAAGAACAATCACTGTATTTTGAGACAGAATTAATCAGCCTTTTATCTGTGAACAGTATCCATGTCTCAGAGTAAATGATAGGGAAGTCTGCAATTAAATAGACAGGTTGAATACTCTAAACCCCTTGGCATCCTGCACTCCAAAGTCCTAGCCTGCCCAACCTCTCTTTATAGTTCATTCAGGCCATCAAGTCCCAAGGATCATAGCTGGACATTGCAGAAACAGGCCCTTTCACTTATCACATCCTACCTCTAGTTGTACCTTCTACACTAATTCCATTTACCTGCCTTTTACGTCTAGGTAATTGCTTTATGAATCTGTACACCCATTTGTTGCATTACACCAGAACACCCGGCATGCTGGAGAACACACTTGGAAGATACACAAAATGCTGGAGTAATCAGATTCATCGGATCAGGCAGTATCTCTGGAGAAAAAGGAAATAAACCTTCTTCAGACTGAAAGATAGAGAAGGCCAGAACAAAACAGGGGTGGCAACAAATGCCCTCAGGAAGGGTGAAGTCCATAATGGAAATGCTACGACAGGGATGCAAGGATGCAAACCGTGGAGCTAGTAGGATGACTAGGGTGGAGGAAGAAATGCAGGAGTTACTTGAAATTAGAGAAATCTAATTAGTGTTGTAAGCTGCCCAAGCAAAATATGGGATGCTGTTCCTCCCATTTGTGTGTGGCCTCATTCTGACAGTGGAGGAGGCTCAGGCCACCTCCAAAGAGATCCCACTACTGGCCACATCTTCCCATCTCCACCCCTTTCTGCTTTCCGCAGAGACCATTCCCTCCGTAACTCCCTGGTCAACTCGTCCCTTCCCACCCAAACCACCCCCTCCCCAGGTACTTTCCTCTGCAACCGCAGGAGATGCCCTTTACCACCTGTCCCTTTACCTCCCCCCTCGACTCCATCCAAGGACAAAAACACTTTCCAGGCGAGGCAGAGGTTCACTTGCACCTCCTCCAACCTCATCTACTGTATCCGCAGTTCCAGGTATCAACTTCTCTACATCAGCGAGACCAAGCGTAGGTTTCACTGAACACCTCCGCTCAGTCCGTCTTAACCAAGCTGATCTCCTGGTGGCCGAGCACTTCAACTCCCCCTCCCATTCCCAATCTGACCTTTCTGTCCTGGGCCTCCTCCATTGTCAGAGTGAGGCCCAGCGCAAATTGGAGGAACAGCACTTCATATTTCGCTTGGGTAGTTTACACCCCAGCGGTATGAACATTGACTTCTCCAACCTCAAATAGCCCTTGCTTTCTCTCTTCTTCCCCTCCCCCTTCCCAGTTCTCCCACCAGTTATACTGTCTCTGCCTACATTCTTTCTTTTTCCTACCCACTCCCTGATATCAGTCTGAAGAAGGGTCTCGACCCGAAACATCGCCAATTCCTTCTCTCCATAGATGCTGCCTCACCCGCTGAGTTACTCCAGTATTTTGTGTACCTTACCAGCATCTGCAGTTCTTTCTTAAAGGTTAGTATGGGAAAGGGAAAGGGAGTTAAACTGTTTGGGAACCGGGTGATCGTGTAGGCCTAGGAGGACTGAGAGAAGGTCTGTCACACTGTGCGAGTTGACCCACGAGTGACCCCGAGTGAAAGACTCGTGGTTGCGTACGATACTACAAGTTTATGATCCCGAGTTTAACCGAGTTCCCACGGGTATGTCTAAGTTTGCCGTTTACTTCTCATTTCTGCGATGTTCCAAGTTCGTCTCCCGAGTGTACCAAGTTCCTCTCCCGTTAATCTTGAGGCAACAATGTATATCGACGTGTTGCAAAATCATCACATGTTAAAAAAATGATGTCATGCTTTTTTTTTACATACTATAAAAAGCCTGCCTTGTTTAAATTGGCTCATTTGGAGAAAATGTCTGCAAGAAGGCTATTGGAGTCCAGAATGGTGATGTTTTTTGTTCAAGTGCTGTATGCTGCAGCCCTTAATGTGATGCAAGGACGCTTGTGTAATGAAGGCAGAAGAGAGAGAGTAAAGAGGAAAATTAAGAAGAGGTCTCAGTGGGTGAAGCCCCTGTTTCAAAGGAGATCTCTCTTTGGACAGTATGAAAAGCTGCTTAATGTGCTGTGCGAAGAGGATAAATCTGCATTTAAAAATTTCATCAGAATTTCACCTGAGCTCTTTAATGAGCTGAAGAATAACTTGGGACCTCTGCTGATGAAACATGACACGGTATTGAGAAAGGCTCTGGAACCAGGGCTGCGCCTAGCAATCACCCTCCGCTACTTGGCTTCAGGTGATTCTTACAAAAGTCTCTCGTACAACTTTCTGGTTGCCCACAACACCATCAGCGGGATTGTCCGAGAGACTTGTGAGGCCATTGTCGATTTTTATGCAGCTGATGTGATGGACTGCCCCAGTACACCAGATGCGTGGAAGAGAGTGGCGCTGGGGTTTAAAAGCAGATGGAACTTTACACACACATGTGGGGCTGTGGATGGCAAGCATGTGGCCATTTGTTGTCCACCTAAAGGTGGCTCAAATTATTTTAATTACAAAAAATTCCATTCTATTGTATTGTTAGCACCCAGGATACTCCGCTGCCTTTTCCTCATACAGAGCACGCTTCTTGTCCCTATTGCGATAATCTTCTTTAGATTTGTCATAGAGGATTTCATTAGCCTGAAACCACTCTACAAGGTCTCCCTCTTGCTGCCTGTCGAAGTTAAATGGTTTAACTTTATTCCATCTTCCCTTGAATGGGGCATCCACTCCTGAGGCTGTTTCACACACAGCTACCTGGGAGCCCACAGGCAGTGTTGACTTCTCCTGTGGCATCTCCTGTTGAATATCTTGTTGAATCTCCTGTTGAATCTCCTGTTGAATCTCCTGTTGAATCTCCTGTTGAATCTCCTGTTGAATCTCCTGTTGAATCTCCTGTTGAATCTCCTGTTGAATCTCCTGTTGCCTCTCCTGTTGCCTCTCCTGTTGCCTCTCCTGTTGCCTCTCCTCCTCCTCCTCCTCCTGTATGACTATAGCCTCCATGGCAGGTTTTTTGTAAGGCTCTGCTCTTCCCTTTCGTCGAACTTTTCTGGGAGCCATGTCTAGCAAGCTTCTTATCAAAAAGATTCACCAGCAATGAGGTGAAACGCCCAAGATTGACCCAGGTCACGTGCTGATGTTGAAGTCACATTTTTTTTACTCACCTTTTTTTCCCTCTGTCCAGCTGACGAGTTCAGAGTGCACATGAGAGTCACCGGAGTCATGTCTGATTGCCTGGGCAGCCTACCAGCTTCCACAGTCTACATCGTACAAAGCATCATATTGTGATGCATCAATGCCTGTTTTGGGAGCAGCTTTGCCCAAGAGCGCAGTATATATTACAGAGACTTGCAAATGTAGTGCAGTCTATTACACAGGCCAGCTTTCCCCCTATCAACTCAATCTACACTTCGACCTGCTTCGGGAAGCAGCCAACGTACCATTCCTTCCTCTCCTTTCACCCCGTGAGCAGATAATACAAACGCTCACATACATGTACTACCTGATTCAGGGACAGCTCCTTCCTCACTGTCATTAGATTGCTGAAACGGATCCTCAGATTAGGCTGCCATGAAGTGTCATAAAATGTTCTCACGCTGTTCCTCAATACTGGTTTGTCTTAAGGTTGTGAGCTCAGTCCCAAATACACAAAATCTATATATAAACTTCAAGCAATTTTTTCTTTTCAACCCACTCTGTCACCTTATCAATAACGTTTACTTTGTTAAGCAGAATTTGTCTTTAAAAAGTATAAGTAGCTGATATTTCTGTCCCTGATTATTGTTTCTAAAAAGAGTTCCCACGGTAGACTCACGAGTCACAAAGGTAAACGCACGGGCCACTACGTTCTTACAACGAGTTTAAAATGTTTCAAATTTTAACCTCAAGAGTACATTTTACTCGTGGGAAAGTACAAACATGTTTGAACTTTTGCAAGAGTTAACAAGTTTCACGTGTACCTCCCGTTAGCGCCAAGAGTCGCTAAGTTGCGTCCACGAGTTTCAACGTTCCCGCTACGTTAATTGTACGTGATTACCACGAGTTAAATTTGTTTTAAACTCGGGGTCACTCGTGGGTCAACTCGCACAGTGAGACAGCCCTTTAAGTGTTCAGTGAACCGACTGCCAAGTCTACACTTGGTCTCACTGGGGTCCCTGGATGAAATCTGTTTTTCACTGAACACCTATGCTCAGTCCGCTTTAGCCTATGAGATCTCCCGGTTGCCAAATATTTTACCCTTGCATTCCCTCTCTCTGCATCCCTACCCCACCCAAATTGTACCAGCTTCAAAGTCGTCTTGTTGAGTCTCTTGTCTGTACTCGTTCTCACCAAGCACACAGCTAACAGTGGCCTGTTTCCTTTAGCATTGTTACTTTTTTGCATATCTTTCATTCATTTGTTCTATATCGCACTACATCACCATCTATATCTCTCGTTTCCCTTTCCCCTGACTCTTAGTCTGAAGAAGGGTATCGACCCGAAACATCACCTATTCCTTTTCTCCAGAGATACTGGGACAACCCGTTGAGTTACTCCAGCTTTATGTGTCTATCTTCAGTTTAAACCAGCATCTGCAGTTCCTTCCTACACCTAACTTCTGTAATTTCCTTTCTAAGGCCTGAGCTATAGGGAAAGGATGGACAATCTAGGACTTTATTCCTTGGTGCACAGGGGAATGAGGGGTCACCTTAAAGAGGTGTGTAAGATCATGTGGGCAATATAGAGTCTTTTTACCCAGAATAGGGAAATCAAGAACCAGAGGACATAGGTTAAGGTGAAACGGGAAAGATTTAATAGGAACCTGAGGGGCAACTTTTTATACACAGAGGGAAGTGGATTTATGGAACAAGCTGCCATAGGAGGTAGTTGAGGCAGGTACTATCACAATGTTTAAGAAACATTTGGACAGGTACATGGATTGGAAAGGTTTAGAGGGTTATGGCAAAATGCAGGTAGGTGGGCCTAGCGTAGATGGGGTATTTTGGTCAGCATGGGCATGTTGGGCTGAAGGGCCTGTTTCACCTGCTGTATGACTAAATATGTAATCTGACTATTTCAGTACTCAAGCAACCAATTTTTCTTTGGAGTTTCAGGCTCAAAGTTTTACTTTTATTCTGTCTCCAGTGTCCTCCTCCATTCTTCCACTGTAGCCAGAAAGAGCTGAGCACCTTCCTCAATTGATTGTTCTTCACCAGAGGGCCACTCCTAGCAAAGGATAGATGAAGGCACTGGCTATTCTGAAATTGGTACAGGGGAGAGTTTTCTGCTTCATCATTTACCTGGTTTTCAAGGGCAGCTTTTATTGCCATCACTATCTGCCCTCACATTGATATTGGCGTTGGTGAGCCGTCTTCCTGAAATGTTGCCGTATCCTGGTGAGAGTGGAGGGCCGTCGGTGAGAGAGAGGGGTGTCCATGAGCGAGTAGGGCCGTTGTCAAGCAAGAGAGTCCTCGGCGAGAGTGGAGGGCCGTCGGAGAGCTGTCGCCCGCGTGAGTCGCGGCGGACACATCACCAAGAACAAATAGGGACCCGGCATGGGGTGTGGGGGCGCCGAGAACAAAGAAGGATCTAGCGTTGGGGGAGGAGGCGCCGAGGACAAAGAAGGACCCGGCATATGGGGGGGGGGGGGGTGGGAGTGAACAAAGATGGACTGGGGGGGGGGGGGGAGAGAAGGAAGAGACAATATATTGGATACTTTTGTAACTGTGTCGCTGCCCTTTACGTGGCGACTCTCGCATACTTGTACTGTATGCAAACAAAGAACCTCACTGTACCAAGTACACGTGACAATAAAGTATCAATCAGATCATGTTTATCAGAGTGGTAGGTTTTCCACTTTATACAGAAGTGATTTGATTTGCTTTGAAAAAGAAAATAAACTGTAGATGCTGAAAATCTCGAACAAAAACATAAAATGCTGAAAATAGAGGCGTGCACGCCAAACATAGTATCGAGTATTGTGTAGTACAGTTTAGTTTATTATTGTCACGTGTACCGAGGTACAGTGAAAAGCTTCTGTTTGTGTGTTATCCACGCAAAGGAAAGATTATACATGAATGCAATCAAGCCATCTACAGTGCACTGATAAAGGTTAAAGGATAATGGGTACAGCACAATTTTAACTGACCCTATCTTTGGACTCGTGCTGATCAAGAAGGTTTTGCTGCAATGTCTAATTTCCAATGGTCAGCACTATAGCAGACTGGGCGTTTAAATGCCGGCCTGTTTGACCACCAGTCTGAATTCTGCTGCAATGCTTGAAGTCAGCATTAGAGCACTTCATAAATACACTGCACTGGTACCTGTGCAAACATTACGCCCCTCTGGCACACAAACAGAGAGCCACTCAAGCAACATGCAGCTCAGTCATTTCCAATTCACCGGTTTTGCAGTTCACAGTAGCTAATTCCACGTTTTCAACCACAGTCACTCTGAATAACTTCACAGCAGCATTTGGAGAACTAGAAATCAAAATGCAGCTCCGCTCACTCTGACAAATATTGTTCCCTGCTTGCAACACATTGCGAGGGTTGGAGTGTTTTCTGCTATTGTTGTGCTACAGAAGTAGGATAAACCCCATTATTCCCCTCATAAACAATAGGTGCAGGAGTAGGCTATTCAGCCCTTCGAGCCAGCACTGCCATTTCATGTGATCATGGCTGATCATCCCCAATCAGTACCCCGTTCCTGCCTTCTCCCCATATCCTCTGACTCCACTATTTTTAAGAGCCCTATCTAGCTCTCTCTTGAAAGTATCCAGAGAACCTGCCTCCACCGCCCTCTGAGGCAGAGAATTCCACAGAATTGTCCTCATGCACAAACACAATATTTGTTTGATGCAAAGGAGAAAACCCCGGTTGAAATTTCCAACTGCAAATTGCAAAGCAGTGATGCTATGCTTGACTGGTTTCCGCAGTTCATTGCTCCTGCTGTTTTGCAGCGCACTTTTCAACAAATGATTTCACCTCAAGAGAATTCACAGTGCTCAAAATTTGTAAAATATGCTGTTCGTGTCAAAAACGATGCCTAAATCATTTTGCATTGGATTGAAATGTAAAGCACACTCAAATCAGACCACATATCCACCCAGTGGCATGTATGCTGCAGAATAGACATTGTCAGCAGTATGGGTAAACAGTTCGGACACAATACTTTCTCAATTAAATCTAGAATGTTAACCCACTATAATTCTTCAACACAACTGCTAACCAACCTGCAGACTTCAGACGCTGCTTGTTTTTCTTGCTATAAAAACATCAAATAAGATCTCAATAAATAGCTTAATCTGTACCTCAGCAAGGACCAACTTGCAACCTAAAATCAATGGCTAAATGAAATAAAATAATTCAAACTTCACATACCTGTCTCACCAGTTTTCTTTCTCATCATGTCTTTCAGATGTTTCCACCACATCAGCACCAGAAAAGTATTACTTTTCCAAACCTTTGTTTCAAAAGAAACATTCTTCTTTTGCCTTATAAAAAAGCCTTGTACTTTCCTTTCCACTTTGACTGCTGCACCTCCCTGCACTTACTGTCTAGGTAAAGGTCAAGAGTTTTCTTTTTCCTCCAGGTGATAGCAAGCCCAGCCCAGAGGAACGTGACACGGCAGAGAATTGATGAGAGCAGGACTGCGTCCCCAGCACTAGGTCTCACAAGTCAAGGAGTGGTTTCACATTAAAACTGAATCCTGGTTCACTGGTGCCTGGAAAATCAGCGGAGATGATAGAATATAGAGAAAGCAGTGAGCACTCCAGATTTTACTTTGAATCAGCCAAAAGATTCTTAGATAATCAGGTCAGAACCGTTGTATTTAAAATGACTCTTCTGAGAACTGTGGTGTTACTCGTGAAGGTACAGTTTTCTTTCTCTCTTGTCCTCCATCCCTGTGCTCCTCTTTCTCACATGTATCTTTGCATTTTATATGTGTGTAGATGTAGTACTTCATGCGTCTGTCTGTCCGTGTGGATGTATGTGGAATCCAACAATGGGTCCCTCACAAATGTCATCAGACAACTACTGAGTGTTAATTCTGCAGTGATCGCTTTCAATTCTGTTTTTTTTAGGTTTATTAAAGTGGTCCAGTAGAAGTGTAAATTATTCCTGCCGGGTTGCATAGAGAGGCTGTTGTAAATGTTAATAAGGGGGACAGTTGAGGCGTTCCTCTGGAAAGTACAAGTGAACGGTTATCTGTTGATGACAGGATAAGGTTTGTCCATGATGCAATGTTCACAGGCTACATTCACATCTCCATGAGGTTGATTAGCTGTATGGGCTTAGAATGTGTCAACTGCTTGCGGCAGTAAGTGTCCAACTTGTGGAAGAACAATGCTATGGTATTGAAAGAAATTCCCAAAGCATCATTTAGTTGGAAGTATTTCTTGTTATTTTATGGTTAGTTTTTATTTTACTTTCAGTTTAATTATACTGCTACTTAACCTGTGTACGGGCCTGCGGGTATCCATTTCTATATTAATAAAAGATTCAGGTGGATTCTATTTTTGCTGAGAAACTAATTGACAGTCCCTTGGATCTCCGTGGCTCAATTCCAACTGTCAAGTTTGAAGAGTTGCTCACACGAATACCCTTGCTCTACGAGCTCTCTCGTTCCAAGTACTGATAGGAGACTTATTGTTGCTATTCTTTTATAGGATTACTAGACCAAGTGGGACCCGCTGGGCCCCGTTGAGCCCCGCGGGAGGGAGGGGGGTGCGTGTGGGGGAGGGGGGGGGTGTGTGGGCGGGGGGTGTGTGGGGAGAAGGGGGATGTGTGGGCGGGGGTGTGGGGGGTATCACGGGGGAGGGGTGCAGGAACCAGCAGATGGGACCAGAGGGGAAGGGGCTGGAGCTGGGGGAGGGTGCGATGGAGGTGCAGTTGGGACTCAGAGGGCGGAAACAGCAGCAGAGGCCGCGGGCACAGACCTGAACGAGGTCGCGGGTGGGGTTGGACCGGAGTGAGTCGGCGTGCTGGCGCCAACCCAAGCGAGGCCGCGGGCCGACCCGAGTGAGGCCCACTTTCCCTCCTCTGCCTCCCTACCCCCTCCTCTGCCTCCCTACCCCCTCCTCTGCCTCCCTACCCCCTCCTCTGCCTCCCTACCCCCTCCTCTGCCTCCTCGCCTCCTGTGGAGGATCATCAGCCATCGGCGCCCTCAGAGACAGGCTCAGTTTGCAGGCCACCGATCCTCTGCGTTGACCCTGGAGTGCCAGCAGCCGCGGCCCTGGAGCGCCAGCAGCAGAGGCCGCGGGCGCCGACCCTGAAGCCGCGCGGTCTGCAGGAGCTTCTAGCCGTGGGCGTGGTGTGGACTTTCCATCGTGGAGCCTGGGATCCCTTGCCGGGGATCGCTGGAAAAGAGCTCCGACCGCCGGCCTGCGGCCTATAACATCGTGAAGCCCTGTTCTCCGGTAGGAAGCGGCCGATTTGGACCTCCAAGCCGCGGATTGTCCGCCCATCCCGACGTCGGAGTTTCGAGCATCCTGACGAGAGGGCCTGTACATCGGGCCATCCGTAGCGGCGACTGCGGAGGGTTCATGGCCTCGACCACGGATGAACAAAGGAGGAAGACTAACAAAGTTATTGCCTTCCACCACAATGAAGAATGTTGATTCCACTGTGGTGGATGTTCATGTTATATTCTATTGTGTATTGTGCTCTTTTATTTGTAATGGTAAGTCAAATTTCATTGTACCTTAATTGGTGCATGTGGCAATAAATGTGAAGTTGAACTTGAACTTTTGCCAGAACTGCACTTTGGCTTCAGATTGGCATCTTTACACATCCCAGTTACAATTAACTTGTCAGATCAAATTAAAAATTAAACTTCAAATCTTGACAAAGAATAGCTACTTTTCCAAAAATCTCAATGCAATAGTTTTCATTCATTCAGAGGGGACATGCACATGGCATTGGGAAAATATCACCGTCTTGTCATAACACTCATATCTTTCACACCAGATGTACAGCTGTTCATTATCTTTCAAAAAAATAAGAGCGCAGTTGTGTAAAGGCATGGAGGAACTTCTGAAGATGATACTACTTTCTTTTAGCATCATGCAAGGAAATTATACATATTTCCCATTCTACTTAAGTGGTTTTTACCATTCGTAAACTGCTTTACTAATTAAAAACAGAATAATTAGTTCACAAACATTCCTATTTATTTTTGACCTGGCCAAATTCCCAATTTCCTTCACAGCTGATTCAGTCAACTTTATTCAACTGCAATCTTATAAAATCAAAAGGACTATTCCTTGGACAGGGAGTGAGAAAGCAGAAGGTTTATAAACTGAACGACACCCTCAGATCTAATATACCGACTGACCGTCTCTTACTAACCAGAATATTCATTCCGTCTTCCAGTGATGGGACTGAATGTACGACTTAGTTGGCAATCTGTGTGAAACAGGGACAGCCAGGTCCTGCAGGAAATATTCCAGGACTTGTTCCGAGCTGTGTTTGTGATGGAAACCTGTTCAACGTACCATGCCTGTCGCATTCCCAGACCATCGTGCTGAGGAGATGATAAGAGAAGGCAAAAATACCCTTGGAGTTAATATCAGTGCAGATATATTGTACGAAGTAACTATAATGCTGAAATGGTGAGGAGAAAAGTCATGTTCATTCCGAATAGTCCCAAGTATCTAGAGATACTTATCCACTGATGCTGACAATTAGCAGCATACAGAGTGGCAAATGATAGAACAGTTCCATAATTCGAATGTGGTCAATGGTTTAGGATATTAAAATATCTTCATTACTTGTAAAGGAAAAAAATCGAAGGAAACATCTGCTCATATTGTCAGAGGTTCCTTCTCAAAGAAGGGCAGTGGAAAGAGAGGGGATACGGGGATGTGAAGATCAAACTGCATTTAGCGTGATGTGTAAAATGGCGAAATGGTCATCTGGTCAGGGCAATGAAGAGCTTCTGAAATCTTCACACTGGATGCCAAGACAGAAGATTGAATTGGGGGCCAAAATAGTGCAGAGATTAATCCTCACGCTAATCATTCTGATAGCAGGCCTGTGTCAAAATCACAACCTGGCCTGATCTCCATAAAAAAGGGGACAGAAACCTATGTGGTCTGTCTGTGTGTGGTATTATGAGCCAGTTGCAGGTGGCAGTTATTATAAACTAGGACCCAGAAGAGAGGAAACAGAAGGAAGGTTGAGTTCAAGGCTTCTTGTGGCGCACTGTTCTTTAATGATCCTCAAGATGAGCTCAGATAGAGTCAATGAGTCATACAGCACAGACACTGGCCCTTTGACCACCCAATGTGCCCCTTCTAAATTAGTCCCATTTGCCCGAACTTGGCCCATATCTCTTAACCCTTCCTATCCAAACAGCTGTTTGAGTGCCTTTTCAATGCTGTTATACCTGCCTTAACTACTGCCCCTGCAGCACATTCCATGTACCCAACACCCTCACATTCCATATGCCCATCAAACTCACGCCGTCACAGGGAGAACTCACAAACTCCGTACAGACAGCACCCATGGTCAGGATAGAACCCGGATCCCTGGTGCTGTAAGGCAGCAACTCTACCACTGCGCAACTGTGCTGTCCTTCAAACTTAGTACGCCCTTCAAAACTATTTTGTTAGGTTTACCAATTATTTGCTGTCTCTGCTTATAAGCCTTTAGTGAATTATACACTTACACCCAGTCCTAGTGCATCTCAGAGCTCTTACTATTTAGATTAAATGTGTTGTTCTTTTTCATGCTAATTTCACAATGTCCCACATTTTGCACAATATGCTTCATTAACTGGATTTTTTTTTAATCTCCTTAAATTATCTTCGTGATTTATTTTCCTGCCTATGTTTGCATTATCAGCAAATTGGCAACCAGATCTTTGACGTCTTCATCAAGTCATTTATATATAAATTGTAAAAGCTTGTGCTTCCATCACCAATCCCTGTGGCACATCATTCATTATATCTTGCCAACAAGAAATAGGCCTATTGATGTGTACTCCACCCATCGACCACTCCTTACCTGGATTCACTGGGCCGGACCCTCGCGAGTCGGAGGTGGAACCTCGCGGGTCAACGGAGCCCGCGGCTGGGGCCTGAGTCGAAGGAGCCTGCGGCTGGGGCCTGAGTCGACGGAACCTGCGGCTGGGGCCTGGGCCAGCACCACGGAGGCCTCTGGAGAGGACCAGGCAGCGTTAGTGGATAGGTCGGTGCTGCAGTCAATGATGGCGCCGACCGATGGACGAGAATGGACACGTGGGAGTGAGGACACCGCTGCTGAGGGAAGGAACAAGGGAGGACCCGATGTGCTGGGACCACCGTGAGGGAGGGGGAAGAACAATGGACAATGGAGGTCGCGGCGTGGGGAAACCGCTGTGGGGGTGGGGGAATAACAAAGAGGGAACTGGTGCGGGGGGGTGGGTATTTGTAACTTTGTAAGCGCCCTTTATGGTTGCCTATTTGTATACCTTGGGTATGGAACCAAAGTACTTCACTGTGACTTGTCAATTCACCTATCACTTAAATTAGAGAAAAAATGCTGGAGTAACTCAGCAGGACAGGCAGCATCTCTGGAGAGATGGAATGTAGAACTTTCACCTATTGGTGAGAGGAAACTGTTTCCAGAAGGGCCAAAAACCAGTGGATGTAGTGTACCTGGACTTTCAGAAAGCATTTGATATGGTCCCACATAGGAGATTAGTGGGCAAAATTAGAGCACATGGTATTGGGGGTAGGGTACTGACATGGATAGAAAATTAGTTGGCAGGAAACAAAGAGTAGGGATTAACGGGGCCCTTTCAGAATGGCAGGCAGTGAGTAGTGGGGTACAGCAAGGCTCGGTGCTGGGACCACAGCTAATTACAATATACATCAATGATTTAGATGAAGGGATTCAAAGTAACATCAGCAAATTTGCAGATGACACAAAGCTGGGTGGCAGTGTGAACTGTGAGGAGGATGCTATGAGGATGCAGGGTGACTTGGACAGGTTGGGTGAGTGGGCGGATGCATGGCAGATGCAGTTTAATGTAGATAAATGTGAGGTGCCACCACTTTGGTGGCAAAAACAGGAAGGCAGATTATTATCTGAATGGTGTTAAGTTGGGAAAAGGGGAAGTAAAGGGTAAAGTGAGGGTCCTTGTTCATCAGTCACTGAAAGTAAGCATGTTGGCCTTCATAGCAAGAGGAGTTATGTTGGCCTTCATAACAAGAGGAGTTGAGTATAGGAGCAAAGAGGTCCTTCTGCAGTTGTACAAGGCCCCAGTGAGACCACACCTGGAGTATTGTGTGCAGTTTTGATCACCAAATTTGAGGAAGGACATTCTTGCCATTGAGGGAGTGCAGCGTAGGTTCAAGAGGTTAATTCCCGGGGTGGTGGGACTATCATATGTTGATAGAATGGAGCGGCTGGGCTTGTATACTCTGGAATTTAGAAGGATGAGAGGTTTTCTTATTGAAACATATAAGATTATTAAGGGATTGGACACACCAGAGGCAGGAAACATGTTCCCGATGTTGGGGGAGTCCAGAACCACGTCCACGAAGAATAAGAGGTAGGCCATTTAGAACGGAGATGAGGAAAAACCTTTTTAACCAGAGAGTTGTGAATCTGTGGAATTCTCTGCCTCAGAAGGCAGTGGAGGCCAATTCTCTGGATGGTTTCAAGAGAGAGTTAGATAGAGCTCTTAAAGATAGAGGAGTCAGGGGATATGGTGAGAAGGCAGGAACGGAGTACTGAATGTGGATGATCTGCCATGATCACAGTGAATGGCGGTGCTGGCTCGAAGAGCCGAATGGCCCATTGTCTATTGTCTATTGTCTATTGAGTTACATTGACTGCATAAAAAACAAAGGCAACATGGGGAAACCAGTTTTGCACAGTTTTGTTGCTATTTGGAATGTATTGTCTTACAGATTGTTAGATGTAAATGCAATTGAAATGGGAATCAATAAAAGCAAATTACAAGATTATCAGGAAACAGCATGGAAATGAGCCTAATAATTGACTTGCTCTAGGATAAAATGCAGATATGAAAGATCATAACTATTTAGTGAACAAATGTCCGATGAATGTACTTTTTGCACGGTTACCTCTAATGTGATGTTCTGGAGTTCCCCAATGTCTGGTCCACAGATCTTGAACATATGTGATGATCCCTTGTTGAAGCAGAATGATTTTGGCCTGTCAGTATTTTTTGACAGGGAATTCTTCCACAGGCGCTTTTTGGTCAATTTTCCTCGTGATCCTTTCATTTGCAGGAAAACCTGATGAAGATGACACATGATTTACTATCATTCCCATCTTCAAATTCACCCTAGGGATGTGACATTGTTGAAACATGGCTACTCGATGATCAGGTCTGGAAATTAAACAATTTTACTGAGGTAAAAAGAGTCAAGAGTGTTTTATTGTCATGTGTCCCAGATAGAACAATGAAATTCTTACTTGCTGCAGCACAACAGAATATGTAAACATAGTACACTGTAAACAATATGATAAACGGGAGGAAAAAAAAGTTCAGTGTGTGCAACCATTAACCAATATCTTTGCACACTAGCAATCAATGATGAATTATTTTTCCCGTCTCATTCCTAGATCTGTGCTTTCCCTCAATGTGTCATTCCTGCCAGGAGTGCCTCCTGCATGGATGTAAACTCTTACCTGGATAAATGGGTCAAGGTTAGAATGGATTGGAAAATTATAGGCTCCTTTCCCATCTCACTGCCCCAGACCCTTCATATGAGAAAAAAATTGTACCATCCTCTGCCATCAGGTTTGATTTAGGTTTCAATTTATCACTCTCCTATGTACAGTGAAAAGCTTTGTTATGCATGGTATCCAGACCGATCAGATATACAATGCATAGTTACAATCTGTTCAGGAGTCAAGAGTGTTTTATTCTCATAGGTCCCAAACAGAACAATGAAATTCTTAATTGCGCCAGCACAAAATATGTAAACTTGTAACCAATATAAAATGCAAAAAAAAGTTCAGTATATATATATATATACACTCCACATAATCTCCAGAGCTTATTTGGAGGTTAGAGTGTTTAATAGCCTGATGGCCTGTAGGGAGGAAGCTGCTCCCGAACCTGGACATTACAATTTTCAGGCTTCCATAACTTCTTTGCTATGGGAGGAGTAAAATGAGTGTGTGGCCAGCCCACCACATCCATGCCAATCAGTGCCCATCCATGCATGGTAACCCTATCTTCCAGCACTTGGCCCTTAGCCTTCAATGCTGATACGGCACCAGTGCTCATCCAAACATTTCTTAAAGGTTAACACAGAATGCTGGAGTAACACAGCGGGACAGGCAGCATCTCTGGCTAGAAGGAATGGTTGACGTTTCAGGTCGAGACCCTTCTTCAGACTCCAATTTTGTTTGTTTCCATTATATCCCCACTCATTCTTCAAAACTCCACTGCATGTAAACTGATTCAACCTAATCTCTCCTCGTACATCAATCCTGCCATTCCAGGAATCAGTCTGCTGAACCATTATACTCCATTTGCGGCAAATGTCTCTTTCAGAGGTAATGGGATAAAAAATGCACACTTTTCTCCGTTTGGTCTCAGTGAGGCCTTATATAAATATAGCATGGCTTGCTTGTTCCTATACATTCTCCTTCTTAACATGTTTCATGGCAGAGGATGGTACAATGTCCCTGAGGATTGGAGGGCAGCTAATGTAACCCCACTTTTTAAAAAGGGAGGGAGAGAGAAAACGGGGAATTACAGACCAGTTAGTCTAACATCGGTAGTGGGGAAACTGCTAGAGTCAGTTATTAAAGATGGGATAGCAGCACATTTGGAAAGTGGTGAAATCATTGGACAAAGTCAGCATGGATTTATGAAAGGTAAATCATGTCTGACGAATCTTATAGAATTTTTCGAGGATGTAACTAGTAGAGTGGATAAGGGAGAACCAGTGGATGTGTTATATCTGGACTTTCAGAAGGCTTTCGACAAGGTCCCACATAAGAGATTAGTATACAAACTTAAAGCACACGGTATTGGGGGTTCAGTATTGATGTGGATAGAGAACTGGCTGGCAGACAGGAAGCAAAGAGTAGGAGTAAACGGGTCCTTTTCAGAATGGCAGGCAGTGACTAGTGGGGTAACACAAGGCTCAGTGCTGGGACCCCAGCTATTTACAATATATATTAATGATTTGGACGAGGGAATTGAATGCAACATCTCCAAGTTTGCGGATGACACGAAGCTGGGGGGCAGTGTTAGCTGTGAGGAGGATGCTAGGAGGCTGCAAGGTGACTTGGATAGGCTGGGTGAGTGGGCAAATGCATGGCAGATACAGTATAATGTGGATAAATGTGAGGTTATCCACTTTGGTGGCAAAAACAAGAAAGTAGAATATTATCTGAATGGTGGCCGATTAGGAAAAGGGGAGATGCAACGAGACCTGGGTGTCATGGTACACCAGTCATTGAAAGTAGGCATGCAGGTGCAGCAGGCAATGAAGAAAGCGAATGGTATGTTAGCATTCATAGCAAAAGGATTTGAGTATAGGAGCAGGGAGGTTCTACTGCAGTTGTACAGGGTCTTGGTGAGACCACACCTGGAGTATTGCGTAGAGTTTTGGTCTCCAAATCTGAGGAAAGACATTCTTGCCATAGACGGAGTACAGAGAAGGTTCACCAGACTGATTCCTGGGATGTCAGGACTTTCATATGAAGAAAGACTGGATAGACTCGGCTTGTACTCGCTAGAATTTAGAAGATTGAGGGGGGATCTTATAGAAACTTACAAAATTCTTAAGGGGTTGGACAGGCTAGATGCAGGAAGATTGTTCCCAATGTTGGGGAAGTCCAGAACAAGGGGTCACAGTTTAAGGATAAGGGGGAATTCTTTAGGACCGAGATGAGAAAAACATTTTTCACACAGAGAGTGGTGAATCTGTGGAATTCTCTGCCATAGAAGGTAGTTGAGGCCAGTTAATTGGGTATATTTAAGAGGGAGTTAGATGTGGCCCTTGTGGCTAAAGGGATCAGGGAGTATGGAGAGAAGGTAGGTACAGGCTACTGAGGGATGATCAGCCATGATCATATTGAATGGCTGTGCAGGCTCAAAGGGCCGAATGGCCTACTCCTGCACCTATTTTCTATGTTTCTATGTTTGCTTTCAGTGATTGGAGCACAAGAATACTGAAATAGAGTCATACAGCGTGGAACAGGCCCTTCGGCCGAACTTGCCCACTGACCAACATGTCCCATCTACACTAGTCCCACCTGCCTGTGTTGGTCCCATATCCCTCTAAAACTCTCCTATCCATGCACCCGTCTAATTGTTTCTTAAACATTGCAATCGTCCCTGCCTCAACTACCTCCTCTGGCAGCTCGTTCCATACACCCACCACTCTTTGTGTGAAAAGGTTAGCCCTCAGATTCCTATTAAATCTTTTCCCGTTCACTTTAAACCAATGGCTTCTGGTCCTCGATTCCCCGACTCTGGGCAAAAGTGGGTCTCTGATGATGTTCGCTGCCTTTTCGAGGTAGCAACTCCTGCAAATCCCTTTTATGGTGGGGAGGTCAGTACCCGTGATGAACTGGGCAGTGTTCAAACTCAAGTGCAATCACCTTTATTTTTAAAGTTATTTACATTTTCTTCTATAAACATCATTGCTTTCACCCAGGTTTTGGCTTCTGTTCCACACCAAGGTTTCCAGGTTAGTTCAACTTCAGAAACATGTTTTACTGTAATGTTACAAAGCCAGGTTTACCTGGACTGCTAACATCCCAACCAGGGATGGCACAGCAAGACAGGAACACAGCTAACAGCCCCAGCGCCCAACTGCAATGCTGACCCCCAGTATTGTGTGTGGGATTTGTGCATACTTCCTGGGAATGCCTGGGTTTTCTTCGGAAGCTCCGGTTTCATCCCACATCCCATACGTACATTGGTAGTTTAATTGATGTTAAATTGCCGTGACTATGTAGGTAAGTGGTACAATTTCAGGGGCGCAGGGGGTAGGAGCAGTTAAAGAGTCATATATTCACACAGCATGGAAGCAAGCCTTTTGGCCCAACATGCCCATGACGACCAAAATGCCTCATCCACACTAGTCCACCTGCCTTTGGCCCATATCCCTCTAAACCTTTCCTATCCATGTACTTGCTCAAATGTCTTTTAAATGTTGTTATAGTACCTGCCCCTACTACGTCATCTGGCAGCTCATTCCATCTACCCACCACCCCGTCAATATGTTGCCCTTCAGGTACCTATTAAATCTTTCCCCTCTCACCGTAAACCAATGTCATTGAGTTTTTGCTTCTCCTACTCTAGGTAAAAGACTTTGTGCATCTACCCTATCTATTTTCCTTGTGATCTTATACACCTCTATAAGATCACCCCTCATCCTCTTGCACTCCAAGTAGCAATGTTACAACATTTTGAGATTTAAAAAATCAAGCCTGTAATTTATCCCATCAGATAAAGCATAAAAAGAAGTTTAATTTGACACCTAATTCACTTTCATATCTTCAGTATTAAAAAAGTTATGGCCATTTTCATACTCGGAAATTAGCATCTTGTTCCCTATTGCTTTTCCATTGACTTAACACAAAAGCTGTGATCGAGGACAGTCAAAAGCCCATAACTTTCTTAAAAATTAAGAGAACTGAAAGAAATTTTCAGTTATTATAGATTGAAGCATTCTGAAACAAATATGAAACAATCTTACTTAGATGACATGAAATTAAAGCATATAATTAGTTAGTTACCTAATTGTAGCTAATTACAAAATTCAATTACTAGATCTAAACATCTATCAATTTCTTAAGAATAGATTAACATTTTTAAATAGCCTAAGTGTCCAAATAACATTCACACAAGAATTCACAATATAACATAAATTTTTAATCTCATTGTCATGGATTTACAGGCCAAATGGAAGAAATTGAATGTTTAATACCTGTAAATTAATGGGAATTTATATCATCTTGCGAATGGGGATTTCTGGAACGCGATCATTTGGAACGTTCATTTGCGGTGAATTTAACCCCGTATTGGCATGAAAACTATTGCCGTTAGTTCGGGGGAAAAAATCACCGTGTCGCATGTAAAAATGTGCATTAAAGGCCTCTTAAGGAGAACGTTTATACATAAAAATAAACCACTTTCGTTTACCTTTCCCGTGTGTGAAATCCGTCCCCGTTGTTGGCGTTGATGGGTTCAGAAGATGATTTAAAAATGATTCCAACGCTGAACTTGTCGGGAGATTTTTAAAACAGAATACTCAAAACGCCCCTCGGAACGATTCTTCCGCAAAAGCTTGTACTCCAACAAAATATAATTCAGGACAAGGTAGGAGAAACCACGTTTTAACCCCGCCCCCGCTTAAAGGCGCCAAAATCGCGCACACGGCCAGTGACAGAATTACAGCGCCGCTGAAGGCAAGTATTGTAACATACCTACTCCAAGGGATCAATGGTTCAATGGTGCTTTATTGTCACGTGATGACACTGCACAGTGAAATTCCTTTTGCATAGATCACACGTTCCTGAGTCGCCATATTTTGGCGGCGTTTACAAAATGTCCAAAGTCCGGTCCACACACCTAATGTACTGGAGTGGCTGATGCAGAGCACAGTTGAAGGGATGGAGAGTTTCAAGATGTGCCCATCCAATACCACAAGTGGGATGGATTCGTCATTGGGAAATGCCTTGCACTGGTATGCAATGTGTTTGTATCAGCTGGGACACTGGCATAAGAGTCAGGAAGTCATGTTGCAGCTTTATGAGACTTTGGTTAGGCTGCATTTGGAATATTGTGCAAAGTTCTGGTGGCCCCATAACAGGAAGGATATGGAAACTTTGGAGAGGGTACCTGAAAGTTGCCTGGTTTAGAGGGAATTACCTATAAGGAGAGATTAGAGAAAGTTGGATAGTTTTCTCTGGAACATCAGATGTTGAGGGGAGATGTGATAGAAGTGTATTAAAATTAAGAGAGGCATAGATAGGATAGTCAGAAGTTTTTACCCAAAGTGAAAATTTCAAGGACTATAGAAACATAGAAAATAGGTGCAGGAGTAGGCCATTCGGCCCTTCGAGCCTGCACCGCCATTCGATATGATCATAGCTGATCCAACTCAGTATCCCATCCCTGCCTTCTCTCCATACCCCCTGATCCCATTAGCCACAAGGGCCAAATCTAACTCCCGCTTAAATATAGCCAATGAACTGGCCTCAACTACCCTCTGTGGCAGAGAATTCCACAGATTCACCACTCTGTGTAAGAAATGATTTTCTCATCTTGGTCCTAAAAGACTTCCCTCTTATCCTTAAACTGTGACCTCTAGTTCTGGACTTCCCCAACATCGGGAATAATCTTCCTGCATCTAGCCTGTCCAACCCTTTAAGAATTTTGTACGTTTCTATAAGATCTCCCCTCAATCTTCTAAATTCTAGCGTGTACAAGCCGAGTCTATCCAGTCTTTCTTCATATGAAAGTCTTGCCATCCCAGGAATCAGTCTGGTGAACCTTCTCTGTACTCCCTCTATGGCAAGAATGTCTTTCCTCAGATTAGGAGACCAAAACTGTACGCAATACTCCAGGTGTGGTCTCACCAAGACCCTGTACAACTGCAGTAGAACCTCCCTGCTCTTATACTCAAATAGGGCGTGGTTTTAAGGTGAAAGGGGCAAAGTTTAAAGGAAATGTGTCGGGAAGGTTTTGAAACACAGAAAGTGATGCATGCCAGCCATGATCATATTGAATGGCATGATCAGCCATGATCATATTGAATGGCGGTGCAGGCTCGAAGGGCCGAATGGCCTACTCCTGCACCTATTTTCTATGTTTCTATGTTTCTATGCCAGGAATGCACTGTTGGGAGGTGGTGGTGGCAGTTACAATAGTGAAATTTAAGAGGTTTATAGATAGGCCCATGGATATGCAGGCAGATGAAGTATATGGATCACATGTAGGCAGAGCAGATTAGTTTAATCTGGCATCATGTTTGACATGGACATTGTGGGCCGAAGGGCATGTTCCTATGCTATACTGTTCTATGCTCTACCAGCCTTGGATTGCCACTGAGTCAGGGGGGTGTGTATTTTTAGATTAGTTTTAGTTTATTATTGTTACGTGTACTGATGTACAGTGAAAAGCTTTAGATGCTATTCTATCCGTTTAAAGAAAAGACGATACATGATTACAATCAAGCCGACCACAGTGCACAGATCTTCTTCTTATCGAGTCCACACACAAGATTAGAAGTTAATCAGCCAGAGCTGAACACACCTCTCGGCATCTGCATACAATGGTGTCTGTCTTGTCGCTTCTTGTGCGTGGTGGGAAGATTGGTGGAAACAGGGCCGCGACGTGAATGCTCTTTCCTTGACCCCAGTGCACAGTTAAAGGATAAAGATTACAACATTTAGTGCAGGTTAAAGTCCGATATAATCTGATAAAGTCCGATTAAAGATAGTTCATAGGGCTCCAATGAGGTAGATGGGAGGTCAGGACCACACTCTAGCTAATAATGTAGCTCTGTCTGAAAAATTACATGCCTAATTCCATCTACTTATGAAAAAACGAATTTGATTGTTAGATGGGGCACATGACAGACACTACCTAGAATATAACTCCTCTGATAGTCAATTGCCATTGTTTAGATATTTCTCCCCAAAGATTTATCCTCAGAAATGTGTTGTGCACCATTGTTGTGCACCACTGAGTTTCCTATCCAGAGGATGCTGCTCAGAGCTGGAAGTTTTCATTGTTGCATAACCATGGCAACAGTTCTCACACTTGTCACAATTGAACTGGGGGAGGAGCTAGAAAAGGGTGGGCTTGCCTGGTAAAAAGCAAAAAAAAGTTTCATCTAAAGGTGAGTTTGCAATTGCAAATTCAACATAAAGCAATGCTGAAATCATGTGAAAGACCAAAATAAATGTATTTAAGAAAATCTGAAGAAACCTCTCTGCATGGAACTCACACACATCTTGGAGGCTGTTCTAGACCTAAAAGTTACTGCAATTATCATGGACGTATCATAGAAGAAAAGGGGTCCCATTAGTCAAAATGTTTCTGTGAATGTTTGCAAATCCCAGCTGGGCTATTCAAAAGGTCTTCTCATGGAGTCAAATCTGGACATCCTTGCTGGAGCTGAAACACACTCAAAGATTTCAAATTTGCAAAGACCTGCAGCAGTGAATCCTGCAGAGGTAAGAAACAATGAAAGAAATCCTGAAGAAATCATGTCGTATGAAAGTCAAAGGGAAATGAGTCCCCATGGTGGTAAAATGCAAACTAGCCTCAATCGGGGACAAATGGAATTCAGCCTTGACAAGATGCCCGGAGAAGATAGTTACCAAGGAAGCTCTACAGAATCAAGACTGCATGGAAATCCAATAGAAACAAGGCCACTTGAGAACTCAGCTCCTGGGGGTTTATTGGAAACAAAACTATCTGGGTGTCCAATAGAAATGAGCCCCCCTGGAAAATCAATGGAAACTTGGCCAAATGAAATTTCAATGGAAACTAAGTACCTTGGAAGTTCAATACAAATAAGCCCCCATGGAAGTCATACAGAAGGCAAGTTCCATGGGAGTGCAGCAGATCTAGAGTCTGAGAGTGATCCAAAAGGTTATACATCTCACAGCAGTCCTGGGGTTGGGCTCTATTGGAGTCCTGATGACATAGTAAAGATGCCATCTTCAGATCTTCCATTGAAGGTCCAAACTGAAGAGATCATTTTAGCAGGAAGGCCCTACAGGGATTCATCGATGAATAGAAGTGCAGAAAACTCTACAGAAGTCCTCATGATCTCAACCATTGAAAGCCCTTTGGCAACGAAGAGCTATGGGAGTCGTGAAATAAATGAACGCCAGAAAGATAATAACATGGTCACATCCAAAATGAGTCCAGTGTCTATCAGAGCTGAGAGTGGTATGGCCAGGGTCGGATACCACAGGGGTCCTGAGGATCTGAAGATGTCAAATCTCAATCTTCATACATCTGTTGGGCCAGGGGAAACTGAATTTACAGCCAGGTCTAGAATCCTTCCGAGTGATGATGTGAGAAAAATGAACATATGCAGTGCTTTTGTAGTCAATACGCCTCAGGTATCTCTGGCGGTGAACCCTGAATGGAATCTTGGAGCACGTGGAGCTCAGGGCTTTTATGGAACAGGTTGGTGTCCAGTCAATTATGAAACTAACCTAAACAAGTCAACAATGAATAGCCCCCTAATGGTGAGATCCTACGGTAGTTCTTTATCAGAAGTGCCATTTCCAAGGTACATTGAGGACCTGCTGCCATCAAAGGCAATAGGTCCTGAAGAGGATAAACTATCGAAGAGCCCAATAAATGTTAATTCTGAAGCGCATGCATCATGGCAGCCTCCTGTGGCAGTTAATCTACAAAATTATCTGCAAAATGACATGCAGATGTCAAATCAGTACAGTCTTGCGACTGCAAACCCCCTTTGTGGCTCTCTGGCAGCAACAAGAGGCAGTCCACAAATGGTCTTGAATGATATAAATAAGGATCCTCTTGAGATGGGAACATGCCAAGCCAGTCTTATAAGGAATACCATGGAAAGTCAACTTTACAATGGGACTGTAGCTGGACAACATGAAACTAACTTTGCAAACATCATACCCAAAACAAGCCTGATGGGAGTCAGGCCTTTTAGGTACCCTGAAATAGAAGCCCTAAAGACGTCAAGTATAAATATTCCCGCAGATGTCAGATTTCATGCGAATCCTTTAGAATTCAGGAATGAAGCACAATTTGTTTCAATGAAGCCCCAAGGACAAGCATCCACAAGCCAAGAATATCCCACCTACAGTTCCATGAAAATAACAAATCCTGCAACAATTGTAACTCCAGAGACTCCAGTAGGCTTGGGTTATCATTGGAATCCAATGTATGATGTAGAAAGCTT
This sequence comes from Malacoraja senta, assembly GCA_038087875.1. Classification (NCBI taxonomy): domain Eukaryota; kingdom Metazoa; phylum Chordata; class Chondrichthyes; order Rajiformes; family Rajidae; genus Malacoraja; species Malacoraja senta. Next base: position 378,285,017 of record CM075977.1, on the reverse strand, counting down.
AAACATCCATGCCCAAACTGTTACCAGTCCATTATCGAACATCCATGCCCAAACTGTTACCAGTCCATTATCGATCAGACAATTTGAGACTCCTGCATCGATGGGAGGTTTCAATGGTCCATTACAATTCAGGCCTCATGGCAGTCCTGCCCCAATTCGACAATTCAACAACTACCCAGGACCAGGTTCGAGGATTCCAAACTGGGATAATTCCACAGCATCACACTTTCCATGGAGTCCTATTGGAGCTGGAGCTTCAGGTAGTTATTTAAACTTAAGTTTTGAAGACCGTCTTGCCATAGCCAGACACCACGCCATTGCGGAAGCCATGCCAATGACAAGTTACATTAGCCCTTTGACGGCACCCATCCATGGGAATCCGTCCATGTTTAAACCGTACATCAGTTCCGGGGAGGACGTGAAATATGTAGATTTGTACAGTCCTGCCAACTTCAAATCCCAAAGGCCTGTTACAACTGTTTCACAACTTACGGCGTATGAAAGCCCTGTGGCAGTCGGTTCCCTTGGTACTCTGCCTACAGTAAAATGTGAAGACAGTTTTGGTGTTCACCCGAATTATCCCACCCCTGATAATTTTCCAGTAAGGACACCTTTTGGGAGTCCTATGGCGATCAAGCCGCATGTTGATCCAACAGCTGACCGACCTTGGGGGAATGCCACGATGTCCATGCCCGAAAGGAATCCAGTAGATGTTCAAAACGTAAATGAAAAATGTCAGGATAATCCAAAGGTACTTGGCCCTGCAAAGATTGGAAGCTTTGGGAATCCTGTAGAGATCAATCCTGAAGAAGGTTATGTCATGCTCAATCGTTTCCATGACATTGAAAAGTCATCAGCTGTCAATGGAAATCGTGAGGCAATAAAATGCTATGGCCTCTCCCTGGAAATGAATCCTGGAGTAAATGTTATAAAAGATAAACCTCAGAAGAGTGCTGCGATTGGCACAACACCTGAGTGTGCAAGGGAAACGAAGAGTGATGAAGACAATTTGCTGGCTAGACTCCATGGGAATTATGTAGAAGTCAAATCACAAGGTGGAGGTCTAGTGAGCAGAGCTTCAGCAAGTACTGCAGGCAATCCTGAAGACAAAAAGCCAACTATCAATATTTCCCTTACAGTCATTCTTCCCTCCAGTTCATTAGAAGCAAGTACCAAAGGAAGCTCTCTAGCCAAGATGAATGGGAATCGTATTTTGTTTGAACCAAATCCAGGTCCTGAGAATGGAGGGTCAATGGCCAGTCTTTCACTGCAGCATTGTGACGATAAAACCATGTCAATGACCCAGGAAAATAACTCTGAAGAAAGCTTGGTAGTGGAAACCGAGAGGGATCCTAAAAATGCCGGACTTTACCACACAACTACTGAAGATAAGCAGTGCCAATATCCTGAGGAAGGCCATATGCCAAGCCTCATTAAATCTGCTACTGATATGCCACATGAAAACAAAGTGGAGGCCAGTTCTAAAAGCATATCCAGCAACAAGGAAAGCTCTGAAGACTATAAAGCATCAAACTTGGCTAACACAGTGAAAGACGGTTTCCATGAATATAATGTATTAGACGAGGACGAAAAAGAAAATGTACAGGCTGCGGAGGTCGATCAAAAAAAGGACTTTATTGAAGTTCAAGCACAAGAAAGCGCTGTACCAACCTCATCTCCCATGAATCACAGTAAATGCCCAAGTGAATCACATCTTAACACGCCTTTACCCGTCACTCCTCAGGCCTGTAATGTTGCAGTCAGAGCTGAAGATTCTCGAGGAAAATTGCAGGCTTTTACTGATGACAAAATGGAGACTCATCAGGGAAGCTTTGACTCAACCACACATCATGAGAGCACAGAGGAATACCCGAATGACATGCCTTTTAGTAGTCCTATTCCAAGTAGTGATCAGGGGAGACTTCTGGATGTCACCAAGGCTGTTGAAGATCTGTACGTCATGGTTAAACTCTACAAGAGTGCTACAAAGTTCAAGCGTCAAGACTCTCCCGTCATAATATCTGGAGACAGTCCTATAGCAAGCTCATCGCCACGCAGTCCCTCAGCGGTGGACTCTGAAAGAAGTTCCGGAGTAGTCTCACCCGAGTGGAACTCTTCTGAAGCAATGACAATAGCAAAGCTAAATCGTCCAAGAGCACTTAGTTGTCAGGAGAGCGTTGTTTCAATCAGACCAGAAACATCAGCTGGTGAGGATAAGAGACCTTCAACTTTAGATAGTTCTGCAGAGATCGCACTTAAGGGAAGTAGCGGTCTGAAAGTGCAAAGTCCTAACTGTCCCAAAGACAGACAATTGCAAGAGAGTCCATTACAAGTCAATAAGGAAGCAAGCCCTAAGATAGGCAAATATTGTGGGACTTCTGGTGAGCAGCAAAGTACCCAGGGTGTTGAAGATGAGGTTTTCACTTTAGAGAAGCCTCAGGAAAATACTACAACGGTTACATCTGGAGAAAAGTCGCCAGTGCTCCCTGACAATGTTGGCTTCAATGCGAGTCAAGCATACAACAAATCTAAACCTGCTCCTGTGGGGAATGCACCTCAGAGGGTTTGCACAGAGGTCGACGCGAGTCTTACAACATTCAAGCTGCAAATGGATCCTCCGGTACTCATTGCTGAATGTAGTCTTAATGCAGCTTCATTGTCAGGGAGACATTCCACAACTGATTATCATAGCAGCCCTGGTGCATTCACACCTCAATGTGGCCTTGATGGGGAAATGAAGAAATTTAATCTGAGTACCGCTGGAGTAGTCAATGGTGAGGAATGTGTTGGGAGATTAAGATCAGAAGCAACTACTGTAAAAGATCTGACATCAAATATGGCAAGTCCTATAGTTTCTTCTTCACCTGAGAGGACAATAGATTTGAATCATAATATTTCAGTAGCAAGAATATGTGAGGGGAGACCTCTGGAAGTTAATGCTGAAGAGGCTCTGAACATAATTAAACAGCAGGAGAATCGTGATGAACAGCAAAACCTCCATGGTATTTCACAGGGTAGACAAGGAAGGGTTTCCGTAGTGGAGACGGATTGTGAGAATCCAGAGGGTATATCTGTAGATGGCCCAGGTACTCGAATGACACCTCGTGAAGTGGTCAACCTGGTAGATAAGGAACGTGAAGATGATTGTGGAGAGAGCACACTCGAAAGGAGTCGCACTGAACTCAGCGAAGATCCTTTAAAATTCATCGCTCAGGTAGTTCCTGTGATTCTCAACCCTGAGGATAGGCCTAATGCAAGGTCAGTATCAGGGAGCCCTTCTGCAACAGCTTCTAAAGCAAGTCTTGATGAAGACTCACCCTCATGGACCTCTGATGACGAAATTAAGTACCAAAATCTGAAGAGTCTGATTGAAATGATTCGTCAGGAATGTGCTGATATACTCAGTCCAGAAACAATTAGTAGAGAAGATCCAACATCAAATCTGTGTAGTCCTCCCGACATTACACCTAAAGGGAGCACTGACTTGAGAACCCTCGCGTTTAACAGTCCTGGTGGCAGAATATACCAGTGGAGTCATTTGGAAGTTATTTCAGAAGAAGCTCATACAACATTTATACCTCATGGGAATTCTAGGGACTTGATGAGCGAGTCAAACCTCCAAAGTATTGTGGAAAGCAAATGGGGTGAAATTCCTGCTAACGAACCATGTCAGGAGAATCCTACACGGGTCCCACCTGGAAATTATTCTGACACGTCGAAGCCGCACCAATTTGTATTAGTCAACAACCACGTGAATCAGGTGAATTTCAAGCCCGAGCCCTCTCCTGCGGCAAATACAACCCAAAAGAGTGAAATAGAGATCAGACAAAGTGACAGTTCTACAAAATTCAATCCTCAACAGAGTCCCATGGTTCTCAGACCTGAGGGTCATCCTCAAGTAAACTCCCTGCATGGGAGTTCTTCTGCAATGGTTTCCGAAAGTAGTCTTGAAGCAGCTTCACCTCTGCGGAGCACTGATGGAGATATGAAGCATTCAAATCTGAAGAATACTGGAACAGTCCACCATGAGGGGAATGTTGTTACAACTAGACCAGAGCCAGCTATCGGAGAAGATCTTGACACACATGTCACAGCCAAGGGGAGTACAGGTGTGAGAACACTAGATATCGATAATCTTGATGAAGGTAAGTATCACAGGTCTCCTTCTGAAGAGGTTGGATTCCATGGGAACTCCAGAGTACAGCTGAGCAAGTCCAACTTGCATGGTACTGGAGAAGATGACCAAGGGGATTATCCAGTGTTTGAACAATCCCAGGGGAATTTTACAAGTGTTGCGCCTGGAGATGTGTCAGAAATATCAAATTGTGCAAATCTTGGCCTCAACGAGAGTCACTCTGACATGGAGTCACGGAGCATTTCTGCAGCAGAAGGATGTCAGAGAAGTCACACACAAATAAGGCACAATGTAAATCCTCCAAACGTTCAGGAATATCCAGTGCCTCTCAAGCCCGAAGGCAGTGTTAACGCAGGCTCATCACCGAGCTGTCCTTCCACAATGGCCACCGGAAGTCCCTGTAGCCCTTGTATCGAAACAACAAAGTCAAATCTGAACAGTCCTAATGCATTCAGTCATCAGGGGAGCGTTACTACATTCAGACCAGAAACAGCCACGAGAGAAGGTGAAAGGGGATCAAATTTGGATAATCCCATTGATGTCAAACCTACAGAAAGTGTGGAGCAAAGACAGCCAAATCCAAGCAGTCTGCCAGTAGGGGAAGTCCAGGGAAATCTTTCTGAAGTGAACACTGAAGTAGTTAAATGCCAAAGGAATTCTGGTGAACAGCAACACATCTATGGCATTGTAGAAAACAAACAAAAAAATAGTTCTGTAGTTGAAACACCTCAGGGCAATCGTGCGACTGCTAGGTATGGAAGTGGTTCAGAGCTGTCAAAGCAAGAATATCATGTGGATGGCTGTCTCTCTGAAAATGGCACAGGTATCTTGCTCAACTATATCCCTTTAAATAACCCAGCTCAGGGGGAAGTTTCCTCAGAGATCAGTGTCCGTGAGTGCCCCACGAATGTCAAGCTTCAGAGGGGTCCTGAGCCATTCATTCCCAATGTTGGACTTAATGCAGGCTCATCACCAGGGAGCGCTCTTGCATTTGACGCTGATGGTGGACTTCCTGTAGTCGCTGCTCAGAGGAGTTCTGAAGAAGTGAAGAAGGCAGATCTGAAAGGCCTTGTTACAAGCAATCATCAGGAGAGTGCCCGTACAGTCAAATCTGATCTAAAGAATACAAATGCATCAGTCACGCATGAGGGGTGCAGAGGCAACCTGATAAGAATACGTCTTAGTGCTGTAAGAAGAAAATGCCTTAAGAATCCCTCAGAGGTAAATCCAAGAGAAGATCGGAGAGGGTCAAACCTAGGGTTTATTGAAGCCCATCACCATGAAAATGCAGTGGAAATCAAACCTGAAGAGTTGCCAGAGACAGGTCAGGAGCATTCTTTAACATTCAGAGCTGGACATGACCACGAGGAACCAACTTTGAATCAACAGGAAGATTTCAGAACTTTCAGAAGACACGCGGATGCCAGGCCTAAAGAAATTTCTGCAGCAAATCCAACTCAGTGTAGCTGTGTGAAGGGTGGACCACAAGAGAGCCTGACAGAATTCAAACCTACAGTCTCCACACATCAGAAGATAATTATATGCAATGCACAACACAATGATCCTTTTGATGAGGTCCCAGAAATGATGCATTCATCAGTCACACCACAACAGAGTCCAGAAGAAAGCACAGAGGTTACAAATCTGGAAGGACCTTTTCTAGTCTTTACAAATGATTATCTTCAAACAGACAAGAAGCAAACAAACATGGATTAATAAACCTAGGAAAATGAAAAAAACTAAAGAAGCTCTAAAGCTCTCAGTCATAACAGGAATCATTTAGAAATGAGATCGGAACGCAGCCTTGAAAATATCAGTTCCACAGTGAGCATTGGAGAAGTCAAATCGGATTTGTGTTTAGGGGAGGTCAGGTTTAAGTGGAGTTATACCTGAGAAAAAGTTCTGGATAAAGATATGAAGATGGCAGCAAAAAGGTTTTTAGAGTGATGTGATACAGGCAAGAATTGAATAGGTAGGGTTTAAGGAAGTGCCTGTTTTGTTTGTAAGCTCTTCCTTTAGTGAATCTGCATTTTTTATTATCCATCATGAGGTAAACAAAGCCCTTCTTGGAACAATGTTCATGAAGATTTGTAATATTTTTACATATATGCTGTTATTTTCAAACTAGTTTTAAAACTCTGAAGTTTCATAATTTATTCAAAAAATCAGAATTAAATAGCAGATAATAGGTTAACTATAACAGAAAATAAACATTCAAAGAAGGGGTGAAAACCACAAAAAATGCAAATTCTACAACTCAGGATACATTATAAATTGTAAATGTTCCGAATGAAAACAAAAAGAAAATGTTGGAAATCGGAAATAAAATAGAAAATGCAGATCAGGCAGCATCTGTGAAGGTAGACATAGATTTAATGTTTTAGGTTAAAGATCTATCAGCAGAAAATTTCTGATGAAAGGAGACCGAATTGAAACACTAATTCTGTTTCTCTCTCCACAATTGCTGCCTGATGTACTGATTATGTTTATCATTTTGAATGACTTATTTATTTAAGCATTAGCAATGGGTGATATGACTAATGTTTCCTCTCCAAACAATCGCACCACAAAAAAACACTTTGGATGGATTTGTCTTTTTACTGGAGCATGATGACAGATCGGCATTAGGTTTCAAATTTCCCCCATTTCTTTTAATTTACTTTAATATGCAAAAAATGATATTGTTATCGGCAGCACAAACGTCCAAAAACAACAGAGGTCTGGGAAAAGGCAAGTGCGCACTTATTGTCATAATCAAGCCGCAGAAATTATTTTTGCATTCAGCAAAATATTAACATTTATGGTTTGATATTCTGCTAAAATCCAAGTTTTTAGTTTAGAGATGCAGCGTGAACACAGGCCCTTCAGCCCACCGAGTCCGCGCCGACCAAAGATCACCCGTACACTAGTTCTAACTTACACACTGGGGACAATTTACAGAAGCCAATTCACCTACAAACCCGCACGTCATTGGGATGTGGGAGGAAACCCGAGAACACGGAGAAAAACCACTCGGTCACAGGGTGAACGTACGAACTCCGTAGAGACAGCACCCGTAGTCAGGATCAAATCTGGGTTTTTAGCTTTGTAAGGCAGGAACTCTGCCACTGCGCCAATGAACAATAAGCCAATAAACATACAAACCTGCACGTATTTACAATGTGGGAGGAAACTGGAGCATCCGGAAAAAAATCATGCGGTCACAGAGAGAATGTTCTAACTCCATACTGACAAGCACCCGTAGTCGGGATCGATCCCGGATCTGTGGAGTGGTAAGGCGGCAAATCTATCGCTGCACCACAGTGTTGCCCTGGTGATTTTTCCTGAGGTGAAATGTTCTAGAACCCCTCCGTATAAAAACATTTTCTCCCCACAACATAGAGTGCACTGACTCCCACAGTCCTCACTGCCTTACATATCCTGAGTACAGACATTGAACAGAGTGATTTATCAGCAAAGCATCATTAGGTTTTGACTGCGTGCATTGTAAAAGCTGTTGCAATACTTTCTCCATAAGGAAAAATCATATTAAAGCTTTTGATGAGATTGTATGATAAAGCCTGGTTGGCAAAACCCAGCATTACTTTCAATTATCTGCAGCACCCTTTGCATCATCTATCCAAACTAAACGTCACTAAGGTAAACATCTAATAGAATATGAGTTTGTAACAGAGGATGTGTCACTTTAGTTGAAAACTATGGAATATTGACGTAACCTTCCTGGCATAATCTCCTTCTCTAAATTATTAGAGAGAAATGTGAGGTGTTGCATTTTGGAAAGTCTAACATGGGCAGGACCTACACAGTGAATGGTAGGGCTCTGGGAAGTGTTGTACAGCAGAGAGATCTAGGAGTACAGGTACATAGTCCCTTGAAGGTGACATCACAGGTAGATGGGGTTGTTATAAAGGCTTTTGGCACATTGGCTTTCATCAGTCAGTGTATTGAGTATAGAAGTTGGGAGGTCAAGTTGCAGTTATATAAGACATTGGTGAGGCCACATTTAGAGTATTGTGTTCAGTTCTGGGCACCGTGTTATGTCAAGGATGGTAAGTTGGAATGCATGGAAAGAAGATTTACGAGGATGTTGCCAGGATTCGAGAGTCTGAGCTCAAGGGAGAGGTTGAATAGGCTGGGACTCTATTCCCTGGAGTGCAGGTGGATGAGGGGTGAACTTATAGAGGTGTATAAAATCATGAGGAATAAATTGGGTAGATGCACAGGTGCACAGAGTCTCTTGCCCAGAGTAGGGGAATCAAGAACAAGAGGACATAGGTTTAAGGTGAGGGGGAAGACATTTAATAGGAACCTGAGGAGAACTTTTTCACAGAAAGGGTGGTGGGTTTATGGAACGAGCTGCCAGATGAGGTAGTTGAGGCAGGTACTATCGCAATGTTTAAGCAACATTTAGACAGGTACATGGATAGGCTAGGTTTAGAGAGATTTGGATCAAATGCATGCAAGTGGGACTAGTGTAGATGGGATGTGTTGGCTGGTGTGGGCAAATTGGGCTGAAGGGTCTGTATCCACACTGTATGACTATCACTCTATTATCACTGGCTAGAGTAGTGGATTTTCCTCACCTTTGCATCAGTCCCCGCTTCTCTCTTCTCGCCCGTTTTCACCATCACTTTGTACAAAACATCACCGTCAGCGAAGGATCCAGTCCTCGACAGGTCACAGCGGGAGCTAGATGATCGTGGAAGCAGAGCGCTCCTCGAGCGCTGAATATCATATTGAAACAAGAATCAATATTATATAAAGTTAATTCACATCATATTAAATTGCCTCAAAAAGATATAAAAACGTAATTTCAAGATAAGCATAGCTATAAGACCACCTTGGATACATTTGATGAATTATTTTCAATGCATTTAATTAGAAGACTAGAAAGTTTCTCTTTTACCCTTAAACATAAGGATGTTTGTCTAGCTCAACAGCCTATTATATTTTACATCAATTTCCCAGGTATTCATTTCTTCCTATTAATGCCTGTGGCTTGACACTTTATAATAATGATATAATTTTGGTCTGTGCTGTTGGCCCTAGTTAAAGAAGCTGCTAGTCTAAGACTCTGGATATTTAAAATAAATATTTTAGTCATCTTGCTTTCTTTATCAAATGGAAAATCAGTCTGAAAACTTCAAACTCTGGAAACATCATGAGCACATTTCCTTCAGCTTTAAGCAAAGCATTTTTGGAGATGGAGGAAATTAAACACTTGTGGCGGCACCTGGTGGCAAGCCACGGGCACTACGAACCATCGGCTCTGGAGGGAGGCGTCTCGGTGTGGGAGGCAGTAGTCACGGGGTTTTTACCTGAGTGGGTATTTAAGGCCGGGCAACGCCCGTGACCAGTGAGTAGGGAGCTGTACTGTACAGAATAACATACGTCTCGTGCACACAACTTGTGTTCCGCTTGGTTTTTGGCTGGACTCCTGCGAGTTCCCCGCTACACGCTATACCATATTCCAAGGATGGCCTTGCTTTCGTAGTAGCCAAGGTTAGAATTGAGTGATAGTTTTCATTCAGTAAAACATAGGGGATTGTGACCTGGTGACATTTGGAAACAAAAATCAGGAGGCATTGAAAATAGGCTGAGGAATTTTTACCAAACAGCGAAGAAAATGGAAATTACTCTGGTGTCAGCTTACAAACATGTGTGAAAAGTTGGTACTACATTAATATTTCCTACCATTGTTTAATTTCCATTTCCCTTCCTCTCCTTGCTAATAGACAAAAATCAAGGCATTTAAACTAGACTGAGAAATTTCTATCAGGCGGTGAAAAAATGGAAATTATAAATGGAAATTGATCTTTCATTTGGCTTTCAATTTCCTGTTTCAATCTGCATTCGTTCACTGTTAGATCCACCTGATATTTCAGTAGCACTCTACACACAATAGTTCAAATTCTGTTTTCCAATGGCAATATCATCACTATTCAAGATTGCAAAATAACATAGGTGATCTGAGTGCCCTTATTGAAAGGTATAATCCAGAAGGGATGTGGAAGGGTAAATACAAAGAAGTTATTTCCATTCATTGGAAAATCTAGAACAATAGGCATTTATCCAGAACAAGGGGCTGCACATTTAAAACTCTTATGAGATATTTCTCCTTTCAGAAGGATGCAATATTTTGGACATCTACTCCAGGGAGCGATGGATTGGATTGATAGGGACTATGACAGGATAGCACAGTTTCCACAGGTTCGAGAGTTGTGATTGAGGGGACATAGTTATAAGACAAGGAGACAATCATTAAAAACTGAAGCACAAAGTAATTTCTTGTTCAAGAGGACGGTAGATCTCTAGAATTCTCACCCCCTGGAGGATTGTAAATGCTGGAACACTGGAGGTATTTAAAAAAGTAATTACATACATTCATAAAAGATTGTGGTATTGAGGACAATGTGGAACTGGCACAGAGGATGAGTTGAGGCCTGGGGACAGATAAGTCACAATCATATTGAATGACGAGGCACACTTGGGAAGTCAGGTAGGTTACTCCTGCCCCTCCTGAATGTTCTCAGACAGGAGATTATTCACCTTTGTTGCAAGGTTCAGAGCTGGGATTTCCTGTTTGCAGGACACACACTGCTCTGGCATAGACTCTGCCCATTCATCTGACGCCACCAGACAACTGCTGCATCGTGCTTGGGTTTGGTTTCATTGCAAGTGCAGAGCAGAGCTCCCGATGCCGAGCTTCTGCTATTGAGTGACTAACAGACGCTAAGCAGGAAGAAAATAAGGGCTGACTTTGCAGTCACCACTGCCCCTTTCCACCACTGCCCTTTCCTATGATTATCATTGCAGCCAGAACAATAGTGTGATAGAAACCTGCATTCATAATTTTACCAGAAACTGCCTTGCTGACATCTCACTCCAGCCATAGTGTCATTCAGCATGTAAACAGAACTCTCCTACCAGCTTGTCCATGCTGTCCAAGATTTATATCTACGCTAGTTCCATTTGCCCTTGTTTGGCCTATGCCTCTATAAACCTTTCCCATCTGTACAAATGTCTCTAAAATGTTGTTATTGTACCTGCCTCAACCACTTTCTCTAACAGCTTGTCTATTACTCATCACCCTCTGTATGAAGTTGCCTCTCAAGTCCCTTCCAAATCTTTACCCTCTCAACTTAAACCTATGCCATGCATTCACTTTACCCATGCCCTCATGATATTATGTACCTCTAGAAGATCACCCCCCAGCCTCTTATGTTTCAATGAATAAAGTCCTGACCTGCCCAAACATTCCCTGTAATTCAGGTCCTCCAGTCCTGGCAACATTCTCATCATTCTTCTTTCCAGCATAACGATGTCTTTCCAATAGCAGGGTGATAAAACTGAAACAATACTCCGTGTGCATCCTCACCACCATCTTGTGCAACAGCAACACAACAAATCCAACTCTGATGACAGACACAAAATGCTGGAATAACTCAGCGGTCAGGTAGCATCTTTTGCAAAATAGTATAGGTGACGTTTGGGTCAAGACCCTTCCATCACCTGTTCCTTTTCTCCAGAGATGCTGACTGACCCGCTGAGTTACTCCAGCATTTTGTGCCAATCTTCTGTGTAAACCAACATCTGCAGTTCCTTCCTCACAACCCAACTCTAACACTCGGTGCCCTGACTGATGAAGGACATCGTGCCAAACGCCTTCTTCACCACCTTATCTACCTGTGATGTCACTTCCAGGAAACTCTCACAGCTTCAGTATTGGCTGCTATTTACCAAAAATTGATTATTTAGAACAACAAATATGCTTACAGAAAGACAGCGTGGCTGCTTTCCGACTCCAAACTTCTTCACGTAGTAATTGAAAAGATGTGGGTCATTAAGCGTGTTGTATCGAGGGAAGTTGCCCATCCGATTATCCTTGTATCTGTAGCCAGGATCTAACGTCCGTGCTGTAAACGCAGAAGGTAGGAAATTGTATGAGTTTTCGCTGTTCTTCGGTATATGTGACAATAATAAACCTAAACTAAACTGTCTTCATTTTGAAATAATTGACAGAACTATTTGTGTTAAATGCTGACATCTGATATAAGATGACCACAGATTTTCCATGGCCATATTCTTGTTCCAGAAAACTAGATCAAATTTCCTCACGTAAAATGACAATCGTCCAGATGAGAGCCAAGTCTATGCAGAACCAACGGGCAAGATCATGATATGAAGCTCCAATGCAGGTAAAGGTCCACCAACAATTTTCCAGCAAATGATGGTACACATTGAGACTTCCATGGCCGGACTGCCGATCGGTGGGTCGAATTTGCCCCCTGCGGCTGGAGCTCTAGAACTCCGGCCCAGCCAGAGCCGGTGGATCCGTGCCCATAGCCAACTTCCGTGGCCAACTTCACGGTATCACAGCCCCCCGGCGGCTTAGACGGACCGTTCCAATACTGTTTGACTCCTCTCGGATGCCATGATCTCTGTTAGTTCACAAAATGGATAATCGGGCAAGACCCTGAAGCTAAGGATGCCGGACAATCGGTGGTGGACCTGTGTTCAGAATTGTGTAGAGCCTTCCTGTACACCCCAATGTCAATGAAGTAAACATGGAGGTCTGGCTAATGAATGTATGACTTAGTAAGTACGTTTATTGTCCAAGTATTCACATACAAGGAATTTGCCTTGGTGCTCCGCCCACAAGTAACAACATGACATAGTGACAATTACGAATGATTCAGAAAACACTAAACATTAATAATAATAAAAAATTAATGATAAAACATCCAGGGACATTCCCCAACATTACTCACCAGCAAACGGGGCCTTTCTACTGACGACAGACTCCGTGGACCTGTGATTTAGGATCACTTTGTATTTCTTTGCACCGCCAGTCCATAGTTCACTCTTTTTTCTGGGGTCGTTCCACACAGGTTTATCTCTCGGTGGAGAAATGTTCCTGAATTGGAATCCTATTGGAAAAGTACATCCACATCTGACCTGACAAGACTCAAGATTGTTTAATTGTTGAGTGTACCAAAACAGAACAATTAAATTCTTACCTGCAGCAACATAATAGGCCTGGGATAAAATGTGTAGGAAGGAACTGCAGATGCTGGTTTACACCGATTCAAAATGCTGGAGTAACTCAGTGGGACAGGCAGCATCTCTGGAGAGAAGAAATGGGTGACATTTCAGATCGAGACTGAAGAAGGTTCTCAACCCAAAACTTCACCCATTCCTTCTCTCCAGAAATGCAGCCTGTCCCGCTTAGGTACTCCAGCATTTGTGTCTATTAAAGGCCAGCTGATCTGAGTTCAGAACTTGTATGTTCCATTAAGGAGGAAGGACATAGATGGCAAAGTAATTAAGTAATGACAAGAAAATTTGCAAATTTGTTCAAAGAGATAAGGTAAGCATATTTAATGTTTAGGGAGAATTCAGACGGGGTCTTTGAGGAATATAAAGAAAACAGGAAAGAATCAAGCAGGGAATTAGGTGGGCCAGAAGGGGCCATGAAATGTTGTTATCAAGTCAGATTAAAGAGAATCCTAAAGCATATATATATTAAAAACATGATAGTAACTATGTCTTAAGGTCATAAGTGATAGGAACAGAATTTGGCCATTCGGCCCATTAAGTCTACTCCGCCATTCATTCATGGCTGATCTATCTCGCCCTTCTAACCCCATTCTCCTGCCTTCTCCCCATAACCCCTGGCACCCATACTAATCCAAGTAACTAGGGAGATGGTCGGACCACTCAAAGGTAAAAGAGGGAATTTATGCGTGGGGTTACAGGGTGGAGGTGAGGTACTAAATGATTACTTTGCAATGGTATTCATCACTGAGTAATTACAATTTTCTGACTAGATGCTGATAAACATACAAAATGGGAACATGAAAGTATGAAATGGTACATTTTGGTAGAAGGAAAAGGGACTTCTTGGAAAGCAGGATTCTAAATGGGATAGAGAGGCATTTGGGTCTGGCATTTGGGGAAAGGTTGTAAATTTGGTCTTAAGTATTTCTAATGTTTAGGAAGATGAATTCAGACGGTCTTTGAGGAATATAAAGAAAGCAGGAAAGAACTCAATCAGGGAATTAGGTGGGCCAGAAGGGGCCATGAGATGTCATTATCAAGTCAGATTAAAGAGAATCCCAAAGCATTTTATACATATATTAAAAACATGAAAGCAACTTGGGAGAGGGTATGGCTACTCAAAGATAAAAGAGAGAATTTATGCTGGGGTGGAGGCAAGGTAATAAATGACTACTTCGCAATGGTATTCATCAATGAGTGGAACAGATTGAGCTCAGAATGCAAGGGATCAAAATTATTATTTTGACTGAAATGCAGGACACTGGGTACAACAGGAATCAATGTTGAATATGCAATAGATCACCATTTACAAGAATCATTTTTTTTTTTTTTTAATTCATTCAAGGGATGTGGGCTTTATATGCTGAGCCAGCGTTTACTTGCCCATCCTTAATTGCTCCTTGGGACGGTGATGGTAGCTGCCTTCTGACACCGCTGCAAACCTTGGCCACAAGAAGAGCTATTTCAGAAGATAGTCTTTGTGCCAAATTATGTCTTTTGTTCTTAGAAATCCTAAGAACGAGCCTGACTAATTACAAGATGCTGATAAATATACAAAATGGAAACATGAAAGTATGAAATGGTACATTTTGGTAGAAGGAAAAGGACTCCTTGGAAAGCAGGATTAAAAATGGCATAGAGAAGCACTTGGGTCTAGGATACAGATTCACAAATTGTTAGAAGTTTTAGCAGGTTAACCAAACCAAGAACTAGGGTTAATTTCCAGAGGAATAGAATTCAAAAGCAGATGCTAAGTTGCAGCAGAAATGACAACTGCTGCCACTATTTATAAGGTGTCTTTAATGCAATACAATTTTGAAAGGAGATCCACAGAGGATTATAAGGCAAAGTTTGATAATAAACATAATAGGAAATATTAGAAAATATATTTAAGATCTTTGAAGTCTCTTGCCCAGAGTAGGGTAGTCGAAAACCAGAGGATATAGGTTTAAGGTGAGCAGGGAAAGATCTAATAATTATCTGAGGAGTAACCTTTTCAAGCAAAGGGTGGTAGGTGTATGGAGCGAGCTGCCAGAGGAGCTAGTTGAGGCAGGTACTATTGCAACGTTTATGAAACATTTAGACAGGTATATGGATAGAATGGGTTTATACGGCTATGGGCCAAATGCAGGCATGTGGGACTAATGTGGATGGGACATGTTGGCCATGTGTGGGCAAGTTGGGCCGAAGGGTCTGTTTCTACGCTGTAAGACTCTATGACTCTATAACTAAAATGGTATTGGGTTATGATTGTCACATGTACTGGGACACACTGAAATTGATTGTACATTGTTTTCATCAAGAAGAGGGAAGTACAAGGCGTTAGACAGGTTTGAGAAGCATTGGCTACAGGGTGGAACTTTGAGCTAGCAAAAGTTGCATAGTTAGAATGTGCAGGACTATGGATAGACATAAAGTGATCTAAAGCAAAGAAACTGAATTTTTGTTTATTAAAAAAACAGTATAAGATGAGAGGAATAGATAGGGTAAATGCACAGTCTTTTACCCAGAGGAGGGGAATCAAAAACCAGAGGACATAGGTTTAAGGTGAGGGAGGGTGGGGGGAAGATTTAATAGGAACTTGAGGGACAAACTTTTTTTACACAAAGGGTGGTAGGTATGGAACGAACTGCTTGATGAGGTAGTTGAGGCAGGTACTATCACAACATTTAAAACACATTTGAACAGGTACATGGATAGGACCTGTTTAGAGGGATGTGGGCTAAATGCAAGCAGGTGGGACAAGTGTAGATGGGACCTGTTGGTTGGAGTGGGCCATAGGCCCTATTTCCACGCTGGATGGCACTCTGACAGGAATAAGTAGAAGAGAGTGAAGGGGTTCGGGATGATAGATAAGTGAAATAATACAAGAAAGTAGAATGCAAACTGTTGGAGGAACATTTGTGAGGCCACATTTGGAGTATTGTGTTCAGTTTTAGTCGAGCTGCTCTGGAAAGATGTTGTTAAGCTGGAAAGAGTGCAGAGAAGATTGATGAGGATGTTGCCAGGACTTGAGGGCCTGAGCTATAGGTTGGACAAACTAGGACCTTATTTTCCTTGGAGTTCAAGAGATTAAGGGGTGATCACATAGCGATGTATAAGATCATGATGGGAATAGATAAGCCCCTGTCCCACTTTCCCGAGTTACTCACGAATTCTCCCGAGTTTTCCCCTCGATTCAAACTCGGAGATGCCAGTCGTAAGTACTCGGGGCTATTTTATTTTACTCGTGGACATTTTTCAACATGCTGAAAAAAGTCCCGACTTACCTGATGCCCCGAGTACCTACGGCTGTCATTACGAGCCGCTACGAAATATCTACGGACTCGCTACGGACTCCTACAGACTCGCTACGGACATTCTCCGAGTTATGAATCAAGGGGAAAACTCGGGAGAATTTGTGAGTAACTCGGGAAAGTGGGACAGGGGCTATAGGGTAGATGCACAGAGTCTTTTACCCAGAGTAGGGGAATCAAGAAACAGAAGACATAGGTTCAATGTGAGAGCGAAAAGATTTAATAGGAATCTGAGTGGCAACTTTGTCACACGGTGGGTGGTGTGTATACGGAATGAGCCGTCAGAGGAGCAAGTTGAGGCAGATACTATAACAACATTTAAAAGACATTTGAACAGGTACATGGACAGGAAATGTTTCAAGGGAAATGGGCCAAACGTGGGACCAGTGTAGATGGGGGAGCTTGGTCAGCATGGTCAAGTTGTGCCGAAGGGCCACTGTCCATGCTTTACGATTCAATGCTTCTATGACTCTAACTTAGTGGGTTAAGGAGGGGAATGGATGCTTGGTTGAAGGCCCCACATCAAGACAATGAGAAAGTATGTGGAAAGTAAGTTTTGGAAGCTATGGCATTTACAGGATTTCAGAACTGCAAGTGCCAAGCGGGAATAGATGAGAATTGGACCCGAGTGTGAAGTTTCAAGTCTGACTTGATAGCGAGGAATAAAGCCAGAAAGCAAAATTTTAACTTAAATTGTACAACCTTGAGCAATATCTCAAACTTGTTTGACAATTTTGACAACGTGTGATTATAAAGTATCATTCATTCATTTATTCATTCATTGAATTAGAATTAGATATTTTAATGGCAGTGGGTAGGTTTAGCGTTACTCCAGAGAATCGTACCAGTCACTGGGCGAATGCGTGCCACAGCATTGATGGGATAGGGATCCACTGGCCTGCTGGTCTGGATTCCACATCCAGAGATCTGAGGCTGCAGGATTCCAGTCACAGCCGCTGAAGAGTTATAATATTGTGTCGGCATTTTGGTATCCTGCTCCTGGAAATTAAGGAAGAAACATAGAAACATAAAAAATTGGTTCAGGAGTAAGACCATTTAGCACTTCGAGCCATTCAATATGATCATGGCTGATCATCCAAAATCACTACCCTGTTCCTGCTTTCTCCCCATATCCCTTGATTCCGTTATCCCCAAGAGCTATATCTAACTCTCTCTTGAAAACATCCAGTGAATTGGCCTCCACTGCTGCCTGTGGCAGAAAATTCCACAAATTCACAACTCTCTGGGTGAAAAAGTTTTTCCTCATCTCAGTCTTGAATGGCTTACCCTTATTCTTAAACTGTGACCCCTGATTCTGGACTCCCCCAACATCGGGGACATTTTTCCTGCATCTAGCCTGTCCAATCCTATATGAATTTTATCTGTTTTTATAAGAATTTGAATGAAAGATGTATCGCAGAACAAATTTAAATGGTGTTGTTACTCAGAGTAACACAGCTACTTAATAAGCTGCTTTAAGAAAGGTTCCCCATTATGCTACGTTTTCTCAAAGCTTATGTGCAACAAGGCTCCCTGTCCTTGCTTAAACAAAACAGGTTTGCGGCATAGAAGACAAGCCTGACCCTGAGGAGAGGCGAGGTCAGATGTCAGAGCATTAAGAGAAACAAGGGTCAGGGCATTTGTCATAATTTATAACAAAATCCAGCGAAAGTCATTTATTTAATACATAATGAACACCAGAAATCTCCACCCAAAATACAGTGGCCCAGATTTTATTGGCACCAGTAAGAGGCACCACTCACTTCTGACTTTGAGCAGATCTGGCCAGAAAGATGGTGTGGATTTCCCCAGTTTTAGCTGTTGAGGTGTGGATTAGCCCTGGTTTGACCTAATCTGGGATCATAAGATCATAAGTGATAGGAGCAGCATTAGGCCATTCGGCCAATCAAGTCTACTCCACCATTCAACAAATTTGGATTGTTTCTCCTGGCAAATCCAAAACTAAACTGAGCTGCATCCCAAACTGACAGTATCCTTTCTATGGTGCATCTGTAGAAGTTGGTAAAAGTTGTTGAAGATATGCCAAATTTCCTCAATCTCCTGAAGAAGTAAAGGCGTTAATGTGCCTTCTTATTTATCGCTTCAATATGGTTGGTCCATGACAGATCATTAGAACTCAAAGCTCACAACCATTTTCACTTCGGCAACAGTGATGCTGATTGGGACTCCACCTTCCTTCCTGAAGTCAATAACTAGATCCTTAGTCTTGTTAACATTGAGGGAGAAGTAGTTGTCCTGACATAATGTTACTACGCTTTATATCTCCTTTCTGTACTCTGTCTTATCATCGTTTGTGATCCGACCACAGTGCAAACTTGTAGATGGGGCTAGACCAGAATTTTGCCACACAATCGTGAATGTATAGGGAGTATAGTAGGGAACTGAGAACCCATGTTGCGGGGCACTGATATTGAGGATTATTGTGGAGGATGTGTTGTCGCCTAACATCACTGATTGTGGCACTCTCCTCCGCCTGGCCTGGGTTTGTAGGTTAATTGGATTCTTTCAATTGTCCTTCATCCGTAGGATAGAACAGGTCGCCGGTCGGTGAGCTGAAGAACCTGTTCCCACGCTGTATCTCTAAAACTAAAAACTACTGCAAAGGAGGATGATTAGATCATCTAATTATTAATTAATGAGCAATTCAAAATTCATTCTTTCCCTCCCAGAAGAATAAATCTCATTAATTTATACAGAGACTACTGGGTAAAAAGTTAAAGTTCACTTCCAATCACTGAATCTGTATTGATTGGATCTGCAAGGACTCAACAGCGCACCCTGCTGAGAAATGTCAATGGTTGCATTCATTGTCAAGGCCAAGTGCAAATATTGCTTCTATCAGTTCAATCTCATGTTTTTGGCCATGAACATGAAGTTTAAACACTAAATTGCCATCCATTTTCCTAAAATGTCAATGCCTTCCAAAGGTATTTGTATGCAGGTAAATGCAAATAATTCCATACAATACTGTTAAAAAAAAAAAAACTGGAATGTTTCCCCCGATACAATCCACAATACTTATAATTAAATTGGTACTAGTTCTTTGTACATTAAAATTAATACATTGTCATACTGCTGTTCATATAGCACGACATCAGTGATTGCACATGTGCCATTGAATACAGGAAACATTGATATGTTTTTAACAATGGCTCATGGGACAGTAGAGCCGAATCATCACCTATTCCTTTTCTCCAGAGATGCTGCCTGACCTGCTAAGATACTCCAGCATTTTATGTCTATCTAAGAGGTAGTAGGGTTCCCTGAGGTTGTTGGTTCATGTGCCACTCTAGAGCATAACCCTCTAAGGCAACACTCCTGTGCAGTTCTGAAGGAGTCTCACTGACAGAGGTATTGGCTTTCAGATGATTATTTCTCGGGTTGTCATCAAATATCCCCTAGCACTGTAATAAAAAGGAACTGCAGATGCTGGTTTATAGCAAAGATAGACACAAAATGCTAGAGTAACTCAGCAGGTCAGGTAATAAGAAAGGTCCCCACCCGAAACGTCACCTATCCATTTTCTTCAGAGCAATGACGTGCAGTGAGGTCAATGGCTGGGGAGGCACTGGCTAGTGTCAGAGCCGGAAGCAGGTCGCTTCATAAGGTCTTTTAAAATCTCACGGTTTTCCTTTACCTTAGCATTGTGGATGCTGATATTTAATGTCTGCTGTTCATTCAAAGCCAGATCTATCCTTGAAGTTCCAAAAGTTTTTAAAGCCATTTGGCTTTGAATGTGAGTTGTCGATTTTTCATGTTTATTGAGGCTCCTTGGTAGATTTTTCAAGTCACAAAATACCACTAACGTGGAGGGAGAGCGAGCGTCAATTACATGGGCTGAGCATATGTAATTGACGCTCTCCCTCCCTCCACTGGGCTCAAGACACGTCAGTGAGGCAGATGTGATCGCTGCCTCCCCTGGTGCTTTTTCATTGCAGTTTTATGACGAGACCAGCAAGCCTAAATATCTTTATATGTGAAATAAGTTACCTGGACTATGGAAGGCAAGGACATGTAATGAAGGGGTCTACAAACATTACATTGGTGACATACAGAGAGATAGTAACAGGCACACGCTTATTGCCCGCGCTCCATCCAGTTTCTGAGAGGTTGCGCAATCAGAGGGGAGGCTCAGCTCGTCGCTGCCTCACCTCTCGTCTCTCCCTGTATTTGCAGTGGAGCTCCACAAATTTGGCGATTTTGACTATAAAAAATGATTGGAATCATACAGAAATTATATTTATAACACAGATCAGTGGAAAAATCATTATATTTATTTTATTTTATTATTATTTTTCTTTACTTTTCGTAACAGCTATTTTCATTGGAGTATGACAGGGGAGGCTCTGCCTCCCCTGCCTCCCCTGACCGCACATCCCTGCTTCAGAGATGCTGTCTGACCAGTTGAGTCACTCCAGCATTTTGCTTCTATCCCATAACACTGTTTGGAAATGGATTTAGCAAAGTTGTCTTTGGTGCCTTGACCAATATCGATTGTTCAGCAATATTTCTGATAGTGTTTATAATATGGACAATACAGAAACTACACCATTCCCAATAAAAAATGAAAAACATCTCAAGTAAATTGCAGTGAGTGGAGAAACGTTATAAACAAATTATATGCCAGATAATCAGGATTGTACTCTAATGTGCCATTGGTCTCTAGTGCTCATCCACTAAATAACGTCACCATTTTAAAGGAGCTGCTAATCCAATTTAATTAATTGGGCTAATGCTTATGTTAAAATGGTCGA
The DNA here is from genome assembly GCA_038087875.1 of Malacoraja senta. NCBI lineage: Eukaryota > Metazoa > Chordata > Chondrichthyes > Rajiformes > Rajidae > Malacoraja > Malacoraja senta. The sequence goes on along the minus strand of CM075977.1, from coordinate 378,263,751 downwards.
TAAAATGTTTGTTGAGGCTCCTTGGTAGATTTTTCAAGTCACAAAATCCCGCTAACGTGGAGGGATTTGTAACATGTAACAAACTGATATTTTACACATTTAGAGCATGTACATTAAATGGGGAATATCTTCTCTCTCGGGGCTTCCTTTTGTAAGAATGTCTTAGGTGCTTAATAAAGAACCTAGTCATTAATCTGCTTAATCTTAATAACAACATCCCATGGATCATCTGTCGTCCAGACCTCAATCCATCTGAAACGCCACATATTGCAACAACACTCCATTAGGGTGCAGTGGAGCAGATTTGTTAATTCCCTTGTCTGGATCAGGGTTTGTGACCATCCGGCTGGAAATGATTGATGTCTTACACACATCATTAATAGAGTGACAGAAACACATCATGAAACAGGCCCTTCAGCCTAACTAGCCCATGTTGACCAAGTTGCCTAACAGCTAGACCCACTTGCCTGTGCCTTGCCCATATTCTCCAAATCTTTCTCATTTGTCCAAGTATCTTCTTATAAAGGTTGTAATTGTACCTGCTTTGTTTACATCCTCGTAAATCATTTTTTTCAGTTTCCAGTTTAATGACAACTTTCCTATAGCTGGGTGACATAACATGTGGCCTTACAAACATCCTGGTTAGCTCATAGGTCCATAAGACAAAGGAGCAGAATTAGGCCATTCAGCCCATCGAGTCCACTCAAATCAAATTCATGGCTGATCTATTTTCCCCCATCTCAACCCCATTCTCCTGCCTTCTCCCTGTAACCTTTAATGTCCTTACTAATCAAGAACCTATCAATACCCATAGCCTATCAATAGCCATAGATGGCTTGGCCTCCACATCCATCTATGGCAATGAATTCCACAAATTCACCAACCTTTGGCTGAAGAGATTCCTCCTTGTCTCCATTCTAAAAGTACATCCATTTATTCTGAGGCTATGGCCCCTGGTCCTAGACGCTCCCACTACTGGAAACATCCTCTCCACATCCACTCTATCTTAGCTGTAACATGACGTCCCAACTTCTTTACTCAGTACACTGATTGATGAAGGCAAGCATGCCAAATGCCTTCATTAACACCCTTTCTACCTGTGCTGCCACTTACAGGGAATTATGTACTTGTACCCCTTCAGTTTCAGTTCAATAATATTCCCCAGAGCCCTATGATTTACTGTGCAAGTCCTATCCTGATCTCTTTCCAAAATGCAACATCTCACATTTGTCATTCCTCGGTGATCAGGATCCTGTTGTAATCACAGATACCCATCTTCATTGTCCACTATAGCAACTAACAGTGCCATTCTACCTACATTCACATTCAAATTACTTAATATGAAGAATAAACAAGAATTGACTCAGCATCAATCTCCTTGGTACACCACTCATTACAAGCCACCAGCCCAAAAACAACCCTCGATCACTACCCCACATCTCCTACCTTCAAGCAAATTTTGTATCCAATCAGCTGGCCTGTCCTTTAGACAATAGACAATAGACACTAGGTGCAGGAGTAGGCCATTCAGCCCTTCAGGCCAGCACCGCCATTCAATGTGATCATGGCTGATCAATATCCTTACTAATCAAGAACCTAATATTGCCATAGCCTATCAATAGCCATAGATGGCTTGGCCTCCACAGCCATCTATGGCAATGAATTCCACAAATTCACCAACCTTTGGCTGAAGAGATTCCTTCTTGTCTCCATTCTAAAAGTACATACTATCTTTATCTTTATCTTTACCTTTATCTTATGTGATTCAACCTTCTAGCCCAGCTACCATGCAGAACCTTATCAAAGGTCTTGCTCAAGTCCATGTAGAAATGTCTACCGACCCAATCAATCTTCTTGGTCACATTTTGCAAAAAAAATGCAATTACTTTTGTGAGACGTGATTTCCCATGCAGAACTCTTCTCTTCCCACTGCATTTTTCTCAGGAAATTAGTCTGCTTTTATTGGGAGAAGTTGTTGTGATTTATGTTTCCTTAACTCTTTAAACAGGGGTTATTTTCTATCTGGAGTCTGAAGAAGGGTTCCGACCCAAAACGTCACCCATCCTTTTCCTGCAAAGATGCTGCCTGACCTGCTGAGTTACTCCAGCACTTTGTGTCTTACTTCAGTATAAACCAGCATCTGCAGTTCCTTCCCACGCATTATGAATCAATTAATTAATTAAATTAATTGATTCATTAATTAATTGATACTTTATTGTCACATGTGACAAGTCGCAGTGAAATTCTTTGTTTTGTATACCCAAGGTATGCAAATAGTCACCACATAAAGGGCACCGACAAAATTACAAAGTATTTCCATTTGACTTGATTTAGTTTAGTTTAGTTTAGAGATACAGCGTGGAAACAGGCCCTTTGGCCCACCAAGTCCGCACCGACCAGCAATCCCCACACATTAACACTATCCTACACCCACTAGGGACGATTTACACATACACCAAGCCAATTAACTTACATTCCTGTACGTCTTTTGAGTGTGGGAGGAAACCGAAGACTACGGAGAAAACTCACGTTGTCACGTGGAGAACGTGCATACTTCGTACAGACAGCACCCGTCGTCAGGATCGAACCCTGCAAGGACTTAGTTAGCTTTTCAAAGGACTGGTTGCTTGGAGTTACAAGGCCCACCCCCTTCAGCTTCTTGGTTGATGCTATGTTGATGCTATGTTGCCAATACCTAGTCTGAAACTGAAATGTGATCCCACACCTCTTTCTCTGCTGCACGCTATCTCCTGAAGGCTAACAGTGTTGGCTGTGACAGTGCCTCAAGCTTTCTGTGATTGAAGTAAGGTTACAACTACTTTACCCCCTTGACCTTTCCTACTGTCTTCCAACTTTTCAACCTTCAGACAGACATTGCAAAGTCACCACTTTCTCATTTCACTTCTCTTTTATTTCCTCCACATCATGCCAATGCTAGACTATAGTTTGGCTCTTCATAGAGATTTTTAAAATGAAATAAAGTCATTTAAAATAATCACAAAGCAGCAAGGAGCAGGCAACAAATTTGGCTCGGAGAGACATCCCCCCCCCCCCCCACCCACTAGCATATACAGAAATAAATGTCCTTTGTTGCACATTAATGCACTGAGTCTCTTACCCAGAGTAAGGGAATCGAGAACTAGAGGACATAGGTGAAAGGTGAGGGAGGAAAGATTTATTAGGAACCCGAGCGGTAATATTTTTACACAAAGGATGGTACGTGTATGGAACGAGCTGCCAGAGGAGGTAGTTGAGGCAGGTAGTGTTGCAATGTTTAAGAAACATTTTGACAGGCACATGGATAGGATAAATTTAGAGGGACATGTTTGGTCATACTTAGGCAGGTGGGACTAGTGTCGATGGGACATGTTAATTGGTGTCAACCCAGTGGGCTGAAGGCCTGTTTTCACGCTGCATCTCCTAAAACTAAAAAAGAACCAAGACTGGTGTGCTTCAATGCTGTGAACTATAATCTACACCCTGTATCTTTTCCTTTGCTCTGCCTATTGGACTTGAGTTGGACTTGATTATATTCATGTATTGCATTATCCGATTTTATGTATTGAATTATTTGATCTGATTGCATAGCATGCAGAACAAAGCTACCTCGGTACATGACAATAATAAACTTAAAGCACTAAGGAAAAACATTAGCCATCATCGTACAGATTGGTAAAACATGTGTAAGAGGCCAAATAAAATATTATGTTTTCATATTCTTGACTTTATTCCAAACAAAAATAACATAGATAAGAGAAAAAAATAAAACACAAGGTTGCCATAGAAACACAAGGTTGCCATCCATGGGCCACCTGGTCTGGACAAAAGATTGAAAAAAATACAAAGGTCTTTCACGATCACTGCAAAAAATATTGTTCATTGGAACCTCATTGAAGAATTTGATAATTCGGTACTTTTATAGACCACAGATTTTATTGTCTATGGCATGACTACAGAATGGAGCTGAGCTGTGTCAAGCTAATTATTTTCAAATAAACTACCATCCATTAGACACAAGGAACTGCAGATTCTGCTTCACAAAAAAAAACACAAAGTGCTGGAGTAACTCAGTGGGACAGGCAGCATATCTGGAAGGTACGGATAGGTAACATTTTGGGTCAGCACCCTTCTTCAGTCTGATTGCAGTAGGGGGGACAAAGCTGGAAAAGAGGTGGGTGGGGGGTGGAAAAAAAGCCTGACAAGCGATAGGTGGATACAGGTGAAGGAGGTTTGATTGGTAGATGGGTGGACAAAAGCCAGAAATGAAAAGACAAAAGGCTGAGATACAAGGAGAAAAGAGGACTGAAATGTGAGTCCAGAGGATGGATTATAAGTGGACGGGGATAGGGGGAAGAGGAAACGGGGGCAGGATAGTAGGAGAAATTGTGCATATCCAGGTGGGGCACAGAGAAGAGAAGGGGGGAGAGTCGTTTGATTAGTCACCTTAAATTGGAGAATTCAATATTCAAACCATTGGGTTGTAAGGTGCCCAAGCGAAGTATGAGATGCTGTTCCTCCAATCTCATGTGGCATCATAGATACATAGATACATAGAAAATAGGTGCAGGAGTAGGCCATTCGGCCCTTCGAGCTTGCACCACCATTCAATATGATCATGGCTGATCATCCAACTCAGTATCCCGTACCTGCCTTCTCTCCATACCCCCTGATCCCTTTAGCCACAAGGACCACATCTAACTCCCTCTTAAATATAGCCAATGAACTGGCCTCAACTACCCTGTGTGGCAGAGAGTTCCAGAGATTCACCACTCTCTGTGTGAAAAAGTTTTTCCTCATCTCGGTCTTAAAGGATTTCCCCCTTATCCTTAAGCTGTGACCCCTTGTCCTGGACTTCCCCAACATCGGGAACAATCTTCCTGCATCTAGCCTGTCCAACCCCATAAGAATTTTGTACATTTTTATATGTTTCTACATCACACTGGCAAGGCATTCTGGGGAAGCCCAGGATAGAAAGGTCAATGTGAGAATGGGAAGGACAGGTCAAATAATTAGCAATCGGGAGATCCAGCAGGCCTTGGCGGACCAAGCGCAACCGTTTGCCGAAATGGAATTACCATCCATTACTGCGCCTGAAATTCCAGTAGGAGATTGTGTAGTTGGTGGAGGGTGCTCCTCTTCAGTTTTAGTTTAATGAGTTTACTTCACCCAGCAGTGCATCTATTCGACTCTTAACCATGTCCGCAGAGACTCTGCTGAACACCCACTGGTGGGTCAGAGAGGGGCCATTGCATAGGCTTCACTCCACGCTGCCCCTCACTGCTCTGATCGGCCCCAGTGTTTCCCACTCAGACCCCCATATGCCCAAACACCACATTACAATTGGCATCAGGAGGGACACCACTGATGTGCTGGTGGATGGGACAGAGAAACCCCTGGCTTATGGAGAGACTGAAGGACACAAACTCAGATCAGGCAGCATCTCTGGAGAACATGGTTAGGTGACATTTTGGGTCAGAACCCTTCATCGGACTGATGAGAAATGTTGCAACCCGAAATGTCATTTATCCATGCTTTCTAGAGATGATGCCAGACCTGCTGACTTACTCCAGCATTTTGTATTATTTTGTGTAAACCAGGATCTGCAGTTCCTTCCTTTTACTGAGGGAGAGATTGTCCTGGTACATTACTGCCTTTCAGTTCTGTTTAGTTGGTTTCCATCCTTTAATCCATCCATTTTCCAATCATTTTACATCCTTTCATCCTGCAACCCAGAGTCATCCACGCAAATAAAAGTGAATGGCAGGAATAGGTCAACTGGTCCATCAACCTGCCCTGAACAAAAAACCTGGCAGCTGAAACATCATAAGTAGACGCTTCTCACCAACATCTTCCCTCTCAGTCAGAATCAGATAACCTGGAGGAATGCAAACATGTTTTGAAAATCCTCTATAACAGCTCTGACCATTGAGATTCCAGCTGGTCAATTGAACCAAGTGATGATATAATTCTCACTAACAATGAGCCCAACATAAGTGTGACACCACCACCACTGGAGATGCTGCCAATTTGCCAATATTGAGGGGCACCAGAAAATTGGCAAATATAAAGCAAAATATAAAACACCATCACATCCCCACAAATTTTGTGGGCACTTAGCTCCCAACTACCTGCTGGGCAAATACAAAGCTCACACTCTTAAAACAAGTGCAGAGAGAGAATGGATGACTTCAACACATCTTAAAGTTCAAGTGGTGATCGGGGTGATACATTGTGGGATTCGGGCAGCCCCCGTGCTGGTCGTTAGAGCTCACCTTTGTATCACCGTTAGCACTGGAGTCTAAGTGAAGCCTTGTCCGCTCATCCAGTTTATAACAGTAAATAGTTGACACAAACAGACATAACAAGGGCAGAGAAAGTCCTCGGGGAACCTGGCCGCGGTGATTCTTGGCTTATTGACGGTGTTGTAGCCTGTTGGTTGTCCCGCGGAAATCCAGCTCCGCGCTCGTTTGTTGTTTCAATATGTTATTCTTTGTTGCTAAGGAAGTGAAGATAGTAGTGGAGAAATTGAATGGATCGCCTGTGATTTAATTACAAACCACTAAACTAGATCGCCGCCCACAAAGCTGAACTGGAACCTGACTGAGGTCGTGACCCTCCGACCTCTCTGTGTTAATTCACTGGGCGGGTAGGTACATGATGGCAAGTACTGGACGTACTGTCCAACCAGACTGGATGGCTCTCTCACCTGAAAGGTTGACGCTTATTTGTCGTTCCATGGACGCTGCTTAACCAGCTGAGTGTTTCGAGCATTCTTTATTTACTTCAAATTTATTTTAAATCATTTTAAATTCAGTGATTAGCATCTCTAGTTTTATTTTTGAGATTTTCATTGCCTTGTCCATCCCTGGTTGTCTCTGAATTGTCACAGGAAGACTGGATCGGCCAGATTTCCACCCTGGCAAAAGTAAACCAGATGATAGACAAAACGCTGGAATAACTCAGCAGGTCAGGCGGCATCTCTGGAGAAAAGGAATAGGGGACGTTTCAGGGTCGGAACCCTTCTTCAGACCAGTAAACCAGATGTTTTTTTATGACAGTAGTGAACTACAAAGTTTAATAATTTTCTGCATAAAGAGGTTTCAGTCCTAATCCTGCCTTTATCCTGGAACTTCAGCCCTCTGCTCTTTGACCCAAGACCAAGGATGCTCTCTTGCACAAATTGCTCTCACCTACCTGGACCAGCTCAGGACTCCATAACAGTGTCCACTCCATAACAGTGGTCGGAAAGACAGACTAAAAGGTGCATTCTGCTCCAAGCTCCTGGACCTAGAAGTCAACAAACACTCCCCCCCCCCCCCCCTCCCTTCCCCGACTGCCACTGGATCCTTGACTTTGACCACAAGATCACAACCTCCTCCGCAATAATTCTCAACACAGGTGCCCCACGAAGATGCCCGTTCTCAGTCCCCTGCTATACCCCCGAAACACTCACGACTGTGCAGCCAAATTCAGCACCAACTCCATCTACAAGTTTGCAGATGACACCACTGTGGTGGGCCAGATTACAAACAATGACGAGACAGAGTACAGGAAGGTTATAGAGAACTTAGTAACATGGTGTCAGGACAACAATCTCTCCCTCAATGTCAGCAAGACGAAGGAGCTAGTTATCGACTTAAGGAAGCAAGATGGAGTACATGCCCCAATCAACAACAGTGGTGCTGAGGTGGAAATGGTTGAGAGCTTCAAGTTCCTTGGCATTAATATTAGCAATGATCTGTTGGGGACCAGCCCCATTGACGTGACTGCCAGTAGGCACCCAATGTCTCTACTTCCGCAGGAGACTGAGGAAAATCTGCATGTCTCCAATCTGACAGACTTCTGCAGATGCACCACAGAAAGCGTACTGTCGGGTTGCATCATAGCTTGGTTTTGGGAACAGCTCTGACCGCATGAAATTGTTGAGAGTTGTCCAGTCCATCAACACAGCCCAGACTCCCCACCATTGACTCCATCTACACATCATGCTGCCTCAGAAAATCATCCAACATAATCAGACTTGTCCCACCTCAGTCATTCCTTCTCCTCCCCACTCCCATTTTGCAGAAGCTAGTTTGAAAGCAGATGCAAAGTACTCATTTAGTACCTTGCCTACATCCCCAGGCTCCAAGCACAAATTCCCTCCTTTATCCTTCAGAGGTCCTACCTTCTCTCTGGCTACCCCCTTGTTTTTAATGTCGATCTAAAAAGCTTTGGCATTTTCTTTAATCCAACTTGTCAAAGCCATTTTGTGGTCCCTTTTAACCCTTCAAATCATCCGCTTGAGTTTTTTCCTCTGTTATTTATGTTCCTCAAAAGTCCTCTGATTTCGTCCTATTAAACCTTGCATGTGCTTCCTCTTTCTTTTTGACCAAACTTACAACTTCTTTCATCATACATCCTTATCCTTCCACCTTATGGGAACATGCTAGATCTGAGCTTTAATCAACTGGCCTTTGAATGCCTCCGACAGGTTAGATATGGACTTTCCCCAATAACACCTGCTGCCAATGTACCCCCCATAGCTCCTGCCTAATAACCTTATTGTTTGCCTTATTTCTGGGTGGGAGATTGCAACCTTCATATGGTCCACCCTGTTTCGACTAATGCAAATGACACTGGGTGGCAGGAACGGGGTACTGATTGTGGATGATCAGCCAAGATCACATTGAATGGCGGTGCTGGCTCAAAGGGCCGAATGGCCTACTCCTGCACCTATTGTCTAACCCGACGTGCACAAACAAATAGATAAAATAGAACAAGTTGACCTACAACTTTAGGCTGTGCACTCCATACACAAGAAGAAGAAGCCTTACTTCTATTTAGTGTTTTCCTGCAAGGTCTAGCCTTCATCCCATTCAAAAAATCTTAAAACTTACAGAGTTGTGATCACTATCCCCAAAATGCTCTTCCACTGAAGCACCAGTCACCTGGCCAGGCTCATTTCCCAACACAAGATCCAGTATGTTCCCTTCTCGTGGTTGGACTATCCACATACTGTTACAAGAAACCCTCTTGGACACACCTCATCCACTAAGACAACTTTGTTGCTTTGACATTTTTATGTGATTTGTCCACATATCTGTTCCTTTTAACTTCCGATTGCTATTGGGGGCATACAGTACAATCCCAATAGAGTGCTTGCACCGTTCTTATTTTTAAGCTCTACCCATATCCCCTCAGCGGATAAACCCTCTAGTATATCCTCTCTGAGTGCCACTGTGACAGTCTTCCTGACTAGTGGCACCATTCCCTCTCGATCATGTCTGAAACATCGAAACATTAAGCTATCAGTTGTGTCCCTTTCACAACCACGTTTCTTTGGGTTATAGAGTCATGGAGTCATGGGGTCATACAACACAAAAACATGCCTTTAGGCCCTACTCATCCATGCCCCGTCTAAATTTGCCTATGTTTCGCCCATATCCCTTTATTGTTTCCCATCCATGTACCTGTCCAAATGTCTTTTAAATTTAAATGTTGTTACTGTACCTGCCTCAACTACTTCCTCTGGAAGCTTGTTCCATACACCCACCACCCACTGTATGAAAAAGTTGCTCCTCAGGTTCCTTTTAAATCTTTACTTCTTACAGCTTAAACCTATGCCCTTGAGTTTTTGATTCCACTACCCTGTGCATTTGCCCTATCTATTCCCCTCATAATTTTATACACCATCTGTTTTGTAGCTGTGTGTGTAGATGTTTGGAACTGGTGATTATTTAACATTTTACAAGCTGTTCATTTTGGATTGCTATTTTATGAGAAGGTTGTTAAAGTTTCCGTGTAATTAATCTGTGCTTAAAGGGTCATCACGAGGTCATTTAAAGACTGCTTAATTCTTGAACAGTGCTGGCTGAATTAGTGGGTGTGTCGTATCCGCTAAAAAGATTTCATTTCATTTTTTAGGTGCGTCTTCCCGTGACATTTTACAGCAGATTAAGGAACATTGCTCAACTCTCTGGGAGGAAATGTTTCAGAAAAATCTCACAATTTTCTAAAACTTTTGTCACCCGAACTACTGAAGGCTAACAATGGAGGCAGCCGTTGTATGTTAGCAGCTGATTGCAAAACCCAGGTCAACTTGTGGAAATTAAGGATACATGCATACCTTCAACATGGGAGCAATATACCAGGGTAGAATCCCTCGGCATTGATCCTGTATTCCCATGTGTTCATCTGCACCTGAATGGTAAATAGTAATACCAATTATCTCGGCAAAGTCAGCAGAACTTATAGCTCTTGCCCTCCTCATTTCACAAAGAAAGCTCATCAAGGCCTCTACTTCCTCCGATGTTTGAGGGGATCTGGCATATTGCAGAACACCCTCATGAGTGAACACAAAGGCTGATCCTTCACCTTCCACTGGGGTAGAGAATAGCAAAGGTTCATCACCTTCAACCTTCTGTGAGTAGCTGGGGCCCAAGCACCAATCACTGCAGAATCCTACTAGTTCAAGGCTGACAACCCGAGAATGATCCATCACTCTTGGGAGAGTTTTCCATCACGAACCTGACTTGAACCTTGTGGATCTTAGACAGGCTGAAGCGAATTAGGAGGTGAGTTACTTGCCACAGGGTTTGTAACCTCTGACCTTCTCTTGTAGCCACATTGTGCATAAGGTTGCTCCAATTCTGTATCTGTTCCATGGTAATCCCCAGGATGTTAATAGTGGTTCGACACAAAATGCTGGAGTAACTCAGCGGGACAGGCAGCATCTCTGGAGAGTCGGAATGGGTGACGTTTCGGGTTGAGACCCTTCTTAATTCATTCATACTTCCTACCACCTCCTGCTTATTCATAGAAAAATAGAAACATAGAAAATAGGTGCAGGAGGAGGCCATTCGGCCCTTCGAGCCAGCCACCGCCATTCATTGTGATCATGGCTGATCGTCCCCAATCAATAACCCGTGCCTGCCTTCTCCCCATATCCCTTGATTCCACTAGCCCCTAGAGCTCTATCTTATGCCCCTGTCCCACTTAGGAAACCTGAACGGAAACCTCTGGAGACTTTGCGCCCCACCCAAGGTTTCCGTGCGGTTCCCGGAGGTTTTTGTCAGTCTCCCTAATGGTCGAAAGAGGTTTCCGCTTCTTCTATGTTCCGCCGATTATTTCAAAAAATTCAAAACCGGCCGCGACTAAAAATAGGTTGCCGTTTTAAAAATCGGTAATTTTTTAGTCGAAGCCGGTTGCGATACTAGTTGAAGGTGGTTGCTGGAGGTTGCAGGTAGTGGAAGGTCTTACCTTCCACTACCTGCAATCTCCGGCAACCAGGAAGGTAAGACCTTCCACTACCTGCAACCTCCGGCAACCACCTGCAACCTCCGGCAACCAGGAAGGTAAGACCTTCCACTACCTGCAACCTCCAGCAACCACCTTCAACTAGCATCGCAACCGGCTTCGACTAAAAATTGCCGATTTTTAAAACGGCAACCTATTTTTAGTCCCGGCCAGTTTTGAATTTTTTGAAATAATCGGCGGAACATAGAAGAAGCGGAAACCACTTTCAACCATTAGGGAGACCTTGGGTGGGGCGCTAAGTCTCCAGAGGTTTCCGTTCAGGTTTCCTAAGTGGGACAGGGGCATAACTCTCTCTTAAATCCATCCAGTGACTTGGCCTCCACTGCTCTCTGTGGCAGGGAATTCCACAAATTCACAACTCTCTGGGTGAAAACGTTTTTTCTCACCTCAGTCTTAAATGGCTTCCCCTTTATTCCAAGTGTGGCCCCTATTTCTGGAATCGCCCAACATTGGGAACATATTTCCTGCATCTAGCTTGTCCAGACCTTTTATAATTTTATATGTTTCTATAAGATTCCCCCTCATCCTTCTAAACTCCAGTATTTTCAATCTTTCCTCATATGACAGTCCCACCATCCCAGGGATCAATCTTGTGAACCTACGCTGCATTGCCTCAATCACAAGGATGTCCTTCCTCAAATTAGGAGACCAACACTGTACACAATACTCCAGATGTGGTCTCGCCAGAGCCCTATACAACTGCAGAAGAACCTCTTTACTCCTATACTGAAATCCTCTTGTTATGAAGGCCAACATTCCATTAGCTTTCTTCATGCCTGCTGTACCTGCACGCCAACTTTCAGTGACTGGTGTACAAGGACGCCCAGGTCTCGCAGCACCTCTCCCTTACCTAACCTAACCCCATTGAGATAATAATCTGCCCCCTTGTTTTTGCCGCCAAAGTGGATAACATCACATTTATCTATATTACACTGCATCTGCCATGCATCTGCCACGCATCTGCCCACTCACTCAACCTGTCCAGGTCACCCTGCAACCTCATAACATCCTCTTCACAGTTCACACTGCCACCCAGCTTTGTGTCATCCGCAAACTCGCTAGTGTTGCTCCTAACTCCCTCTTCCAAATCATTAATATATATGGTAAACAGTTGCGGCCCCAACATCGAGCCTTGCGGCACTCCACTCGCCACTGCCTGGCATTCTGAAAAGGACCCGTTCACTCCTACTCTTTGCTTCCTGTCTGCCAACCAATTTGCTATCCATTTCAACACCCTACCCCCAATACCATGTGCTCTAATTTTAGTCACCAGTCTCCCATGCGGGACCTTATCAAAGGCTTTCTAAAAGTCTAGATACACTACATCCACTGGCTCCCTTCATCCATTTTACTTGCCACATCCTCACAAAATTCCAGAAGATTAGTCAAGCATGATTTCCCTTTCATAAATCCATGTTGACTTGGACTAACCCAGTTTACTGCTATCCAAATGCCCCATTATTACCTCTTTAATAATTGACTCCAGCATCTTTCCCACTGAAGTCAGGATAACTGGTCTGTAATTCCCCGTTTTCTCTCTCGCTCCTTTCTTGAAAAGTGGGATAGCATTAGCTATCCTCCAATCCACAGGAACTGATCCTGAATCAATTGAACATTGGAAAATGATCACCAATGTGTCCACTATTTCTAGAGCCACCTCCCTGAGGACCCTCCCATCAGGCCCAGGGGATTTATCATCCTTCAGTCCCATTAGCCTACCCAATACTATTTCTCGCCTAATGAACATTTATTTCAGTTCCTCTACCCCCTTAGATCCTCTGTCCTCCAGTACATCTGGGAGATTGTTTGTGTCTTCCTTAGTGAAGACAGATCCGAAATACCTGTTCAACGCTTCTGCCATTTCCTTGTTGCCCGTAATAATTTCACCCGTGTCTGCCTTCATTTGACTTTGCTATTCTTTTTCCCTTAACATATCTAAAGAAGCTTTTACTGTCCTTTATATTCCTGGCCAGCTTCCCTTCATACTTCATCTTTTCAGCCCGTATTGCCCATTTTGTTTCCTTCTGTTGTCCTATGAAAGTTTCCCAATCCTCTGGCTTCCAGCTACTCCTTCCTGTGTTATACATCTTTTCTTTTAGTTTTATTCTATCCCTAACTTCTCTTGTAAGCCACGGTTGCCTCCTACTGCCCTTAGAATTTTTCTTCCTTTTTGGAATGTAGTGATCCTGCATCTTCCGGATTATGCCCAGAAATTCCTGCCATTGCTGTTCCACCGTCATTCCTGCTAGGAATCCCTTTCCAGTCTACCTTGGCCAGCTTCCCTCTCATGCCTTCATAGTCCCCTTTGTTCAAATGCATCACTGACACATCCAATTTAACCTTCTCCTTCTCAAATTGCAGATTAAAACTAATCATAGTATGATCACTACCTCCAAGCGGTTCCTTTACCTCGAGTTCTCTTATCATATCTGGTTCATTGGACACCACTAAATCCAGAATTGCCTTTCCTCTGGTCGGCTCCATTACAAGCTGCTCTAAGAATCCATCTCGGAGGCACTCTACAAACTCTCTTTCTTGGGGTCCTGAACCAACCTGATTTTCCCAGTCTACCTGCATATTGAAATCCCCCATCACCACAGTGGCATTACCTTTGTTACATGCCAGTTTTAACTGCTGCTGCAACTTATACCCTACATCCGGGCTACTATTTGGGGGTCTGTAGATAACACCAATTGTGTCTTCTTGCTTTTACAATTCCTCAACTCAATCCACACTGACTCTACCTCGTCAGTCCCTATGTCTTCCTTCGCAAGGGATTGAATTCCATCCCTCACCAGCAGAGCCACACCCCCTCCTCTACCCACTTGCCTGTCCTTTCTATAGGATGTATAACCCTGAATATTAAGTTCCCAGGCCCGATCCTCCTGCAGCCACGTCTCAGTAATCCCCACAATGTCATATTTACCAACCTCTAACTGAGCCTCAAGCTCATCTACTTTACTTCTTCTACTTCGCGCATTCATATACAATACTTTTAATTCCTTACACATCTCACCTTTCACATCGATCCCTATTACACTTGGCCATACTCTCCTATCCCTTTGTGAGCTTTCTTTCCCGTTAATTCTGGGGTCATTAACTATCCCTTTATTCTTTCCCTTTAACTCTGTCCTTGACTATCCCATTTGACACCCCAACCCCCTTACTCAGTTTAAAACCACCCGTGTAGCAGTGGCAAACCTGCCTGCCAGAATGCTGGTCCCCCACCTGTTAAGGTGCAATCCGTCCCTTTTGTACAGTTCCCCCTTACTCCAAAACAGATCTCAGTGGTCTAAGAATCCAAATCCCTGCCCCATGCACCAGTTCCTCAGCCACACATTCAGGTCCTGTATCTCCCTGTTCCTGCTCTCGCCAGCACGAGGAACTGGAAGCAAACCGGAGATAACCATCCTGGAGGTCCTGCTTTTCAGCATTTTTCCGAGCTCTCTAAAGTCACGCTTCAGAATATTCATCCCCTTCTTTCCGACATCGTTTGTGCCGACATGCACTACCACTTCCGGCTGTTCGGAACAGGGCCGCACCCCTTGAGCAAGTCTTGCTTATATCAGATGCTAAATTGCCTAATTGTCCAATTTACCAATCTTCCAATCTAATTGTTCAGCCAATCCCCACACTTACTCCTAGCCTTCCTTCCTCTGATGAGCTTGGAAGTATGTGCTTTGTCTGACCTGCACTCAAAGACTGCTAAAGTGCTGTTTGCCCTCTTTTTTTTCTTCTTTTTTTAAAAAATATTTTATTTTATTAGAAGTGAGTATTGTCATATGGCACCAAAGTGCCTAATATATATTTGCAGAATACATTTTATGTACATCTTCTTTTTTTTAAAATTATAATAAAGTAAAATAAGAAATAGAAATTAGATAATAAAGAATAGAAAAACGTGAGATATATAGTGTGTGAAAAAGAAAAAAAGAGAGTGAAAGAAGAAAGTTGAAGAAAAGAGAGTAGGAAAAAGAGAATAAAAAATAGAAATAAAAAGAAATAAGGAGATCATTATTTATAATCTTGACCATCCCCCACCCAGTCGTGAAACAATTAGTTTCTACAATTATGTGGCACCATATGATTCCAAAAAGACGACAAATGGAGACCAACTCGTTAAGAATTGGTCTGATTTTTCTATTAGGAGGAATCGCATTTCTTCAAGATGTACGGTGTCCAACATGCTTGCGATCCACATTTTAAGCGTTGGTATTGGTGTATTTTTCCAAAATTTAAGTATTAGTTTTTTTGCTAATATTAAACCATATTTAAAAAATAAATGTTGTGATAAGTTCAATTTATTCCCATCTTCCATTACTCCAAATATAATCATTTCAGTATTAGGTTCCATTCTTATCTTAAATAGTTTTGTAAATATATCAAAAATATCACTCCAAAATCTATAAAGTTTTATGCAGGAAACAAAAGAGTGTGTTATAGTTGCGTTTTGGGATAGATATTTATCACAAATGGGGGATATATTTGGATAGAATTTATTCAATCTTGTTTTTGAATAATATAATCTATGTAAAATTTTAAATTGAATTAGATTATATCTTGCATTAATCGAACATTTGTGTATATATATCAAATACTTTTCCCATGTAACCTTCGTAATTTTTATAATTAATTCCCGTTCCCACTCTTCTCTATGTACCTCTGTCGATAGTAAATCTATATTTAAAATACTATTATATAAATATGATATTAATTTTTGTGAGTCAGCTTTAATATTCATTGCTTCTTCCAATAAGTCAAAAGTTACTTTTTGATATCCTTGTATGTATTTCTTCATGAAATCACAAATCTGAAGATATTTAAAATATTGGTTATTTTTCAATTGTTTATCAATAAGAGATGGTTTAAATAAAGGGTTATTCGCTATAGGCGTTAACAATGATAAATTTCTTAATTTTAAGGATAATTTTATTTGTTTCCAAATTCTTATTGTATCGTGTATAATTGGGTTCTTCTTATATATTGTGTTGTTCAGTTTTTTCGGAGAGAAGAGGATCGTTCCTATATTACAAGGGAAACAATCCTCTTTCTCCATTCTTATCCATTCTGTCTGTTGGGTAGAACTTTCCAACCAATAAATTATATTCTTAATATGCACTGCCCAATAATAATACAAAAAATTTGGGAGTGAGAGTCCCCCGACATCTTTTGATTTACATAAATGTTTTTTTTTAATTCTATGTGATCTATAATCCCAAATAAAATTGGTAATATTAGAGTCTAATTTTTTTAAGAAGTATTTTGGTATATATAATGGTATAGATTGAAATAGGTATAATAATTGTGTTAGAAAGATCATTTTTATAGCATTTATTCTATCTATTAATGATAAAGAAAGTGTTTTCCAAAATGTAATCAACATATTGAGTTTATTTAGTAAAGGTAAAAAATTAGCGTTAAATAATGCTTTATATTTTCTCGTAATTTGAATACCCAAATATTTAAATTTTTCTATTGCAATTTTAAAGGGGAACTTCAGTAAGTGTGTGGATTCTTGAGGTTTTAACGTCATAATTTCACTTTTATTCCAGTTTATTCTATATCCAGAAAAGGACCCGAATTCCTCTATTAAATTTAATAAATTTGGTATACTCGTTTGTGACTTTGTAATATATATAAAAGTATATCATCTGCATATAATGAAATTTTATTATTTGAGTCCCTAGTGTTGTAGCCATGAATATTCGGATGAATTCTTATACTTTCAGCCAAAGGCTCTATCATAAGGGCAAATAGCAGGGGTGATAACGCACATCCCTGCCTATTGCCCCTCGATAATTGAAATGTTTGAGATAACATATTATTAGTTAATATTCTTGCCATCGGTTTATCATATAATAGTTTTACCCATGTAATAAAATTCTCTCCCATATTAAATTTTTGCAGTACTTTATATAAGTATGGCCACTCTACCTGATCAAATGCTTTCTCTGCGTCCAGAGAAATAATTGATATATCTTCTTCCTCCCTTTTATGTGAGTACATTATGTTAAACAGGCGTCTCAAATTATTAAATGAGTATCTTTTAGGTATAAACCCTGTTTGATCAGGATTTATCAGTTTACTAATATATTTGCTTAATCTTCTTACTAAAGTCTTTGCTAAAATTTTCTGGTCTGTATTTAAAAGTGGTATAGCTCTATATGAGCCCGGATCGTCTAAATCTTTATCTTTTTTTGGAATAAGTGTAATAGTTGATTCTGCTAATGTTTCAGGTAGTTTATTTTCTTTAAAAGCATGAGTATATAAATTAAATAAATAAGGAGTCGTTATCTCATGAAATTTTTTATAAAATTCATTACTAAAACCATCTGGTCCCAGTGTTTTACCATTTTTCAGCGATTTTATTGTTTCACCTATTTCTTCAATTGTAATTTGAGCTCCAAGTTCCTCTTGTTCCAAAAGGTCAAGTTTTGGAAGATTACAGTTATCTAAAAAAAAAAAAATTTTACTATCTTCTATTTTAGTTTTAGATGTATATAAATTTTGATAAAATTGTGCAAATCTATTGTTAATATCTTTAGGTAGTATTAATAATTCACCTTTCCCTGATTTAATTTTAGTTATAGTATTTTCCTTCTCTTGTTTTTTCAATTGACGAGCTAAAAGCTTATGTGGTTTGTCACCAAACTCAAAATGTTCCTCTTTTGTAATTTGGAATAATCTTATTACTCTTGCCGAAAGAATTCGATTAAGTTTAAATTTCAGTAACATTATCTTATTATGTTTATCTGTAGTGGAATCTTTGGCATTATCTAACTCTAACTGTCTAATTTCTTGTTCTAACAGCATTTGTTCTGTCTTATTCTTTTTATTTTGAAAAATAATATGAAATTATATGAAATTGATATGAAATTATAATTCCTCTAATAAATGCCTTAAAAGTTTCCCATAATAAAGAAGGCGAAGTACCTGGTGTGTCATTTGTCTCAAAAAAAATGTCATTTGTTGTTTTAAGTATTGATAACCTTGTAAGTCATTTAAAATATGTGTATTAAACCTCCAAAAAAAGTTTGTACCCGGCATTCCCTCAAATTTTACTGAAAATGTCAACGGAGAGTGATCAGAAATACTACTAATGTTGGATTAATTGTATATGGCATTAATTTCATATCCACTAAAAAATAATCAATTCTTGAATAAGTTTTATGTACCGAAGAGTAAAACGAATATTCCCTTCCTACTGGATTAGCAGATCTCCATACATCTGTTATATTAGTATTTTTTATATATGTATTTAGAAGTTCACTAGTCTTAGATTTTAAATTACTCCTCCTTTGTTTTACTGATTTGTCTAAGTATGGATCTAAAACACAGTTGAAGTCCCCCCCTATTATCACATGTTGGTAATTAAACTCTAGTATTATATCTATAATTTTATCAAAAAATTTGGGGTTGTCAAAATTTGGAGCGTGAATATTTATCATAGTTAGTGGGGTTGCATAAATTTATCCCGAAACTATAATATACCTTCCCTCTTTATCTGATATAGTATTCTTTAATTTGAAAGGTATACCTTTTCTTATAAGAATAGCCGTACCTCTAGATTTAGAAGTAAATGACGAATAGTATGTTTGACCTATCCACTTCGCTTTTAATCTCATTTGTGTTTGTTGTTTCATGTGGGTTTCCTGTAAAAACATTATGTCGCTTTTCAAAGATTTTAGTTGAGCAAATATTGTACCCCTCTTTATTGGTTCATTGGCACCCCTTATATTCCAACTACAGAATGTGATTCCTCCATTCTTTATTTGTCTATCGTCTTGCATTATATATCAAAATAGTATTCCTGAATCATATGGTGCAAGCAAATACCTCAGAGTTCTGGGTGTTGGGTGGTCATCCCAAGTTTTTAGATTTATATTACATCTCCTTCTTGAAAAGTACCTTAGATAAAGAAAGAAAAAATGTGATATAAAGTTGAATACAAAAAAAATAAGCAAATACAAGTCTTTATAGTGATTTTTTTTTTAAAGTGATGTTAAGGTATCTAAGAAAAGATACCTTAAAGACAAGTAGCCACCTAAGGTGGCGAAAAATTTATGGACTTCCGTTGATGTTGTTTTACATTGAGCTCCAATCCCTTATTAAAACCTCATAAAAAGCTACAGACCGTTTCATATCTTGTTTGTTCTTATTTAAATTTATCAAACTAGCAACAGTGAAAACCGAAAAGATTCAGAAAAAGATATAAAAAATAAAAAACCAAATATAAAACACAGCATGTTCTCAATTCTATAAGTATATATGCCTTTCCAATTTATCTAACCTTAATCTAGTCTAAACTTTACCATAAATGTCCACCCAAGATTCTTACGTAATAACCCATTCTTTAACTACCATACAAGCAGGTACCAAGGGGTTAAACAAAACCTCATTCCTGGATCTTGTCCAGATTTATGCTGCACCTAACTCCTTCCCACACAAGAAAAGTACGTTAGTAATGTTATAAACATTTTGGTTAGTTACTATTTATAAGCATATATCATTTATAAGTATATATCAGTAATATTAGTTCATTTCCCTTTTTAAATATATAAAATCATAATTTATACGCTCCCAATCTCCTTCCCCGTCTCATGGTTTATTCATGATTTGTTCATATTTACTACATATATTCACGAGTAATTAGTATTATTAAATTTGTTGTTAATTGGTTAATTATACTTAGAGTATAGTGGTTAGATATTTTCTTAAATCAACAGTTTTTATATTTCAATTAGTATTATCTCGTTCCATGTCCATTATACATTCCCTCATTACTTCTGTATCTTCAACATCCTTTTGTTTATCTTTGAGCTTTTCATTCAAGGTGAAACATGGACAATGCTCTCGAATACACATTCCAGACAGATAAGCTTGGTAGCTGTCTGGAAAAATCCGCCATCTTAACCAGTTCAGAACTCTATCTTAAAAGTTAAAACGTTCAGTCTTCTTGCTTGTCGACATCTTCCCCTGATGTTTTCTTTACGATATCTTCTGCGTACTTAAAAGCTTTTTCGGGATCCGTAAATGAGCGCTCAGTGCCGTTATGAGTAATCTTCATTTTTGCTGGGTAGACCACCCCATATCTGACATGGGGTATTCCTCTCAAAATGTTACTTGTCTGAGTAAACAAGTTCCATCTCTGGACGACCTCCAGAGGATAATCACGGAAAAATCGAATATTATCCCCACGATATGTCAGCTTCTCCCCATGGATAATCTTATTCAATATAAATTCCGCTGAAGAGATGTCGAGAAATTTCACAATTATCTGTCTTGGAGGAGCATTTGTGTCTCTTGAAACCCGTCCAACTCGGTGAACGATATCTATTCTTGATTCTTCCAGCAGTTTAAAAACATCTTTGAGTAAGTCAGCAACGAAAGTACGTGTTTGAGATCCATGTCCCTCTCGCCCTTCTCTTATTCCAACAATTCTCAAATTCTGCCTTCTCAATCTCGCTTCCAAGTCCAGACATTTGTCAGTCATTCTTGCAAGTTTTTCTTCTTCAGATTTCTTTGATTTTTTCAAACTTTATTTCCGTGATCATCTCTTTCATGTTTTTTTCCATCTCTTCCATTCTCTCATCAATATCTCCCATATTATCATTTACATCAGTAAATTTCTTATTATAGTCATTTTCAATTCTAGCACATTCTGATTTAAATCTTTTATCAAACTCCTTATATTGCTTCTTCAGCTCCTTTAACTCACCACAAGCACTATCAATTTTTTGAGGAAATTATCTCCATATTAGTCTCCATACTCTGCTTATTATTCTCCATATTAGACTCCATACTCTGCATCTTTTCCAGTGTCGTATTGATTGTAGCAGTTATATCTAAAAGCATTTGCTTTACCTCCTTCTCCTTCTTTTCTCCTTTTGCAGCCATTTCAAACACAGATCCTTGGCTGTAAGACTCTTCTTCTGAGCCTTCTTCTGTCATTTGCAGAGTATCCAAAACTTTCTCAAGCTGGAGACTTATCTTCTTAGGTGCTCGTGAGCTTTTCTCTCTTCTCATTTAAAAGTCCCGTTTTTTACCGTTAAACTCCCGGTTTTTACCGTTAAACTCCCGATTTTAGCGTCGCTTTCTGATGACGTCGCCCTCATGCGACGCCAAGCAGCTCCGGTAAGTTTTTTAAAATCGATCCCGACTTTAAAACGGCTTTTTAGCGAATTTTACGGGAGAGGAGCTCAATGCAGCACCCTTAGTGTTCCATGGCGCTACCGGAAGTCGGTTGCCCTCTTTTTAAACCTGCATTCATGGTATATTCAAAGTTTATTGTGGGAGAGTCTAGGACCAAAGACCATGGCCTCAGATTAAAAGAACATACCTTTGGAAAGGAGATGAGGAGGAATTTATTTAGTCAGAGGCTGGTGAATCTGTGGAATTCATTGCCACAGATGAATTCTCTGGGCTGTGGAGGCCACATGAATGGATATTTTTAAGGCAGAGATTGACAGATTCTTGATTAATAAAGGTGTCAGGGGTTACGTGGAGAAGGCAGGAGAAAGGGGTTTAGAGGGAAAGTTAGATCAGCCATGATTGAATGGCAGAGTAGACTTGATGGGTCGAATGGTCTAATTCTGCTCCAATAACATAAACTTATAACTCTTTTCCTTTGAATTAATATTATCCCTAATTTCTTTTGTCAACCTCAGGTGAATCACCTTTTCCATTAGTTGTTGTTTTTTGTTCCTACAAAGACTTTTGGTTTACAATGTATGCATTACTTCTTTAAATGTTAACCATTGCTTGTCCAGCATTAAATGTTCCAATGTGTCTACAACCGCAACCAACAATTCTCCTCACATAGCTTCATACTTTCTTTGATGGATTCAAGATCAAAGTTTCAAATTCACTTTCAAACAAGAATCAAGAGAGTTTTATTGTCATGTGTCTCAGATAGGACAATGAAATTCTTACGTGCTGCAGCAGAACAGAATATGTAAACATAATACAGAACGGGAGATAAAAGTTCAGTGTGTCTATGGACCGTAGACCATATATACACAATATATAAACAGATATAGTGCAATAATAATAACAGACTGTTATTGTTCAGAGCTTATTTGATGTTGTATTTAATAGCCTGATGGCTGTGAGGAAGAAGCTGTTCCTGAACCTGGATGTTACAGATTTCAGGCTCCTGTACCTTCTTCCCGATGGCAATGGTGAGATGAGTGTGTGGCCAGGATGGTGTGGGTCTTTACATACATACATAGATACATAGAAAATAGGTGCAGGAGTAGGCCATTCGGCCCTTCGAGCCTGCACCGCCATTCAATATGATCATGGCTGATCATCCAACTCACTATCCCGTACCTGCCTTCTCTCCATACCCCCTGATCCCTTTAGCCACAAGGGCCACATCTAACTCCCTCTTAAATATAGCCAATGAACTGGCCTCAACTACCCTCTGTGGCAGAGAGTTCCAGAGATTCACCACTCTCTGTGTGAAAAAGTTTTTTTCTCATCTCGGTCTTAAAGGATTTCCCCCTTATCCTTAAGCTGTGACCCCTTGTCCTAGACTTCCCCAACATCGGGAACAATCTTCCTGCATCTAGCCTGTCCAACCCCATAAGAATTTTGTACGTTTCTATAAGATCCCCTCTCAATCTCCTAAATTCTAGCGAGTATAAGCCAAGTCTATCCAGTCTTTCTTCATATGAAAGTCCTGACATCCCAGGAATCAGTCTGGTGAACCTTCTCTGCACTCCCTCTATGGCTACAATGTCCTTCCCA
The DNA here is from genome assembly GCA_038087875.1 of Malacoraja senta. Lineage (NCBI taxonomy): Eukaryota > Metazoa > Chordata > Chondrichthyes > Rajiformes > Rajidae > Malacoraja > Malacoraja senta. The sequence goes on along the minus strand of CM075977.1, from coordinate 378,240,702 downwards.
GATTTGGAGAACAAAACTGTACGCAATACTCCAGGTGCGGTCTCACCAAGACCCTGTACAACTGCAGTAGAACCTCCCTGCTCCTATACTCAAATCCTTTTGCTATGAAAGCAAACATACCATTCGCTCTCTTCACTGCCTGCTGCACCTGCATGCCTACTTTCAATGACTGGTGTACCATGACACCCAGGTCTCGCTGCATCTCCCCTTTTCCTGATCGGCCACCATTTAGATAATAGTCTGCTTTCCTGTTTTTGCCACCAAAGTGGATAACCTCACATTTATCCACATTATACTGCATCTGCCAAACATTTGCCCACTCACCCAGCCTATCCAAGTCACATTGCAGTCTCCTAGCATCCTCCTCACAGCTAACACTGCCCCCCAGCTTAGTGTCATCCGCAAACTTGGAGATGTTGCCTTCAATTCCCTCATCCAGTTCATTAATATAAATTGTAAATAGCTGGGGTCCTAGCACTGAGCCTTGCGGTACCCCACTAGTCACTGCCTGCCATTCTGAAAAGGACCCGTTTACTCCTACTCTTTGCTTCCTGTTTGCCAGCCAGTTCTCTATCCACATCAATACTGAACCCCCAATACCGTGTGCTTTAAGTTTGTATATTAATCTCTTATGTGGGACCTTGTCGAAAGCCTTCTGAAAGTCCAGATACAACACATCCACTGGTTCTCCCCTATCCACTCTACTAGTTACATCCTCGAAAAATTCTATAAGATTCGTCAGACATGATTTACCTTTTGTAAATCCATGCTGACTTTGTCCAATGATTTCACCACTTTCCAAATGTGCTGCTATCCCATCTTTAATAACTGACTAGCAGTTTCCCCACTACCGATGTTAGACTAACTGGTCTGTAATTCCCCGTTTTCTCTCTTCCTCCCTTCTTAAAAAGTGGGGTTACGTTTCCTACCCTCCAATCCACAGGAACTACTCCAGAATGTAAAGAGTTTTGAAAAATTATCACTAATGCATGTTGGCAGCCATTTTGAGGCAGCGACTGCGATAGATCCCTTCGATGATAGGGAGGTCAGGGCCGGTGATGGACTGGACAGTGGTCACAACTTTCTGCAGTCTTTTCCGCTCCTGGATGTTCAAGTTGCCGAACCAGGCCATGATGCAACCAGTCAGTACGCTCTCTAATGTGTACCTGTAGAAGTTCGAGAGAGTCCTCCTTGACATACCGACTCTCCGTAATCTTCTCAGGAAGTAGAGGCGCTGATGTGTCTTCTTTATAATCGCATCAGTGTGCTGGGACCAGGAAAGATCTTCGGAAATATACACACCCAGGAATTTGAAGTTTTTGACCCTTTCCACCATCGTCCCATTGATATAAATGGAATTGTGAGTCCCTATCCTACCCCTTCCAAAGTCCACAATCAGTTCCTTGGTTTTGCTGATGTTGAGAGCCAGGTTATTGTGCTGGCACCATTTGGTCAATCGGTCGATCTCACTTCTATACTCTGACTCGTCACCATCAGTGATTTGTCCTACAACTGTGGTGTCGTCGGCGAACTTGATGATGGAGTTCACACTATGTCCGCTACGCAGTCATGAGTATAGAGTGAGTACAGCAGGGGGCTGAGCACATATCCTTGAGATGCTCCCGTGCTGATTGTTATCGAGAATGACATATTTCCACCAATACGGACAGACTGTGGTCTGTGGATGAGGAAGTCGAGGATCCAATTGCAGAGGGATGCGCAGAGACCCAGATCCGTGAGCTTGGTAACCAGCTTGGAGGGGATGATGGTATTAAACGCCAAGCTATAGTCTCTGAACAACAGCCTGACATACGAGTTTTTGTTGTCCAAGTGGTCCAGAGTGGAGTGGAGAGCCAGTGAGATCGCATCCACCGTTGATCTGTTGTGGCGGTAAGCGAACTGCAGAGGGTCCGGGTTTTTGTCGAAGTAGGAGTTGATTTGCACCATAATCTACCTCTCAAAGCACTTCATCACCACAAACGTTAGTGCCACTGGTCGATAGTCGTTGAGGCACCTCACCTTGCTCTTCTTGGGCACCGGTATTATTGATGCCCTTTTAAAGCAGGTGGGAACCTCAGACCTCAGAAGTGAGAGGTTGAAAATGTCCGCAAAAACTCCATCCAGTTGGTCTGCACAGATTTTGAGAACACGACCGGGTTCCCATCAGGTCCAGGCGCTTTCCGAGGGTTTATCGCTCTGAAGGATCTTCTGACATTGGCCTCTGTGACTGTGACTGAAATACCATCACGGCGAATTGGGGCTTGGGAAGGCACATCAGTGTTCTCCCTCATCAGGGAGTGATGCTTCGATGTCGTTTAAGCTGCCTCCTGATTTAGCCTTGTAGGAGGTGATGGCATTCAAGCCCTGCCACATTTGCCGAACATCCGTTAAAACAGTGCTAAATTGTATCTTATCATAGTCTATCGGCCAGACAACATGATTATCAATCAATCTTTTCTCATTGAGTCTGCTGGTCAAAGCATTGCAAAGTTTGTTTTGAAGGTATCTTTTGGCACCATCACTCCAACATGGAAGTATTTTTTTGCCACTTAGAATAGGAAGTTGGTAAAGCTGGAGGCATTTACATTTCCTGCACTGCATTCACCATATTCTGCTGGCACCATGACAGCTGTACACATCCTGAGCAAAGTGCTGGTATGGATCATGTAGATTAGCTATATTAATCCATGCCTATGTAATCTCCACTATACATATTATGCATGCCACACATTCCACCTCATAATCCAGTCTGGGTTTTGGGCTGCCCATGGCAGCCTGTCGATATTGGTTACTGCAGTCAGAACATATAGTTGGTTTGAAATGCATGGCTGTGTATGGTTTTCTCTCTCCTTTATAGCCTAATAAAAGACTGATGGTTCACTCTTGACTTTGTAATGGATCGCATACAAACAGATCAGTTGGCAACATTTTATTGGTTAATCCTCAGAGATGTCAGTCCATGATGTACACTGTCTTTCCAGCGCAGTACCTCATGGAGTCCTGCACTGTCAGAGACTTCATCTTTCGGCTAATAACACACTCATTATCGCAAATAAATGTGGAGGATCCTGGCATGATTGCAGAAGAGGTTCCTCAAGTGTTCTGATCAATATTTATCCCTGAACCAAAATGATTTTTTCATTATCACATTGCAGTTTGTGGTAACCCGTGGAATTTCTTACGTTGGAGGGTTTTTGACCTGAAATGATAACTCAGTCTCTCTTCCCGCAGATGGGGCTGATGTACAGGATTTTCTATTTTTTTTATTTCTAGCATCTTCAGTGCTTTGATTCTCATTTGAGAACTAGTTATCTGGTAGCATTGTAACATAGAAACATCAAGAGGGCACATCACTTACCTAGGACCACTTGTACACCTTCCTCACCCAAAATGGTCAGAGTCACATTTGGTGGCCCGCAGCTCCACTCTTGCTCTTGCTCACCCTTCTCCCAGTCGCAACAGGGACAGAGTCCCTCTAGTCCACACCTTTCACCCCATCAGCCGTCGCATACAACACATAATCCTTTGACATTTTTGTCACCTCTAACAGGATCCCATCACCAGTCACATCTTCCCATCTCCACCCCTTTCCACTTTAGCTTAGGTTAGTTTACAGATACAGCGCTGAAACAGGCCTTTTGGCCCACCGAGTCCGTGCCAACCAGCGATCCCCGCACGTTAACATATCCTGCACACACTCGGGAAAATTTACACTTATACCAAGCCAATTAACCAACTAACCTGTACCCCTTTGGAGTGTGGAAGGAAACCAAAGATCTCGGAGAAAACCCACGTGGTCAAAGGGAGAACGTACAAGCTCCTTACAGACAAGCACCCATAGCCAAGATCGAACCCTGGTCTCTGGCGCTGTAAGCTCTGTAAGGTAGCAACTACCACTGTGCCAACGTGCCGCATCTGTGGGAAGAAGGGTCTCGACCCAAAACATCACCTTTCCGCAGAGACCATTCCCTCCGCAACTCCCTGCTTAACTCAGCCCTCTCCACCCAAACCACCCTCTACCCAGGTACTTCCCTTTGCAACCACAAGAGATGCAACACCTGTCCCTATACCTCCTCCCTCGACTCTGTCCAGGGACCCTGACAGTCCTTTCAGGTTAGGCAGAGGTTCACTTGCACCTCCTCCAACCTCATCTACTGTATCCGTTGTTCAAGTTGTGGACTACTATATCAATCACAATCGCAATAATACCTTATTAGCCAAGTATGTTTTGCAACATATGAGGGATTTCATTTGCCAAGTCAGTCATACACATAAAAAGCAACAGAACACACAAAACACATTTTAACATAAACATCCACCACAGTGACTCCTCCACATTCCTCACTGTGATGAAAGGCGAAAAAAAAGTTCAAATCTCTTCCCTTTGATCTCCCGCGGTCAGGCGCCTCGGTCCCTCCATTGACGGGACGATCTTGACTCCCATAGCCGGCGGCGTTTTGGCCCTCCACATTGAGGCGATCAGCTCCTGCATCGGGGGGATGTGAGTTCCCCGCGCCGGGCGATCGAACCTCGTGTCGGGGCTGGTCGAACCTTCCACGACGTTGGAGCTTTCCAACTAGCTTCTCCCGAGTCTGTGAGCTCCTGATGGTAAGTCCGCAGGCCAGGGTTGGAGCGATCCCAGGCAAGGGATCAGCTACGATGTTAGGTCCACGCCCCGCAGTGGGGCCCAAAGTCAGTCTGAGGAGGACTCCAGCTCCATCGATGGTAGGCCGCAGAGCGACCGGAGAAAGCGATCCAGAAAAAAATCGCATATCCGGCAAGGTAAGAAAGTGAAAAAAAAGTTTCCCCTGATCCCCACCCCCACATAAAACAAACCGGAGAACATTTACACAAATTTTTAACACATACTAAAAATTTTAAAAAGACAAAAAAACAGACAGACTGTTGGCGGGGCTGCCAATCCTGCGGCGCCCCTGGTGGTGGGATATATCAGCGAGATCAGGCGCTGACTGGGTGATCATTTTGCTGAACACCTTTGCTCAGTCCTCCTAGGCCTAACCGATCTCCCGGTTGCCAAACATTTTAACTCCCCTTCTCATTCCCACATTGACATTTCTGTCCTGGACCTCCACTGTCAGAGTGAGGCCCAACGCAAATTGTTGAAACAGCACACATAATTTGCTTGTGCAGCTTACAACCCAGCGGTATCAATATTGATTTCTCTAACTTCAAGTCACCCTTTGCATCCCCTATCTCTCCATCCATTCCGCACCCTAGTCGTCGTACTAGTTTCACTGTCTAACTCGGTATCACCTATCCTGTAGCCAACAATTGACCATTGTGAGCTCCACCTTTCCTTGATCATTATTGCTTTTTGTATATCTTTCATTCATTTATTCTATATCTCCCAATTTCACCGTCAACAGTATATCTCTCATTTCCCTTTCCCCTGACTCAGTCTGAGGAAGGGTCTCGACCCGAAATGTCACCTATTCCTTTTCTCCAGAGATGCTGCCTGCCCCGCTGAGTTACTCCAGCATTTTGTGTCTATCCTCACATTTGGTGGGCTGTGCACCATTATTGTGTGAAACACAATATGTTTTGATTCTTGGGGAGATTCTCTTACCTGATCTCCCTTGAAAGCCTGTTGGTTAGGATACTGATAAAGGCTTTTGTATCTACTGCTCCCGTCTCCAAGTGACTTACTGAACAACAATTGATCTTATTTCAAAACTGGCTACAGGGACTTCCTGTAGTGGTGAAAGGCAGCAAGGAAATCCAAGCCCTATTAATTTGAGTGTTGAATCAATCGTCTGTTGTTTCTGTTACTCAGTGGTTATTTACATTGTTAGTAGCTTAGTAGTGCATACTGGTAGCATAGGTGGTGAGAGCAGGTAATGAGAGGGGTAGTTCTGGGATGCCAGAACCAACTGTTGAGCCTTCCCCGGGTGTCATGGGCCAAATTCAGTGAAACACCAGTGAAGGGAGATGCCCACTTGATAACCCCAATGATATACTGGCATCTACATGCCTATAGTTTTTGTTGTCCCATTGGCTGCAAGATGACTTGGATAGGCTGGGTGAGTGGGCAAATGCATGGCAGATGCAGTATAATGTGGATAAATGTGAGGTTATCCACTTTGGTGGCAAAAACAGGAAAGTAGACTATTACCTGAATGGTGGCCGATTAGGAAAAGGGGAGATGCAACGAGACCTGGGTGTCATGGTACACCAGTCATTGAAAGTAGGCATGCAGGTGCAGCAGGCAGTGAAGAAAGCGAATGGTATGTTAGCATTCATAGCAAAAGGATTTGAGTATAGGTGCAGGGAGGTTCTACTGCAGTTGTACAGGGTCTTGGTGAGACCACACCTGGAGTATTGCGTACAGTTTTGGTCTCCTAATCTGAGGAAGGACATTCTTGCCATAGAGGGAGTACAGAGAAGGTTCACCAGACTGATTCCTGGGATGTCAGGACTTTCATATGAAGAAAGACTGGATAGATTCGGCTTGTACTCGCTAGAATTTAGAAGATTGAGGGGGGATCTTATAGAAACTTACAAAATTCTTAAGGGGTTGGACAGGCTAGATGCAGGAAGATTTTTGTTCCCAATGTTGGGGGAGTCCAGAACAAGGGGGTCACAGTTTAAGGATAAAGGGGAAATCTTTTTGGACTGAGATGAGAAAAGCATTTTTTACACAGAGAGTGGTGAATCTCTGGAATTCTCTGCCACAGAAGGTAGTTGAGGCCATTGGCTATATTTAAGAGGGAGTTAGATGTTGTAAAGAAGAGTCATAACACACTGTGTCTTTACTACTGTTTATTCATGTTACACATACTTTACTGCCCTAGCTGTTCATGGTCTGTCACCGGAACTAGAGAGCGAGCACTGGGTGGGAAGGTTGTAATTATACTAGTGATGTGGGGAGTGGTTAGTAGTGGTGAGGTCACTATGTTAAAGGTACATGCACATGTCATCTACAGATGTGGCCCTTGTGGCTAAAGGGATTAGGGGGTATGGAGAGAAAGCAGGTACAGGATACTGAGTTGGATGATCAGCCATGATCATATTGAATGGCGGTGCAGGCTCGAAGGGCCGAATGGCCTACTCCTGCACCTATTTTCTATGTTTCATTGTTTAACTGTGTAAAGGCATTTTAGATTCTCATGTGGCATTTGGATAGGTTTTCTCAGTTAAACATCGTTCTTGTGTGTTTGTCAACGTAGGTAGCTTATTACTGAATATGAAGTTAGTTATTGTCTTATATCGTAAGTGTGAAGTTATAGGTGAAGTTTTTCACACAAAGGGTGGTGGATGTATGGAACAAGCTGCCAGAGAAGACAGTTGAGGCAGGGACTATCCCTACATTTAAGAACCAGTTAGACAGGTACATGGATAAGTCAGGTTTGCATAGGGTATGGACCATATGCTGGCAGGTGGGACGAGTGTAGCTGGGGCATGTTGGCCGGTGTGGGCAAATTGGGCCAAAGGGCCTGTTTCCACACTATATCACTCTATGACTGTGACCATGTGTGTACAGGCAGTTTAGATACTGTTTTGGCTTGGTTTTCTTGGTTGAGCACTTATCCTGGTGTTATGGCACAAGTATTTTGTCTGTTTAATAGTAATCAAAATGGAAACAATGCCAAAGGAGGTAGAACATCAGGCTTGGTGGGCGGCGCGACCCATGTCGCAGCGGCCTCTGCAGTCCATCTGTCTTTTTTTTGTTTTGTTTGAGTTTCGTTTATAGTGGGTTTTTTAACTGAGTATGTGTGTGGGGGGCGGGGGTGGGGAGGGGGAAACTTTTAAAATCTTTTCCCTGCACGGGAGACCCGACCTTTCTCTGTCGGGTCTCCGTTGTTGTTGGGGCCTAGCACCGTGGAGCGGCCTCCAACGGAACGACCTGGGGCTCCAGTCGCGGAGCCGGTGGACTTACTCAACATCGCGGAGCTGGCCGAGTTCGGAACGGGAGGAGCTGTGGTGGCGCGCTGCTGCGGCCCGACCCCGGAGATTCAGAGGCTCCAGCCGCCGGCCCGGTGGACGGTGACATCGGGAGCTCGCGGGTCCCTGGTGGGAGACCGCTTTTCGGGGCTCCCGCAACGGCAGCTTCTCCCGCCCGAGTTGCGGGGTTGAAGATGACCTGGAGCAGGGTCTTACATCGCCCGGCACGGCTTTAAATGGCCGCGGGACTTGCTAGCGCTACCGGGGGCTCCAGCATCAAGACCCGGAGCGTGGCCTTACATCGCCCGGCGCGGCTTTAATGGCCGTGGGACTTATTTACCATCGCCCGCCGGGGGCTTTGACTTTGACATCGGGAGGAGAATGGGGAGTGCAGCGGAGAGACAAGACTTTGCCTTCCATCACAGTGAGGAGGAGATTCGCTGTGATGGATGTTTGTGTAAATTGTGTTGTGTCTTGGTTCTTTTTACTTATTTGTATGACTGCAGAAACCAAATTTCGTTTGAACTTAGGTTCAAATGACAACAAATAAATTGTATCAATTGTATCATCTGAAAGTATGCAGCAGGTAGGAATTCTTTTCAGGCACTTCCTGCGAGCGGGAGAGAAGTCTGGAGAGGCTGATCAAACAAGCAAGGACCATGTGGAAACATGTAGAAACAAAGAACTGCAGATGCTAGTTTACACAGGCACAAATTGCTGGAGTAACCTAAATTTTGCAAAAATTTCTAAACATTTGTTTTCGCTTTTTTATTATGGGGTATTGTGTGTAGATTAATGAATTTAAAAAAAAGAATTTAATCCATTTTAGAATAAGGCTGTAATGTGAGAAAATGTGGAAAAAGTGAAGGGGTCTGAATACTTTCTGAATGCACTGTAGCTGTGTTCTTCTTCTTCTTATCGAGTCCACACACAAGATTAGAAGTTGTTCAGCCAGAGCTAAACACACGTCCTCGGCATCTGCATACAATGGTGTCTTGTCGCTTCTTGTGCTTCTTGTGCCTGGTGGTGGAAAGATTGGTGGAAACAGGGCCGCGACGTGAACGCTCTTTCCTTGACCCCTGTAGCTGTGTTACTTTGTGTCTATCCAAGGTCCATGTGTCTCTGTCAGGGGAAAGGAATGAAAAACAACAGCTGTTCCCAAAATTGTTGGCTCACATTCACAAGCCAGCAAGGTGTCGACTTGGATCTGATACTGAAAATATGTGCTATGTCTGATGAGGATAGGTTGGGAGACAGATAGCAAGAGGGGGGAAGGTGCAGCAGCACTGTTCGTTAAATGGTGAGTAGCGATACCTGAGAGAGGGATAGGGAAAAGTACATATCTTCTCACAAGAAGTTAGTATATCCTCCTCTAAAATATACCTTTTGCAGTTATTCTTCCAGACGGTTGGATGTCATTAGTGATGTGAATATTTATTCCCCAGCACCAACTATCCTTGGATCCTGCAGCTTACCGAGTCATTTCAACAGAGGGTCAATAGTCAGCCACGTTACTGTGGCCCCGATTTATTTAATTAGAAACATAGAAAATAGGTGCAGGAGGCCATTCAGCCCTTCAAGCCAGCACCGCCATTCATTGTGATCATGGCTGATCGTCCCCTATCAATAACCCGTGCCTGCCTTCTCCCCATATCCCTTGATTCCACTAGTCCCTAGAGCTCTATCTAACTCTCTCTTAAATCCATCCAGTGATTTGGCCTCCAGTGCCCTCTGTGGCAGGGAATTCCACAAATTCACAGCTCTCTGGGTGACAACGTTTTTTCTCACCTCAGTCCTAAATGGCCTTCCCTTTATTCTAAGTGTGTGGCCCCTGATTCTGGACTCGCCCAACATTGGGAACATTTTTCCTGCATCTAGCCTGTCCAGTCCTTTTATAATTTTATATGTTTCTATAAGATGCCCCCTCATCCTTCTAAACTCCAGTGAATACAAGCCTAGTCTTTTCAATCTTTCCTCAAATGACAGTCCCGCCATCCCAGGGATCAATCTCGTGAACCTACGCCGCTGCCTCAATCACAAGGATGTCCTTCCTCAAATTAGACCAAAACTGTGCACAATACTCCAGATGTGGTCTTACCAGAGCCCTATACAACTGCAGAAGAACCTCTCTACGCCTATACTGAAATCCTCTTGTTAAGAAGGCCAACATTCCATTAGCTTTCTTCACTGCCTGCTGTACCTGCACGCCAACTTTCAGTGACCGGTGTACAAGGACACCCAGGTCTCGCTGTACCTCCCTTACCTAACCTAACCCCATCGAAATAATAGGTTAGGTTAGGCAAGGTGAGATGCGTAAGGAATTAAAAGTATTGTATTTGAATGCGCGAAGTATAAGTAAAGTAGATGAGCTTGAGGCTCAGTTAGAGGTTGGTAGATATGACATTGTGGGGATTACCGAGACGTGGCTGCAGGAGGATCGGGCCTGGGAACTTAATATTCAGGGTTATATATCCTATAGAAAGGACAGGCAGGTGGGCAGAGGAGGGGAGGGGGGGGGGTGGGTAGCTCACTGGTGAGGGATGGAATTCAGTCCCTTGAGAAGGAAGACATAGGGACTGACGAGGTAGAGTCACTGTGGATTGTGTTGAGGAATTGCAAAGGCAAGAAGACACTAATTGGTGTTATCTACAGACTCCCAAATAGTAGCCCGGATGTAGGGTGTAAGTTGCAGCAGGAGATAAAACTGGCATGTAACAAAGGTAATGCCACTATGGTGATGGGGGATTTCAATATGCAGGTAGACTGGGAAAATCAGGTTGGTTCAGGACCCCAAGAAAGAGAGTTTGTAGAATGCCTCTAAGATGGATTCTTAGAGCAGCGTGTAATGGAGCCCACCAGAGAAAAGGCAATTCTGGATTTAGTGTTGTCCAATGAACCAGATTTGATAAGAGAACTCGAGGTAAAGGAACTGCTAAGAGGTAGTGATCATAATATGATTAGTTTCAATCTGCAATTTGAGAAGGAGAAGGTTAAATCAGAAGTGTCAATGATGCAGTTGAACAAAGGGGACTATGAAGGCATGAGAGGGGAGCTGGCCAAGGTGGACGGGAAAGGGATCCTAGCAGGAATGAATGTGGAACAGCAATGGCAGGAATTTCTGGGCATAATCCGGAAGACGCAGGATCATTTCATTCCTAAAAGGTGGAAAGATTCTAAGGGGAGTAGGAGGCAACCGTGGCTGACAAGAGAAGGGCCTGTCCACTTATGTGTCCTTGGCACGCAAATTACGTGACCTCGTGGTCGCGTTGAGGCGCACCGGCATCGTATGGCCGCGCGGGGCCGGTCCCACTTGGAAGCGCGGAGGGGTATGAAGTTGTGCGCGACATCGCGCGGGGCTCCGAAATTTTTTGTAGTGAACGAAATCTTCGCGCACCAACAGCCTGTCGCGGAACTGACGGCCAAAGTGGGACAGGCCCAAGATCCTGGCGCTACGCAACGTCTCACCTTCAACAGCAGCAGAAGCAGGCAAACGATCGCCGAATTCGGCCTGGGGCTCACGGCTGTTGCGGTCCGGATCCGCCCCCACTTCTACTCCCAGAGCGGGGCCAAGAAAATTGAAGATAGACACAAAATGCAGGAGTAACTCAGCGGGACCGGCAGCATCTCTGGAGAGAAGGAATGGGTGACGTTTCGGGTCAAGTCCCTTCTTTTCAGACTGAAGAAGTCTCAACACGAAACGTCACCCATTGCTTCTCTCCAGAGATGCTGCCTGTCCCGCTGAGTTACTCCAGCTTTGTGTCCATCTTCAAATGACGTCACGCGCTCCAGACGGCTGTGCGTACGCATGTATTCGCGCCCGACCTTCGCGGGACCATCGCGGCTCAACGTGACCATGAGGTCGCATAATTTGCGTGCTAAGGACACGTAAGTGGGACAGGCGCTTTAGGGATAGAATAAAACTAAAAGAAAGATGTATAACACAGCAAAGAGTAGCCGGAAGCCAGAGGATTGGGAAATGTTCATAGGACAACAGAAGGAAACAAAACGGGCAATACGGGCTGAAAAGATGAAGTACGAGGGGAAGCTGGCCAGGAATGTAAAGAAGGACACTAAAAGCTTCTTTAGATATGTTAAGGGAAAAAGAATAGCAAAGTCAAATGTGGGTCCCTTGAAGGCAGACACGGGTGAAATTATTATGGGGAACAAGGAAATGGCAGAAAAGTTGAACAGGTACTTCAGATCTGTCTTCACTAAGGAAGACACAAACAATCTCACAGAAGTACTGGAGGACAGAGGATCTAAGGGGGTAGAGGAACTGAAATACATTTTCATTAGGCGAGAAATAGTATTGGGTAGGTTAATGGGACTGAAGGATGATAAATCCCCTGGGCCTGATGGTCTGCATCCCAGGGTCCTCAGGGAGGTGGCTCTAGAAATAGTGGATGCATTGGTGATCATTTTCCAATGTTCAATAGATTCAGGATCAGTTCCTGTGGATTGGAGGATAGCTAATGTTATCCCACTTTTCAAGAAAGTAGCGAGAGAGAAAATGGGGAATTACAGACCAGTTAGCCTGACTTCGGTGGTGGGAAAGATGCTGGAGTCAATTATTAAAGAGGTAATAATGGAGCATATGAATAGCAGTAAAAGGATTAGTCCAAGTCAGCATGGATTTATGAAAGGAAAATCATGCTTGACTAATCTTCTGGAATTTTTTGAGGATATGACAAGTAAAATGGATGAAGGGAGCCAGTGGATGTAGTGTATCTAGACTTTCAGAAAGCCTTTGATAAGGTCCCGCACGGGAGACTGGTGACTAAAATTAGAGCGCATGGTATTGGGGGTAGGGTGTTGACATGGATAGAAAATTGGTTGGCAGACAGGAAGCAAAGAGTAGGAGTGAACGGGTCCTTTTCAGAATGGCAGGCAGTGGCGAGTGGAGTGCCGCAAGGCTCGATGTTGGGGCCGCAACTGTTTACCATATATATTAATGATTTGGAAGAGGGAATTAGGAGCAACACTAGCAAGTTTGCCACACAAAGCTGGGTGGCAGTGTGAACTGTGAAGAGGATGTTAGAGGTTGCAGGGTGACCTGGACAGGTTGAGTGAGTGGGCAGATCGTGGCAGATGCAGTATAAGATAGATAAGTGTGAGGTTATCCACTTTGGCGGCAAAAATATTTAGCTGAAATACTGTAGCTGCTGAGGAGGGATCTGAACTAGAGGACTGAGGAGGGATCAGAATTAAAGGACGTTCTTTTCACAATCACAATAATACTTTATTAGCCAAGTATGTTTTGCAACATACGAGGAATTTCATTTGCCAAGTCAGTCATACAAATAAAAAGCAACGGAACACACAAAACACATCAGTGACTCCACAATCCTCACTGTGATGGAAGGCGAAAAAAAGTTCAATCTCTTCCCTTTGCTTTGGGAAGGGGATGAGGAGAAATGTCTTTAGTCAGAGGGTAGTGAATCTGTGGAATTCTTTGCCACAGAAGGGTGTGGAGGCCGTCGGTGGATATTTTTTAGGCAGAGATAAATAAATTCTTGATTAGTACAGGTGTCAGAGGTTATGGGGAGAAGGCAGGAGAATGAGATTAGGAGGGAGAGATAGATCAGCCATGATTGAATGGCGGGGTAGACTCGATGGGCCAAATGGCCTAATTCTGCTCCTATCACTTATGACCTACCTTCCTTCCCAGAACCATGGTGTTTTCTGCCTGAGATGAGGGGAAGATGAACATGAATCACTAGCGTAGACAGTAGCGGCGCTCACGTGCTCATTAACTTCTTTGCAGTTTTTCAACCCTGAGGCTCTATAATGTGTCAGTCAGGCCGCATTTAGAGTACTGTGAGCAAAGTTGGGCCCCATATCTAGGGAAGGATGTGCTGGCTCTGGAGAGGGTCCAGAGGAAGTTTTCAAGAATGACTCCCGGAATGAGTGGGTTAGCATATGATGAGCGTTTGATGTCACTGGGCCTGTACTCGCTGGAGTAGACTTGATGGGCCGAATGGTCTAATTCTACTATTCTTTATGAACTTGTATACGGTAATGTAAACACCTAGCTCCTGTATCCTTTACATCATTTCCTTTACCATAACCCTGAAATGTATTGGGTTATTTTTGTGAACGCTGGTTCCCTCCGTGCGGATAACGGGAATCTTCCTGTTCAAGTGTGCGTTCTGCATGAGTGAAGTAAGTGAAGTGGAATCAAGCTCTGATCACAGGATGAATATATTGTACATCTCACCACCGAGTGCGTGATCCTGACCTCCCATCGAACTCATTGGAGATCTTTGAATTATCTTTAATCGGACTTTATCCTGCACTAAATGTTGTATCCATTATCTGTACACTGTGGACGGCTTGATCGTAATCGTGTGGTCTTTTCTTTGACTGGATAGCATGCAACAAAAGCTTATCACTGTACCTCGGTGCATGTGACGATAATAAACTAAACTAAACCTATTTACATGGAGAAAGTTTTACCCACATTATAACAATGGTAATTGATGGTGAAAATCAGGGTGGCACGGTGGCACCGTGGTAGAGTTGCTGCCTGACAGCACTTCCAGTGCCAGAGACCAGGGTTCGATCTCGATTATGGGTCCTGTCTTTACGGAGTTTGTATGTTCTCCCCGTAACAGTGTGGGTTTTCTCCGGGATCTTCAGTTTTCTCCCACAATCCAAAGATGTGCAGGATTGTAGGTTAATTGCCTTGATATAAATGTAAATTGTCCCTAACGTGTGTGGGATAGTGTTAATGTGCGGCAATCGCTGGTTGGCACGGACTTGGTGAGCCGAAGGGCCTGTTTCCGCTCTGCATCTCTAAAACTAAAAAAACTAAAATGAATACATTTTAGGTACTTGGGAGGATATGAGGTACATTTCACAGAAGTCTTCCAAGTCGACAGCCGAGCTGTGTAAAGAAAAAGCTATTTAGACTAACTGTTTGAAAAACATGTTTAGGAAAGAACTGCAGATGCTGCTTTAAATTGAATGTAGATACAAAATGCTGGAGTAACTCAGTGGGTCAGGCAGCATCTCTGGAGACCCTTGGGTCTCGACCCGAAACGTCACCCATTCCTTCTCTCCAGAGATGCTGCCTGACTCGCTAAGTTACTCCAGCATTTTGTGTCA
The DNA here is from genome assembly GCA_038087875.1 of Malacoraja senta. Taxonomy (NCBI): domain Eukaryota; kingdom Metazoa; phylum Chordata; class Chondrichthyes; order Rajiformes; family Rajidae; genus Malacoraja; species Malacoraja senta. The sequence goes on along the minus strand of CM075977.1, from coordinate 378,225,693 downwards.
ACATGTTTGCAAAACATGTTCCATTCTGGTGTATGAATCCTGTGTCCATTCCGACATTCAATAAATAGATGAAAAAATACTATGTAATGATCATATTTAATTTTTTGCATCATTTCCTTTTATATATGAAATATATTATCCTTCACTGAAAAAGAGAGCCCCACAAGCAGGATCATTTTTCTGAAATGTCCATTTCCAAGAACTATTCAAAGGAAATCACAATGATATTAATCAGATCAGTCATGCCCAGATCCCAGACTTTTTAATAAAGGGAACACACTTCCCACCAACAGCAGAGAAGATCAATGTATCAGGGAATGGTTTCTCTCACAAACTACACACTATTCAAATTCAAATCATGAAAGATATGAGTTTGGACCTGACAAGGTGCAGTGTTATGTGCCAAAGTCTCCCTGATATGCAATGTACCAAGAACTGTAGTGAAAGAGTGAGATCCAGTAATGCCTACTCTTCAGAGAATGATCTGTACCTGAATAAACACAGTAACCTTGAAAAGAATCAGACATCTTTAGCAAAGTCACTCACAGTACTCTGTATTAAACAGTTATATATCTATTCATTCACAGATATGCTTCTGGCAAGGCCAACATTTATTGTCATCTTGAACTGAGATGTGCTGATTAATCAGCGATGAAGCGCTACAGATCAAACCTGTGACAATGGGAACCAGATGGCGTTTTATGACAATTTATTGACAAAACCAGGAACTGCAGATGCTGGTTAATACACGAAAGGACACAAAGTGCTGGAGTAACTCTTCGGGTCAGACCACATTTCTAGATAGGGTCCTGGAGAGTAATTTTATCTTTCCTGATGCTGGCTTCTTATTCCAGATATGGCTAAGAGTAGACTAACCATTTACTCCTTCTGTGCATCTGAACTTCATTAGCCTGCACTAAAAGATCACTCACAGCCATGGTCTGAATTAGATAACATTTTGAACAAAACAAAGCAAAAGCCCTTGGTGCTTCATAGGTTGGGGTAGGGGTCAGACTTAAATGTGGGACGTCTCCACAGTAGCACTTCTACTGTTGAGCAATAAATGGGGAGGGTGAAGGTGTGTAGGGTAAAACGCCGAGGAGAGGGGGTAATGAACTTGACGTGAAGCTATTGACATTGTTGGGGTGATCAGCAAGATGTGAATTGTTAGAAATATTGTCAGTTTTTAACTTTTGACTTGAATCATACAAAAAATTGAGCCAATGGTGACTCGTGTGTACTGCTTCAGTGTCATCTACTATTCCTACACTCTTGTACTTAAGTATGATTGTGCCTATGTCTAGTAAGTTTTTACTGAACTGCGCGCAAAAAAAGGAATTTCACTGTATCTAGGTACATGTGACAAAAAGTTCCATTGAACCATTGAAAAACTATTCTCTCAATTTAGTTACCAATGACTTGAGGAGGACAGAGGATAGAGCTTCGAAGGCCAAAAAAGAAAAAAAAAAAAAATTAAGCAAAATTGATAGACTAGCGTTTAAATGTTAATGATGCTGCATTTGTGGGGGAGGGGAGAGGGAAAGAGACAATAGAAACAAGAGGTGCACAAAAATACAAGGAAATAGGGGCAGAATTAGGTCAACAGGCCTGCCCGGCCATTATGATCATAGCTAATCTATGCTGGCCTCAACTAATCTTCTGTGCCAGTGCCTCATATCACTCATGGAGGCAGGTGATATTTCTGAAATGGATCCCTCTCACTAAGGTATAACTTTTTAACAGGGCGTACCTTTCGGAAGGAGATGAGGAAGAATTTCTTTAGTCAGCGGGTGGTGAATCTGAGGAGTTCATTGCCACAGACGGCTGTGGAAGCCACGTCAATGGATGTTTCTCAGGTGAAGATTGATAGATTCTTGATTAGTACCGTTGTCAGGGGCTCTGGAGAGAAGGCAGGAGAATGGGGTTAAGAGGGAGAGATAGATCAGCCATGATTGAATTGTGGGGTAGACGATAGGCTGAATGGCCTAATTCTGCTCCTATAATTTATGAAATTTGAAACCGGCTCGGCTAACACTCCAGTGTTCATTGCAATCTCTAGTTGGATCTGCTCAAACAAAAATACTAAAACTTCAGGAGGGAATTCAGGATAGATCGAGGATATGTGTAAAAGAGAAGTCTGGGGTTGGCCAAAGGGAAATAAAGAAAACACTACAGTGGCTCAGCAGTAGAGTTGCTGCCTTACAGCACCAGAGACCAGGGTTCGACCCTGACTATGGGTGCTGTCTGTACGGAGTTTATACGTTCTCCCTGTGACCACGTGGGTTTCTCCAGGTGCTCCAGTTTCAAGGTTTCAATGTCAAGGTCAATTTATTGTCACATGTACCAATTAAGGTAAGTTGAGTTGCCATACAGCCATACTAAGTGAAAAGCAACAAGACACACAACCACATAAAAGTTAACATAAACATCCACCACAGTGGATTCCATATTCCTCACTGTGATAGAAGGCAATAAAGTTCAAATTTCTTCCTCTTTGTTCTCCTGCAGTCGGGGCAGACAAACCATCCGCAGCCGACGATCGGAGCACCCGTCGGGGTGATCGAAACTCCCGCGTCGGGGCGGTTAAAACTCTCTCGGCAGCATGGAGCTCCCGAGTCGGCCTCTTCTTACCAGAGACCGCGGGCTCCATGATGTTAAAGTCCACAGGCCCCACGGTTGGAGCTTCGATCCCCGGCAAAGGGATCGCAAGCTCTGCGGTGTTGAAGTCCTGCAGACTCCCGCAGCTTGGAGCACCCGACGGTCTCCAGGAAAGGCCGGCAACTCCACGATGTTAGTCCGCAGTGGGGGCGGAGATACAATACGGAAATAAAATTGCATCTCCGTCGAGGTAAGGGATTGAAAAAAAGTTTCCCCAACCCCCCACCCCCAACATAAAACAAACCAAGGAACACTAAAACATACTTTTAACACGTACTAAAAATAACAAAAAGAAAGGACAGACTGTTTGCGAGGCAGCCACTGCTGGTGGCGCCATCCTCCCACACTCCAAAGATGAATAGGTTTGTAGGTTAATTGGCTTCAATAATATTGTCCCTAGTGTGTAGGATAATGTGTAGGATAAGGTAATCGCCAGTTGGCATGGACTCGGTGGGCCGAAGGGCCTGCTTCCATGCTGTATCACTAAAGTCTGAAGTCTAAAAGCTACAGAGTTGAGAATCTGACCTCAGGTGTCAGAGTAAAAGGACAGCTGACTGCCAACAATAAGTACACAGATGGCCCAATTTGATTTTGTAAGTGTGTTCTTTAAAAGGATCCTGCTGGTGAAACTACTCTTTAGCTCTAAAGCTCTCTTTAACCAATATTTTATTAATCAATAGTGATGATCTATGAATTTATAGCGCACAAAGTACATAAATGTCACCACCATGCAAAAAAAAGAGCTATACATCTTTTAACAGACACATTAACGATAAATTTGTGCTTTACAGGACAGTGGCAGAATTACGAATTGAGCTTTTTGAATGCATTGAAAATAAAAAACTGCAGATGCTATAAGTCTGAAGGATTTTTGACCTGAAATGTCAACTGTGTCTCTTTCGAGATGCTGCCTGATCTGTTTATTTCCAGTATTTTCTATTTTCATGGCTGTTTTAAGCTGATAATGGCTATCGGAGAGTCATTGCTGTTAGTGGCATTTCCAGTGAACTGTCAGCATGTTTGTCCTGCATATCGTCTCAGAAATTCTACCATTGACTACTGGTAAACTAGTCAAAGGCACTATTATGTTTTACTTACATAACCGTATATTATTTGTGTGCTTGGTGTAAACTTTCCAGATTAAGGGTTAGCTGCACAGTCAAGATAGAAGTGCACAATGGGGAAGGATTTTTTGGCTTGTCAGCACCTGTGATCCTATCTCACTCCATTAACAATTCCCACCTTCACAGAGCATTTGAATATCTCACAACAATATCATATTTTCCATTGATTAAAATCGGTTTCAACCTGTGGATGGAAGAGCAGGATTCTTAGTTTATTGACCAGAATAATAAAGGAATTTTAACTTGCAGCTTGACATCATCCTGCCAATGGCAATTGCTTAGTAATATTACTAAATAACTTTTATGATAATTTTGAGGGCATGTCCAATAATTCTTATTCATATTCCAAGCAAGAAAGATCCTTTACGTCATGACAGACTAACTCTTTCTGATTCTCTCCATCTGTTCTCGTCTCTAGAACAATCCATTTCCAGATCAAATCATTTTACTAAGAACAAGGGGTTCCTCTGAAGGATGCCAATTCTTCTGTGTTACTGCAGAGTAGTTTAGAAGGATGATCCTGGGGCTGGAACATATTATTATGAGGAGAAGGTATCTCAAAGAAGAGGTGATTTCTTCAGTGGTGGATTAACTGACATTTATAAAACTACCAGTATCTTGGACAGGGTTAACAGGAAATTCCTAATTTTGCTATGCACAGCAATCAATGATCAAGGCCCATCGATTTAAGTTGATTGGAAAGAGAAATTGGTAGAGAGTAGAGAAAAAGAAGTTCATTGAAAGAGTAATGAGGAACTGAAACTCAATGATTTAAAGTGAGTCAGTGCAGAACCTCAACACATTTAATGTCTGGATGAACATATGAAATGCCACAACCTAAGCTGGAAAGGGTAAAGAAATGTTGCCAGGACCTGAACAATAGGGAAAGGTTGATCAGGCTAGGATTTTGTTCCTTGGAGCGCAGGAGGATGACAGGTGATTTTATAGAGGTGTACAAGATCATGAGAGAAATAGTTAGAGCAAATGCACAGCGTCTTTTACATAGAGTAGGGGAATCGAGAACCAGAGGACATAGGTTTAAGGTGATAGGGGGAAGATTTAGTAGGAACCTGAGGAGTATCTTTTTTACACAAAGGATGGTAGATGTATGGAATGAGCTACTAGAGGAGGAAGAAACATTTGGACAGGTTAGGTTTAGAGGCATATGGGCCAAACGCAGGTAGGTGGGACGAGTGTTGATGGGGCATGTTGGTCGGTGTGGGCCAATTGAGCAAAAGGACCTGTTTCCACACTGTGTGACTCTATGACGATAACTCTAACCTACATGCCAAGAGCTGAGAAGTGTGAAAAGTTTTCATTTGGACAGTGTGGACAGAATGTGCCAAATAGTCTTCTTCTGTTAAGTAGATTTCAATGAATTTATGATTCACTTTGAGTTTTGAGGGAGGCTTATAGAAGAAATTGCCGGCTTATGCCAGGCAAATTCTTTAAAATTAGGAGAAATTTAAGTAATTAATTGATCCCATCCTTTAAAACCCACAAGAAAATCTACAACGGCCAATACTAAATCTTGGAAATTTCCAGCTTGAACTGATAGAAGGCTCAAACAGTTGGAAATGCCACCAACAAAAACAATCACATTTCATAAAATCTTGGGTCACCCCTTTGACCAATGATCAAAGAAAAAGACAACATTTTATTGGGGACATCTTTGTTTTTCTTATCACAGTGATAGCTTAACTAGTCTACTTATTGCATACTTCTCTAACCAATAATGTGAAAGGATAGTCCTTTCGATGAATATCCACCCAAATAATCAGAATGTCTAGGCTTATCTTTCTCTGTGGTAACAAACATCAGCTACAAACCCCGGTATGGACCTGAAGAATCCCCTTGCTGTGCATGTGCAGAAAATTGAAGATCTCAGAAGTCATCTTGTGGAAACCTGGTCGAGGTTTGACGTTGTCATAGTAATGGTGGGTGATGAAATAGCCTGAGGGATCCATGGGAAACGACCAGAAACCATAGAGATGGACTTCTTCACACAACTCCATTGCAGCTGTCACCAGCATTAAACCACTACTGAGGCGTTTGGCTTTGAGCCCATATCTCAACCAGAAACGGGAAAGATTCTCGAGATAGCGGGGATGGAAGTAGAACGTGGATTGCTGGGACTCAAAGTCATCCAGTACATACTTGACTCTGAATGAAACATCCGTGTTACGGGTGTTGTAGAAAGCTGGCATCACCACAGAAGCATTTTCATATGCCTGTAGGACTTCATAGAATGGCCGCCTCCACTTTTCTAGCTTTTGGAATCTAAAGGCAAAAACATTGTCATCTTAGAACTTTTTTGAGGGTTGTTATTTTTTCAAGTGAGCTCAACAATGGAAACTTCTCTTCATATTTTATTTCCCAACATTATTTTTCCATCTTCCCAAACTCAATAATCTCGGTATGTCAGAACACTGTGCTGTCAACGTCAGTATTTCGTACCCGTCCCACCTGTATCCATGGCGACAGTTTATCATTCTAGTGGGGACTGCCATATTCACAGCATCATATTCCTAGAAAGTGTTAATGAATCGTATTCCCAGAACCAATATCCCATACCTCTGATGTTGACATCAGAATCAAATTATTTTTGCTATTAGCGCTGCCTTTGAATTAGTATTGAAGTTGTCTATACGGAATCAGTACGTTGTGGGTTCTCCCCGGGTGCTCCAGTTTCCTCCCACACTCCAAAGACATACAGGTTTGTAGGTTAATTGGCTTTGGTAAAGATTGTAAATTGTCCTTAGTGTGTGAGATAGTGCTAGTGTACGGGGAGCGCTGGTCGGCGTAGACTCGGTGGGCCGAAGGGCTGTATCTATAAACTAAACTTGTATTTGTTTATTATCGTTATGGTTACTATGAAACCGTGAAAAGCTTTTTTTGCGTGTTATCTGTTCAAATCAGACAACACTATACATAAATACAAACAAGCCATACACAAGTACAACAGGTAGAGCAACGAGAAAAATGCAAAATATAGTTTTTCAACGTGATTTAGGGCCAAAGTATATCACTGACATGCTTCCACTATATAAGCCTTCTAGACCGCTAAGATCTTCTGAGACCAATCTGTTAGTGATTCCCAGAGTAAATACAAAACATGGGAAAGCAGGATTTAGTTACTATGCAACAAATAGCTGGAATAAACTTCCTGAAGATTTAAGAATTGCCCCTACTTTCACCACTTTTAAAACAAGACTGAAAACTTTTATGTTTACTTTAGCTTTCAGCTAAATCTTAACTACATTGCACTTTTAACTTTTGCACTTTTTTCTAATTCATTTTTAATTTTGCTTATATTTTCTTTTAATTCTTCTATTTTATTTCATTTCATTATTTCATTTTATTGTATGACATGTTTTTATGTGAAGCACTTTGAGTCTGCCTCGTGTATGAAATGTGCTATATAAATAAAGTTGCAGTTGCAGTTGCAGTGATATCATAATCATGGGCGGTCACTCGAAACGAGTATGACTGTCCTCTTTTGGGAGGACGCCTGTGCTTGACTTTGTTTAATGTGGGGAGACGGGTGCACAGACAGCCACCACACAGTCCTCGACAGATCTGGGTCAGGATCCAGTGGCATAGATTCCAAGACGACTGGGGACCCTTTTCTGCAGCAGCCTTCATCCGCCTTCCCAGCCGTTGTGATGCTCCACTAAAGTCAGCCATCATCCTCCGCCTGTTCCAGTGTTAAGGTGTTGGTTGGATTGCTCTTTGTCAGGGACCTCCCCCTCGACCTTACCAGCATGGTGGCATGACCAGGAGCATAGCTCCCGACGGCATCGCTCTCAGGATCTCAGGACCACACAAGCTTTCCCACCACGACAAGGTGACAATCCACAGATTGTCCCAGAGAAAAAATCCAATGTCTGCAATGAGGTAGATTGGACAATCGGGACTACACCCTAGCTTATGGGAGGACCGTTCAGAAGACTGATAACAGAGGGGAAGAAGCTGTTCCTGAGTGTGGTTTAATCTTTTGCCTGACAGGAGGGGGAGAAAAAGGAATGACTGGGGTGGAATAGGTCCTTGATTATCTTTGTCCATAAAAGTAAAACAAAACTCTCACTTCACGAGAACCAACCTCCAGGGCATTTGGCCAGCAGGAATAGTACAGCAGCAGTCCGTGAATGGTCCTTCATCAACCCACCTCTATTTGCAGCACAACAATCCAGCAACCTGCCCATTGGAGTTTAAAGCCATTCGCCAAACGCAAGTTGGGGGTCACATGCAGGTTGTAGGACCACAATACAACGTCACCATACATGCACCATGAATGAATGATAAAATGTATTAACCCACCTCTCGGTTACAATGCTCGGATTTATTGTCACAATATCTGTCTTCAGTCCAACGTCCATGGTGTATTTATCAGAGATTGGTGGCAAATTACACCTACACAGAAGCCAGCAATGAAATGAATAAACACTAGAAGATTTAAATTGAACACATTTTTGCACACTGATGTAAACTTCTCCCAAACACTCAAAGATAATGAGGTTTACTGAACGTTGGAAAAATAAATGCGAACCGGGTCAGTGCAAAGCTGACAATCTCATGGTTTATCTATACTGTACTCCTATATTTTCTATATCACATGGGGGTGAAGTAATAACCCAGTGAATAAACTAACTGCATCTTTGGCCTCCCATCCATCTTTTGGTACTGAGAAAACATATTCTGTGCATTTGGGGGGGGGGGGGGGGGGGGGGGGAGGTCTTTGAGTTGCAGCTGTTGCAGCAGACATTGCTATCCCTTCAAGAAGTTTTGCCGTATTAGCCAAGTTACTATTTCGCACAAATTAATCTAACTATGTTTTATATAAATATAAAAATATAACTATGTTTTTTATAAATATAAAAATATAACTATATTCAGACTGAAGAAAGGTCTTGACCCGAAACGTCACCCATTCCTTCTCTCCAGAGATGCAACATTTTGTGTCTAACTTCGATTTAAACCAGGATCTGCAGTTCCCTCCTACACTACATTATAACTGCCTGTTGTCAAAGTTAAGATAGGTGAAAGAATATTGATATGGGAGGAATTGGCTTCAAATGGTCTTTCCTCCGTCCCCGATTTGCTTCTGCTTTTTTTTTTCTCCAGAGAGGAGGAGAAAGAGGACGGTAAAAGAGGAGGAATTAGCAACTAAAACAAATAAACATCAAATTTAAAAGGGGAAATAAATCCCGAGATGCAAAGTTTAAACTAGTTTATTATTGTCATGCGTACTAGGTATAGTAAAAAGCCTTTTTTTTTGCGTGCTATCCAGTCATAAAAAAGACTATATACATAAATACAAACAAGCTGTTCACAGTGCACAGATACATGGTACAACATTCAATGCAAGCTATAACACTGGAATCTGATAACATCCAATTAAAGATGGATCAAAGACAGGGAAGGAATTAACTCCCTCTGCAAATAGATCAATATCTGGGAATTTAACGTAAATAACAGACAGGAGAGAAGGGAGCTGAAATCGTTTCACCTAGAAATATCTCTGGGTTGGTGGACTTAGAAACCTTCATCACATTGAAATAGTAATTGTCATAACACAACTACAACCTGGGACTGGAAATAGACCAGATATCCCTTTGTTGGATATCTTGGTCAAGTTAGACACAAAGGGCTAAATGACCTCCTTCAATGTCATAAATTATTAAGCAAGGTTGTGAAAAGTCAACTCCATGCCTCGGAGATTGAGAGAGGAATCTATTACTTTTGGGTGTAAAAAGTCTCACATAGTTTCCATTTTGACAGCCTTATATTTCGAAGCTGCTTCGCAGGAAATACAAAATGAAAATTAAATGAATTGTTAGAGGGATGGTAATAGATTTCAAGAGGATGGGCTGGTGGATCTGGCCGATCTGGCAGATGTGCTGCAGATGAAATTTAACAGAGAAATGTGCTTAATTGAGTTTAGTTTTGTTTATTGTCAATCAAGCCGTCCACCTTGTACAGGTACAGGGGAAAGGGAATAACGTTTAGTGCAAGATAAAGTCCAGTAATATCCGATTAAAGATATTCTGAGGCTCTCTAATAAGGGTCTCCATATGATGTCCTACATTTCAGTGAAATAAACTGATGGATGTAACTGTAAAAAGGAACATCCAGGGAAATCCATGTCTTACATTTCAATAGACAGAATTAATATTTTAAGACATTCATACAATGTGCCATGAAAGCATTTCTTGAAGATTTGGCCAGTCAGCAGTAACACTTGTAAAAGCACTGCTCCATCATACCTGAATACAAAATCCGTGGAATCGATCTCATTGCCACACCTACTGTTCTTCAGGATTCCTCCATTCCCAACCACTGCACATTTTTTAAACTGGGAGCGTGAATATGGCATTTCCTATGAAGAGGAAACCTCACAGAATGAACAGAAATAACAAGGACTTGACAAAGTTGGTTGCTGTCATAATAATACAAAGCTAGCGTCAAAATCAAACTCTCCTTTGTCCTCTTTATGCATAGAAATATACAGATACATATTGAGAACTGTGCCTATGACTTTCTTTCTATATATGTCCCCACAGGCCTTATCTTACCTCCAATTCCCTCCCCTCTACTTTCAGTCTGAAGATCCAAAACGCCACCCATCCTTTTTCTCCAGAGATGCTGCCTGACCCAGAGTTACTCCAGCACTTTGTGTCTATCTTTGGGATATATCAGCAACTGCAGTTCCTTTCTATGCACTTTCCTTCGCAACCCTTTTGCTCTTAACATATCTGTAGAAACTGAACATACACTCTTTGAGACTGAATAATCCACCTGCTCAACTTCCTGCCATACCCTCAATCCTAAAACACTAGTTAATTAGTTTATTTCTACTTCTTCTTTCAATGACCCTTACTGATTCACTCATGTTAAATTTCAAGACTCAATGATAACGCTGCAAATGACTTACTTTCTTTCTTCCAACTTCCCAATGACTGAGTTCTTACAGCAAATTCGCAGCAAGACATTTGAAAATGGAAGGAGCATTAGCTGTTCTAAACAGGAATTAGCTATCGGCTTTTGAACCCTCAACACGTCTCATAGTCTGGTAGCCTTACCTTTGGAAATAATTCAAAAACATCTTCATTGATGAAGAGAAAGCCACTGCTGTCCACCTCGTACTTCAGCTTGATGCCCTGGGGAGTATTCTTCTGCGTTGTGAATAGAAATGCTGGCGCGTTGCAGCATCGGGTCAGGCGAGATCTGAGGAATCAAGCAAGAAGATGGAGTCACAAATTGGGCAATTCAGCACATCATACTGGAAAGAGTTGACTGCCACACTGTGAAAGATATCTCGGAGGCAGATGCGAAGGTGGTGTGGATGAAATGTTGGGTTTGCACTGAATTTTCTCCCCCACCCATTTTATTTATGTCATATCAAACCCTCTTTGATTAGTACGGGTGTCAGGGGTTATGGGGAGAAGGTAGGAGAATGGGGTTAGCAGGGAGAGATAGATTAGCCATGATTGAATGGCGGAGTAGACCGAGAAACATAGAAACATAGAAAATATGTGCCTTCGAGCCAGCACTGCCATTCAATATGATCATGGCTGATCATCCAAAATCAGTATCCCGTTCCTGCTTTCTCCCCATATCCCTTGATTCTGTCAGCCCTAAGAGCTATATCTAACTCTCTCTTGAAAACATCCAGTTAATTGGCCTCCACTGCCTTCTGTGGCAGAGAATTCCACAGATTCACAACTCTCTCAGTGAAAATGTTTTTCCTCATCTCAATCCTAAATGGCCTACCCCTTACTCTTAAACTATGACCCCTAGTTCTGGGCTCCCCCAACAGATGGGGTGAATGGCCTAATCCGCTCCAATCGCTTATGACCTCTATCTCCAGAACTATAGCCCTGCTTTCCAACACTTACTTATTCACTATCAGTATGCCCTGTGTGGCTCTATGCAGCAACCATTGCACTCTGAAGAAGGGTCTTGACCCGAAACGTCACCCACTTCTTCTCTCCAGAGATGCTGCCTGTCCCGCTGAATTACTCCAGCATTTTGGTCTATCTTCATTGTACTTGCAAAGTTGATAAACTTTCTCAACAAGAATCACACCTAATTACTGTTGGCTAACTTACAAGGATTTCCAAGGATTTCCAAGCTATTTTTGTTGTAACATAGCCTGGAAACATTTCTCGAGTCAGTAGTTAATGATGATCTGTGCCTATAATGATCATACAGAAGAATCTAGATGTTAAAAAATCGCTTTATATATTTTGATTAAAAATCCCTCAAGTAAATGTTTCAATATATAATAGTTTGAATAAAAAATAAGTTTGTGATATTTCTGCTTCACCTTTAAACTTATGTATTTATTCCATTCTTTATTTTGTATTCTATAAATTATAAATTATTTCAAGTATTTGATACATTTTTTAGTTTGTTTCTTTGTTTCTTAGTTTGTCTCTTTGTTTCTTAGTTTGCTGTCTGCAATGTGAACTGCTTCCTCAAAAGTACTTTGCAAACAGATTGCGATGCATGTTGTATGCATGGGTGCCCGTGACAGATTTTCCCTATGCATGCATAGATGTGCTTATCACTCAGCAATCTATTTTCAGCATCAAAATTAGCAGGTGGTACCTAAAAACTATGAGACCTGTAATATTCCTACTACCATCAGTTTGAAGAAGGGTCCAGACCGGAAACATTGCCTATCCTTGTTCTCCAGAGATTCTGCCTGACCCGCTGAATTACTCCAGCACTTTGTGTCATATTCACACGTTGGTATTTGGCTATACAATAGATTTCAAAATAATAGATGGATAACAAAAATACAAGGTGCTAGAAATACTCATCGGGCCAGACATATCTGGGGAGAGGGAAACAGAGTTAATGTTTCAGGTCAACAAGCATTCATCAGAACTGAGTATTTCCAACACATTTTTATTTCAGAATTTCAGTATATGCAGTTTTTGTTTTGTTTTTCAATATTTAAATCATGTTTGTTTGATCTTTACCTCAATGGTATATGCATATTCCAATTGTTACTTTGCGTTCTGTAAGATATTTTAAAAGATTAGCTAAAAAATTGCACTTTCTTTCATGAAAGACATAAAGTGCTGGAGTAACTCAGCGGGTCAGGCAGCATCTCTGGAGAAAATGAATGGTTGACGTTTTGGGCTGGGAATCTTCAGATTGCTGTCTGAAGAAGAGTCCCAGCCCGAAACGTCACCCATCCTTTTTCTCCAGAGATGCTACCTAATCCTGGAGTTATTCCAGCACTTTGTATCTATCTTGCATCTGCAGTTCCTTTCTGCACACTTTCATTTCATGGTTTGCCGTCTGTGAGAACTATTCACAGGTAACCAGGTCGAGGATACTACTGTTGCTGGACAGAGGCAACAATTGACATCAGAACTCCATATACCTTAGAGATTGCAATATCTTGTTTCACATCTTTGTCATAGGTGCACAACTTTGGCCACCCCGTCACCACTGTCTGCCAAATCTTTCTCTTGGCACAAAACATATTTTACATTCAACGAAGGAAGGCCTTTCATCACTTAGGCTTTTACCTGAATTTGTTTCTCTTTCTATGTAATGTTGCCCGATGAATTCCAGGTGCAGTTGACTGTACCTCTCAACCCCTACTGAGCCTAACCCTTTTACTCTCCATTCCTCTCACTCCTGCGGCTTCAGATATATTTACTTTTTATTTTGTTAGAGATGCAGCGTGGAAACAGGGCCTTCGGCCCACCGAGTCTGCGCCGACCAGCGATCCTCGGACATTCGCACTTTCCTACACACTGGGGACAATTTACAATTTTACCAAAGCCAATTAACCTACAAACCTGTCCATCTTTGGAATGTGGGAGGAAACCGAAGCTCCTGGAGAGAACCCATGCGGACACAGGGAGAATGTACAAACTCCTTAAAGAAAGCATCTGTAGTCAGGATTGAACCTGGGTCTCTGGCATTGTAAGGCAGCAACTCTACCGCTGCGCCACCGTGCCGTCCTACTTATCTTCCTCTGCTGATGGAAATCATTTAACTTTTTATATCTTCCTTATCTGTCAAACTCTTTTCAAAAACTCTCGCCCTTCTCTTTATCCTTCTATAATTCTCATATCATCCTTTTTCTAAGTTCACTGACATGCTTTTTTTATGCTCTATCTTCATCAGCCTCTATGATCAGCCCCCTTCCTTAGCTTCCCTGCTTGCTTATCTACTTACTTAAAAATGTTGGTAGCACTCTGGTTCCTTTCCCATTTACACAACTGCAGGGTCTTCCACCGCTCAAACAGCTCAGACTGCGTCACCTGCAGAACAAAAGTGCAAAGAACTAGATGAGGTTCATCTAGTTCCCTTCATTGTCAGGAACCATTCAAGTAAAGACATTTAATGAAGTTGATATGTGCCATGAATTTATGCTCTTCGATATTGTAAAATAAACTTACATCAAGTGAATCTTTTCCTGTTTATCAACAGTAAGATACTAACCAGAAACTAGGCCCAAAGTTTCCTTCAGCATTCATTTTAATTTAACTCTTCAGATTGCCTGGAGGGTCAACAAAGTGACCATGTCCTGGTCTGAATAAGCACCCACACTACACCAATGAAGCCATCAGAACAAGAGGAATAATTGTTTTGCCACGTGGTTTGGGATTAGGGAATTACACCTATTCATTGAATGATCCAGGACACGTGGCAATGGTTTTAAGATTAGAGCCAGGTATTTCAGGACTAAGATGAAGAGATGCCTCCACATGTGGAGGTTAACAGGCATTTAGAACACAAATAGTTTGTTACTCATTTTTCATCGAAGCGTGATACAATGCTTATAATCAAAGGTATACGAGGATGTGATACAAATAACTTTAAAGTTATGTTATAGATCTAACTGAATTTAATTCAGTTTAGTTTAGAGATACAGTGAGTCCGCAGCAACCAACACTAGGTTATCCTACACTGTAGGGACAATTTACAGAAGCCAATTAACCTACAAGCCCGCACATCTTTGGAATGTGGGAGGAAACCGGAAACCCATGATTTAAAGAGTTTTAAGGTGAGAGAGGTAATGTTTAAAGTAGATGTACAGTTTTTTTGTATAGAGAGTGGTGAGTGCCTGGAAAGCGCTGCCTGGAGTGGTGGTGAAGGCAGATACAATGATGGCATTTAGGAAGCTTTTAGGCACATGAATATGCACGGAATGGAGGGATATGGATTAGAGATATGTGCAGGCAGATTTGTCCTAGGCATCATGTTCGGCAGAGACATTGTGGGCTGAAGGCCCTGTTCCTGTTCTGTACTGTTCTATGTTCTGCGGGAGAGGCATAGAGAGGGTAGGCAGTCAGAAACTTTCCCCGTGTTGGAAATTAAATGTCAAATACTAGAGGGCCTAGCTCTAAGATAGATTGGGATGGGGGGTGGGGTGTTCATTTAATTTGTTTAAGAGTTTAGTTTAATTTGGCATCATGTTCAGCACAGACTTGTGGGATGAAGGACCTGTTCCTGTGCTGTTCTTTTCCATGTTTAATGATGTTTGCAAGGTAAATCTTTGTTACACAATGAGTGGCAAGTACCTGGAACATGCTGCTATGGGAGGTGGTGATAGCAGTAATGATAGTAATGTTTAAAAGGAATTTAGGCAGACCCAGCATGTAGGCAGGGTCTAGATGGTTATGGACCATGTGCAGTAGATGGCATCAGTCTATTTTGGCATCATGGTCAGCACAGATATGCTGGGGCCTGTTCTTGTGCTGTCCTGCCCCATGCTCTATGGTCACATTTATACTTAGTGTCTTTGCTGTTTATTTTCCAACCACTTTTAGTATTTGTAATGCCTACATCCTGGACCTGGTAAACTTTCACGTTTAATTTAGGCATTGTTTCAATGTCCACTTCAATCGTTATCCGCAAGTGCTCCAACAAGCCCCTTTATTTGTTTACTCGTTTTTCATAACATAGGCAGCAATGGCAAGGCCAGTGTTTATTGCCTGTTCTTAACTGAGCTTGAGAAGGTAGTGAAGAGCCACCTTCTCAAACTACTGTAGTCATGTGATGGTACTATTACATTGGGAGTT
>CM075977.1:378164353-378209655 GCA_038087875.1 Malacoraja senta | reverse complement strand
GCCGAAGGGCCTGTTTCCGCGCTGTATCTCTAAACTAAATTAAACTAAACTAGTGGGATTTACACCAGGATACATCAATTTTGCAAAACATGTGATCTGGTTTTCTAATAATGTGATACTTGCAGCATTTTCCAATTTTAGATCGGATTTCCAGTATCTGTAGTGTTTTGCTTTACTTCCAAAGTTCTTAATTGACTGCAACAGCCTTTGAAATATTCCAAGAAAGGTGCTGTACCATCAAATAGATCAGGAACACCATTTTTAGAGAATATATTTTCTTTCAAGCACCCACCCAAATATATTAACAAATCTTTGATCTTTATTTTCAGAGAGACAATATCCTGATATCTCATCTAATGCCATTGCTTGAATCCTATCAGTACCATATTCAACATGAAAGGCCATCCACCCATTCTCAAGGCATAGAGTCATGCAGCATGGATACAAATGCTGACCAAGATGCCCCATCTGTACTGGCCCTTCCTGCCCACATTTGGCCCATTTTCTTCTAAACCTTTCCCGTACACGTACCTGCCCAAATGTCTTTTAAATGTTGTTATTGTACCTGTCGCAACTACCTCTTCTGGCACCTCATTCCATATACCCATCCTCCTTCCATGTGAAACATTTGCTCTCAGCTTCCTATTAATCTTCCCCCTCACCTATACCTATGTCCTCTGATTCCCCTCCTCTGAGTAAAACACTAGGATGCATTCACCCTATCTATTCCCCTCATGATCTTTTACACCTGAAAAGATGATCACTTAGCCTCCTATTCTCCAAGGTATAAAGCCCTAGCTTGCCCAACCTCTCCTATAGCTCAGGCCCTCAAGCCCTGGCAACATGCTCGTAAATCTTCTCAGCACTCTTTTCAACTTAACACCATCCTTCCAATAGCAGGGTGACCAAAATACTCCAAATGTGGTGTACAACTGTAACACAACATCCCAACTATTATACCAAAGTCGATTTGACAAAAACAAAATCGCTACCTTTCCAGCAATGTCCACATGCCAAGAATTCATTGTGTGTGTGCACCATTGATCACCCTTTATTTGAAAATGTGGATCTAGGAGCATTAGATCAAGAGTTGGCCATAACTATGGAGACACAAGGAACTGCAGATGCTGGAATCTTGAACAAAACACAAATTACTTGAGGAGCCTTTATAACGGCGATGAAGAGGAATTACTTTAGCCAGAGGGTGGTGAATCTGTGGCTTTCATTGCCAGAGACACACTAGGGGCAATTTACAGAGGCCAACTAACCTACAAATGTGGACATCTTTTGGAATGAACGTGTGTTCAACGGTAATGGGGAGAAGACAATGGGTTTGAGAGGGGAAAATAGGTCAGCCATGGTTGAATGGCAGAGCAGACTCAATGGGCCGAACGGCCTAATTCTGCTTCTATGTCTTATGAGTTTATCAACTCAGCGGATCAAGCAGCATCTGTGGAGTGAATGGACGGATGAGAGACACAAAATGCTGGAGAATCTCAGCAGGACAGACATCATTTCTGGACAGAAGGAATGGGTAACGTTTTGGGTCGAGACACTTCTTCAGACTGAGGTCTGGGTTAAAACATGGTCGTAGAGCTGGAGAGCAGGAGGAATTACAGAAGGGTCTCGACCCAAAACATCACCCATTCCTTCTATCCAGAGATGTTGTCTGTCCCGCTGAGTTACTCCAACAATTTTGTGTCTATCTTCGGTGTAAAGCAGCATCTGCAGTTCCCTCCTACACATGGACGGGTGAGATTTCTGATTGGGACCCATCTCCAGATTGAATTACTCCAGCGCTTTGTGATTTGGCCATGACCATTGTCAGATCATTGTGATCACTTGGGACGAAGGGTTCACCTTAATCCGAAAGCGAGCGTTCTGTGACATCCATGAACTCACACTGCGCTCACCGTTCGTGAGCAGAGTGGGAATCTGCTCTTGTAACCGGGAGCTGATAGTCCACCTGGCATACACGCAAAGCGCTGTTCATTCGCGGCCGTGTAATGCACGTCGCCTTACCTCTTTATGTAGTTCTTGCCGTAGAGGAGCTGCTGTAGGAGGGTGACCAGTGCGAAAGAACAAATAAATATGAAAAACAAGGTTCTGTTTCCCAGCAGATCTTTTCCCGAAGGATCAGAATACATTCTTCCAGCATAAATGCGATCGATCCTCTCCAGAGATCCTTGCCAGACTGTCGCCGGGGGGATGTGGGGGGGTTTCTAACCTTATTCGTTGCCCCTCCAGCAAGACCTCCGACCGACGGCGGTCCCTTCCATCCACTGCATCAATACGAGCAAACAGTCCGAGTCGCCCTCAACCTCTTCCCTTCTCTGTCACACTTGGCTGCAGCCGCAATCTCCTGAAAGCTCTTCCCTTCCAAACCCTCCTGCTTCTGCATACGGACAGAATATTTATCTAGAGCATTTTTTTTTCTTGGCTTCCCCACGATGCAGCAAGGAAGGATGCAGGGAGGGATTTAATAGCCGTTCGGAATAAATGGCCCCGGGATAAGGCGGCTTTAAATGGGAACACGTTGATCAAGGGTGCTTGCGAAACCGGGGAGGGCTCGGGGACGTTTATTCCCACGTGTTCAGCCGCAGACGACAGCCGAGGAGAAGGGGGGGACGATGGGGTACGAAGAATCTCGTCCAGAAGCCGGTCGCAAAATGAGTCTGGCCGGAGGACGAGGGGTGCGGAGGTCCAGACACTGCGATTCCAGACTGTCTACTCCTGTCCCTTCTCCGCATTGCAATGACAACCAGGCGTGTTTCAATTTTTTATACTGATCTTAATACTTGCAAATAATCCAAAATAACGAGCGTTTTCAAATGGAACGCACCGGTGCGTTTTGCAACTCGGTTTCGAGGTGCTATGTTCCTCGAACCGGGGCATGACATTTCACTGTCCGTTTCCGCCCCTCTATCTCATCCTTCCGCACTTGTCGCCTCCTTCCGCACTTGTCTGCGTTTCTGCTTCCCTATATCGCTCGCCCCCTGCCTTCTCTCACTCTCTCAGTAATAAACAAGGTCAATAACGTACCTCGTCAAGGACAGAACGGCCCATTGCGCTCCCATCCGCCATTTCTCCAAATACACGTGCTTTTCATTCAAGCTATTATAATTGATATACATTTTTTTCATTGCATTCCACAACACACGCACAACCATGCGGCGAGGAATTACTTTAGCAATTAAAAATACAAAATCCTTAAGTGCGATATTTGCAGCATACATATAGCAATCTACAGCAAATTTGATTGCATTTGATATGTAACTCACTTTTTGCTAGTACATGTGTAGGAAAGAACTGCAGATGCTGGTTTAAATCGAAGGTAGACACAAAATGTTGGAGTAACTCAGCGGGACAGGCAGCATCTCTGGAGAGAAGGATCGGCGGCGTTTCGGGTCGAGACCCTTCTTCAGACTTTTTTACTTTTAGCTAGTGTTAGTGCACTCTACATAATGCATGCCCTGCACTTTATCGTAATGGAAACATTATTGCCCCTTGTAGCGTTTAAAGGCTCCTCAGTTGGTTAAGACGTGTAACATAAACATCCTTTACTGAAGCGAATCAACAGATCTGACAGCAGTGTTGGTACAACAATGTATCACAAATTAAACCAGGTTGCACATACTAGAAGTAAACCTCAGTTTCAAATATATTATATTATATTACCTTGAAAGAAAAGTAACACAATTCATACAAATCATCGGCCATCTACCTACAAAAGCAGAAATCCTGCAGATGCTGGAAATCTGAGTTTTTAAAACAGAAACATTGGGTATTTGTTTTTGCTTTTATTTTCATTATCTCCATATATTAAGTTAATGATTTCTCCAAGGGGAGAAAGGGACGACCATGGCTGACAAGGGACGTCAGGGACAGTATAAAAATTAAAGCGAAGTAGTACAACGTAGCAAAGATGAGAGGGAAGCAAGAGGATTGGGTAATGTTTAAATAACAACAGAAGATACATAAAAAGACAATACGGGGAGAAAATATGAGGTAAGCTAGCCAAGAATATAAAGCAGGATAGTAAAAGATTCTTTAGGTATGTGAAGAGGAAAAAATTAGTTAAGACCAAAGTTGAACCCTTGAAGACAGAAAAAGGTGAATGTATTATGGGGAACAAGGAAATGGCAGATGAGTTGAACAGGTACTTTGGATCTGTCTTCACTAAGGAGGACACAAACAATCTTCCTGATATAGTAGTGGCCAAAGGATCTGGGGTGACAGAGGAACTGAAGGAAATCCACATTAGGCAGGAAATGGTGTGGATAGACTGATGGGACTGAAGGCTGATAAATCCCCAGGGCCTCATGGTCTGCATCCCAGGGTACCTAAGGAAGTGGCTCTAGAAATCGTGGATGCATTGGTGATAATTTTCCAATGTTCTATAGACTCAGGATCAGTTCCTGTGGATTGGAGGGTAGCTAATGTTATCCCACTTTTTAAGAAAGGCGGGAGAGAGAAAACAGGGAATTATAGACCAGTTAGCCTGTCATCGGTGGTGGGGAAGATGCTGGAGTCAATTATAAAAGATGAGATAGCCGAACATTTGGATAGCAGTAACAGGATCAATCCGAGTCAGCATGGATTTACGAAGGGGAAATCATGCTTGACTAATCTTCTGGAATTTTTTGAAGATGTAACTAGGAAAATGGACAAGGGAGAGACAGTGGATGTAGTGTACCTGGACTTTCAGAAAGCATTTGATAAGGTCCCACATAGGAGATTAGTGGGCAAAATTAGGGCACATGGTATGGGGGTAGAGTGCTGACATGGATAGAGAAGTGGTTGGCAGACAGGAAACAAAGAGTAGAGATTAACGGGTCCCTTTCAGAATGGCAGGCAGTGACTAGTGGGGTACTACAAGGCTTGGTGCTGGGACCGCAGCTATTTACAATATACATCAATGATTTGGATGAAGGGATTCAAAGTAACATTAGCAAATTTGTAGATGATACAAAGCTGGGTGGCAGTGTGAACTGTGAGGAGGATGCTATGAGAATGCAGGGTGACTTGGACAGGTTGGGGGAGTGGGCAGATACATGGCAGATGAAGTTTAATGCAGTTAAATGTGAGGTTATCCACTTTGGTAGCAAAAACAGGAAGGCTGATTACTATCTAAATGGCGTCAAGTTGGGAAAAGGGGAAGCACAACGGGATCTGGCGGTCCTTGTACATCAGTCTATGAAAGTAAGCGTGCAGGTACAGCAGGCAGTGAAGAAAGCAAATGGCATGTTGGCCTTTAGAACAAGAATCGAATATAGGATCAAAGAGGTCCTTCTGCAGTTGTACAGAGCCCTAGTGAGACCACACCTGGAGTATTGTGTGCAGTTTTGGTCCCCTAATTTGAGGAAGGACATTCTTGCTATTGAGGGAGTGCAGCGTAGGTTTACAAGGTTAATTCCCGGGATGGCGGGACTGTCATATGCTGAGAGAATGGAGCAGCTGGGCTTGTACACTCTGGAGTTTAGAAGGATGAGAGGATATCTCATTGAAACATATAAGATTGTTAAGGGCTTGGACACGCTAGAGGCAGGAAACATGTTCCCGATGTTGGGGGAGACCAGAACCAGGGGCCACAGTTTAAGAATAAGGAGTAAGCCATTTAGAACAGAGTCGAGGAAACACTTTTTCTCACAGAGAGTGGTGAGTCTGTGGAATTCTCTGCCTCAGAGGGTGGGTGGAGGCAGGTTCTCTGGATGCTTTCAAGAGAGAGCTAGATAGGGCTCTTAAAAATAGCGGAGTTAGGGGATATGGGGAGAAGGCAGGAACGGGGTACTGATTGGGGATGATCAGCCATGATCACATTGAATGGCGGTGCTGGCTCGAAGGGCCGAATGGCCTACTCCTGCACCTATTGTCTATTGTCTATTGATATTATCTTAATATATCTCCTTCAATAACCATTTCCATTCAAGGAATTATACATCATAAATGAAGTTTAATACAGTTATCAACATTAATTTCAGAAAATATGTGGATTTTTAAAATCTCTGAAATTTCCTCAACTGCAAAGGCATTACTGCATTGTCCTACATACAATTTCTAACTCTATATCTCTAACTACTGCAAGTCATGTTAGTGAACACTTTCTTCTCGGGCACTGCATGCATGTAACAATTAATAACTTGAACCTTTTGACATTTTCACCTGAATAGACAATAGACAATAGGTGCAGGAGTAGGCCATTCGGCCCTTCGAGCCAGCACCACCATTCAATGTGATCATGGCTGATCATCCCCAATCAGCACCCCGTTCCTGCCTTCTCCCCATATCGCCTGACTCCGCTTTCTTTAAGAGACCTATCTAGCTCTCTCTTGAAAATATCCAGAGAACCGGCCTCCACCGCCCTCTGAGGCAGAGAATTCCACAGACTCACAACTCTCTGTGTGAAAAAGTGTTTCCTCTTCTACATTCTAAATGGCTTACCCCTTATTCTTAAACTGTGGCCCCTGGTTCTGGACTCCCCCAACATCGGGAACATGTTTCCTGCCATGTCCAAACCCTTAATAATCTTATATGTTTCAATAAGATACCCTTTCATCCTTCTAAACTCCAGAGTATGCAAGCCCAGCCGCTCCATTCTCTCAGCATATGACGGTCTGGCCATCCTGAAAATTAACCTTGTAAACCTACGCTGCTCTCCCTCAATAGCAAGAATGTCCTTCCTCGAATTAGGGGACCAAAACTGCACGCAATACTCCAGGTGTGGTCTCACTAGGGCCCTATTCAACTGCAGAAGGACTTCTTTGCTCCTATACTCAACTCCTCTTGTTATGAAGGCCAACATGCCATTCGCTTTCTTCACTGCCTGCTGTACCTGCATGCTTACTTTCATTGACTGATGAACAAGGTCCCCTAGATCCCGTTGTACTTCCCCTCTTCCCAACTTGACACCATTTAGATAATAATCTGCCTTCCTGTTTTTGCTACCAAAGTGGATAACCTCACATTTATCCACATTAAACTGCATCTGCCATGCATCTGCCCACTCACCCAACCTGTCCAAGTCACCAAGAAGGAAACTAGAGATATGGAAGGGTACAAAGAGCATGTAAGGTGTGACATAGAACAGATCAAAACAGACGATGATGAAGGAAATGTACAATTTGGTTAATTGTTGACTGAGTTGACAACGAGGCATACAAACAGTAAAAATAATCAGGACAGTGAAACCAATGGGAGAACTAGGGTGGGGGAGGGACAGAGAGAGAGGGAAAGCAAGGATTACTTGAAGTTAGAGAAATCAATATTCATACCACAGGGTTGTAAGCAATTTCCTGCCATAAGATGAGGAAACTGCATGTCTGCAGACAACAGGAAATGACACTGGGAAAGACATTTAAAGCCAGGATATATAGATGTGGAAGGGAGAGCAAGACGGAGGGTGGTCAGAAAGGTATACTGGGAAAAATGAAAGCGTAATGGAAGCCATCAGCATCTAAAGCAGACATCAGGAATTGAGATGTATAATCGGTAATAATACCAGTTAAGCAACAACCTCCAGGCATTCATCTCGGTCTAGTAGCCAATGCATCAGTCCTCCTGTTGACCCAACCTCAATGCCAATGGACCACAATACTATCTGTAACAGAACATCTTTGGGATGTGGAATGAAACTTGTGCAACCTGGGGGAAACCCATGGAGAGGTCAAGATCAAGCTGGGTTGCTGAACCCTGTGAGGCGGCAGTACTATTATCATAAAATCATCAGACATAGGAACAGAATTAGGCCATTCGACCCTGAGTCTGCTCTGCCATTCAATTATGGCTGATAATTTTTTCCCTGTCAAAACCATTTTTCTGCCTTCTCCCAGTAACCATTGACACTCTTACTAATCAATAACCTATCAATCTCCGCTTTAAAAATACCCAATGACCTGGCCTCCACAGCCGTCAGTGATGATGAATTCTGCACATTCACCAGCCTCTGGCTGAAGAAAATCCCCCTCAACTCCATTCTAAAGGTCCGTCCATTTATTCTGAGGCTGTGCCCTCTGGTCCTAGATTCTCCCACTACAGGAAACATTCTCTCCACATCCACTCTATCTAGGTCTTCCATTCTAGCAATTATAACTGGGAAAACACGTTGGTGGTAAATGTGATTAGCAGTGAAGTGTACTTGATGGTCAATGTGGTCACAGTGGGCCAAAGAGCTTATTTCTGTGTTGTATAATTCTATAAGGGACTAACTGTTTCTGAGGCATTGATTACCAGAGTTTATGAAAAGATGGAGTGTGTGGACTAAGGAATCCTGGTATCAAATGGCAGTGAGAAAAATGTATCACAAAAGGACACACGTCATCAGTGTGCACAGAAGTAGACATATACACCCTAGAAAGGAGGAGGATAAAGAGGATTTGTTCAGAGGGTGATGAATATGTGAAATTCATGAAGGAGACCACAACATCGCCTGGCCAGGCCAACCCTGCAAATCTCACCCAGTGCTGCCGACAGGACAATCAGTCTTTATGACCAAGTTAAAACTACATTTTTAACAACATTGTACTTGAATCATACAAAATGGCACCAGAAATGTGAGAGCTGACAGTATGTAGTTCCTTGTGTCTAGGGATAAGACAGATGTAAGCAGAGAGTGGGAAGCATGAAAGTAATTCATCACAGATTCCTTCATTCCTGCCACTAATCATTTGGAAAGTGAGCCAAAAATGTGGTAAGATTCCATTCGATTCAATGCATATGAACATCCAGATAATTACAATCAGATTTATTTAAGTCAATCATTTCCAACCTAATAATATACAACGATGATGTATGCTCCTCTAAATCATCAGGTTACCTTGCTCTGTACAAACAATATACTGTGATTTACTGTGCAAGTCCTGCCCTAATTTGACATATCAAAGTACCCACCTAATTCTTTAGCCCATCTTCTTAAATGGTTTAGAACCTGCGGAAAACTGAGATATCCTTCCTCATCATTCACGATACCACCATTTTGATGTCAGCTGCATATTTACTGACAATGTTAACTACATTGGCATCCAAATTGTTAATGTAGACAACAGACAACAGTGGACCCAGCACCTCTAGCACTCCACTGGTCACAGGCCTCCAATTAGAAAAACAATCCTTTCTCTCCTTCCTCAAAGAAAACTTTGAATCCAACTGACTAGCTCACCCTGGATCTACTCTTCCAGACTAGCCTACCATGTGGAACTATGTAGACAAAAATTCTGGAGAAACTCAGCGGGTGAGGCAGCATCTATGGAGTTCCTAATCAGCCAAATGCTGGTGGATCATGCACCTAAGAATCCTCTCCAGCAACGTTCCCAGTGCTGACGTCAAGCTCACCAGCCTGTAGTTCCCAAACTTGTTCTTTCTGCCCTTCTCAAATGATGGTACAACATTAGCCACCCTCTAGTCTTCTGGGACTTAACCAGTGGTTAAACTTAACGCATATGTCTTTGCAGAGACCTCTGAAATTTCTACCCTAGCTTCCCACAAGGTCCAAGGATACACTTGGTCAGGTCCAAATTTATCCTTATTAATGCGCTTTAAAACTACCAAGACTTCTTGTTTTGATTTAAGAGACATTTAGACAGGTACATGTATAGGATAGGTTTAGAGGGTTATGGAGCGGGCAGGTGGAATGAGCATTGGATTTTTTCCTACTCAAAATGAGTATAAAAAATAAAATTATTTGAAAGCCATTCCAGGCATAAGTAAAGAATTTATGTAAAATAGTCAGAATGTAAAAACCAGTGTGGCATTGCCGAATTAGGAAGAAGACAAAGGCAGCTTGTTGGGCTGCAGGGAGAGAGGCGATGCTCGGATAGGGTAAAACTGGAGTGACCATGGGGATAAGCTGTAAATGGAGTTATCTGGTCAATAAGTGAACGAGAGCACTTTGAAAATGAGAACCTACACAGATGAATATGGGCAGCACGGTGGCGCAGCGGTGGAGTTACTGCCTTACAGCGCCTGAGACCCGGATTCAATCCTGACTACAGGTGCTGTCTATACTCTCCTCAAGCCTTGTTATCTAGATTCTGACCATATATCAATTCTTCCTTTGGCCAACCTGATAATAAACATTTTAAAATAAAGAAGTCATGCCAAAATAGTTTGAAATCACATTTCCCGCTGGGATGTTGGTCCCCCTCCAGTTTAGGTGCAACCCAACTCTTTTATACAGGTCACTCCTGCCCTGGAAAATATCCCAATTATCCAGAAATCCTGCCCCCTGCACCAACTCCTCAGCCACACATTCATTTCCCCTATCTTCCTATTCTTACCTTCACTTGCAAAAGGTACTGGAAGCAATCCTGAGATCACTACCCTGCAGGTCCTGCTTTTCAGTCTTCTGCCCAATTCCGTCAATTCTTGTTGCAGAAACCCCTTCCTCTTCCGATCTATATAATTTGTGCCAACATTCACAACAACCTCCGGCTGCTCCCCCTCACTCTTGACGATGCCGTGCAGCCGCTCCGAGACTGCACGGACTCTGGCACCAGGGAGGCAACACACCATCCTGGAGTCTTGCTTGCTGCCGCATAATTTCCTGTCTGCAACTCTGACGATGGAGTGTCCCACCACTATGGCTCTGCCTGAAGTCACTCTTCCCCGTTGATCATTGGCACCAGAGTTGGAATCACAGCCCTGGCTACCACTCAATCTTGTCATGTCATCCGCTCCCAAGAGGGTGTACCTGTTTTCAGTAGGTTCAGCCACCGGGGTCTCCTGCACTCCACGTTTACTCCTATTTCTCACAGTCTCCCACCTTGGCTCTTCCTGTATCCTTGGTGCGACAACCTCACTGTTGGTCTTGTCCAGGAAACTCTCATTTTCCCGGATGGCCTTGGGGTCATCCAACTGTTCTTAGTGCTAACAGATTCAAGGGATTATGGGGAAAAAGCAGGAACGGGATACTGATTTTGGATGATCAGCCATGATCATATTGAATGGCGGTGGGCCGAATAGCCTCCTCCTGCACCTATTTTCTATGTTTACCGATAAGATGCCGATAAGGTCACACAGCCTGACCTCTTTCCCAAGGTCCCACAGTTTGACCACCTTCTCAAGGTCACACAGCCTGACCACCTTCCCAAGGTCACACATCCTGACCTCTTTCCCAAGGTCCCACAGTTTGACCACCTTTCCAAGGTCACACAGCCTGACCTCTTTCCCAAGGTCCCACAGCCTGACCTTTTCCTAGGTCACACAGCCTGACCACCTTCCCAAGGCCACACATCCTGACCTCTTTCCCAAGGCCACACATCCTGCCCACTTTCCCAAGGTCACACAGCCTAACCTCTTTCCCAAGGTCCCACAGTTTGACCACTTTCCCAAGGTCACACAGCCTGACCTCTTTCCCATTGACAGCCCATTGAACCACCCTCTGCGTGGACTGCACTGCGTGCGCGCCCCAGGCGCCGGTGGGCGCGCACGTCCGGCGGCGTCCTCCCTCCCTCACTGTCGGTCGCTGCCGTCGCCATGGGGACCATGGGGCATGGAGGATGGCGGCTGCTACCCGCTGGGCCGCGGTACAAATACAATCCCTCGACATCCGCCGACATGGTGAGTGGCCGCTCCGAGTCTCATCGGAGGGAGTTCGAGCCGTTATTTCTCCTCATCCAGCGGCGGCGATGAGGGGGATATAACTAACGGCAGCACTGTGGAGGGTGGGGTCATGGCGCGGTCATGATATGTCCTCCCTCCACTGTGTGTGTGTGTGTCGGGTAGGAGCCGCACATGCTGCTGGTTTACACCGAACATAGACACAAAATGCTGAAGTAACTCAGCGGGACAGGCAGCATCTCTGGAGAGAGGGAATAGCGTGTCGAAACTTCAGAGATGCTGCCTGACGCTGAGTTACTCCACTGTCTGTCTGTCACTGCTGCAGATGGACACAACATCTGCTGGTCCGTGTAACTCAGCGGCATCTCCGGAGAGAAGGACTGGATGATGATTCGGGTCGAGACCCTTCCTCATACTGGTCTGGTCCCGAAACGTCACCACCTATCCCTTCTCTCCAGAGATGCAGCCTGACCCGCTGAGTTACTCCAGCATTTAGTGTCTATCTTCGGTGGAAAGCAGCATCTGCAGTTCCGCCCTCCACTGCTGTAGGCTGTTCTGGGCTCTCTTCGGATTCCTCTTCGCTCGTGTTGTAGAAGCCATCGCTACTTGAAGGGCGGCGCGTCAACTTTAAAACGGTGGCGGAACTTCGGTTGAAAAGGAATCTCACAGCTGCAGAGAAGGAACTGCTGATGTTTGTTTACAAAACGAGACAAAGTGCTGAAGTTAAGCCCCTGTCCCACTTAGGAGATTAAGCCCCTGTCCCACTTAGGAGACCTAAACAGCAACCTCTGGTGACCTTGCTCGCCACCCAAGGTTTCCATGAGTCACCGGAGGTTTTGGTCACTCTCCCTAATGGTCGAAAGTGGTTACCGCGTGGTCGAGGCTTCATCTAGGCTGCTGCTATTTTTTTCATCATACTTAAAACCGGCCTCGACTAAAAATAGGTTGCATTTTTCAAAATTGATAATTTTTTAGTCGCAGGTCTAGTCGAAGCTGGTTTTCTTCATAGTCGAGGAAGGTTTTCAACATATACGTGGGAGGTAGTAGGAGGTTGCAGGTCACCTCGACCTTGATTTTTTTTTGGGTGGTGGGCAAGGTTATCAGAGGTTGCTGTTTAGGTCTTCTAAGTGGGACAGGGGCTTTAGGGTCGGGCAGCATCTCTGGAGAACATGGATAGGTAACGTTTTGGGTCACCGATCCTGACCGTCAGATCCAAGAAGGATCCCGACCCGAAACTTCACCTATCCATGTTTTCCAGAGATGCTACATGACCCGCTAGTTATTCCAGCACTTTGTGTCCTTTTGTTTGTAAAACAATATCTGCGATTCCTTGTAGCTACAGAGAGAAACTTGATACTGTTTAACCTGTTTTGTACTAGTTGAATTTTGTTTTTTGAAGTGTAAAATCTGTAGTTTCAGTTTTTAAGGTGGAGATTAACAGATTCTTGATTACTGTGTCAGGGGTTATGGCAAGAAGGCAGGAGAATGGGGTTGAGAGGGAAAGATAGATCAGCCATGATTGAATGCCGAGTAGACTTGATTGCCTAATTCTGATCCTTGAACATATGAACTTTTGTTTTTGTTCCAATGGCATTCAATCAATGTACTGGCATTTTCTGTGTCATCCCCACTGTATCCTAATAATTCCAGATGTTAATACCATTTTTCCAGCATGTTGTTGTTGGGTAATGCTGAGGCATAACTTTGCAGCCTTGAACAAGCATTCAGTCCATTGTGATTACACATACTCTTTTCACTGCATATGGATACCAATGAGTGTTTAATTACCCAAAACGTTGCCATTTTTGTATAGATTGTCTTCTAGGCTTGTTAATGTGATTGGGGCTGCAAAGAGTTACTGATTTGCATTTGTATTTGATAAATATTTCTTAACAGGAAACTGATTGGGTTATGTCTTACTGTTTTATAGTAGGTGAAAGTCCATCCAAGACTCCAAACAAGCCAAATTGTCTCCTTGAACCTCAAGCCAATCGATAAGGCGAAAGAGTTGAAACAACAAAAACAGGTACCTTGTTGAGAAATGTTAGTGGGTCATTTATTGAGGCAGAAAAGACCAAATGACAAAAGTCTCTGTATCCTGGATGGTGGAGTTTGGCATCTGTGAATAAAGTAGAATGTTGCAGCGGGTATCTATAGGGGGGTTGCACGTAAGGTCACTGGGTCATAGGGCTTGACACACGGAGCCACTCAATCCATCTGGAGGACATCCGTCACTTCCGGTATATGTTATTAATGCTAGAAACGCGTACTTTCCTACCTGTTAAAAACCGCCAAAATGTTGAATTTTTTCGCTGTAAAAAATTGTGGAAGTTGGGGTAAGTGTGAGAGACATGTACCCAACTTCAGAATTCCAAAAGTGAAGCGAAATGAAGGTAAAGAGAAACGACAGCTGAAGGGACAACAACAGCTAAAGTGCTTGGCGAACATTGGCCGTGCAGATATCGGAATTGAAAATATTGGGATTTATCGCGTTTGCTCACTGCATTTCATTAACGGTAAGGCATTATTTGTGATTTTTCTTGATTCCTTTGGTATATAAAAAGTCTCAGAAGTGATAAATCTGGTTGTAAATTTTGCTTCAGAGGCGTTTTCTTTTTGTATGTAAAAACCCACTTGAGAATCATGGGTGATTTTAAAATTTTACAGCCAGATTTATCCCTTCTGAAACTTTTTAGATGCCAAAGGAATAAAGAAAAAACACAAATAATGCCTTAGTTGATGAAATGCAGTGAGCAAACGGCCAATGTTCGACAAGCACTCTGGCTGTTGTTGTCCCTTCAGCTCTCGCTTCAATCTACCGTCATTTCTCCTCACTTTTTGAATTCTGAAGTAGGCTAAATGTCTCCCACACTTATCCCGATTTCCATAATTATTTACAGCGCAAAAATTGACAATTTCGGCGGGTTTTAACGGGCCCGCTACGCTGGAAACAATGGTAAGTACATACCTGCAGTTCATCGCGTATAATCCATTTGGCGTAGCGTAGCAACAGTACGGGTCATGGGTCGTGACCCGACTGCATGAAACCTCCCTATAGAGAAACAAAGCAATGGTCTGTTGCAAAATATTCTGGTGAAAATTAGAAGCAAAAACTAGAGAAATGACTTTATATCTAAGATGAATAATGAGAGACTAAAGATTAAAGGGATCGTAGGCTGGGTTAAAGTTAGCATCATGCAGTCATGTCATTGTGTATTCTCTCTTGATAGTGTGCACTTTAAAATGGCTGCAGATAGTAAATGTGGCTCACGGGCCTCTATGTTCCCTATGGTAAACAAAGAGGATAATAAAGTGCTGCAAACAATGCTGTAATTTTAATGTTAATCTGGGTCTAGCCTGTCACTCATTTAATTGGTCAGTCATTTCACTCAGTAAAATGGAAACATACTCTTTCTTTTCTGTTGTTTTGGGCTGTTCAGATTTAGTTTAGTTCAGAGATGCAACATGGAACAGGGCCTTTGGCCCACTGAGTCCACACCAACCATTGATCACCCATTCACATTAGTTCCATATTATACCACTTTCTCATTGACTCCCTACACACTAGGGCAATTTTACAGAGGCCATTTAACTTGCAGACTCGCACGTGGGAAGAAAGCAGAGCACCTAGAGGCAACTCACCCTGTCATAAGGAGAACGTGCAAGCTCCGCACAGATGCCACCCAAAGTTGTGATTGAACCTGGGTCTCTTGCGCAATAAGGCAGCACTCTACCACCTGCGCCACTGTGATGCCCTATATTTGGCTTTGTTAACCAGCCTCAAACTTTGGAATGGATATCCAGCAAAAGGCAGCTTAGTCCAGGTGACATTTGATAAAACAAATATTGAAGTTGCTGTACTGATATCTGGGGTACAATGGTAAAGTTTGCAGTCAAAATTGGTCTTCAAATTATTAAATCCTAATAATTTCACATGTTAATACCATATTTCTACCATGTTATTGTAGTATAATGCTAAGGCATATTACTGCAGCCTTGAACAAACACATTCAGTCCATTGTGATTACACATACTCTTTACACTGCATATGGATTCCAATGTGTGTTTAATTACATTTTTGTATTGATTGCCTTCCAGGCTTGTTAATGTGATTGGGGCTGCAAAGAGTTACTGAATTGCATTTGTATCTGATAAATATTTCTTAACAGGAAACTGATTGGATTATGTCTTACTGTTTTATGGTAGGTGAAAGTTCATCCAAGACTCCAAATAAGCACAAATTGTCTCCTTGAACCTCAAGCCAATCAATAAGGCAAAAGAGTTGAAACAACAGAACAGGTACCTTGTTGAGAAATGTTAGTGGGACATTTATTGAGGCACAAAAGACCAAATGGCAAAAGTTCCCGTATCCTGAATGGTGGAGTTTGGCATCTGAGTGAAATAAAGTAGAATGTTGCAGCGGGTTTCTATTAGAGAAACAAAGCATGGTCTGTTGCAAAATATTCTAGTGAAAATTAGAAGCAAAATCTAGAGAAATTACTTTATATCAAAGATGAATAACGAGAGACTAAAGATTAAAGGGGTCGTGGGCCGGGTTAAAGTTAGCATCATGCAGTCATGTAATTGTGTATTCTCTCTTGATAGTGTGCACTTTAAAATGGCTGCAGATAGTAAATGTGGCTCACGGGCCTCTATGTTCCCTATGGTAAACATGGAGGATAATAAGATGCTACAAACAATGTTATAATTTTAATGTAAATCTGGGCCGATCTTGTCGATCTTTTAATTGGTCAGTCGTTTCGGTCGATGTATAGATTGTCATCCATGCTTGTTAATGAGATTGGGGCTGCAAAGAGAAGAGTTACTGATTTGCATTTGATAGATATTTCTTCAAAAATCTCATTGGGTTATGTCTTACTGGGGTTTTTTTAGTGGGTGAAAATCCATCTCGGTCTCCAAACAGCACAAATTATCACCTTGAAACGGGTCAATCGATGAGGGGAATGAGCTACATCAACGTACCATGTTCATGTTGAGAATGGTTAGTGGGGTGTTTTCTGAGGCACAAAAGGCCAAATGGCAAAAGTTCCAGTATCTTGGTTCGTGGAGTTCAGTAAGAAAGTCGGTTCTGTTGCAAAATATTCCAATGGAAAATACAAGGAAAAACAAGTGAAATTATGATCTATTTTAAAGCTGAATAGTGAGAGACTAAAGATTAAATGGATCGTAGGCTGGGTTAAAGTTAGCATCATGCAATCATGTAATTGTGTATTCTCTCTTGATAGTGTGCACTTTAAAATGGCTGCAGATAATAAATGTGGCTCACGGGCCTCTATGTTATCTCTGGTAAACATAAAGGATAATAAAGTGCTGCAAACATCACCTATAATTTTAATGTAAATCTGGACTTAGCTTGTCAATCTTCTAATTAGTCAGTAGAATGCTTCACATTTTGCTCAGTAAAATGTAAGCATTCTCATGTTGTGTTTAGGGATGATCTTGGGTGGGTTCATGAACCAGCCTTACATTAATGTCATTAAAAAAAAAAGTGCAAAGATCGATGTATTTATTTCCTCACTAGGGCAGTTGCAAAGGTTCCCAATGTATTCTTTTGTAGACGGTAATTTTCAAATAAATTTATTGGCGTGGCATTTCAAAACTGCTGAATTATCCAACTGCACAATCTAGATTATTTTATTTGTTTAGGTTGTATCTGGAGAATATTTCTCTGTGTCTTATGTGTATGCTACCACAGGATTCCTGCACTGTAAACCTAAAACTTGCCATCAGTGAGTCCTTTTCAACCAGGTACTCAAGTGCCCTTAAATGCTGCAGTTTTGGTATGCACTGGGGCTGCCTCCTAGCGTGACTTTCTTGAAAGGCACTCGTCCCAAATTATGCAGTGCATGTGGTCTATAATCTATCTCTACATTTAATTTAGCCCTTTTTTAATTCAAACTGTAACTGAGCAAAGGATCACTACATGTACAGTAATGAAATAGTGTGTATTTATTCTTTATGTAGTTAAGTTAATTTTGAAAATTGTTTACATTCAGGGTTGTTTGATTTAGTGATGCTAAAATAAGGAACACACAACTCACTAAAATTATGAGTGCCAAGGAAAGGGATTATCATAATACAGAGGGAAGTGGATGAAAATCGCATTGTCAACCTCATTGCCTCAGTGCAGTGTAATAAAGGGGAAGGATGATCTGATGATCTGCTCAGGTTAGTCTTTCTCAATAGTGTGTCATCCTGAATGCCCGTTTCAATCATTTATCATGTGAAACAGGTTTCAAAGGTCTTTTATTGTCACGTGTGCCAATTAAGGTACATTGATATTCGTATTACCATACAGCCATACTAAAAAAAGCAACAAGACACACAACTACATAAAAGTTAACATAAACATCCACCACAGCGGATTCCACATTCCTCACTGTGATGGAAGGCAATAAAGTCTACTCTTCCCTAATTTTTCTCCCGCAGTCGGGGCAGTCCGTCGGGGCGATCGAAGCACCCGCGTCGGGCAGTCGAAGCTCCCGCGGCATGGAGCTCCCGAAGTCGGTCTCTAACCAGAGATGGCGAGGTCCACGATGTTAAAGTCTGCAGGCTCCTGCGGTAGGAGCTCAGAGGTTGATCCCTGGCAAAGAGAGATAGAGAGATAGAGAGATTCCTTTATTTGTCATTCAGACCTTTCGGTCTGAACGAAATTTCGTTGCCTGCAGTCATACATATAATAATAAATGACAAAACACACAATAAACACAAATTAACATCCACCACAGTGAGTTCACCAGGCACCTCCTCACTGTGATGGAGGCAAAAGTCTTAAAGTCTCAGTCTCTTCCCGCTTTGTTCTCCCTCTGCGCTGAGGCGATCCAGGCTTCTGATGCTGTGACCCCGCCGGGCGACGATAAGCCAGTCCCGCGGCCGAATCCGTGCTCCGCGACGGGACACCAAAGGGACCACCAGCTCCGCGATGTTTAAGTCCTGCAGGTTCCCGCGGTTGGAGCTCCAGCAGAGGCCTCCAGCTCCTCGATGTTAGGCCGCAGTGCAGATGGAGATACGATACGGAAAAAAATCGCATCTGTGTCAAGGTAAGAGATTGTAAAAAAGTTTCCCCAAACCCACCCCACCCCCCACATAAAACTAGAACACTAAAACATACATTTAACACATACTAAAGAAACAACAGAGAAGGGACAGACTGCTGGCGAGGCAGTCATTGCTGGCACCACCCGGTGGTCAAGCCCCAACATTACAGTATGATACCTAGCTCGGTGGCATTGAATCAGCCCCCCTTGTGATTTTGGAGGAAAAAAATGACTTTTACTTTCCACTTGTACAGGCAAAATTGATGCATAGCACAAGGACTGGAAAGGGTGTTCCCTTTAAAGAAATGAGTAGAACAGCAGTTGGACATCTGGCGGCTCCGCAATATCTGGTGTGCAAGTAAACATTGCGTTGAGAGGTGGGTTTGATTCTGTATTTAATGGTAGAATGCATTAAGTACAAGTATGGCTGAAGGATGTCTTTGTGGGGGCATGTATGAATTCAATATGTATGTATTAAAAATTGGGACTTTTTTCCTCTTTAAACAGGTTCACAGTAATCCCTTCATAGATACAGTGCTGAGAGAGACAGCGGGCAATGGACACCTAGGAATTGTGGCTTCATCATTAAATTTTGACTGCCTTTCATCTTGTCTCAGCAGCAATCTGATCTCGCTGACTGGTTAGCACGCAACAATAACTTTTAACTGTACTCTGTACACGTCACAATAAACTAAACATCAGTAGTCCTGAGGTGTTATTTTGATATGCATTGAATTTGATGCTCTGTTCTGAAGTTGTTATTCATAGTGTATACTTAATCAGTTACTTGAAGTATTTTAAAATGGTAAATTTATTTACAAAAGTTACTTCAACGTTTTCAAAACAAGTTCATTTGTAAACTGAATGATAACGGCTTATAATAAAAATTGTGGTTATTTTGTGTATGTGTGTTTCTGCTCTTTTTGTTTACTGAGCTGATCTTCAGCATCTCAATCATCTCATCCACTGGTTGCTTCACTTCACTGGTTGCTTCACTTCCTGCCGTTCACCATCGTGAGCCCCATCGTTTGACTTGGATAAATCCAATAAGGAAATTAGGATGGTTGGTTTAACAGAGTCCCCACTCTTGAATTCAGTTTAAATCAGCATCTGCAGTTCCTTCCTACACAAATTGTAGGTTTTGAAAAGGTCTAAAATAACAATGTGGGCAGGTTTTTGACTCGGAACGTCTGTAGCACTTTATGCAAAATCTCCCATAAATTTAAAATAATATTTCCAAGGCGATAGTTGTGAAATGTGCAAATGTGAGGTGATGCATTTTGAGAGGTCAAACGTAAGGGGAAAATATCCAATTAATGGCATGACCCTTAACATCATTGATGTGCAGAGGGATTTTGCGGTCCAAGTACGTAATTCCCTGAAAGTGGCCACACAGATAGTGGTAATGAAGGCACATGCGCGCTGTCATTGATAGGTGAGTTGGGTATAAGAGTCAGGAAGTCATGATGCAGCTTTATAGGACATTTGTTAGACTACATTTGGAGTATTAGATATAGCTCTTAGGCCCAACGGATTCAAGGGATATAAGTAAGTTTATTGGCCAAGTGTGGGGAGAAGGCAGGAACAGGGTACTGATTTTGGATGATCATATTGAATGGCGGTGCCGGCTTAAAGGGCCGAATGGCCTACACCTGCACCTATTTTCTGTCTATTACTGATGAAGGCAAACGTGCCAAATGGCTCTCCCGCCATCCTTGCTCTCTGCCATCATTCCTTCAACAAAGCCAATTTTGTATCCAAGCTCACACTGATCACCATGTGATCTAACCTTCATGATTGGCCTACTATGCAGGACGTTGTCAAGGGCTAACCTCATCAATCCTTTTCTTCACCTCTTACAGAACCTGAATCAAATTTGAGCTGATTTCCCATGCACTTACTGACTTTCTAATCAGTCCTGGTCCCAAATACTGGTGGATTCTGTCGCTCCGAATTCCCTCCAGTCACTGTTAAATGCACCTGTCTTGTTGCACCTCCCCTTCTCCTAATCTGACACCATTCAGACAATATTCTGCCTTCCTGTTCTTGCCTTGCCACCAAAGTGGATAACCTCACGTTTATCCACATTATACCTCGGCCATGCTTCTGCCCACTCACCCAACCTAAGTCACCCTGCAGCCTCATTGCATCCTGCTCGAAGTTCACACTGCCACCCAGCTTTATGTCATCCGCAAACGTAGAGATGTTACATTTAATTACCTCGTCCAAATCGTTATATTGTAAACTGGGGTCCCAGCACCGACCCTTGTGGCACCCCACTAGTCACTGCCTGCCATTCTGAAAAGGAACCGTTAATTCGTACTTTGATTCCTGTCTGCCAACCAGTTCCCTATCCATGTCAATACCCTACCCCCAAAGGTAATATATGCTGTGGCTATGATACTAAATCATTTCCAGCAGATGAACGTACTTGGTCCTTGAGATTGAGTTAATTATGGAAATGGGTTTGGCAGGATGTGCTGCTGATGGAAGAGGTGAAAATGAGGTCTCAATATTTAAAACATTACATGAAGAAGTATCAAGGTCTGCTTTTAAACCTGCCTTGTACTTGGTGAAAAGTACAGAATAGCCAGTGTCCCACATCCCACTCTTAGTTTGATGCAAGCACAATGGTGCAATGTCAATCACCCTGAAACAGTCTGAAATATTAATGATTTTGCATTCCCATTTCCAAAGCTTAAAAAGTAATGCTAATTTGCATCTTTCATTTTCTTTACCCAATAGCCTTACGCATTTTGAAGAGGTTCTGATATAAACAAATCCTTAATTTCCGTGTGTAATGCACAAGGGATACAAGGTGTATTTGCAAACTGTCCAAAACTCTAACTTGGTGATATATGTGGCAGAGTGTAGTGGTGGTCAGGTGGGCATTATTTCTAACTGGAAATATGTAACATGGTGCACTACAGGGAACAGTGGGAGAACCTTTCTTGCTTAAATATATATAAATGACTTGAATGAGAATGTAGGTGGTAAGATTTGTCCGTTTGCAGACAACTTAAAAATTTGAGTTGTAGATAGCAAAGGTTCTCTCAGGATACAGCGGAGTTAATCAGCTAGAAGGTTGGCATAGGGATAACATAAGGAATTTCATCCAGACAAGTCTGAGGTAATTACGATTCTAATCCTAGGAAAGGACTAATTCTGATTGGACATACAGAGTAACTGGCAGCGACCTTGAGGGCATTGTTGTACAAAAAGATGTTGGTAAAAGTCCACTGCTCCCTGAAAAAGGAGACACAGGTGGATAGTGGTGAAAAAGCTATATTATGCTTGACTTCATACGTCAGCGCATTGATTATTAGTTAGGTTGTCATGTTGCAGTTGTATAAAACATTGGTTGCATCACATACAATTCTCGTCACACTACAGGAAGGATGTGGTAGCAACAGGGAGAGTGCAGAAGAGATGCACCATGATACTGTATGGAATGGAGGGTTGCAGTTAGGAGAGATTGGATAGATTGGTTTAAAGTCACCCAAAGTCTCTTACATTCTGATGACATATAACCCAGTCTATCCAATCTCTCCTTGTAACTGCAACTCTCTATTCCATACAATATCCTGGAGGTTGAAAGCTTGAGGGTCACAGATGAGATAGTCAGAATAAGACTGTTGGAATAACTCAGTGGGTTAAGGGAACATTTCTATAGAACATAAATAGGCGACGCTTTGGGTTGGGACCATTCAGACTAATTGTGGTCGGGGGAAAAAAAGCTGGAAGAGAGGTTGGGGCAGGTCAAAGACTGGCAAGTGATAGGTGGATATTTTCCCCAGGCCAACGAGTCTAGAGATAGAGGGCTGGAGAGAGGGGAAGTTTAAATTAGATTTTGAGGGGTATGTTTTTACACTCTGTGGATGGTGAATGTCTGGAATATGGAGGCGGAGGCAGGTACAATTACGCTAAAAAGGAGTCTCGACAGGTACTTGGATCAGAGGCGTACAGGGATACAGGCCAAATGATAATAATGTAGACAGACAGCACTGTCGACATGGACCAAAAGGGGTTGTTTCTGAGATGCACATTTCTATAATTCATGTATAAGTAATGATCATTCATACAAACACATTTTAAAATGTTTTCATTATCTATTTATTTGTATCACAAAATATAAAGATCTGGTTCAAGACCATTTTCACTTTGTCCGGTTCTTTGTCACTCCTCACCAGTTATTTGAGTCACCGAGCTTCAATGCCAGCAGGCATGTCTTGGCAGGTTTTCTGTTGAAGAACTCATTACATAATTTTATAGCGTATAAACACTATTACATCTATTTTCCTGGAGATTGCCTTTGATGGGGATGGCTTCTGTCAGAGTATTGCGAGTGACTGTCCTATTTTACTGTTAATCATAGAAGTTCAGAACAATTGCTTGCTGGGAGTTGTTTCATGTTTATTTGGTGTGTCTTTCGTCAATGGGTCTGGAAATCTGCGTGAACGGAGGCTCTCCGGCACAGACTTCTAAGAAAAAAAGAGTAATTTTGAAACCAAAAATGCTACTACAAGTGCAAGTCTCAATTTTCTTCCATAGAATTTTACTCTCAATAAGCACTTAACTGGTTGAAGAAATAACTAAAAGATGCTATTCTTAATATTTACTTACTGCTCCAATTGAAGGCTCCACATTAATCCTACTTCCTTGTAATTTGTTACTTTTATTTCATTGGAACACGAGTGTGCACTGCAAGGCTAAAATGTAATTGCTTTCACAATTGTCTGTAAATTGGTGGTGATGGTATGGATCTACTTAACATGAAGAACATTGTAGTCTTCGTGTGCCTTGTAGGCATTAAGTCTCAATAAAAGTCCAGTGGTACATAGAGGTAAGGCTGGGTCAGTATTGTTGATTTTCTTCCCAAAAAGGTGGTTAATGAAACAGCATTTTAATGACATCCTGGTATTACTGCTATCTTTTAAGGTATTTCAGATTATTCCAATTTGAATTCACCAGCTGCCATAGGAATATTGGTCCAGTAACAATCATGCCACTGGTTGGTTAACACATTGGTTAATCCTTTGACAGCAGGATTAGTGCAGCAAATTAATCTGACACAATGCAAATGTTATGCATAGTTGCATAAAATACAAAATATAAATAAAAAAATACAAGAAAAATTAAATGTTGATCACAAGTAGCAAATAAATGAAAACAATCATGTTTCCTAGAATTCTGTGGATATAAGGAATAAGCTGCAGGATGACATAGTTGAGGCAGGCACTACAACAACATTTAAAAGACTTTTGAACGGTACATGGATAGGAAAGGTTAAGACGTTTATGGTCAAACGCAGGCAAGTAGGAATAGCGTAGATGGGGCATCTTGGTCAGCACGGGCAAGTTAGGACTAAGGGCCCATTTCCGTGCTGTATGACTAATTCTGTATACATTGTCGGAGTAAATCCTCCCTTCATCTGCACCAGTCGACTAGCTCTATCAAAGGTGAGAAAATACAGAACTTTCCAATTGCAGCTAATGACCTTAGCATTCTGTATCACGACAGTAACATCCAATCCTTGTCAGAGTCACTGCGGTAAACAGCACAGAAACACCTTTTGTGCAACTTGTCCAGCCGACAAGTTGCCTAACCAAACTGCCTAACACCAATCATCAATCACCTATTCACACTAGTTCTATGTTTCTTTCTCATCCACTCCCTACAAATTAGCAGCAATTTACATTGGTCAATTAATCTATGAACCACACAATTTTGCGACACGAGAGGAAACTAGAGCACCTGGAGGAAAACCTACATGATCACGAGGCAAATGTGCAAACCAACTTATGAGAGGGTTATAAAGCTTGGCACTAAGTCATGTTATTATGGATGTTAGTCAGAAAAGCTTTGAGTATCCTAGGGAAAGTGAGAGGGATTAAGGGAGAGTTAAGGCCTCAGTAGCTGAATACGTGGTTACAAGCTAAAGTCAATGCTGGTCAATTGGTAAAAACAAGGAACTGCAGATGCTGGTT
The DNA here is from genome assembly GCA_038087875.1 of Malacoraja senta. Classification (NCBI taxonomy): domain Eukaryota; kingdom Metazoa; phylum Chordata; class Chondrichthyes; order Rajiformes; family Rajidae; genus Malacoraja; species Malacoraja senta. The sequence continues at coordinate 378,185,057 of CM075977.1, read as the reverse complement.
AATAATAGGGTCAGAGTTGATGGTTTAATAGGACAGCGTGTTAGATCCTGTGTTTTGCATAACTGTCTAAGGGGGCTAAGGGTGTGGAACATAGGCTAGTTTGAAATGTCTGGAGCCTGTCTCTGAATTTAACAAAAGCAAAAATGGAAGACGAGAGAGGGGCAATGCTATGGAATGAAAAGATGGTCTGGGTGGACATGGATTCAGGAACTTGGCTCAAATACTGATATGAAGTCCAGGTTGAGAGGTGTCTCTATTCAGATTTAATAATTACAGAGATAGGAGTCAGTGACAATGGAATGTCTGAAGAAGGGGGCTGGCCTGAAACATCACCTATCCATTTTCTCCAGAGATGCTGCCTGACCCTCTAGTTACTCCAACATGTTGAATGTAGATATTAATTTACAACAGATAGAGTATTTGGCTCTTCAAACTTGCTCAATCTGACCACAGTTGATCCTCTCAGTATTATAAACCCATTTTCAATATCTCAAGTCCAAATTATTTCCATAAATACATTCAGTAGTAGAAAATTCCACATGTTTACTACCCTCTTGATGAAGACATTTTCTTTCATCTTAGACAAAGATGTTCAATGGAAAGGCCAATCAGTGTCCTGGTCCATGAAATTAATGTTTAAAGTGGCCAGTAAAATGGGCTGCTTTGTTCTCGATGATTTTGCATTTCTTGAATGCCTTTTGGATTGCGCTCATTCAAGCAGGCAGAGAATATTCCATTATACTCTTGACCAGTGTCTTGTATAAGGGGGAATTGGCTTTGGGGATGAACAACTCACTAATGATCATTCGGCATTAGACATGTTCTTAGAACCACGGTATTTATGCAGCTGGTCCAGTTTTTTAGTCAATGGTAGCCACCCTCTCCAAGATATTAATGGCATGGGAAATACCATTAAGCGTCAAGATTAGGAGATTATGTGGTCAGACTAATTTCTTGAAAATGGTATGTCTGGCAACTATGTGGCACAAACACTGCTTGTCACATCAGCCCATGACCTTCTAGGGCTTGTTCAGTGCAGATAAGTGCTTCATTTGCTAAATTACAAATGAATCTAAACAATCATCAACAAATATCCCCATATTTGGCCTTGTGATGGAAGGTTTTGAAGAATAGGCCCTGGGGCTAGAATGATTAAACTCTATCACAAGCATCATCCTTTTGTGAGATTTAAGACATCTATGAGATTGTTTTGCCCCTTGATGTCTGTTGATCAGTTTACCAAGGCTTCTTGTTTCCACTCAATAGAATAGAAATTCTTCAAAAACTCCACAGATTTGAAAGGTAGAGGAACATATATTATCAGCTAGCTCAGGGTCCAGTAAGAGAAGCTGGGTGGTCAGTTCAGTACACGTAGAATCAACAGGGCAATTGATAAATCTGGAAAAAGACACGAGGAGGGTAGAGAGTAAAGAAACTAGAGAAAAATAAGAGTTTGGGATGGCCAGAAGGACTCTGAGAAATTTGGCTTGGTACATTTGAAACAGATGCCATTGTATGGATGGTCTTAATCTTAGACACAAAGAAATGCATTAGCTTCATACTTTGTTGGATGCAACTGAAGGTTTTATGATATAATAAAGTAAAAATCCCAGAATCAGAAGTGTTCTTAGAAGCAAAACATGATTGGAAAACTCAAATTACGGCAATAACTCATACTACATAAATGTGCCTTATTGTCAAGAAGCAAACAATAATATACATTTTTAGTATTATTGATTATATTGTGCACAGTTAAGTCAAAGATAGAGATGAGCTTAGTGTCAGAGTTCCTGCAGGTCATGTTGGCATTATACCATCAGAATACCTCCTGATGGAAGGGATGTTACAACTTCTTAATGACCTTGTGGATGCATGTTTTTTAAGGATCATAAAACGACATTTAAATTGAAAAAGGAATGGAAACAGTATAAAGAAAAAATGTATTTTTTTGCCATCCTGGAAACATAATACAAGTTTATACGAAATTTAATCATTAAAGAGTTAAATTTCAGAACTGATTAATACAATGCCTTATCCAAAAGATGCTAACTTCTGGCTCAGTTACTGCATTTGAGTCAGGATTACAGCAATTAACCTCAACAACAGATAGGATGGTTCTTCAACAGGCTGAGGCTATGTTTTTCCACAATAAAGCACCAATATTTGAACTTTTACAGAGACAAAGCATACTTTTGAGGAGAGGTGTGGATATTCAGTCAACTTGCAGAAGAGAAATAAAATATTGCTCACTTCATTGGTGGTCGTAAATAAAACATTACATCAATTGCAACAGAACGCATTACAGTTTTTCTCATCTTCTGCCTTCACTGCACCTCAAGTTCACTCTGGCCAGGTATTTCAGGTTTAAGCTCTTAGTTCATGTCATGCATTCTCATTTCCAAACCATTCCAAGGAAGAGCTGAACTGGGAAAGTCTCAGTGAATGCTGATAGTCAACAAGGCTCTTGATATTAATAAACAACAATTAAAAACGTGGCAGCCTTGTGGAGAATGCACAAAATGCTACTGTCTAAGTCCTTGGTTGCAATATGATTGCTGTTCCACTCTTTCTTCCTCTCATCCCACCCCTCCTGTTGTCGCACATTGATAAAAGAAAAAAAGTGTTTGAAATTTGTCAGTCTAAAGAGATAATGTCTGGGATGCTGCTGGCTGTTCCTCCTCCACCTGCTGTCACCCCAGCTTCTGTTCGGCTGCTGCTGTTGCCTTCATGGTGTTGGGTTGATGAGATGATGCTTCCGCCAACAGTGGTGGGTGTCATTGTCGGCGGTCCAACAGCAGAGGAGAGATTGTCCAGAAATATAGATTGACAGTACTGCATTTGAGGAAATAAAAAAAGTGAACAACTTCCCCACAGTTGAAGGCTCTCATATAACTTGCTGACAGAATTCATCAGCCGTAAGCACAGTCCTACACTTTCTGATAAGGTTTCATATTGGAGGCAAATATTAAAAAGAAACATTATTTGCCCCAGGACGTGAATCTAAATGCATAGATCAAAAATGCAGATGTGAAATCAGGCTCTATCATTCTCATCCTGATTTCTAAAATCCTGTTTGAGTTAAAATTGAGTTCATTAAAATGTTAAAATTTGAATTGTAAAGCAGTCGTTAGAGTAAAATGTTTATAAGATGGAAATTTGTTTGTCCTATTATAATCAAAAATTATTCAACTCGCCATGCTAAGGAAAATGAAAGGAGCATAAGTTGGTGTAATTAAAACCAAGAGACAGCTCCGCTGGGTAAAAGTGAAGAATGCAGATATTCCACATGTGGAATTCATTTATGTGGAATTCAAATTTCTAAAATTGCCTTTATCTATGCATCAATATTTTTTAATTAAATAAAAGCATTTATCCAAGGTAACCTCGCCTTGCAGTCGATATTTCCATTATTCAAGTAAAAGGAATGCATCAGGTGCCTCTCTCTGCCAAATTTTGTGAATGAGTGCATAATCAGAATATAAAGCATGCAAAATGAAAGCAGACAGCTGTAGATGCTCAACAACGCAGGCAACATCAATGGAGAAAGGATGGGAGTTAATATCAGAGGTTAATCTGAAATGTTAATTTGGTTTAGTTCCCTAAAATGCCACTCAATCAGCAGAGTATTTGTGATATTTTGTTTTTCATTTTAGATTTCTAGTACTTGGTTTGCTTTATGAATATTAATCTCTGCATTTAAGACCGAAGAGGCCAGAAAGAAGCTACTGGAATAAAATAATTGTTTGGAGCAAAAACTGCAGATATATACCCAACAAATTAGTTAAACAACAAGTAGGTTGAACATTAGCTTTCAAATCTAACCAAACATAGATTCGTACAAGGATCTTATGTTAACCAAATTCCCACAACACAAAATACCCCAGAATTCCAATTTTATTAAGAAGCCACACGGGATTGCTGTTGGAAACTAAACATTGTACATCAAATTGTTCTGAATTTGAGACAAATGCATGTTGTCACAAGATATTAGAGAGGACTTTATTCTACTTGAGACTGAACAAATGCTTGAAATATGAGGAAGTTTAATTCCTCTGCATTGCTTAAGTGCAAGTGTGAATCTAAATGCAGAAACTATCCTCCCATATCATCCTGCTCAGATCTTAGTTTAGATTTAGCACCCACTGTTGATGTAGACTTATTGGGCAGAGGGGAGAAATACCAACACATTTATACAATTGTAAGGAAGACACGGACAAACCATTCAACACAAAGTCTTTCCTGCACAATGGTACCAACTCGCCCCTCACCCCCAAAGATGTCTAAAAAACAGTTTATACGAGACCAATGAGCTGCAAGTCAATGAGATTTGGAGCAGCAATCAGCACTGAAGTAACATTGTTTTATCTCATTATGAATTATGTCATAAGCTGCAAAGAAAAGGGACGGTGTAGCGTGGAGATAGAAAATGAAGAGTAGAACCAGGATGCCATTAGAATTGAGCCTTCAAAAAGGAAAACCTCTTGCAGTGACACACTCCAGCTGATAAATTTGACTTAGTTATTACAGAAAACTTTAATGAAGAGCAGAAACTTAAACTATCACGTCTACCAGAAGTCCAACAAAAATCTCCCATCCATACAAACCTGAGGATCACTCTGAAACAACGAGAAGAAGTCCAAATCTGAAAAAGAAGTTGCATTTCCAATTAGACCAGGAAATGTATGACTTGAAACACAGAAGCAACTCAATATATATAATTTTTAAATGCAGCCAATGCAGAAACAATTTAAGTACAATTCTTGTGATATTATTAAATTTGAAAATAGATGTATTATAGGTATAGATGCAATGGATTGACGGAGAAGGCAGAGAAAACCTGTACTTGAATTAAGTGTTTTTATGTGATTTGTGCTAAGCGGGTACAGGCCACAAACATAGAACACATGTATTTTAAAAATCGGGAAAGTGTTCTTAAATCGGTAGTTGTGTTCTTTAAGAAACCTAGTGTTATAGAAAATAACATAGTAACGGCAATGGGAGAAGGGGGTTAGGGGCTAGAGTGTTTCATACTTGTAACAAGTTATTTTTCCAGCAGGATTTTCAAAAATGGTCTTTTCAATAGCGATAAATGTATTTTTGTTACATTGTTTAATAAAGTATTGATACACAAGTGTCAATTAAGCCATTTCTTGTCAATTTTAATGGCGATTAAAGTAGCAGTTGTGTTCTCAAGAGACAATGGTGTCTGATTACAGCAAGGAATGGAAACATTTTAAAATCTACAATACTGTTCAAATCCAAGACAGTTTTTTTTTCTGCTTCTTAAATTTCAAATTAACTTGTAAGTGATTCTCTTGTTACTAGTTGAAATCACGTTATAACCAACTTGGCTCATGTAATTAAAATAATGTTCCCCAGTTCATCATTCATGTTATATTCAATTCATGTTATGGAAAATTTGTACCTGACTGAGATCATTCTAATTAATTCATACCTACAGAGAAATATCATAAATTGGTATTCATTGATCAAATAATTATTAGAGGATGTAAATTATACCAAGTTTAATGTTAATCACCTTGCACCATCTGGTGGCCATAGAACAGTATAACACGGGAATGGGCTTTTCAGCCCATGTTTGTGCCGAACCTGATGCCAAGTTAAACTGATCTTACCTGCCTGCACATGATCCATATCCCTCTATTCCCTGCACATCCATGTGCCTATCTAAAAGTCTCTATCATATCTGCCTCCACCTCCACCCCAAACAATGCGATTCCAAGCCCCCATCATTCTGTTAGAAAAAACTTGCCTCGCACATCTTTCTATCTATATGCATAACTAAATCTCTGATCTTGGGCTCTTTCGGTTTGCGCGTTTTTTCTATTTGCGCAGAAACGGTACGCGATAGTGCTACGATTTTCCGTCAGCTGCGAGTGCGAGAAGTTTCGTTCCGATCAGTAGTACATTGTAAAAGTTAGCGATGTTTAAAAAGCGGCCCGGCGCAGAGTCGTAGATGTTGGCAAACGGAAAGCGGAGAATCTGATCTCGGCGGAGGAGAGTCCAGCGCCCGCTGTGAGTCCCAAACGCACCGCCAGCTCCAGCCCCGCAGCTCCAGCCCCTTCCCCTCTGGTCCCCCTCGCTGGCTCCTGCCCCCCCCTCCCCCGTGATACCCCCTCTCCCCAATGGCTCTTCCACCGTCTTTTCTTCGAGCTCCCCCCCCCCCTTGCGCACACGCCGGCGCAGCAGAAGGTGCAGGTGTTTCCGGGCCGAGCCGAGGATCTGAGGCCTGGCTCTAAGGGCGCTGACGGCTGATGCTCCTCTGGGGAACGCAAGATGGGAGAGGAGCGGCAACCTCGAGATCCTGGGGAGGTGAGGAGGGAGTGTGGGGGAAGAGAGGGGATAGAGGGAGAGGAGGGGAGTAGGGAGGGGAGAGGAGTTATGGAGGGAGTGACTGAGGGTAGGGGAAAGGAGAGGGAGAGAGGGGTGAGGGAGTGATTGGGGAGGGGAGGAGTGCTAGGGATGAGGGGAAAATGAGCTGTGCCTGTGCAGTTGGGGGCTATGGGTGAGTGGTGGAATGTTGCGTTGGGGGACCAAGCCTCCTCTGTGACAGGGACCCAACAGGTCCCACTTAGTCTAGTCCCCATTAAACTTTCCTCCTCTTACTTTATAACTGTCCTCTAGTGTTGGCCATTTTCACCCTGGGAAAATGGGAAAAACATTCTGACTGTCTACCCTATTTATGCCTCTCATAATTTTACATGCTTCTATCAAGCCTCCCCTCAACCTCCAACGCTCCAGAGAAAACAATCCAAGTCTATCCGACCTCTCCCTGTTGCGGAAACCCTGTAATCCAGGCAATATTCTGGGGCAACTAGAACTGCACATGATACTCTAAATCCAGCCTAACTAAAGACCTATGGAGCTGCATCATGATGCCAGTCTCCAGCTACTTAAAAATATTACTAATTCAATAGAGGCGAATTGCAGGTGAATACTTAAATGTCACTAAAAGTGAGACATGATTTTATGCCTGAAATTTTCCAATTTGTGACCAATTTAAACGCATTGAGAACAAAAGGAAAAGTTATATAGCAATCCACATCTTGGATTAATTATTAAAACGGAACTTATCCAGCAAAGATAGACAAAATTGCTGGAGAAACTCAGCAGGTGAGGCAGCATCTATGGAGCAAAGGAAATACCACCTCGTATCATACCACCAACAGGATCAACTACGTGATATCCACCCTCATTACTTTATATTGATTTATCAGGTCCCCTTGGCCTGCTCTTTTCTGAAGAAAACAGTTTCAGCTTTCCAGTCCATTGTAGTCCTTGAACACAATAATCCTATTGTCTCTGTTTTATCAAGTTCAGCATACTTTCCCTATTTTCATATTCCACGCCAATATTGATAAAGCTCATAATTCCATAAGCCTCTATTAAAATGCTTTCTCAACCTACCCATCCACTCTCAATTTATTTATTCTGTATTTTATAGTCTTTTATGAAATTGCCTATCAAAACGCACCACTGCACATTTCTCCACTTCATCTACCAGGTGTCTACCATTCCATCAGCCTATTTATTTATACCCTGCTGCAATTTATTCCTATCCTCTTTGCAGATTACAATACTGCAGGATCGTGTGTCAACCCCAAGCTTAGAAATTGTAAATTTCACTCAAGTATAGGCCATTATTAATATAGATAAAAATAACAATGGCCCGAACACTGGTCTTATGGCGTGCCGCTATTTGCCATGCCCAGACTGCAAAACAACCATTTGCCACGATTCTCTCCTAGTATGGTAAATTAAATAAATTGGAGAGGTGCAGATAAAATAAAAATAAAAATTGTGAGGGGGGCAGGAGTCTAATGAATAAAATAGGTACACACCAAAGGATCAGATCAATTTACTGGCAAGGTAAGAACGGTGGCTCCAATTCTAAACACTTTCCTCCATTTCCAGAAGAACTGGTACATCTTACATTGTCAAAGAAAATTAGTTAGGAACCCACTGTTAAAGAAAATGATAGCTGTATATAACCTTGCAGTTGGTAAATATTGAACTATGAGCAAGATTTAAATTGTGAACGTTTATTTCACTCGCATACCCTATGAAGAAAACTCAATTCCATTAGGACAAGACAGAATCTGTCAGCCCTCACCTAGTTTAGCACTGAATAGTAGAGGTTCATTTAAAATAATATCAACCACGTGTAACACTGATTCTTCATCTATTCAGTATTTATCAGTAAAATTAAGTGCGAGCAGAGAGAAGAACAGGAAAACATGGAAGGTGGAGAAAATAAAGTGAGATTGGAAACAATTGTACTTGAATTGTACCAAACCGCAACCACCCTACTAGTTTATAGAAATTCAGAAACATATGGACCACAGAGCTCCCGCATCCCATTTTGTTTTGTTAAGAGTCTCAGGAATACATTTTCAGGAACATGTAATGAAAAAAGTTGGTCTTTTTGAAATAAAGATTTGAAAAGTTTTACAGAAGACAGACCATTAGTTGCCAGAGGGATCAGGAGGATTAGAATATTGGTCCCAGACAAAAGCAGAGATTCCGATCAAAAGTGCGATTTATTTTCTATACCTATTTTGCAACTTCATGATAATGTTACTCAGAGAGCACACGTACTTTCAACAGTTTTCCTTGGCAATACTAGCTTTAATTGCCCATTCCCAGCTGTCCTGGGGGAGACAATTAAGTCAACCACATCAGCGCAAATCGAATACCAGTTGGTTAGACGGGAAGATGATGACAGCAACACCATCTTGCCCTTTTAACCTGCCTAGTCGCTTATCAAGACCATGGCTGATCTTCAACCTCAGTACCATTTTCCTGCACTAGCCCAAAATCCTTCATGTATCTTAATATCCAGACATTTCTGTTTTGAATGAACTTTAGGACCAAGTATTCTCAGACCACCAGGGTATAGATTTTCCAAGATTAGATTTAAAATTAGATTAGATGTCAATCTTAAAGATTTACCAAAATGAATGAAGAAACTTCTCAGCTCAGACCTAATTGGCCATTGAAATGCATTGGTGAATTGACAGGTAACAAGAATGGAAATGATAAATTGATCTTTATTGTAAGAGGATTTTAACAGACCAGCAAAGACATGTGACATTATACAACCTTGTTCGGACTAAATCTGAAACAGTGTATACATATCTGATCTCTGGAGGCAAGGAAGGATATTGCCATAAAGAGAATGTAATGAAGATTCCCTAGGATGATACCTGTTTATTTTTTGGGGGTGGAGGGGGCGGTGGATGTAGGGGAGGTAGGGGTGGGGCGTTTGCCCATTGAAGAAAGATTAAGAGGGCTCAGGTTTTGAAGAATGGAAGGTGATGTTATCAATATGTACAACATTTCACGTGAATAAAAAAATGCAGATGTTTGAAAGATGAAATTAAACAAGAAAATTATAGAAACTGTCAAGAGAGCATAGAACATAGAGAACATGTCCATCGCATGAGAACATGTCCATCAATGCCTACAATGTCTCTGCCAAACATGATGTCAAGATCATCTACCCGCACATAATCAATCCTTCCATTGCTGCATATCCAAGTGCCTAATCCATGTCTTTTAAATGTCAGTAACGTATCTGCTCCAACAACCACCTCCAGCAGCTCGTTCCAGACTCATCGCCCTGGGTAAAAAAACTTCTTCTGCACATCTCCTCAAAACTTTGCTTCTCTCACCTTAAAGCTATGCCCTCTAGTATTTGATTTTTCCATTGTGCAAAAAATATTCTGTCTGTCTAACTTATCTGTGCCTTTCACAATCTTATATAATTCCATAAGGTCTCCCCTCAATTTAGAGAAAACAATCCAATTCAATCCAAACTCTCCTCTCCCTGTAGTTTATACCCCCTAATCCTGTTGTCATTCTCGTAAACAACCTCTGCACCCTTTCCAATGCCTCCACATCCTTCCTGCAATGGGGCGACAAAAACTGCATATAATGCTCCACATGCGGCATAATCAAAGTCTTATAAAGCTGCATCATGAGGAAATAAATTGTAAGCTAATGAGTCTCTGGAGCTCAGATGTTAAATTTGATGAGCTTCAAACCAGTACTTGGTGAGTTAACATGGTGATTAAATTACTCGATTAGCAGTCAGAGTACTGGCACAATGATCCAAAGGCATGAGTTTGAATCTTGTCAGGCAGCTATCAAATTCATTCTATGTAATTAAATGAAGTGTGCTTTAAAAAATAAAAAAAAACTGAAAGACAAAGCACCTACTGAAAATTCTTTTGGGACTTGACTTGGTGGTTGAGGGAAGAAATTTTCCCAGCTAGGGTCACAATCCAGGAAGAACAAAAAAATTAGGTTCAGCCATTAGTGCGGCACAATGGCGCAAGGGTGGCACAATGGTGCAGCTGGTAGAACTGTTGCCTCACAGCGCCAGAGACCCGGGTTCGATCTTGACCACGAGTGGTTTATATGTGGAGTTTGCATGTTCTCCTTGATTGTGTGAGTTTCCTCCGAGTACTGCAGTTTCATCCCACGTCCTACGTTCAATGTTAGCACACCACATAGTACTTTGAAGCTCATCAAAATTTTAAGACTGAGCTACAAAATTAAGCGAACAATTTACTCCTTCACTATCCCAGAGGTATTAAAACTAAAGGCACATATAAAAGGAAGTGTTAGAATACATGAAAGCGGATCAATACCAGATGTGCGGGGGTTTGATCACATAAAGCGTCAAATTTTAACCCAAATTTGGGTTCCATGAGTTTTAAAAACACCAGAAACAAACATGGAAATATTCCCCCAGCAAGAATCTTCATCCAGACAAAATGGAGTGAAAATTCAAAGTGAAAAATGACATATTGAGACTTTGAGAGTCTATGCTGTTCTTACTTTGAATATCAGTTGCCATTGTTGAATGATGGAATGCAGCGGGATAATCTGCTAACTGAGGAAGGAAGCTTGTATCAACTGTTGTAACATTTGGCAATCGAACAGATGATGGTTGATAAGCCAGAACGCTGAAATAGATCGAAATTAAAAATTGTCAGATGTTCAACAAATACAGATGATTAAAAAAGTGTTTTACTATCAGCTAGACCAGGGGGTAAATACATTGTTTGGCGGGTAGAGGAATTTTCATCTTTGCTCTCTCGAGGGTTCAGCCCCATTCACCCCTCCATACTTGGCAAAAATGTTGAACAATGCAAGTCCAGTAAACATTGATCATTTTGATACTGTAAATGTAAATAAAGAAACACTTGGCATTCAGATGAAATATTTTACATAGGTATTTACATAAAAGGAAGTTGATAGTATTCCAGAGATTTTGAAGCAATCTAGAACTCGGCCAAGTTCGCCCAGAGTAGGACCACAAGTGAGGTTAAGAAGTTATGAATGAAATAATGGCACAAAACATGCACAGACCTTCAGGTTAAGATTCCAAACTAAGTTTCAAACATGGGTAGATGATTGGGAGAATATCTGCAGAGTTCTCAGTTTAGTTACCGATCCATTGCATGAAAAAACTGGGTGAGTCTCGTCATCTTTAAAGTAAAGGGATCAACAAGTCTAAAGACATTCTTATTCAGTAAATATCCAATTATCGACTGAAAGTTGATATTTCTCAATAAACCCGAGAACATGGAATTGTAAAGTAGAATATGAGGGACGTTCCTATGGGGAGACATTTGATGATGATGGACACAAGATCAGCTACAGTGCTGCCCTTCCACTGTTGAATAATGCATCTACTCCTTGCTGCTATTCAGATGAAAAATGTGCAAAGAATACACGTGGACAGCATTTGTGATTATATTCAGCAGTAGTGATGGCAGGGACATTGAATGATCCTTGAGAAACAACCCCATTCAACTTTAAGCAAATTGAATTAAAAAGTTAAAGTAGAAATAACTGCGGCATTTTGCATACAATGAACAAACCACTGTAAACAAGAAGAGAACATGTGCAATACAAAAGATAGACAAGGTTCTGGAGTAACTCAGTGGCTCTTGCAGCATCTCTGGAGGAAAAGGATGGATGACGTTTTGGGTTGGGACCCTTCTTCAGGCTGAAAATAGGGGTGGGGGGGAAGCGAAGGATTAGAGCGAGAAAAGACCTGGACCAATAGTCAGAGTGATACAATGTGGAAATAGGCCCTTCGGCCCAACTTGCCCACACCGGCCAACATGTCCCAGCTACACTTGTCCCACCTGCCCGTGTTTGGTCCATATCCCCAAACCTGGCCTATCCATGTACCTGTCTGTTTCTTAAATGTTGGGATAGTCCCTGCCTCAACTACCTCCTCTGGCAGCTTGTTGCATACACCCATCACCCTTTGTGTGAAAAAGTTACCCCTCAGATTCCTATTAAATCTTTTCTCTTAAACCTATATCCTCTGGTCCTCAATTCATCTACTCTGGGCAAGAGACTACCCGATACTCCGAGCATCTACCCGATCTATTCCTCTCATGATTTTATACACCTCAATAAGATCACCCCTCATCCTCCTGTGCTCCAAGGAATAGAGTCCCAGCCTCTTCAACCTCTCCCTATACTCTCAGATCCTCTAGCCCTGGCAACATCCTTGTAAATCTTTCCTGTACCCTATCCAGCTTCCTTCCATGAAGCCAATTTGCTATCCATTCAGCTATCTCTCCTGGGATCTCCTGCGATCTAACCTTCCAGAGAAGCCTACCATGCGGAACCTTGTCGAATGCTTTGCTGAAATCCACTCAGATTTGTGAGACACGACCTCCCACTATACATCAGGAGGTGCAACTACAGAGTCAATAAGATCATGGGAGACCCCTTCCACCCCTGCAACGGACTGTTCCAGCTGCTACGGTCAGGCAAACGCCTCTGTTGCCATGCTGTGAGTAGGCTGTACTACTCTACTGTTTTTTTTTTTTAATTGCTGTTTGTTCCCCCTTTTTCCTTCCGCCCACAATATTTAATATGTAAAAGAATATGTGATTCTATTCTTCCATTCTGTTTGTAGTTTGTTTGTTTTTGCACAAAGTCCGCGAGCATTGCCACTTTTCATTTCACTGCACATCTCGAATGTGTATGTGACAAATAAACTTGACTTGACTTACAAACACGATACTGGCTTTTCCTAATCAGCCCTTGTTTGTCTAAATGCTTGTATACAGAGCTGCCAAGTTTTGTCAGAGCATTTCAATATTCTAGTACCTGAAAATCAGTATTTTTACACTGTGCCATTTTGCTGAAAAATATATAATTTTTTATGTGCAGTCATACCCATGTAAGAGTATATGAATGCTTAACTTTGCTTCCAATAGATATGTCTTCTACGCAGCTTACTTGACAGTGCATTCATTGTCGTCTCTTTGTATACTGCTGTTTGAACTGCTTCCTGCTTTTAGCACCAGATGATGATCTAGAAGCCTCCCTCTCTCGCTATCTCCCTCCCCTTCTCCTCCTTCCCTCTCTCTCATTCCCTCCCCCTTTCCCTCCCACCCTCACTCCCTTTTTTTCCTCCCCCTCTTACTCCCTCCCTCCTTCTCCCTCCCCTCTCCACATTTCCCTCTCCCCTTTGAGCCCACCCACCGTTCTGTAAAATCAAGGCCAATCCCAATGTAACTGCAATCCCACTGGTAACCTTTCACCACTAGGCTTATCCAGAATTCTACCACTGCCTGAAAAAGATTCAAAGGCGCAACTTCCACTGAGAAAGAGAATTCCAAAGATTCATTGTTATACGAGAATTTTCTTGAACAGTCTGTGACCCATAGCGTGTGGCCATAGCGCTATGTATAAAGTCCATAGCGCTATGTTTAAAGCCTATAGGGCTTTGTTTAAAGCCTATAGGGCTTTGTTTAAAGCCTATAGTGCTTTGTTTAAAGCCTATAGCGCTTTGTTTAAAGCCTATAGCGCTTTGTTTAAAGCCTATAGCGCTTTGTTTAAAGCCTATAGCGCTTTGTTTAAAGCCTATAGCGCTTTGTTTAAAGCCTATAGCGCTACAGTCGGTAGCGCTATATTTAGAACCCACAGCACCGTTTAAATTCCCACGTGTTAAACTGACAGCGCTCTGTTTAAACCTGGAGCGGGACAGGCAGCAACTCTGGAGAGAAGGAATGCGTGACGTTTCTGGTCGAGACCCTTCTTCAGACTGAACTGAACTCCATATTTAAAATCCGTATTTAACACAAAATCGTACATCAGTATTTTAATCACATTTCCGTACAAAATACGGAAAATCCGTACTACTCGGCAGCTCTGTGTATATCCTATTCCTCAGAATACTCTCTAGTAACTTTCCTACAACAGATGTTAAGCTCACTGGTCTATAGTTCTCAGTATTTTCCCTGCAGCCCTTCGTGAATAGAGGCACAACATTTGTCACCCTCCAGTCTTCTGGCACCTCTCCTGAATTTAAGGACGACTCGTAAATTTCAACCAGGGCTCCCGCAAATTCATCTCTGGTTTCCCACAATGTTTTCAGATATATTTGATCAGGCCCTGGAAATTTGTCTACCTTCATACAGGATAGTACCTTCAGCACCTCTTTGACCAGAACACAGACTGCTCTATTGTCTGCCCCAAGTTCCTCTGCTCTCCCGTCTTTCTCCTCGGTAAATACAGAGGAAAAATACTCATTGAGGACCTTGACCATCTCCTGTGGCTCCACACAAAGTTGACCGCTTTGAATCCTGAGGGGTCCCATTCTCTAGTTACCCTTTTCTCCCTTATGTATTTATAAAATCTCTTGGGATTGCCCATAATGCTATCTGCCAGAGCTATCTCCTGGCCCCTTTTGTCCTTCTGATTTTCTTGTTTACTTTGCTCCTTAACTCCGATGCATATCATGGGCTTTTATCAGCACACTTTTTTAAAACATCCCAATTGGCTGATGTTCCTTTCCCCTGAAACAACCTGCCCTAATCAACTTGAGTGAGGCTTTCTCTCATACTCTCAAAGTTGGCCTTACCCTAATTTAGCATTTTACCACGTGGGCCCTCTTTGTCCCTTTCCATAATTATCCATAACTATCTTAAACAATTAGGGCCAGCCACAAATGACTTCAAGCAGGTCGTGACCTGGTAGGTCCATTGCTGGTGAAGGATTGTTTGATCTCAAGAGAAACAATGTGGAGAACTGTGGAACTGGTAAAAGAAACTAGGGAGGAGGAAGGAGGCCCGCCTTCCTTGGATAGAGTGGATGTGGAGAGGATGTTTCCACGAGTGGGAGAGTGTAGGACTAGTCATAGCCTCAGAATTAAAGGACGTTCTTTTAGGAAGGAGATGAGGAGAAATTTCTTTGGTCAGAGGATGGTGAATCTGTGGAATTCTTTGCCACTGAAGGCTGTGGAGGCCAAGTCAGTGGATATTTTTAAGGCAGAGGTCAATATATTCTTGCTCAGTACAGGTGTCAGAGGTTATGGGGAGAAGGCAGAATGGGGTTAGGAGGGAGAGATAGAACAGCCACGATTTTATGGATTGATGGACTTGATGTTCCATATGGCCTCATTCTACTATCACTTATGACTTTATGACCCTCTTTGCTCCTCCCTACCAGGCAACACCCTGCCTGAAAGCATTTGCTGCTGGCCCTGATCTTTTCTTGCCTCCACCACTTCACTTCCCCCCTTTGCACCCCCTACTTCCAGTCTGAAGAAGAATCCTGACATGAAACATCACCCATCTTTTTTCTCCAGAGATGCTGCCTGACCTGCTGAGTTACCTCAGCAATTTTTGTCTATCTTTGGTATAAACCAGCATCTACAGTTCTTTGTTTCTACATTAGCAATACAAATTCCACTAACCTTTTACTGGCGGTTTCTTCAGTGTCTGAAGGGTATATGCACCTTTTTTTAAGTGGAGGATCCTCCTCACCATCTGAGGAGGAACTATCAATTGTAAGATCTATGATCTCAACCTTTTTACTGTTACTTGGTTCACTGCTTGGTACAGCAGAACCAGTCTTGTTGGTGACAGTTGAACCTGCTGGAAGTCAAAGCATTTATATTGCCATAAGGAACAAAGAGAAAAAAAACCTAAAAATGCTGCAAATATAAAATTCAAATGTTATCACTTTAAATACATTTCCCTCGTCAAGAAATTAATGCTTCATCTGTTATGTATTAGGCAGTACACATCAAGCATGCACCGATTGATTCCTCCTCCAAATACTGCCAGATAACTCAATAGTCAAAAAGAATGATTAAAACCAAAGTAGAAATAGTTAGTTGATGGCAAGTCTGCATCAAGCAACGTAGCTGAATAGTTGACTCCAGACTTGAAAATGAGATAAAGGATTTTGGTAGATGGACTGAGTAATATATTGGAGCTAGAAGAATAAGATCTTTGTGATGAAGAAATAAAACTAATCAGCTGACTTAGTGTGCAAGGTTGGAAAAGAAAATGACAGTGAAGGTATATATGATAGTAGAAATGGCAATGACGAGCTAGCAAAGTAGAATAGATTTTTAAATTCTTTCCTTGTCCTCATTGCACTTGCTAGCCTATCAAATAGGTATGTTACAATACTTACCTTCAGCGGTGCTGCAATTCTGCCACTGGCCGTGTGCGCGATTTTGGCGCCTTTGAGGAGGGGGGGGACGGGGTTAAAACGTGGGTTTCTCCTACCTTGTCCTGAATTATATTTCGTTGGAGTGCAAGCTTTTGCTGAAGAATCGTTCCGACGGGCATTCTGTGTATTTTTTATTCGCCCGACAATTTCAGCGCTGGAGCAATTTTAAAATCAGCTTCTAAAGCCGTCAACGCCGACAACGGGGACGGATTTCACGCACGAGACAGGTAAACGAAAGCCGTTTATTTTATGTATAAAAGTGCTTCTTAAGATGCCTTTAATTCACATTTTAAGTTGCGAAACGGTGATTTTTTCCCCCGAACGGACCAGCAGTATTTTTCATGCCGATACTGGTTTAAATTGACCGCAAATGCAACGTTCCAATTGATCGCGTTCCAGAAAAACCCACTCGCAAGATGATTTAAATGGCCATTAATTTACAGGTATTAAACATTAAATTCCTTCCATTTGGCCTATAATTCCAGGACAATGAGTTTTAAAAATTATGTTATATTGTGAATTCTTGTGTTTGGACACTTAGGCTATTTAAAAATGTTAAATCTATTCTTAAGAAATTGATAGATGTTTAGATCTAGTAATTGAATTTTGTAATTAGCTACAATTAGGTAACTAATTATATGCTTTAATTTCATGTCATCTAAGTAAGATTGTTTCATATTTGTTCCAGAATGCTTCAATCTATAGTAACTGAAAATTTCTTTCAGTTCTCTTAATTTTTAAGAAAGTTATGGGCTTTTGACTGTCCTCGATCACAGCTTTTGTGTTAAGTCAATGGAAAAGCAATAGGGAACAAGATGCTAATTTCCAAGTATGAAAATGGCCATCACTTTTTTAATACTGAAGATATGAAAGTGAATTAGGTGTCAAATTAAACGTCTTTTTATGCTTTATCTGATGGAATAAATTAGACTTGATTTTTAAAATCTCAAAATTTTGTAACATTGCTATATCAAAGGCCTGAAATATAAAAACTCTTGTTTAAAGTTCACATGTGCTCCAATTCTCCCCAGCTTCAATCTGACAACATTCTCAAGCTCATTCTTTGACACTGGCCTTTTCAGTACCTTCCTCTTCCTGCAAATGCCACGCATTCATTGCCTGGTTTCCTATTGCCGCTTTGAAGAGCTTAATAACTTCTACCTTTGAAAAGGTTGACAGTTTGGCTAGGAGAATGCGCGTTAATTTGGAGAAATAAGACGGAGAGATAATTTATAGAACAAAGTCCTGTTCTAGCATGCTTGATCTCACACAGTACAAAAAGCTTTTCCTATTTACAGTCGACAACTTTCAGAATCATATTTAAAAAAAGATGACAATTAACTTAAAAAACATTAGTAACTATACTGATTGGCCTATTACGTAATCTTTAGCTCCTGATGACAGGATCCTGAATGGCACCAATGCATTGACGGGACAGAGGACTTCAAAGGAAGAAATAGACAAACCAAGTCCACCTCCATAAATATTGCCGAGCGCATCTACTGTTAAACACACACGCACATTCGTTTAACCCAGTTCTATAGACTAATCAATTATGGAAAATTGGAGAACTGCGAACAAAAAAGGCATCAACACATTCTCGGACTTATTTATACTTACTTGCAAGTTCAACTTTTGTACACTGTTTCAGAGATTCCTTCTTGGGCCTCATTGGATACCAAGTGCCATCTTCTTGGAACTTAATCTCATCAACATCAGTGCAAGAATTCAAGATTTCCATAAACAACCTGGAAGAAAATACCACGTCATTTTAATGTCAAATGGTTGAAATCCAAGTATTATGAACCAAAGCATTATATATCAACTTCTATGGAAATAATGTGATTACTTGGCATGATAAGCCTAGAAGAAATAAAATAAAAATGACAATTGCTCCTGTTCGTATCTGAACTTGATTATTGGGACCTGCAACATCCACAGTGCAAGGCTGCTATATGTGGTATAGATTACATCTTACGGTATAGATGAACAATGAATGAATGAACAAATACTTTGTCACGTGACAAGTTGCAGTGAAATTCTTTATTTTGCATACCCAAGGGTGGCGCCACACAAATGCAAAGAGTGGCTACATAAAGGGCGCAAACAAAGTTACAAAGCATCCCTCAGCAGGCCCTCCTTCCCCCCTACCCCCCCCCCCCCCCACCTCCCCTGTAACAGTATAAGTTACAGATAACTTTTAACAAGGGAATGATAATACAGGTCCACAACCAATTTTCCTGCAACTGGTGGTCCAGCACCTCCTTTAATCCGGCAGAATTACGAGAGCACATTTGAACCCCCCCCCCCCCCCCAGCACGTGACATCTGTTGGTCCAGCAAAACAGCTAATCTAACAAGGCTCTGGAGCGTAGGGTGCTGGAAAATCTGTGGTTACCTGCAGTAGAGTACTACTCGAAATTCAATGCTGACCACAAATGACAGACCACTTCAATATAATCACCATTAACGAAATATTGATTGACCAAGCTCCAGCGGATTTAGGAACACAACATTCATCATGGTCTCAAAAGTAGATTACATTTCTGCTATCAAGGTGGGATGTTTTTGACAGAGCACACTGAGGTTCAAGAGATGTCCTCATGTTTTCTCATGACATGAAGTCGGCCAATTAAGCCCTTGAATTTCTGTCAGGTACTAGAGCAATCCCATTTACTCAGTTATTTCTGCACAACCTATTCTTCCACATGTGCCCACCAATTTTGCCATCAGCCACCAGCAGTATTTTATAGCAGTTCATTAACCTAATAACCAGCACTTCTTTGGATGTGGAAAGAAAACATTCGTAGTCAGATATGACAAACTTTAAACAGCACGGGGAGTCAGAGTTACACCAAATTTCCTACAGATGTGTGACAGTTGGACAGAGGACAATTGAATATTTGCTGCAAAGTAAATCTGGATAAGCTCGTAGAAGTACAGAGGGCACAGTCATGGATGAATCTGAACTTTCCAACGCTTTATGTGCTGGGAGATTACAAAAAAATGTCCAATGAAGACGGCAGGTATGGACACATGTTTAGGCTCAGTCTTAAGAAGGGTCTGCCATTTAGTTGCAATTATCATTAGAGAGGAGCACTGATAGATCACGGCACAGTGAAAGTATTAGGGGAATATTCTTTGACAAGGGTGGAATTTGTTTTATCAGTCTTTCAATGGGAGCAAGAATAGCTACAAAGAAAAATATAAAGGGCCGAAGGGCCTGTTTCCACGCCAGTATCTCTAAACTAAACTATTGTACTACAGGAGCATAATGTGATCACGCTACAATTCATATGATCCATTTTTCAGTTCCCAGCTTAATCAAAGAAAAGCTACTTGTTAAACAGTTGAATGCTAAAACTGTACTGGTGTACAACATACCCATCTATTATTAAACTATCGTAGGATGCCTTTTTATCACACACTGGGCAAATCCATGTGGGTTTCTTTTCATTCATTTGAAGGTAGAGGGCTGCATCAAAGCACTGTAGATGTGTACAGGTGACAGCACGGCAAGGGACAGTCAGACGCATCTTCCCCAACTATAAAATAAAAACACAACGATTAAACTTAAATAAAGCCATCTACATCAGCACATACACGTATTTTATATGTGGAATAAAAATCAAGTCCATTTTAAAAAACAAAATAAGACGTACGCACTATTTTTTTAAACCGTAAATTGATCAATGCAGAATATCAGATTTAAAGACATTAAAGAAAATTTCAATGAAGGGCATTTCAGGAAGTCCCAGATATCACAAAATCAAAACAAAAATGTATACAACTAAGCGACCAAAACAATCTAAAAAATAATGGATTAAATTTGAGTGGTTTGAAAAGATTGTTCATCTAAGATCTTAAAAGCAAAACTTTCTTTTAAGAGTTCAGAATTTACAACAGAGGGCATCATCTTATCAAATCCAAAGAGAAATTGCCTTAGTCTGAATGAGAAACAGCCCTCTGGAGATTCCAATCTTAAGTGTCTGTTCAGAACATCTAAGTGTCAAATATTGCAGAACGATACCCCTGGATTAAAAAAATATATTGATGAGTTTCTGGCATATTTAAATTGCAGATCACAAACAAGACTACATTAATTCCAAAGGAATTCCAAGAGAGGAAAATAATAATAATTCCCATAACATGATGAATGTTGATAAAATAAAAACAAC
>CM075977.1:378096013-378164153 GCA_038087875.1 Malacoraja senta | reverse complement strand
GCCACATTTTCCCATCTCCTCCCCTTTCTGCTTGCCACAGAGACAGTTCCCTCCGTAACTCCCTGGTCAATTTGTCCCTTCCCACCCAAACAACCCCCTCCCCTGGTACTTTCCCTTGCAACCACAGGAAATACTACACATGTCGCTTTACCTCCCCCATCGACTTATCCAAGGACCCAAGCAGTCTTTCCAGGTGAGGCAGATGTTCACCTGCACCTCCTCCAACCTCATCTACTGCATCCGCTGTTCCAGGTGTCAACTTCTCTACATCGGTGAGACCAAGTGCAGGCTTGGCGATCGCTTCGCCCAACACCTCCGCTCAGTTCACAATAACCAACCTGATCTCCTGGTGGCTCAGCACTTCAACTCCCCCTCCCATTCCGAATCCGACCTTTCTGTCCTGGGCCTCTTCCATTGCCAGAGTGAGGCCCAGCGCAAATTGGAGGAACAGCACCTTATATTTCGCTTGGGTAGTTTACACCCCAGCGGTATGAACATTGACTTCTCCAACTTCAGGTAGTCCTTGCTTTCTCCCTCCTTCCCCTCCCCACCTCTCCCACAAGCCTACTGTCTCCGCCTCTTCCTTTTTCTCCTCCCCCTCCCCACCCCCCCCCCCGACATCAGTCTGAAGAAGGGTCTCGACCCGAAACATCGCCTATTCCTTCTCTCCATAGATGCTGCCTCACCCGCTGAGTTTCTCCAGCATTTTTGTCTATCTTGGTGCTTTCAGTAAGTGTTACAACACTGGTTGTATATTATTGTGCTTACCAGCCCACACCTGCATGTTCTCTAGACTTGTAGCAAATGGGCAAAGACCACTTGGTATTGGTTTATTATTGTTTTGTTTACCAAGGTACAGTAAAAACCCTTGCTTTGCATGCATTTCAGACAAATTATATCGTGTATATGTACATCAGGTAATGCAAAAAGCAAAATAAATCGAGTGCAGAATATAGTGTTACAATTGCAGAGAAAATGCAGATAACAAACTGCAAGAACTGTACTGGAACAGATTGGATAGTCAGAACCTTTTTCCGAGGATGAAAAGATCAAACACTAGCTTGAAGGTGAGTGGCAAAGTTTAAAGGAGATGTGCGGAACATTTCTTGTAATATACAAAGGATGGTGAGTGCCTGGAATGCGCTGCCAAGGGTTATGGTTGAAGCAGATATGGCATTTAAGAAACTTTTAGACATGCAGGGAATGGATTATGTGCAGGTAGGTAAGAGTTGGTAGCACCAGTTACCCAAGAGAACCTGATCAACTCAATGGCTTAACTCACCTCAATTGCACCTGCACAATATAGTCTCTTCTTCCACCTGGCAAAAAATCCCTAAGAAGAATACAATAGATCAAATTAAGTAAGTGACATTCCACCAATTTTTGTTTTGGACAATTATTTTCTACCAAAATAGAAAAATGATATTTTCATGTCCAGGTCAAAGTCCCAATAACCTTAAAAAACATAACCATGAATTCCTGATTATGGATGATGTTATGCAACTCCTGAAAATTATATTTTGTTTCTAAAATTAATTCTTCAAGGAGCCATCTTATATATTCCACAGAATTTCATAAACTTTGACTTCTTTGACTCCAACTAATGCATTTGGAAGTGGCTAAGCAGTTATTACTGGAAAGCTTTTCAATCATAGAGTCATTACAGTCAAGTTCACTCGACATGCACATGTATTTCTTGTAGGATGTCAGCACATGGTAAAACAGAAGTAGGTTACTTTGTTTCCACTAAGGACTTTGATGGCAAATGAAATGTCCCAACTAAAAGCACAAACTGAAATCACATAATCCAACCAAATTAGGGAAAATATGTAACTGATTTTTTTCAGCTATTTAATTTGCTTAATCACCAAGTTTCTTCTACGAACTACTTGGAGGCAACGAGTGAGATACTTAAATCAATGGTAACAGTTGAAGCAATACTCTGTCAAACCACAGCACCAAAGCTTTTGCTGTTGTCTCTTTTCACAACTCCTTCCTTCATACAGCCCCCCACAAAGATCTAAATAGATTTTTCATTGACAACTTTGTATATTAACAGTTTCCTGACAGCCTATTCAAGAAGCCTGCATTAAATCTAGTTTACTCCTGTGCAGCAGAAGTCATCATAAGACAGAAAGTGCTAGAGAAGACTCCTAACCCAAAATGTCACCCAACCATGTTCTCTAAGGATGCTGCCTGAACTGCTGAATTACTCCAGCCCTTTGTGCCTTTTTTTTGTACAGCAGCATCTGCAGTTCCTAGTTTCTACAGGTCATAATCTGAATGCAGCTGCTTTAACAATGTATAACCTAAACTGGTTAGGTCAGTTTTAAAATATGCAAAACAATTTTTGGTCATGTTTTAAAGCACCCATTTGGGCAAAGTTATTTTACTTAGAAATCAACTTAATCAGAAAAATGCTAGTGAATCATTAACACACAAACCCATTTATTATCCTTACCTTGAAATGCATATTTCTTTTACTTGCTGAGGTGTCAATGCAAAGATAAAATATTTTTCCTGAAATCGTTGAATATTTGATGGCACTATATGAACAAAAGGTAACAGGTTCATTGTCAAAAAAAGCAAAACTTAACTGGTAATGCATTTCTATAATAAGTTATAAGGTGTGGATTCAAGATTCAGTCCTCGACTTCAAAGCATATTTTCATCCAACAATACAATGTAATCCACAAGGACTCCGGTGTTGAAAATTTACTTTTGGACGCAATTGCCCGGTTTTATGCGCCAGTAAGAATGGATTTCTACTTGTTCCATGAATGCCTTTTATGGATCTTTCCTGCAAACAACACTGCAGATGTAGTTATAGTTAGGCCAAAGGGTCTATTTCTGTGCTGTACAACTCTATGGTGCTAACATGTGAAACAATTAATGTACATCAAGGCATTTCATGGCCTTTTTCTTCCTTCAATTAGATTCAGAACTACCTTACCCATAAGCAACAGAGAGTACTGGTGAAAGAGTGCTACTCTGACTGGAGATCTGCGACCAGAGGTGTCCTGCAGGGATTTGCATTGGAATCTCTGTCACTTGTGATACATATAAACAACAGACATAAATGACATGAACATTAATGTAGACGAGCTGGTTAATAAGTTTGCAGGCAATATTAAATTTGTTTGGAGTTACGGACAGTGAGAAAGGTTGTCAATGGATACAGCGTGATATAGATGAGTTACAGAAATGGGCACATAAATGGTAGATGGTTTAATCCGAGCAAGTATGAGCAGGGCTCTCGCTTAACTTTTTTTCCCTGTTGCCAGCCGGGCAACCTTGGTAGCTTTTTAGCTTGCCAACTGACAGTTTAGGTGGTCATATAAGATAGCTTGCATGAAGCGTGCAATATTCACGAATCAAGACATGATATATCCCATAATGACATGCAGCAAAATTATAAGACAGTATCTCAACTCTTTTTACACATTGCAATTAATGCAATTTCTATTAGTTCTTTTCACTTCCAAACAACAATGTGGTTGGATTATTCAGCATATGATCAACCTGTGTCAATAAATCCTGGACCATGCTTAACCATGCACACTACAGATTGATTGATGCAAGCATGTTTTCTATTGGGGTTGGGGGGAGGGACTCAAATAGAGAAAGCTATTAGACAGTGTGTGAGGCAGGAGGCAGAGAAGGAAAGCACTCAGACCCAACATGTAGGGGGGAAAGAAGAAAACAATAATAAACAGAGAATAAGAGGTGGTGGGGTTCTTAAATGGGTGAGCAGAGAAACAGAGGGGTGTAAAATGCGGGCGGAAGCAATAGGTAGCAAGGTGAAAAGTAAAAGTGGCAGGCAGACAAATCCAGGACAAAAATCAAAAAGGGCCACTTTTCAACATAATTGTAAAAGGGGTAAAAGCGTTGTAAAAACAAGCCTGAAGGCTTTGTGTCTCAATGCAAGGAGCATTCGTAATAAGGTGGATGAGTTGAACGTGCAGATAGCTATTAATGATTATGATATAGTTGGGATCACGGAGACATGGCTCCAGGGTGACCAAGGCTGGGAGCTGAACATCCAGGGATATTCAATATTCAGGAGGGATAGAGAGAAAGGAAAAGGAGGTGGGGTAGCATTGCTGGTTAGAGAGGAGATTAACGCAGTGGAAAGGAAGGACATTAGCTTGGAGGATGTGGAATCGGTATGGGTAGAGCTGCGAAACACTAAGGGGCAGAAAACGCTGGTGGGTATTGTGTACAGGCCACCTAACAGTAGTGAAGTTGGGGATCGCATCAAACAGGAAATTAGAAATGCGTGCAACAAAGGCAAAACAGTTATAATGGGCGACTTCAATCTACATAGATTGGGTGAATCAAATTGGCAGGGGTGCTGAGGAAGAGGATTTCTTGGAATGTATGCGGGATAGTTATCTAAACCAACATGTAGAGGAACCAACGAGAGAGCAAGCTATTCTAGACTGGGTATTGAGTAATGAGGAAGGGTTAGTTAGCAGTCTTGTTGTGCGTGCCCCCTTGGGCAAGAGTGACAATAATATGGTTGAGTTCTTCATTAGGATGGAGAGTGACATTGTTAATTCAGAAACAACGGTTCTGAACTTAAAGAAAGGTAACTTTGAGGGTATGAGACGTGAATTGGCCAAGATTGACTGGCAATTAGTTCTAAAAGGGTTGACGGTGGATATGCAATGGAAGGCATTTAAAGACTGCATGGATGAACTACAAAAATTGTTCATCCCAGTTTGGCAAAAGAATAAATCAGGGAAGGTAGTGCATCCGTGGATAACAAGGGAAATCAGGGATAGTATCAAAGCAAAAGATGATGCGTACAAATTAGCCAGAAAAAGCAGCATACCAGAGGACTGGGAGAAATTCAGAGACAAGCAGAGGAGGACAAAGGGCTTAATTAGGAAAGGGAAAATAGATTATGAAAGAAAACTGGCAGGGAACATAAAAACTGACTGCAAAAGTTTTTATAGATATGTGAAGAGAAAGAGATTAGTTAAAACAAATGTAGGTCCCTTGCAGTCAGAAACAGGTGAATTGATCATGGGGAACAAGGATATGGCGGACCAATTGAATAACTACTTTGGTTCCGTCTTCACTAAGGAAGACATAAATAATCTGCCGGAAATAGCAGGGGACCGCGGGTCAAAGGAGATGGAGGAACTGAGTGAAATCCAGGTTAGTCGGGAAGTGATGTTGGGTAAATTGAATGGATTAAAGGCCGATAAATCACCAGGGCCAGATAGGCTGCATCCCAGAGTACTTAAGGAAGTAGCTCCAGAAATAGTGGATGCATTAGTGATAATTTTTCAAAACTCTTTAGATTCTGGAGTAGTTCCTGAGGATTGGAGGGTAGCAAACGTAACCCCACTTTTTAAGAAGGGAGGGAGAGAGAAAACGGGGAATTACAGACCAGTTAGTCTAACATCGGTAATGGGGAAACTGCTAGAGTCAGTTATTAAAGATGGGATAGCAGCACATTTGGAAAGTGGTGAAATCATTGGACAAAGTCAGCATGGATTTACGAAAGGTAAATCATGTACGACGAATCTTATAGAATTTTTCGAGGATGTAACTAGTAGAGTGGATAGGGGAGAACCAGTCGATGTGTTGTATCTGGACTTTCAGAAGGCTTTCGACAAGGTCCCACATAAGAGATTAATATACAAACTTAAAGCACACGGTATTGAGGGTTCAGTATTGATGTGGATAGAGAACTGGCTGGCAAACAGGAAGCAAAGAGTAGGAGTAAACGGGTCCTTTTCAGAATGGCAGGCAGTGACTAGTGGGGTACCGCAAGGCTCAGTGCTGGGACCCCAGCTATTTACAATTTATATTAATGATCTGGATGAGGGAATTGAAGGCAACATCTCCAAGTTTGCGGATGACACTAAGCTGGGGGGCAGTGTTAGCTGTGAGGAGGATGCTAGGAGACTGCAAGGTGACTTGGATAGGCTGGGTGAGTGGGCAAATGTTTGGCAGATGCAGTATAATGTGGATAAATGTGAGGTTTTCCACTTTGGTGGCAAAAACAGGAAAGCAGACTATTATCTAAATGGTGGCCGATTAGGAAAAGGGGAGATGCAGCGAGACCTGGGTGTCATGGTACACCAGACATTGAAAGTAGGCATGCAGGTGCAGCAGGCAGTGAAGAAAGCGAATGGTATGTTAGCTTTCATAGCAAAAGGATTTGAGTATAGGAGCAGGGAGGTTCTACTGCAGTTGTACAGGGTCTTGGTGAGACCACACCTGGAGTATTGCGTACAGTTTTGGTCTCCAAATCTGAGGAAGGACATTATAGCCATAGAGGGAGTGCAGAGAAGGTTCACCAGACTGATTCCTGGGATGTCAGGACTTTCATATGAAGAAAGACTGGATAGACTTGGCTTATACTCGCTAGAATTTAGGAGATTGAGAGGGGATCTTATAGAAACTTACAAAATTCCTATGGGGTTGGACAGGCTAGATGCAGGAAGATTGTTCCCGATGTTGGGGAAGTCCAGGACAAGGGGTCACAGCTTAAGGATAAGGGGGAAATCCTTTAAGACCGAGATGGGAAAAAACTTTTTCACACAGAGAGTGGTGAATCTCTGGAAATCTCTGCCACAGAGGGTAGTTGAGGCCAGTTCATTGGCTATATTTAAGAGGGAGTTAGATGTGGCCCTTGTGGCTAAAGGGATCAGGGGGTATGGAGAGAAGGCAGGTACGGGATACTGAGTTGGATGAGCAGCCATGATCATATTGAATGGCGGTGCAGGCTCGAAGGGCCGAATGGCCTACTCCTGCACCTATTTTCTATGTATCTATGTGAAGGACCGAAAATTACCATAACATGGCCATAGCATGGGTCGTTATTGCTATTGGTACAGAACCACTCTTGCTTCCCACATAAT
The DNA here is from genome assembly GCA_038087875.1 of Malacoraja senta. Classification (NCBI taxonomy): domain Eukaryota; kingdom Metazoa; phylum Chordata; class Chondrichthyes; order Rajiformes; family Rajidae; genus Malacoraja; species Malacoraja senta. Next base: position 378,157,272 of record CM075977.1, on the reverse strand, counting down.
TTATCCAAAACAAAATATACAGGTTGCAAGGACATTTCTACAGGCATTTTATGATAATAGCTGTTAAAACCAACTATACCCATCTGACAGGTTAAACATTACACTAGCTGACAAGAGATGGACAAAGGACATAATTGCAGCAAATGTTCTTTTGGTAATATATTTAAAGGTGTCAAGACGCCACATTACCGGACATTCAGATTAAATGTACGTGTTGTGAACAGCAATGAAGATAGCCAGTTTGTAAGTACCAGATTAAAAAAAATTATTGATAAATGCTGTTTCCATCATTCCCACTTCAGAATTAACGTTAAAATTTCAACTGAAATATCTCCTGACCAAATTTGTGATGTATATGATTGACTGTAGAAGTAAAACCTGGATAAATCCAACGTATAGTTGTGGATGTTGCTCATTAAATAACTACAGTACTGATACTCCATATTAAGAGCATTGATTTGCCGTTAAAATGAATTCTGTAATAACGTGTCAACGGCAGCAGTGACAATCGAACACTGCGGTTTTAATGTTTCACGTGTTCATAATTTAATTAATCGATCTTTATGGATTAAAACAAATAATAACATTGGGAATTAAAACACATTTGATTGCATTCCGTTATCAAACATAGTCAATGTTCCCTCTGAAGACATTTCCAGCACAATAGGGTCAAGGAGGAGGGTGTGTGTGAATCAGTGCGGGGTGGATAGATGGTGGGTGGGTTAGAAGGCAGTCGGTGCAGAATGGTTGGATTGGGGCAGGTGAATTAGTACGTGTTGGTTGGAGTAGGTAAAATTGTGAGGGGAGAGCACGGGGGATGTCAGTGGTGTTGAATGGGGGGGGGGGGTTCAGTACAGGATGGATGGGGGTAGACAAAAGTGCTGGAGAAACTCAGCGGGTGAGGCAGCATCTATGGAGCGAAGGAAATAGGCAACATTTCGGGTCGAGACCCTTCTTCAGAGTGTTCCCCCCCATTCTTCTTGAATGGGAGGATCAGTACAGGATGGATGGGGGGGGGGAGATCAGCGCAGGATGAATGGGGGGGGGTCAGTACCGTGTGGATCGGAGGGTCTGTGCAGGATGAATGGGGGATCACTACAGGATGAATGAGGGGAAGGGGGAAGGTGCAGGGTAAATGGAGGGTGGGTCAGTACGGGATGAATGCGTGGATTAGTACAGGATGGATGGGGGATCAGTACAGGATGGATGGAGGAGAAGTGCAGGATGGATGGAGAAGTGCAGGATGGATGGGAAAGGGGCAAGTACAGGGTGAATTGGGGAACCAGTGGAGGATGGATGGGGGGGGGGGGGTGGCAGGAGAATCAATGCGAGGTGGATAGGGTGATCAGCGCAGGATGAATAGATGGGGGGCGGGGGTGGTGGTTGATGGGGAGGGGAGCACAGGGGATGTCAGTGAGGACTGAATAGAGGGCGGAATGGGGATCAGTGCGGGATGGAGAGGAGGGGTCCCAGGATAAGGGGGGGGGGGGGTGGAGGGGGCGTACAAGAGAGAGAGAGAGCGAGAGAGAGAGAGAGAGAGGTGGGGAGGTCAGCGCTCCTCGGACAACATCGCCCCGCTGCCTTGGCCGTTGGGAACTCCTCGCCACCGCCTCCCTCCTCCGCCAGCCAACAGCAAGGTGCGGGGCCGAGCGGTGCAGCTCAGAGATCCTATAGCTATAGGATCTTTGGTGCAGCTGCTTCAGAAGGATCGGAGCGAATGACGGGCCCCGAACAGCGGCAGCAGCGGCTCCATCTCCTCCTCCTCCCTGATAGCGGCAGCTGCTTGTTTCAAAACAAACCCTCCCGCACGCCGAGGCCTCCCCCTCCCTCCCTCCCGGCCTCGGCTGTCGCAGCTGCCGCTGTTCAGGGCCGTCATTCGCTCCGACCTTTCCTCACCCCGCACCTAGTATCTTTGCCCCGCAATACAGCCGTCACTGACACAACACGTCGCGTTCCTTTTCTCCAGAGATGCTGCCTGACCCACGGAGTTATTCCAGTTTTTTGTGTCTATCTTCGGTACAAACCAGTATCTGGTTGCCAAGCCGGGCAAAATGACTCGGCGTTTAGGTTGCCCGGCGGCGCTTTGAGTGGTCAGGGTCACCCGGGCAACCGCTAATTTCGAGCCCTGATGAGGTGTCACACTTTGGTAAGTCAAACGGAAGGAGACACCGTAAGTAGAATGGTGAAGGTCGCATATGGTATGCTTGTTTGTCTTCACTGGTCAAGACATTGAGTACAAGTCATGTTACAGCTTTATAAAACTTTGGTTTGGCTGCATTTGGAGTATTGTGTGTTATTCTAGTCACCCCATTGCAGGAAGGTTGTGGAGGCTTTGGAAAATGTACAGCAGAAATTTACAGGAATGCTGCCTAGATTAAGGGATATTAGCCATAAGGAGAAATTGGATCTGATCGTGATATAAAATTAAGAGTGGCATAGATAGGATATAACCCCGCCCCCCCAGGTGAAATCACCAAAAACTAGAGGGCATAGCTTTAAATTCAAATGGGAAAGCTGCGTATAACAAGGTTTTTTTTACACAGGGGAGGGTTGTCTGGAACCTACTGCTGGGGTGGAAACAGATATGATAGCAGCATTAATGATACTTATAAATAAGTACATGGATATGCAAGAAATGGAGGGATATGGATCACATGCGGCCAGGTCAGATTACTTTAACTTTGATATCATGTTCAGCACAGTCATTATGGGCAGAAAGGCACATTCTTCTGCCATACTGTTCTATGTTCCAATTGTTTCCATTGGATTTTTCAGCCTCCATCATGTCAGAACTGACAAAACCAGTGCTGACATCAGTGCTTCTGACATATCGTTCACATTGCCCACATTTCTTTCCAACCCTTTTCCACCAAAACAGAACAAAGACAGTGTTCCGTCGGTCCTTACCTTCCATCATATCAACTACCAAATTTAACAGACCCTCCTCCATAATTTTTGAATGATGCCACAAGACGTACATGGCTCTCCCTGCTCTTTTAAGCATTCTGAAGGAGCTACTCTCTCTGATTCAGTGGCACACTCCTTTTCTTGCACCAATACCCACTCTTTTTCTTACAGCATCTGATTTTTAACCTCCTCCTTGATCTCCAGAGATTTTCAAGGAAAAGCAATAATTTACTTGTGCCGTTTCTAATTTAGTAAACTGCTTCATACAAATAAGGCATTGAAGGTCTCAGCACCAATATAATGCAAATTACGTTCAGAAAATAAGGCTTAAAATCACTGATTGGATTTTGTTTTGGATTAAATCATATTTATTCTGTAATGTGTGAATATTTAAGCTCACCTAAGCTTGTTGGTTTAATAAGCACATCCAAGACATCATAAAAAGATATGCTTTTTAACTGGACATCTGGATGGACAGGATGGATGGAGGGAGAAGCCTCTTGCATTTCTATATTGGGTTTAGTCTCATGCAGCAACACTGGATTAACTAGTGGAGAAGAGGATTGAGCGGGAGCCAATGTGGATGATGAAGACGGTGCAATGCCGGACCCCAACTCAGAGTCAGTTGCAAGGTTATTGTCCAAAGAAAAAACAGAAGACTTTATGGCGGACAAGTCAGCAAGACTTTCAATTGTTCTCGGAAAACGTCGTCTGTACAGTTCCTTAATCTTGATCTGAACAGCTGGACTACAGCCACTTTTTAATAAGTGTAGCGCTCTTACAAGCAGTTCATGTTTTCGACCACTTTTGTTACGTCCAGCAAAACCTAACAGCACTTGAAGTTCTGAGACTCGAAAACTGGAAACCATATTCTGAAAGATAAAGAAAAGGGTGGTCAGGCTGTGTAATATTAGCATCAACATTACTAATGACAAATATACTAGCTTATTCATTAAATACTTTTGTCACAAAACCTTTACAGAAACCACCACTTGAGCTCGGAAAATATGGGAGCTAGAATCTCATTAGTTTCATCATAATTATATTATACAAATAACACTTATTTTTCGATGTTACACTTGTTCTACTTTAGCACATATGCAAACTTGCTGTGATGAACTGTATCAATATTTTGTCATTCAATTTGTACTGGATACATTTCAACATTTATACTCAGGGATGTAATCACTTTCACTTGAAAACTAACTTGAAAATTAAAAATTCTCCTGAAACTGGCATCCGAGAGAAAGGTTGGCAATATTACAACAAAATCAACAGTGAATGAATAGAAGAGGACTTGCAGGATAAGAAATGCTTAGGTTCGGTTTTTATTCTTGCCACGTGTACTGAGGTGCAGTGAAAAGCTTTGTTTTGGCTGATCTCCAATCAAATGTGTTCTCCAATCAAATATATGCACCTAAGCCAAACTCAAGTACAATAGGTAGAGCAAGAAAAATATACCAAGTGCAGCATTTAGTTCTCAGCATAGTAGTTCCAGAGACAAAGTCCACCGTCTGCAATGAGGCAGAGGAGAATTGAACTGTTAACTAGCTTATGGAAGGAGCATCCAGAAGCCTGATAACAGAGGGGAAAAATGTTTGCGTCTAGTGATGTGTGCTTTCAAGCTTTGGTGTCTACTGCCCAATGAGGATGGGGAGAAGAAATTACTGGGGTGGGAAAGGTCTTTGTTTACGTTGGCTACTCTCCTGAGACAGCGTGAAATGTAGATTGAGTCAATGGTAGGCAATCTGGTATGTGCGATGAACTGGGCTACATCCACAACTCTGCAATTTGTTTGCAGATTTGGGCAGAGCTGTTGCCAAACCTCCTTTCTCGGGTGCACCTGTAGAAATTTGTAAGTGTCATTGGAGACATGCCGAATTTCCTCAGTCTCCCGAGGAGGTACTCGCTGTCACTTCAATGTGGTTGTACCACGTTGGTAATATTGACACCAAGGAATTTAACGTTCCCAACCATTTCTCCTTAAGCCATTGGTGCTGATGGGGATTGTACTCCATCATGCTTAGTGATGTTAATAACTGGCTCCGTCTTGCAGAATTGTGGGAGAGGTTATTGTCCTGACACCATGTTACTAAATTCTCTATCTACCCCATCTCATCATTGTTAGTGATCTGGACCACCACATGCAAACATCAGATGCAAACTTGTAGATAAAGTTAGAGCAGCATTTGGCCACACTATGAGTGTATGGGAGTGAATATAATAGTGGACTGAGAATCCATCCATGTGGGGCACTGATTTTGAGTGTTATTGTGGCGGTGGTATCGTCACCTATCCTCACCGATTGCAGTTAATGGGTCAGAAAGTTGAGGATCCAGTGGCAGACAGGATGCTTATTCCTAAATCCAGGAGTTTGGAGATGAGTTTGGATGGGTGAAAGTGGAACTATAGTTGATAAATAGGAAGCTAACGCAGGAGTCCTTGGTTTCTAGGTGTTTCAGAGACGAGTTTAGAGCAAAGGAGATGGCATCTGCTGCGATCTGTTGTTACTGTAAGCAAACTGGTAGATCAGGGCAGTCTCTCGAAGCACTTGTCAAAGCCATTGAACGGTAGTCATTAAAGCACGCTATCTTACTTCTCTTTGGCACTGGGATGATAGTGGTTTTCTTGAAGCAAGTAGGGACTTCTGAATGGAGTACTGAAGGGTTAAAGATGCCTGTAAATATCATTGCCTGCTGATCTCCACAGGTCCTGAGGATGCAGACAGGGTCCCCATCCGGACCAGTTACTTTCCACAAATTCACTCCCAGGAAGGCTGATTTTATATCTGCCACTGTAACTATTGGTACAGGGGCATCCAAGACTGGTGGGCCGTGTGACATTTATCTACCGACCTTCTGTTCAAAGCAAGCATAGAACAGATAGAGTTCATCGAAGAGGGAGACATTGTTTCCGGTGATACGGACCTCCTTCACTATGTAGCCTGCAAGCCTTGTCACAATCTACGGGTATCCATGTCATTGCCTTAAAACTTCACATTGGTCCAGAATTCCCTTATGGCATCCTTAATGGCTCTGCTAAAGTCATAGATAGATTTTGTGCACTGCTCGGGATAATTTGATTTGAATGTTGCGGACTTGGACCTCTTCTGGGAGTGGACCTCGCGTTCATCCATGGAGAGTGCTTTATGTGAATTATTCTCATTTTCAGAAAGGAACCAAAATTAAGTAAACGGAACTTGATATTGTCACTTTAACTGTTGATAGATTACAGCAATTCAGCAAAGCCTATCTGAAAACACAATGCAGCAGATGATGGAAACAAAAATGGTGGAAATACTCGGACAATAAATAAGGGAATGGAGGAACTTAGCAGGTCAGATAACATTGTGCAGGGAAATAGGCAGATTTGGGTAGTGACCTTTCTTCAGACCAGAAATAAAGCAAAAAAACTGCTAGAGGAACTCAACAGATCAGCAACATCTGTGGAAAGATGTAGACGGTAGAAACTTTCAGCTAAGCAGGGACTAGCTGGAAAAGAAAATAAGTTCTAAGTTGAAGAGAAAGGAAGGATTATGGCGGAAGAGAATAAGAGGAATTACTCTCCTAGGGGAGGTTGCCAGGCTTCCTCTCACCTCCACCTCCTTTCCAGCTTTCTCCCCCTTACTACAATCAGTATGAAGGAGCCCAACCCAAAATTTCACCAACCCAAAATTTCACCTGTTCAATACTTCCACATATGCTACCTGACCCGGTGAGTTCCTCAGCGCTTTGTGTTTTGCTCCAGATTCTACCATCTGCAGTTTCCTACAGCTCCAAATAGGTCATATAATCATACAGCATAGAAAAATGGCCCTTCAACCCAACTAGCCCACACCGAACAACATGACACATCTACACAAGCCCCACCAGCCTGCATTTGGTCCATACCCTCCAAGATTATCCTATCCATGTACCTGTCAAATGTATTTTAAACTTTGTGATAGTACCTACCACAACTACATCCATTCTCTTGCTCTCCTGGATCCATGCGATCTAACTTTCCACAGCAGCCCAATCATGCGGAGTCTTATCAACTGCCTTGCTGGCCCATATAGACAATGTTTATGGTTTTGCCCTCATTAACATTTGTAGTTACCTCCTCAAAAACCCAGATTAGTTATGACTTTCAGCTCACTGGTCTATAGTTCCTAAGCTTTTCCGTACAACCTTTCTTAAATAGAGCAAATAGAGGCACAACATTTGCCATCCTCCATGACAAGTTGGTGCTGATTTAAGATTTTGTCTGGAAGTATAAGCTGAAAGTAGTAGAATCAGAAACACTTGAAAATGAGAGAAAATAAGATCTGTGGGGCTGAACTGGGTGATCGAAAATGTTGAATTAACGTTTCATTTTGAAGGCTGAAACGTGACAAGTCAGAAGTTGAGGCGGTCATCTGAATTTATGATGAGCTTTTTAGGGGACAAGGATTGAAAATGGAAAATTAAAGTGAGAGACAAATGGAAGCCCAGTCACACACACCGATTGAAAATTACAACACAGCACTCACCCCATCTGGATTTGGCTTCCCCAAAGTAGAAGAACCTACATAAGGATCACATGCAGTATACTAATTTGATTCTGATAGAAGTAAGTTACTGCTTCACCTGAAAGGAGTGTGTGGCTCCCTGCATGATGGGGAGGAGAAAAAAGGGCAGGTGTGGCATATCCTGCAGTTGCATGGGAAGGAGTGCCACAAAATGTGGTTATTGCTCGTGATTCCTTTCTGGATTCAGTTTACCTAAAGTCTCATTTTGCCTTCTGATTTAATTAGGAATGTACATACCAAGAAACAAAGATATGACATCATGTTGAAATCATAAAGGGTCTTTGTTACAAAAAAAATTACCTACTGCATACTTACCAAGTAGACAAGAAGATCGTATTGCTCAGTATCACATGCCGTAGACCATTTACAGGAGTGAAAAAGAAATCAGTACCAATTCTAAGAATTGAATAAAAGATACTTAAGGGTCACTACATGTAAATATTATACTGAGATTACAAGGTTATGACAAGTATGCCTTGACTAATAGCATGTTAACAAATCATAATCATTATAATAATCATAATCATACTTTATTAGCCAAGTATGTTTTGGAACGTATATGAGAAATTAGTCCGATGATTAAAATAAAACACAAGAAGTTGCAGGAGTATTATGGCCCCTCAATCCTCCCTACGTCTCAATAAAATCAGGCCCAATATGATCGCAGGCTATATAACACAACATAATCAATACAGAATACATTAATTCACCAGCATTGTGTTTTTTTTACATCACGAAGGTCAGTGGTAAGATGTCAAGGTAACTTTAAAAACTGGCTGTTGGTGATAAAGAAAAAGAACATTTGAAACAGAGAAAGAGCCACATCTTCAGAGAGAGAAACTTCTGCGTAAGGTTCCACCCCACAGGATTTAATAATGAATTTAATAATTCCACTTTTCCTTTTATCACAGTTGTAACTGTAGATCTGTTTTTTTTGGCCTCCAACTATTCCAAGTAGTTTTTACCTTGACATATTTGGCTTGAACCCTATCACATATATATCTCTGTTCACTTCACCCACCCATCCACTCGACCCCATCTCTGGAACTTAACGCGCTTATTTATTCACTTTTCCATTTCTGATGAAAGAGGTACTTGACCCAAAATGTCAAATTTGTTTCTTCCTCTGATGGTGCTTGACCTATTTTTGTTTTGGACTGCAACATTTTGGTTCAAAATACACCCTGCCCTACCTTTGCACGTAATAGTAGATAAAATGTGGGAATTGATCACAAATAAAACAAAGTATTATGCAAGATAACAATTTAGTAAGCAGCAGCCAGCATAAATTCAGAAAATCCAGATCCCAAATTCAACACCACTTTTGTTGAAAATGACATTCCAAGCTCTACAACAGGATATGAATCAAATACTGAAATTCACAAAGAATGTTGTGTAGCATCTGTGGAGAGTGCAACAGACAAAGATCAATAGACCTGGAAATGTCAAATTGTAAAGGCAAATATAAGGTCACAGGAGGAAAGTTTCAAGATGTACAAGCCAAGTATGTGTTTAAATAGAGTGTGAGGTGTATCTGGAACACACTGCCATGGGCAGCAGTGGAAACACATACAATGGTGGTGTTTCAGAGGCTTTTAGATAGGCACATGGATAAACATGGAATGGAGTGATAGAGCATGTGCATAACGGCACAGACATTGTTCGCCGAAGGGCCTATTTCTGTGCCGCACGCTTCTGTATTCTATGCGAGTATGCTGAAGTTGGTCAGATTATATATAAAAACTAACACTAGCATGTCCATTATGAAATGGCTTATGAAATAGTCTCATTCCTCGACCTACAACTCTTGTGGACAATACTGTGTAAAAACATATGAATTAATCAGGAGTAAATCTGAGGATTATTATTAGCTAAACTGAGGCCAATACATATTCAAAAAAAGGATGATTCCATCTGATCACCTTCAGCATTTAGTTTAGACAGTGACATTCCAAAACTTCCAACATCATAAGTAAAAACTAAAAATCGTGGGAAATATTCAGCACCTGTGAACAAAACAGAGTGAATGATTCAGGATGAACTTTCATCAGATACAAGGAGTTATGAAACAAATTAACCAAGTTACAAAAAGAGGGATGGGTGATGAGGGGCAAAGAGATAGTTGAAGACAAGGAAGATAATTCAGATTCAGATTCAGATTCAGATTCAACTTTATTGTCATTGTGCAGTGTACAGTACAGAGACAACGAAATGCAGTTAGCATCTCCCTAGAAGAGCGACATTAATATGAGCAGTAAATAAATAAATCTAATAAATCCTGGTGGGAGGAGTGTCCGGGGGGGGGGTGTGATTGGCAGTCACCGAGGTACAGTGTTGAGTAGTGTAACCGCCGCAGGGAAGAAGCTGTTCCTGGACCTGCTGGTCCGGCAACGGAGAGACCTGTAGCGCCTCCCGGATGGTAGGAGGGTAAACAGTCTGTGGTTGGGGTGAGAGCAGTCCTTGGCGATGCTGAGCGCCCTTCGCAGACAACGCTTGCTTTGGACAGACTCAATGGTGGGGAGTGAGGAACCGGTGATGCGTTGGGCAGTTTTCAACACCCTCTGCAGTGCTTTCCGGTAGGAGACAGAGCAGTTGCCATACCATACTGTGATATGATATGGTATAATAAATTACAAGTGAATTTAGTGTCAACGGAAAGATGATTAAAAAATACTAAAATCTGAAATATTAGAGAGAAAAAAAGATTAAACGCCAGAAAACAAAGACAAGATCAGATGGGCTAATTATCTGAAATGGATGGATTTGACGTATTTCTAACTTTCCCCTATTTTTAATAATGGTCGTTAATTTGAAACATTAACTCTGTTTTCTTTATTCACCAGCTAGCCGACGTGTTGAATATTTCCCAGCAATGTGCGTTTTTATTTCAGACGTCCAGAATTGCAATATTTGCTTTATTCTACAAATGATAGCTTGAAAAAATAGCATTCAAGAACACTTTGGGAATGGCAGAGGTAAAAAGCATCTAATGCTCGCTGAATGAATAGGAAAGTACCAAGTTAGATGCCCCAAGAATCAGCATAGGATCTCTGGTGTTCTTAAACTCTTAGCAACATATTAAATCTTAGCAACATATTCACTGCAATCTGGTCAAATTTCCAGTCAATGACAAACAGAATAGGCAGCTGTATCGGAGAAGATAATCTCACCTTTAGGCAGAGACAAAGAAAAATATGTTTGTACAGTGAGTGTTAAGAATCTGAAATGATTTGCCAGGTTTTATAACAGAGACACATTCAATTCGAGCATTTAAGGGGGAACAGTAAATCTCTGATAAATATCTGAAAGAATTTGCAGAGTTATGAGGAAAAGGGTAGAAGTGAGGATTAATTAGATTTCACATATTGACTCAGTGCAGACTCGATGGGCCAAATAGCATCCTTCCATGCTGTAATATGCTGTAACTATTAGACTGCAGATGCTGGAATCCAGAGCAACTAAAATCTGTTGGAGGAACTCAGCAGGCCAAGCAGCATCTGTGGAAGGAAATGGACAAAATGAGACAGTGGACCCAACCCAAAACATCAACTGTCCATTTCCCTCCACAGATGTCGCTTGACCAGCTTCGTTCCTCCAGCAGATTCACTATTGTAAATATTCTGTGTTTATTTGATACAGAATAATATCAGATTACATTTAATATTGTAAGTATTGCCATACAAGACTGTTTTAACTACCAACCAATTGTTAAAGTGGGACAAAGATCCAAGAAGGTATTTTGACAAATCGTATATAACATGGAAACAATAAAAAGACAAGAATGTTTCCCAACTTTCAGTTTGCTCTATTTCCCTCTTGCCATGTTAAATCTGCTTCATAAAAGATGGCCCGTCAAGTCCATGTCCACGCCAAACTTAAACAATACCACTATAAGAACAGTTGTTCACCTTGTAATACATTTTTTAAATGTCATAAGTAATCAAGTGAATGCTTGCAGCTTTAGCTCCATGTACTAAGGCTGACAAAGTAAAAATGTTTGGTATTTGCAGACTTTGAATCAACATCAATCAAAAATACATTATCTAATGTTTTCATAAGGCTACTTTGGCATTTTGGTACCAAAAGGTAGTTGGAATTTTTTTTAAAATAAATCATGCCACAAATTACACCCCTCAACAGTGACAGAGCTAAATATGCTTAACGATAAAAGTAACATTAGCAAATTTGCAGATGACACAAAGCTGAGTGGCAGTGTGAACTGTGAGGATGATGCACAGGACAGATTAGGTGACTTGGACAGGTTGGGTGAGTGGGCAGATGCATGGCAGATGCAGTTTAATGTGGATAAATGTGAGGTTATCCACTTTGGTGGCAAAAACAGGACGGCAGCTTATTATCTGAATGGTGTCAAGTTGGGAACAGGGGAAGTACAATGGGATCTGAGGGTCCTTGTTCATCAGTCACTGAAAGTAAGCATGCAGGTACAGCAGGCAGTGAAGAAAGCGAATGGCATATTAGCCTTCATATCAAGAGGAGTTGAAGTATAGGAGCAAAGAGGACCTTCTGCAGTTGTACAGGGCCCTAGTGAGACCACACCTGGATTATTGTGTGCAGTTTTGGTCTCCAAATTTGAGGAAGGACATTCTTGCCATTGAGGGAGTGCAGCGTAGGTTCACAAGGTTAATTCCCGGGATGGCAGGACTGTCATATGTTGATAGAGTGGAGCGGCTGGGCTTGTATACTCTTGAATTTAGAAGGATGAAAGGGGATCTTATTGAAACATAAGATTATTAAGGGTTTTGACACGCTAGAGGCAGGAAACATGTTCCCCGATGTTGGGGGAATCCAGAACCAGGGGCCACAGTTTAAGAATAAGGGGTAAGCCATTTAGAATGGAGATGAGGAAAAAACGTTTTCACACAGAGTTGTGAATCTGTGGAATTCTCTGTCTCACAAGGCAGTGGAGGCCAATTCTCTGGATGCTTTCAAGAGAGAGTTGATTAGAGCTCTTAAAGATAGCTGAGACAGGGGATATGGCGAGAAGGCGGGAACGGGGTACTTATTGTGGAAGATCAGTCATGATCATATTGAATGGCGGTGCTGGCTCGAAGGGTCGAATGGCCTACTCCTGCACCATTATCTATTGATAGTTGTTGAAACTGATTTGCAAACTTTGATTTCATTGCTTGCAAGTGTCAAATCTACTGAGGTGAAACTGCACCATGCAAATACCACTTCATACCATCTTAAACAATGAATTTGCCCCAAAACATAATTAGCATCATGAATTTAGAAGGCTAAAGCATAATTCAGCTCTCCAATCTAAAACAAAATCAGGAATAATTTATTCTTGCTTACTGCAGTGAGTGTACTATTAACCAAGACTTTTTAAAATGGTTGGCAATATAAAAATAATTACTTCAAACATACGTGGAATTACAGATGTTGGAATCCTGATCAAACGCAAAGTGCTGGAGAAACTCAGCGGGTCAGGCATCAAACGTGCAGCGAAATGGATAGAGGATGGTTCATGTCAGGACCCTAATTCAGACAGAAGGATCCCGAAGAAGGGTGTGACCCGGAATGTCATCTGTCCATTCCTTCCACACCTATTGCCTGACCTGCTGAGTTAGTAACATAGAAAATAGGTGCAGGAGTAGGACATTCGGCCCTTTGAGCCAGCACCGCCATTCAATAGGATCATGGCCTATCATCCAAAATCAGTACCCCGTGCTGGCTTTTTCCCCATAATCCCTTGTTTACATTAGGCCTTAAGAACTAAATCTAACAACGCTCTTGAAAACATTCAATGAATTGGCCTCCACTGCCTTCTGTGACAGAATTCCACAGATTCACAACTCTCTGCGTGAAAAAGTTTTTCCTCATCTCAGTCCTAAATGGCTTAACCCTTATTCTTAAATTGTGACCCCAGGTTCTGGACTCCCACAACATTCAGAACACTTTTCCTGCATCTACCCTGTCCAATCCTCTAAGAATTTTATATGTTTCTATAAGATCGCCTCTCATCCTTCTAAATTCCAGCAAATACAAGCCCAGTCGACCCATCCTTTCATCATATGTCAGTCCCGCCATCCCGGGAATGAACCTGGTGAACCGATGTTGCATTCCCTCAATAGCAATAACGTCCTTCCTCAAATTAGACGACCAAAATTGCACACAATACTCCAGGTTCGGTCTCACCAGGGCCCTTTCAACTGCAGTAGGACCACCTTCCTCCAGCATTTTGTTTTGCCCATTACTTCAAACATATCCAAGTCGTCCAATAACAACCATGACAATAACAACTATCCTTAAAATATCTTAACAGAAATAATGACCGAAGGAATGACACAATCACTAAAAATGCTGCTACATTTATGTTGCACATAGTTACTTAAATTTTTTGATCTTACAGAGGACATTATTTGGACTCAAAATGTCCAATCATATATGACATTCAACATTTGAATGGAATTTGGGTCAGTCTTGTGTGAGCTTTTCCTATTTCGCAAGATTTTATGACTATTCACATGCAAGGCCTGTAGACAATACACAATTGGTGCAGGAGTAGGCCATTCGGCCCTTCGAGCCAGCACCACCATTCAATGCGATCATGGCTGATCATCCCCAATCAGTACCCCGTTCCTGCCTTCTCCCCATATCCGCTGACTCCGCTATCTTAAAGAGCCCTATCTAGCGCTCTCCTGAACGTATCCAGAGAACCGGCCTCCACCGCCCTCTGAGGCAGAGAATTCCACAGACTCACAAGTCTGTGTGAAAAAGTGTTTCCTCATCTCAGTTCTAAATGGCTTACCCCTTTTTATTAAACAGTGGCCACTGGTTCTGGACTCCCCCAACATCTGGAACATGTTTCCTGCCTCTAGCGTGTCCAAACCCTTAATAATCTTATGTTTCAATAAGATCCCCTCTCATACCTTCCTGAGTATACAGGCCCAGCCGCTCCATTCTCTCACCAGATGACAGTCCCCGGGAATTAACCTTGTAAACCTACGCTGAGAGTAGGGTCATTTAAAAAATATATATATATATGCAAACTTGCCTGGACTAAGATACTGTTTAAGAAATTATGGACCCATGGATAGATTGTTTTATATGTGGGAAGCAAATATACTTTCCTGACAACAACAGAAAATGTTAAGGAGAAAAGGACATTTCAGACTGATGAGTGTCAGAATCATGAAATATTAAAATATTCCAAATTTCATAGTTTTATGGAATATAGGTGGTTAAAATCGTCAACTGTGCTTCTTTGGTGCCTGGTCTGCTGAACATTGCTAACATTTAACGACAAGAGTAACTCGGCGGGTCAGGTAGCATCTCTGGAGAACATCATGGATGTGCTTTTTTCCCCCCACATTTATTTCAGATTTCCGGCAACTGCAATTTTATATTTTGTTTTTTTGACAACTTTTTTTCCCCTCCATCTCCATACACAATTTTTAAAAAGCAATTTGAAACACAAGACAGCAGAATCCCCTGCTGAAATATATATTACATGATATTATTACAGGTAAAAATACATTCAGAGTAAAACGTCAAAGTCATTGCCAACAGCAATCTCCACAACTCCACACGACAACGCCAGACAGTTGGTTGTCCTTGAGACTCAAATTTACTTTTACCTCATTAAAAAATGATTTTTTTGTACATATTGGGTGGAATGGGAAGCAAATTTGTTAACCGGACATGAATAAAACACCGACACGGAGCGCCATTCCAGACAGATAGGAAATCGTCAGATCAGAGACCTAGCGGCCCAGAAGCCAACTGCGAGTAAAAACATTTCAATCATTCATAAATCGCGTGAGTAATTATCATATAAAATACCGGATTTAGCTTTCTTTTCACCGGAGACGCTTCAACAATCCCGCCTTGCCCCTCATCGCGCCTCTCTCCCTGTGGGCTCTCCAGCTATGCCTCCATCACCGCCGCCGTTCGCGCGCCTTTTCCAAATGGGCTGCACTCACTGCCGGCATTTTCCCTCTCCCCTCGCCCGGCCACTTACCCTCAACTCGTCAAAATCCGCCATCTTTCGGCTCGTCCCATCATGCACAGCGCGGCGGGAAGTCATGTGCCCCCCTCAGTGGCCGGGCCGGCCGGCTGGCGCGAGAGGTCTCCGCGGACGAAAGGGGGGGGGGGGTGCGGGCACGCGCGGGAGGAGGAGCAGCTGCGGGGCTCCCGCGCTCAGGTGCGCGCGGAATAATCCTCGCGCGGTCCAGGACTCGAGCAAAGATCTTATAGACTCGCGTGCGCGGGAGAAGGGGGGTGAGAGAGCGCACGCGATAACTGCTCCAGCGCGGCGGGCGGGGCGGTGCCGGGCCGGGCGGGGCGGGGCGGGGCGTCAGTGGGATGACACTTGGCTGCTCTCCCCCACTCCCAACAAGGAACTGCAGATGCTGGTTTACACCGCGATCCAGGATCACTTTGTACTTCTTTGCACTGCCAGTCCACATAGTTCACTCTTTTTTCTGGGGTCGTTCCACACAGGTTTATCTCTCGGTGGAGAAATGTTCCAGAATTGGGAATCCTATTGGAAAAGTACATCCACATCTAACATGTCAAGACTCAAGAGTGTTTAATTGATGAGTGTACCAAAACAGAACAATGATTTTTTTATGTGCAGCAGCATAAGAGGCCTGGGAGTAGTTTAAAGGCCAGCTGATAAAATGTGTAGGAAGGAACTGCAGATGCTGGTTTACACCGAAAATAGCTGGAGTAACTCAGCGGGACAGGCAGCATCTTTTTTTTTTTTTTTTAAATAATTTTTTTAATAGAAGTACGGTAGATTACAGTAATGTACAACACGTATATATTAATACATTTTTTGTACCGCTTCACTTTTTTAAACTTTAAGAAAGAAAAAGAAAGAAGTAAGAAAAGTGAAGAAAGTGCGTAAAGGTTGTGAAGTGCAAAAGAGTGTTGGGAAAAGAAAGCCCCTTAGAAAAGAAGTTAGAGAAGGAAGTAAAGTTAGAAAATAGACCCTAGAAAAGAAAGAGAAAGAAAGAAGGAACAATCGCTCTATTATAACTCTTATAACATACTTCATAGAGAAGGAACTACCAACCAAGTCTGTTTTTATTTTACCTCCCATTACCAGGTCCAGATACCTTTTATTTATTTATTTGTTTTTCTAAATTACTATTGCACCTCATGCTTGTAATAGGTCCAAAAACGTAGACCACGTCTTTTGAAATTGGTCTACTTTGCCTACTAGGAGGAATCTCATCTCTTCCAGATGTAATGTTTCCAACATATTTGATGTCCACATTTTTATTGTTGGTGTGGGCGCATTTTTCCAGAATTTAAGTATAAGCTTTTTTCCCATTATTAGCCCATAATTGAGTAAATTCTTCTGATACACGTTTAATTCAGGAATACCTTCCGATATTCCAAAAATAATCCATTCTGGTTTTGGTACCAGTTTTATTTTGATTAATTTTGAAAAAATATCAAATATTTCAAACCAGAATTTTTGGATTTTTGTACAAAAAACAAAAGAATGTGCTATGGTAGCTTCTTGACATATACATTTATCACAGATTGGTGAGACGTTAGGAAAGATTTTATTTAGTTTGGTTTTTGAATAATATAATCTATGTAATGTTTTAAATTGGATAAGCGTATGTCGTACGTTGATCGAGCATTTATGCACCTGTAATAAATGATTATCCCAACTCTCTTTTGAAATTTTTATACCTAGATCTTGTTCCCAATCTCTTCTAATTCCATCTGTTGTGGGTATTTCTATATTTAAGATGATATTATATAAGTATGATATTAAATTAACTGATTCCGCCTTTGTCTTCATTGCTTCATCTAGTAAGTCGGAAGGCATATTATAATAATCTTTTGTGTGTGTTTTCAAATAGTCACAGATTTGTAGATATTTAAAATATTGATTATTTTTCAAATTATATTTCAGTTGTAGTTGTTGGAATGATAGTAATTTTTCTAATTCATACAGATCTTCGAGCGTTTTGATTCCCATTCTTTCCCATTGTATAAATGATTTATCTATGATTGAAGGTTTAAACGATGGGTTATTGACTATTGGTATTAAGAGAGATAGGTTTCTTAATTTTAGATTCTGTTTTATTTGCTTCCATGTTCTAATAGTGCTATATATAATTGGATTTTTATTATAATTTTTATTATTCAAATTTATTGGAGAGAGAATAATCGCTCCTATATTATTCGGGGAGCAATCCCCTTTTTCCATTATAATCCAGTCCACCTGCTGGGCAGAATTGTCCAGCAGGTGAATCATATTTTTAATATTTACTGCCCAGTTATAATACATAAAGTTAGGGAGCGCTAGACCCCCCAACTCTTTTCGTTTGTTAAGGTGTGTTCTTTGTATTCTGTGGGATTTGTAATCCCATATAAAATTTGTAATGTCTGAGTCCAGTTTTTTGAAAAACTTTTTTGGGAGATATATAGGTATTGATTGAAATAGGTAAAGGATTTGTGGTAAGAAAATCATTTTTATAGCATTTATCCTACCTATTAATGACATCGGAAGTGTTTTCCAAAATTTAATCAAATTATTTAATTTCTTAAGTAGGGGATTATAATTAGCTTTAAACATATCATGGTAATTTCTAGTAATCTCAATTCCTAAATATTTGAATTTTTCCATAGCTATTTTAAAAGGGAATTTCCTGAGATGTGTTGAGTCTTTTGGTTTAATCGACATAATTTCACTTTTGTTCCAATTTATTCTATATCCTGAAAAGGATCCAAAGTCCTCAATTAAGTTTAATATATTTGGTATACTAATTTGTGGTTTTGTGATGTACAGTAGTACATCATCAGCATATAGGGATAGTTTGTTGTTTGAATATTTTGTGTTATAACCGTGAATATTCGAGTGTGTTCTTATTTTTTCAGCAAGGGGTTCAATTACCAAAGCAAATAACAGCGGTGATAGTGAACATCCTTGTCTGTTGCCCCTAGATAATTCGAATTTTGAAGATAATATATTATTAGTTAGTATTCTAGCCGTAGGTTTGTTATATAGTAGTTTTATCCATGCAATAAAGTTTTCTCCCAATTGGAATTTTTGCAATACTTTGATCATATAGTCCCATTCTACTTGATCAAACGCTTTTTCTGCGTCCAGTGAGATGATAGCTAACTCTTGGTCATAAGATTTATGTGAATGCATTATGTTAAGCAAACGTCTCAAATTATTAAATGAGTGTCTCTTAGGTATAAATCCTGTTTGATCCTCATGTATTAGTCTACTAACATACTTGCTTAATCTATTGGCTAATGTTTTTGCTATTATTTTCTGATCCGTATTTAACAAAGCAATAGCTCTATATGATCCTGGTTCTTCTATATTTTTATCTTTTTTAAGTATTAATATGATCGTTGATTCCGCTAGTGTTTCAGGTAGGTTTTGCTCTTTATAAGCATATGTATACATTTTTTGTAATCGTGGAGTAACTATATCATAAAATTTATAAAATTCATTACTGAATCCGTCTGGTCCTGGTGTTTTTCCATTTTTTAGTGTTTTTATTGTGTCTTCTATCTCCTTAGAAGTAATTTGTGCTCCCAGTTCCTCTTGTTCCCTGCGTTCTAATTGTGGTAGATTACAATTATCTAAAAATTCTGAGATTTTATTATTGTCTATTGACGTTTTAGATGTGTATAGATTCTGGTAAAATTGAGCAAATCTTTTATTAATATCCTTGGGTAGTGTTAATACTTCCCCTCTATCTGATTTAATCTTTAATATTGCATTCTCTTTTTCCCGTTTTTTAAGTTGTCGTGCTAGAAGTTTGTGGGGTTTGTCCCCGAATTCGAAGTGTTCTTGTTTTGTGATTTGAAATAATGTTATAACTTTCTCTGACAGTAATTTATTTAACTGAAATTTCAGTAGTAGTATTTTATTATGTTTATCCATAGTTGGGTCTTTAGCATTATCTATATCTAACTGTTTTATTTGATCTTCTAAGTGTCTTTGTTCATTCTTATTCTTTTTATTTTGATAAGCTTGAAATGAAATAATGACTCCTCTTATAAATGCTTTGAAGGATTCCCATAATAACGTGGGGGATATCTCTGGTGTATCATTTAACTTAATTGTGTTTTAGATCCTTATTTAGATAAATCGATGCAAAAACAAAAAGGTCAGACGAAATCTAAAACCAGTGAACTCTTACACACATATATGGAAAACACAAATATAACAGATGTATGGAGGATTGCAAACCCGACGGGAAGGGATTACTCGTTTTATTCAATGGTGCATAAAACATATTCACGGATAGACTATTTTCTTGTGCATACAAAATTAATTTCGCAATCTCTGAATCCTAAATATCATATTAATGCGATCTCAGATCATTCTCCGTTAACTTTTGTTCTAAAACTAGAAGGAATGTCTATGAATAAACCGTTCTGGAGGTTTAACTCACAAATTTTAAAAGACCCTCAAGGGAGTATCTATCTAAAAAAGACAGGCAGCATCTTTGGAGAGAAGGAATGGGTGAGTTACTCCAGCTTTTTGTGTCTGTCCTCTTGCCTGATGGTTGTTTTAGGTCCAAGAAGACGAAGGTGACGTGCCTCAACGACTACCGACCAGTGGCACTAACGTCGGTGGTGATGAAGTGCTTTGAGAGGTTGGTTATGGCGCATATTAACTCCTTCCTTGACGAACCTCGACCCACTCGAGTTCGCTTACCGCCACAACAGGTCAATGGAGGATGCGATCTCACTGGCTCTCCACTCCGCATTGGACCACTTGGACAATAAAAACACTTATGTCAGGCTGTTGTTTATGGACTACAGCTCGGTTCAATACCATCATCACCTCCAAGCTGGTTACCAAGCTCACAGAACTGGGTCTCTGCGCATCCCTCTGCAATTGGATCCTCAACTTCCTCATCCACAGACCACAGTCTGTCCGAATTGGCAGAAATACCTCATCCACAGTAACAATCAGTAAGGGAGCACCTCAAGGCTGCGTGCTCAGCCCCATGCGTTACTCACTCTATCCCCATGACTGTAGCCGGACATAGGGCGAACTGCATCATCAAGTTCGCCGACGACACCACTGTTGTTGGACGAATTACAGATGGTGATGAATCAGAGTGTACAAGTGAGATCGACCGATTGACCAAATGGTGCCAGCACAACAACCTGGCTCTCAACACCAGTAAAGCTAAGGAATTGATTGTGGACTATGGAAGGGGAAGGATGAGGAACCATAACCCTTTTTTTAAATCAATGGGACGATGGTGGAGAGGGTCAAAAACGTTAAATTCCTGGGCGTGCATATTTCCGAAGATCTTTCCTGGACCCAGCACACAGATGCAATCATAAAGAAGGCACATCAGCGCCTCTACTTCCTGAGATGATTACGGAGAGTCGATATGTCAAGGAGGATTCTCTTGAACTTCAACAGGTGCACAGTAGAGAGCATACTGACTGGTTGCATCGTGGCTTGGTTCGGCAACTTGAACGTCCAGAAGCGGAAAAGACTGCAAAAAGTTGTGACCACTGCCCAGTCCATCACCGTCTCTGACCTCCCCACCATCGAAGGGATCTATCGAAGTCGCTGCCTCAAAAAGGCAGCCAACATCATCAAAGACCCACACTGTCCTGGCCACACACTCATTTCACCGTTGCCATCGGGAAGAGGGTACAGGAGCCTGAAAACTAACGACCGGGTTCAGGAACAGCATCTTCCCTACATTAAACACGACAGGAAATAAGCTGTGAACTATAACAGACTATTATTACACTATATTTGTTTATTTATTGAGTATGTGTGAATGTTTATATATACAGACGGAACTTTTTTTTTCTCCCGTTCTGTACTATGTTTACATGTTCTGCTGTGCTGCAACAAGTAAGAATTTCATTGTCCTATCTAGGACATATGACAATAAAACACTCTTGACTTGTTATTGTGCCTGATGGTGTAATTTGAAGCTAGTGACGAGTTGTGGGGAGAAAAAAGGTTAAACGCAAACAAAAGATACAAAGTGGCATTTAAGAGGCTTTTATATAGGTATGTTACAAAACTTACCTTCAGTCGCGCTGTAATTCTGCCACTGGCCGTGTGCGCGATTTTGGCGCCTTTAAGGGGGGGGCGGGGATAAAACGCGGTTTCTCCTCCCTTGTCCTGGAAATATTTTGTTGGAGTACAAAACTTCGCTGACAAAATCGTTCCTACCGGCGATTTGTGAATTTTTTTTTAAAATTAAATCGTCAATGTCAGCGCTACAGTCATTTTAAAAGCAGCTCCTGAAGCGTCAACGCCAATAACGGGGACGGATTTCACACAATGGACAGGTAAACGAAAGTGCTTTCTTTAAATGTATAAAAGTGCTTCTAAAGAAGCCTTTAATTCACATTTTTTCATGCAACACGGTGATTTTATTCCCCGAATTAACGGCAGTATTTTTCATGCCAATACGGGGTTAAATTCACCGCAAATCAACGTTCCAAAAGATCGCGTTCCAGAAATTCTCACTCGCAAGATGAATTAAATCCCCATTAATTTACAGGTATTAAACATTCAATTCCTTCCATTTGGCCTGTAAATTCATGAAAATTAGATTTAAAAATTATGTTATATTGTGAATTATTGTGTGAATGTTATTTGGACACTTAGGCTATTTAAAAATGTTAATCTATTCTTAAGAAATTGATAGATGTTTAGATCTAGTAATTGAATTTTGTAATTAGCTACAATTAGGTAACTAACTAATTATATGCTTTACTTTCATGTCTTCGAAGTAAGATTGTTTCATATTTGTTTCAGAATGCTTCAATCTATAATACCTGAAAATTTCTTTCAGTTACCATAATTTTTAAGAAAGTTATGGGCTTTTAACTGTCCTTGATCACAGCTTTTGTGTTAAGTCAATGGAAAAGCAATAGGGAACTAGATGCTAATTTCTGAGTATGATAATGGCCATAACTTTTTTAATACTGAAGATATGAAAGTGAATTAAGTGTCAAATTAAACTTCTTTTTATGCTTTATCTGATGGGATAAATTGCAGACTTTATTTTTTAAATCTCAAAATTTTGTAACATTGCTATTTTATATAGGCATAAGGATATGCAGGGAATTGAAGGATACGGATCATGTGCATACAGATGAGATTAGTTTGTCTTGGCATCGTGTTCTGCACAGATGTTGTGGGTGAAAGAGCTGTACTTTTCTATGTTCAAGGTTTGGGGGTTAATTAAATGTGAAGGATGTTGTAATGAACAGTTCATTGGATTGTTTATTTTGCTGTTTATTGTCAAAGCTGGTCAAAACAGCTCTTTTTTAGTATCCTTCAGAAATCACATCAGTCTTGGTGCCCAGATAAAGTTCAGTGTAATCAGGACATAGGCAGCACTGACATGGACATGGAAGCACTATTTAATGACATGGAAGCACTATTTTACACAATTAAAATCATGTAAGGATCTTTACGGTTGTTATATAGGTTTAAGATGTGGATGTGATTGTAGGAAGAATGATTAGTAACTTTACAGAATTTATTTTCCTTGGTGCAGAGAAGGCTGAGGCGAGATCTCACTGAGATACCAAGGGACATAGATGGAGTAAATAGTAAGAAGCTTTACCCCTAAACAAAGGTATCTAAAATCAGAGGGCAAAGCTTTAATATAGAGGGTAGGAAATGTGTGAAGCTTAAGAAGAGATTCAGGTGAGTTACAGTTTAGTTTATTGTACAGTGAAAAGCTTTTGTTGCATGCCATCCAGTCAGCGGAAAGCCAATACATGATTACAATTGAGCCATTTACAGTGTATAGATACATGATAAGGGAATAATGTTTAGTGCAGAACTGAAGACACATTAAGATACATCATCTGTAAAACCAAATGTGGTAAATAATAGTTATGAAGCTTCACCATTCTAAGGAAGGCAATGATTGAAAAATGGTGCTTTTACTAAATCTGACAGACCTAGAAATGCAACATTAATTTAATAATCATTTTTTTCTATTTGCTTTCAAACGGACCCATCAGCTCCTTCACAGTAACATTCAAAAAACAAACTGCTGTCAGAACCCGTTGGCAAAGTAGCATCTGTGGGGTGAAAGGAATTGTTAATTTTTCGGGTCGAGATCCTGCATCAGGATCTATTGCATCAAACTATAAATATTATCACAAAACTTGTAACGGTGACAATTCCTTTACCCCCACAGATGCTGCTGGACCATAGAACATAGCACACTGCAGAACAAGAACGGGCCCTTCAGCCCACAATGTCAGTGTGAAACATAATGCCACAACCAACTTTTTTCTGCCTCCACATAATCCAAATCCCTCCATTCTCTGCATATCTTTTTGCCTATCCAAAGGTCTCATGCCACTATCACTTCTGCCGCTACCTTCACCCCCGGCAGCAAGTTCCAGACACTCACCACCTTCTGTGTAAAAAAACATGCCCCACACATCACCTTTAAACTCTGCTCCTCTTACCTTAAAGTTATGCCCTCAAGTATTTGATTTTTTATCTAGGAAAAAGGGTCTGAATGTCTACCCTATCTATGCCTCTCCTAATTTTATATCCGTTTATCAGGTCTACTCACAAGCTCTAGCATAGAGAAAACAATCCAAATCTATCCAACTGCTCCCTATAACTAATACCCCCCTAATCCAGGCATCATTCTGCAAAACCTCCTCTGCACCCTTTCCAAAGACTTCATGTCCTTCCTGTAATGGGATGACCAGAACTGTATATAATACTTCAAATGTATCCTAACCTACATCATGACTTCCTTATACTCACTGCCCTGATCTATGAAAACAACCATACCATATGCCTTCTTTACCACTCTTTCTACCTGGGTTGCCACTTTCAGGGAGTTATGGAATTGTCCCCAAAATCCCTCTCGACATCAATGCTGTTAAGGGTCATGGTGTTAATTGTATATTTTCCTCTTATGTTCAACCTCCCAGATGCAACCTCTTACGCTTGCTCGGATTAAATTCCATCTGCCATTTCTACACCCAGTTCTGTAGCTTATCTGTATTCCGCTGTATACATTGCAGCCTTCTTCACAGTCTGGAACGTAGCAATTTTGCTACCATCTGCAAACTTACCAACCAACCTGTCAACATTTATGTCCATGCGCCGTAGAAACCATTTTATTGGGATGCATCACAACATGGTTTGGGAACAGCTCCATCTATCCAAGACCACAAGAAATTGCAGGGAGTGGTGGACACAGCCCATTATGCAAACCAACCTCCCTTCCAATGATTCCAACTACACTTCATGCTGCCTCGGCAAGGTCACCAGCTTCTTGCACACTTCTAGATTCAAGGACAGTTTCTTCCCAGTTGCAATCAGGCAACTGAACCATCCTCTCACAAACTAGAGAGTGGTCCTGATCTCCCATTCACCTCATTGGAGACCTTTGAACTATGTTTAATCGGACTTTACTGGACTTTATCTTGCAGTAAACATTATACCCTTTATCCTGTATTTGAACACTCCAGACGGCCTGATTGTCATATATAGTCTTTTCGCTGATTCGATAGCACACAACAAAAAAGCTTTTGTACAAAACCATGTTGACTATCCAAAAGCAACCCTTATCTATCCAAAATGGATATATATCTTACTCCTCAAATTCCTCTCCAGTAACTTGCCTACCACAGATGTTAGGCCAAAGATAGACACAAAACTCAGTGGGACAGGCAGCATCTCTGGAGAGAAATGGGTGACATTTCCGGTCAAGACCCTTCTTCAGACTGAAAGTCAAGGAGAAGGGAAATCTTCTTCTTGCGTATAGCGTGCACAGCCTAAAGTTGCAGGACAACTTGTTCTATTTGATTATTTGATTGTTTGATTATTTGATTGTGCACGCCAGGTTGATTGCATTCGTCGAAACAGGGTTGCAATCTTCTTTATCCTGTATTTGAACACTCCAGACGGCCTGATTGTCACGTGAAGGTTGCAATCTTCCACCCCAAGAAGGGAAATGAGAGATATAGACAATGATGTGGATATACTGTATGTAAAGCAAATGAATGAAAGATATGAAAAAAAGTAACAATGATAAAGGAAACAGCCAATTGTTAGCTGTTTGCTAGGTGAGAACGAAAAGCTGGTGTGACTTGGGTGGGGGTGGACGGAGAGAGAGGGAATGCAGGGGTTACAGAGAAATCAATATTCATACCCCTGGGTTGTAAGCTGCCCAAATGAAATATGCAATGCTGTTCCTCCAATTTGCATTTGGCCTTAGTCTGACAATGGAGGAGGCCTGTGACAGAAAGGTCTGTGTGGGAAGGGGAATTAAAGTGTTTAGCAACGGGGAGATTAGGTAGGTCCAGGCGGGCTGAGCGAAGGTGTTACGTGAAACGATTGGCCAGTCTACGTTTGGTCTCGTCGATATATAAGATGTACCTACAAAAACTTTGCATTTGCCTTAATATTATCTGTCAGTTATCTCCGGCCCCCTTTTTTATCCCGATTTCCTTCTTAAATATGCTCATTTCTAGAAACTCCTCTAGGATACACTTGATCCCCTGCCTATACTTGTCCCATGAATCCTTCTCTTTCCCGACCAGAGCCTCAATTTCTCTCATCATCCAGGCTTCCTTACTCCCACCAACCTTCCCTTCACTCTAACATGCATGCTCTGATATTTCATCGTAACACTTAAAAGCATCCCACTTTTCAGACAGCCCCTTGCCTTCAAACAATCTATTCCAATCAACTTTAGCAATTTTTTATCTAATACATTAAAGTTGGCCTTGCCCCATTGCAGAATTTTATCCCGTGGGCCCCTTCTGT
This sequence comes from Malacoraja senta, assembly GCA_038087875.1. Lineage (NCBI taxonomy): Eukaryota > Metazoa > Chordata > Chondrichthyes > Rajiformes > Rajidae > Malacoraja > Malacoraja senta. The sequence continues at coordinate 378,131,050 of CM075977.1, read as the reverse complement.
CTTTATTTATAACTATTTTAATGCTAATAGAACTGTGCTCATCAGTAACAAAAGGCTTGTCCACAGATACTTAAGTCACGTACCCTTCCCAACCTCCTAAGAGCAGAACAACCTTTGCATTCTCCCTTGTAGGGCCCTCTACACATTGACCGAGAAAACTTTCCTGAACACATTTGACAAATTCAATCATTGGAGATATCCAAAGTCTTATGAGGATGTAGAGGCGTTGGTGTGCTTTCTTGGCTGTAACTTCAATGTACGACAAATTGTGGGTGACTGTACTTTAAGCTGGTAGAGATGTGTACAAGAAAAAATACAGTAGAGTAATTGCAGGCATGGGGATTTCAGATGCAACATTACAGTAAGTTGGTGTGGAGCTAAAAACGAAAGACTGCAGTACCAGTCCATCTCAGTTCTTATATTCTGTGACTGACACAAAATGCTGGAGTAACTCAGCGGGACAGCCGGCATCTTTGAAGAGAAGGAATGGGTGACGTTTCGGGCCGAGACCCTGCTTCAGACTTTTATATTCTGTGGACAGGTAGTGAACTCTTGACTTAAATATTGTGTCCTCAAGTTGATCCGCATTGTTGGAACTGTCGCCGAAAGTCCCGCCCACGCCGCTGATTGGACAAGCGGCCCCACCAAGGGTTTCCGGTGTGGTTTCCCGAGGCGTCGATTGGTTCACTCCGATGCCAATCACCCGCTGAGGGTCACTTTGGTCTCCGGTGGGTCCCCCCACCCCCCCCGCGTCTTTAACGCGAAAGTGTAAAGGGAGCGAGAACACAACATGTCTTTTGAACTCTCCTATCAAACATTAAAAACTGCTAATCAAGCGAGAGAAGCGGTAAGTTACGGCGGTGAAAATAACAATGTTAAAAAGTTTCAGAATTAGTAAGTATTTGTTTAATTTGAGACTAATTCCCTCCAGTTTTCCCCATTCCAGGTGAATTTATAATAATAATACATTCCGCGAGCGATATTCTTTCGTCACTTGTTTGGGTATTGTTGATGAATGGGTTCAGTTGTTTGAAACATTATTTGCCAGTAGTATTGCAAAGGAATCTTCAAATTATTAATTGCATCGCGGTTGGGCATTCCTTGGGCTTGAGTAGTAAGGAATTGGGAGCTGTCCGAAAGTAACGGGGTTAGTTCTCTTTTATTGAATAACTTATACTGAGTGAGAGGGTTCAGTGTTGTCATTTTTGATTAAGATTTAGCGGCTGCGGTAGGCCCGTGGGATCGGCTGTTGCTATGGAAACCGCTCCACATCTGCTCGAGAGCGCCCCTGCGAGTAGGGAGGAGTTCCCAGTGAAGACAGACACAAAATGCTAGAGTAACTCAGCGGGACAGGCAGCATCTCTGGAGAGAGAGAATGGGTGATGTTTCGGGTCGAGACCCTTCTTCAGACCCTTTTCTCCAGAGACGCTGTCTGGCCCGCCGAGTTACTCCAGATTTTTGTGTCTATCTACGGTTTAAACCAGCATCTGCAGTTCCTTCAGGACTTACACAGGAGTTCGTTCCCAGTGTGCGGATGAGAGGTCGACATGATCGAAAGGCGTTCGTTCTCAATCTATGTGTCAGATATAGTAACAAGGAACTGCAGTTGTTGGTTATATCTGCATGTACAATATTGTCAAATTACTGGTGACTGACTGCACTTTCAACTGGTAGAGATGTATGTACGGAAAAATACCGTAAACGCAGACATGCGGATTTCAGATGCAACATTGCAGAAAGTTGGTGTGCAGCATAAGACAAAGCTGTATAATAACGTGGCTATACAGGAATCAGTTTGAAGAAAAGTTCCGATCGAATACGTCGCCTATCCCCGTTCTTCAGGGATGCTGCCTGTTACTCCAGCATTTTGTGTCCACTTGTCTGATACATTGATTATAAAGTCACATAATTTAAACCAATATCTTTACCAAATCGAAGCAAATAAAGCTCTGCCAAATGAATTCTAATTAATAATCTAAGGATTCATTAAAGATGTTGCTGATATTTTGTTGAAATAGTAAAACAAATGTATCTTATTCATCAGCAAAATTTGAATGCATAACAAAGATGATCACAATCTGACAATATTTTCATCATAAACTCTTTTGGAATAAGAAGAGCATAGCTTAGAAAATAGAACAGTACACCACCGAAATAGTCCCTTCGGCCCACAAAGACTGTGCCCAATATAATGCCAAGACCAATCCTTATCTGCATTCACATACTCCACATCCCCCCCTTTCTCTGCATATCCATATGCCTATTCAAAAATCTCTTTATTGCCATTATCATCTCTCACTCTACTACCACCCCTGGTAGCACGTTCCGGACACTTGCCACCCTCCGTGTTTAAAAAAAAATCTGTCCCACACATCTCCTTTAAATTTTGATCCGCTCACCTTAAATCGATGGCCACAAGTATTTGATATTTCCACCCTGGGAAGGATCTGACTGCCCACCTTATCTCCATCTCTCATAATTTTGTACTTTATGCACAACCATCGGCCTTCCACAGAAAACAATCCAAGTCTGTCCAGCCTCTCCCCGGAGCTAATTGCCTCCTAATCCAGGCACCACTGTGGTAAACCTTTCTGGTAAACTCTGCACCCTTTCCAAGGCATCCATATCCTTCCTGGGATGGGATGACCAGAAGTACATACAATACCCGAAATGCAGCCTAACCAAAGTCACAAGTTCAAAAGTTATAGGAGTAGAATTAGGCCATTCGGCCCATCTAGTCTAGTCTGCCATTCAATCATGGCTGATCTCTACTACCTAATCCAATTTTCCTGCCTTCTCCCCATAACCCTTGACACCGTTCTAATCAAGAACTTGTCTATCTCTGCCTTAAAAATATCCACTGACTTGGCCTCCACAGCCCTCTGTGGCAATGAGTTCCACAGATTAACTACCCTCTGACGAAAGAAGTTCCTCCTCACCTTTTTAAAAGAGCACACTTTAATTCTGGGGCTATGACCTCTGGTCCTAGACTCTCCCACCAGTGGAAACATCCTTTCCATATCCACTCTATGCCTTTTATTATTCTGTAAGTTTCAATGAGGTCCCCCGTCAACCTTCTAAACTCCAGCGAGTAGAAGGCCAGTGCTGTCAAACACTCATCATATGCTAACCCACTCATTCCTGGAATCATTATTGTAAACCTCCATGGACCCTCTCCAGAGCCAGCACATCTTTCCTCGGATTTAGGGCCCACATTTGCTCACAATACTTCAAATGCGGCCTGACCAACATCTTATAGAGCCTCAACATAACATCTCTGGTTTTGTATTCCAGTCGTCTTGCTATAAATGCTAGCATTGAATTTGCCTTCCTTACTACCAATTTGACTTGCAAATTAACTTTTCCGGAGTCCTGCACTAGCACTCCCAAGTTCCTTTGCATCTCCGATTTCTGGATTCTCTCTCTATTTAGAAAATAATCTAAGCCTTTAATTCTTATTACCAAAATGCATGACTCCGCACTTTGCTATACTGAATTTCATCTGCCACTTCTCTGCCCACTCTCGTAACCTGTCCAGGTCCTTCTGCAGAGTCCTTGCTTCCTCTACTCTGCCTGCCCCTCCACCTCAGCTGCTGTAAACTCGGCCACAAAGTCTTCAATCCCCTTATCCAAATCATAAATATACAACGTGAAGAGAAGCGGCCCAGCACCAACCTTTGCGGAACACCACTAGTCTCTGGCAGCCATCCTGAAAAAGTGCCTTTTATTGCAACTCTTTGCCTTCTGTTATCCAGCCAACTCGCTAACCATGTTAGTATCTTCCCTTTAATACCATGGGCTCTCATCTTCCGTAGCAGCCTAACGTGCGGTACCTTATCGAAGGCCTTCTGCAAATCTAGGTAAACAACATCTACAGCCCCCCTTCCACACACCCCCCTCCCCTCTACTCTGTCTGTCCTGCTATTAACTTCCTCAAAGAACCAGCAGATTCATCAGGCAAGATCTTCTCTTCACAAAACCATGCTGACTTTGGCCTATCTTATTGTGAACTTCCAAGTACTGCGTAACCTCATCCTTTATAATTGATTAAAATCTTATAATAGACAATGGACAATGGACAATAGGTGCAGGAGTAGGCCTTTCGGCCCTTTGAGCCAGCACCGCCATTCAATGTGATCATGGCTGATCATCCACAATCAGTACCCCATTCCTGCCTTCTCCCCATATTCCCTGACTCGCTATCTTTAAGAGCCCTATCTAGCTCTCTCTTGAAAGTATCCAGAGAACCAGCCTCCACCGCCCTCTGAGGCAGAGAATTCCACAGACTCACCACTCTCTGTGAGAAAAAGTGTTTCTTTGTCTCCGTTCTAAATGGCTTACTCCTTATTCTTAAACTGTGGATGCTGTTTCTGTACTCCCCCAACATCGGGAACATGTTTCTTGCCTCTAGCGTGTCCAAACCCTTAACAATCTTATATGTTTCAATGAGATACCCTCTCATCCTTCTAAACTCGAGTGTACAAGCCCAGCTGCTCCATTCTCTCAGCATATGACGGTCCCGCCATCCCGGAAATTAACCTTGTGAAACTACGCTGCACTCCCTCAATAGCAAGAATGTTCTTCCTCAAATTTGGAGACTAAAACTGCACACAATACTCCAGGTGTGGTCTCACTATGGCCCTGTACAACTGCAGAAGGACCACCTTGCTCCTATACTCAACTCCTCTTGTTATGAAGGCAAACATGCCTTTCGCTTTCTTCACTGCCTGCTGTACCTGCATGCTTACTTTCATTGACTGATAAAAAGGACCCCCAGATCCCATTGTATTTCCCTTTTTCCCAACGACACCATTTAGATAATCTGCTGTTTTAGATTAGATTAGATTAGATTAGACTTTATTAATCCCCTTATTCAGGGGAAATTCAGATGTCCTTGCAGCACACTAATACAAATACAACATAGTATTCAAAAAGAGGTTCAACACAAAAACATCCCCCCACAGTGGGAACCACTGTGGGGGAAGGCACAAAGTCCAGTCCCCATCCTCTTGTCCACCCAGAGTCGAGCCTATTGAGGCCTCCACAGTCGCCGCCACGGCGCCCGATGTTCTCGCCGGGTGATGGTGCTCCGGCGTCGGGAGAACCCCCAGCGGCTTGGGGTGCCAGGAACGGCCGCCTTCCCACCGGAGACCGCGGCTTCCAAGCCAACAGACCGCGCCGGACGGAGCTCCACACACTGGCGATCTCAGCGAGAGATCCCAGGCTCCGGGATGTAACGTTCAGCGTCGCAGCTGACCGCTCCACAGAATCGCGGCTCCACGATGTTCTCATCGGCGGTCCCAGCATACTGGAGTTCCAGCGCGGCGACCCAGAAAAGGCACCGCCCGCTCCACGACAGCGCTCCAGCGCTGCACCGCCGCCAAAGCCGATGTTCTGCGCCACCGCCAAAGCCGATGTTCTGCGCCGCCGCCAAAGCCGATGTTCTGCGCCGCCGCCAAAGCCGATGTTCTGGCCAGGTCCCCTCAGGGAAACGTCGCTCCAGGCCCCACTGGTAGGCCGCAAGGACAGGTCGAAGGCGCTGCTCGGAGGAAGGCAACCCCTCCGACCAGGTAGGGACTCGAAAAGCAGTTTCCCCCTTCCCCCCCACCACCCCCCACACATAAAAAGATTAGGCCCCCTGACTGCACCCTCAACGTACTAAAAATAATAAAAAAGAAGGGGAAAAAACGGACAGCTGCAGGACAGGCAGCCGTTCAGGACAGCGCCTCCTCCGGCTACCAAAGTGGATAACCTCACATTTATCCACATTAAACTGCATCTGTCATGCATCTACCCACTCACCCAACATGTCCAAGTCACCCTGCATTCTCATAGCACCCTCCTCACAGTTCACACTGCCACCCAGGTTTGTGTCATCTGCAAATTTGCTAATGTTACTTATAATCCCTTCTTCTAAATCATTTATATTTATTGTAAATAGCTGCGGTCGCAGCCCTGAGCCTTGCGGTACCCCACTAGTCACTGCCTGCCATTCTGAAAGGGACCCTACTCTTTGTTTCCTGTCTTCCATCCCGGCCGTGGCATTGACTGACAGGAGAAGAGACCAATCTGCGTGGCGCTGACTGAAGGAATCTGATCACGCGCGTTTTTAAGATTTTTAAACCTCGACAACTTTTACAATATACCACAGATCAGAACGAAACTTGTTGCACTGGCAGTACAGGAGAACGGTGAGTAACCTGGTAATCCCAGCGCTATCGCGTACCGTTTTTGCACAAATAGAAAAAACGCACAAGGGCACAAGATCAGAGTTTTAGTTATGTACTAGACCAAGCACAGACCCGCTGGGTCTGTTTCCCCCAACGAGCGTTTGCAGTGGGGGTGGGGGGGGGGGTGCTGCGGCGTCACACGCACACTAACTACCCCCACACACACACAGTGGGGGGAGAGGGGGGAGGGGGGTAGAGAGATTAGATAGGAGAGAGGAGGTGGGGAGAGAGGAGGTGGGGAGAGAGGTGGGGTGAGAGGAGGTGGGGAGAGGGAGGAGAGAGGAGGGTGGGAGAGGAGGAGGAGATGAGAGGAGAGAGGAGGGGGAATGGAGAGGGGGGGAAAGGGAGGGGGTGGAGAGGGCGTTGGAGGAGGGGAGAGGGGTTGGAGGAGGGGAGAGGGGGTTGGAGGAGGGGAGAGGGGGTGCAGGAGTAGGCCATTCGGCCCTTCGAGCTGATCATCCACACTTACCCAGTTCCTGTCTTTTCCCCATATCCCCTGACTTCGCTATCTTTAAGAGCTCTATCCAACTCTCTCTTGAAAGCATGCAGAGAATTGGCCTCCACTGCCTTCTGAGACAGAGAATTCTACAAATTCACAACTCTCTGTGTGAAAAACTTTTTCCTCATCTCCATTCTAAATGGCTTACCCCTTATTCTTAAACTGTGCCCCCTGGTTCTGGACTCCCCCAATATCAGGAACATGTTTCCTGCGTCTAGCATGTCCAAACCCTTAATAATCCTATATGTTTCAATAAGATCCCCTCACATCCTTCTAAATTCCAGAGTATACAAGCCCAACCACTCCATTCTATCAACATATCACAGTCCTGCCAATCCCGGGAATTAACCTCGTGAACCTACGCTGCACTCCCTCAATAGCAAGTATGTCCTTCCTCAAATTTGGAGACCAAAACCAGGTGTGGTCTCACTAGGGCCCGGTACAACTGCAGAAGACTATCAACTACAACTCTTTGGTCCTGTACTCAACGCTTCTTGTTATGAAGGCCAACATGCCATTCGCTTTCTTCACTGCCTGCTGTACCTGCATGCTTACTTTCAGTGACTGATGAACAAGGACCCCCAGATCTCATTGTATTTCCCCTTTTCCCATCTTAACACCATTCAGATAATAATCTGCCTTCCTGTTTTTGCCACCAAAGTGGATGAGCTCACATTTATCCACATGAAACTGCATCTGCCATGCATCTGTCCACTCACCCAACATGTCCAAGTCACCCTGCATCCTCATAGCATCCTCCTCACAGTTCACACTGCCACCCAGCTGCAAATTTGCTAATGTTACTTTTAATCCCTTCATCTAAATCATTAATGTATATTGCAAATAGCTGCGGTCCCAGCACCGAACCTTGTGGGACCCCACTAGTCATTGCCTGCCATTCTGAAAGGGACCCATTAATCCCAACTCTTTGTTTCCTGTCTGCCAACCAATTTTCTTTCCATGTCAGTACCCTACCCCCAATACCATGTGCTCTAATTTTGCCCACTAATCTCCTATGTGGGACCTTATCAAATGCTTTCTGAAAGTCCAGGTACACTAGATTCACTGGCTCTCCCTTGTCCATTTTCCCAGTTACATCCTCAAAATTTCCAGATTAGTCAAGCATGATTTCCCCCAAGTAAATCTATACTGACTCGACCGATCTTGCTACTGCTATCCAAATGTGCTGCTATTTCATCTTTAATAATTGACTCCAGCATCTTCCCCATCACCCATGTCGAGCTAACCGGTCTATAATTCCCTGTTTTCTTCTCTCCCGCCATTCTTAAAAAGTGGGGTTACATTAGCTAACCTCCAATCCACAGGAACTGATCCTGAATTTATAGAACATTGGAAAATGATCACGAATGCGTCCACGATTTCTAGAGCCACTTCCTTAAGTACCCCTTGGATGCAGTCCATCAGGCCCCCGGGGATTTATCAGCCTTCAGTCCCATCAGTCTACCCAACACCATTTCCTACCTAATGTGAATTTCCTTCAGTTCCTCCGTCACCCCAGATCCTCTGGAAAATGAGTACACGCCGTCCTGTGTGGTATGGCTGCCCAGCCTGCAGCTGTCCGTTTCATCTTTTTTCTTATTTTTAGTTAGTTAGTTGTTTTGTTTTAGGAGTTATATTCTTTTTTATGTGGGTGGCGTGGGAAACTACTTTTCAGGGTCCCTACCTGGTCGGAGAGGCAGCTTTTCTCCGGGGCTGCACCTTCGACCCGTCCTCGCGGCCTACCAGCGGGCTTGGAGCGGCGTTTCCTGAGGACCGCCCAGGACCTCGGCTTCGGTGGCGGCACAGTGCTGGAGCGCTATCGCGGAGCGGAGCGGGCGATGCCTTGCCCGGGTCGCCACGCTGGAACTCCGGTATGCTGGGACCGCCGGTGAAAACATCGCGGAGCTGCAGGTCTGTGGAGCGGCAGTGCTGTACTTTACATCGGGAGCCTGGGATCTATCGCGGAGATCGCCAGTGTTGGAGCTCCACTCAGCGCGGCCTGTTGGCTTCGGAAGCCATGTCTACAGTAAGGAGGCGGCCGTTCCAGGTTTCCCAAGCCGCTGAGAGGATTCTCCCGACGCCGGAGCACCATCACCCGGCGAGAACGGCCTGGAATATCGGGCCTCCGTGAAGGCGACTGTGGAGGCCTCAATAGGCCCGACTATGGGTGGACATGGGATGGGGGACTGGACTTTGTGCCTTCCCCCACAGTGGGAACCATTGTGGGGATGTTTTTATGTTTTATGTTACATTTCTTTCTTTAATGTTGTGTCTATTTGTGCTGCATGGCAAGACAAATTTCACTACACCATTTGGTGTATGTGACAATAAATGTCCTTTGTCAAGGAGATTGTTTGTGTCTTCCTTAGTGAAGAAGGATCCGAAGTACCTGTTCAACTCATCTGCCATTTCCTTGTTCCCCATAATAAATTCACCTATTTCAGTCTTCAAGGTCCAACTTTGGTCTTACCGGACGGGAAGTGGCGGCGCTGCCTTGCAGTCCGTTTGTCTTTTCTTTTTTTGTTTTCTTTTGTCCCGTTGTTGCGGTTTGTTTTGGTTTATTTTAGTTGTGTATGTGTGGGGGGGTGGGAGAAGCATGTTTTTTGGCTCTTCCTTTGGGGGGGATGCGACCTTTCTTGCCGTATCCCCCCGTCTCCGTCTCCGTCTGCGCTGAGGCCTATCGCGGAGCTGGCGGCCTCCAACTGGGACCGACCTCGGGGCTCGGGAGCAGAGCCAGCCAGGACTTGCCAGCGCGGGGCTTACCGACTTCGGGGCTGTGGTGGCGTTGCGACCCGACTTCCGACCCGACTTCGGAGCCTCGGAGGCTCGGTGAGGGCCAGTGGACGACATCGTCGGGAGCTCGCAGGTCACAGGTTGGTGACCTGTTTCTCCGTAGCTCCCGCAACAACAGCTGCGTCCACTGGACTGGAGGGCGGCAGCTTGGGCAGCTTCGACCGCCCTGGGCCGCGGAGTTTGAACCGGCCCGTTCGCATTCAGCCGCGGGACTTACTTACCATCACCCGGCGGGTCACAACACGGAGGCCTGGATCGCCTCAGCGCAGAGGGAGAGCAAGGAGGGAAGAGACATGAACTTTGGGACTTTTTGCGTTCCATCACAGTGAGGAGGTGCCTGGTGGACTCACTGTGGTGGATGTTAAACTGTGTTGAGTGTGTGTTTTTGTTATTTATTCTATGTTATGACTGCAGGCTAAACCATTTCGTTGCACTGAAAAGTGCAATGACAATAAATTGAATCAAAATCAAATCAAATCAAACTAATTTTTCCTCTTTACAGACCTAAAGAAGCTTTTACTATCCTCCTTTATATTCTTGGCTAGCTTACCTTCCTACCTCAAGTTTTCCCCCAGTATTGCCTTTTTAGTTATCTTCTGTTGCTCCTTAAAAGTTTCCCAATCCTCTGGCTTCCCGCTCATCTTTGCTATGTTATACTTCTTCTCTTTTATTTTTATACTGTCCCTGACTTCCCTTGTCAGCCCACGGTCGCCCCTTACTCCCCTTGGACTCTTTCTTCCTCTTGTGAATGAACTGATCCTGCACCTTCTGTATTATTCCCAGAAATACCTGCCATTGTTGTTCCACTGTCGTTCCTGCTTGGGTATCTTTCCAGTCAACTTTGTCTAGCTCCTCCCTCATGGCTCCATAGTCCCCTTTGTTCAACTGTAATACTGACACTTCCGATTTACCCTTTTCCCCTTCAAATTGTAGATTAAAACTTATCATATTATGGACACTACCTCGTAATGGCTCCTTATGTCGAGTTTCCCTTATCAAAATCCAGTTCATTACACAACAAAAGGGACGGGTTGCACCTTAAGGAGGTAGTGACCATAATATGGTCAGGTTTAATCTACAATTGGAGAGGGAGAAGGGTAGATCGGAGGTGTCAGTGTTACAGTTGAATAAAGGGGACTATGGGGCCATGAGGGAGGAGCTGGCCAAAGTTGACTGGAAAGATACCCTAGCAGGGATGACAGTGGAACAACAATGGCAGGTATTTCTAGGAATAATAAAGAAGGTGCAGGATCAGTTCATTCCAAGGAGGAAGAAAGATTCCAAGGGGAGTAAGGGCGACCGTGGCTGACAAGGGACGTCAGGGACTATAAAAATAAAGAGAAGAAGTACAACGTAGCAAAGATGAGCGGAAAGCAAGAGGATTGGGTAATGTTTAAAGAGCAACAGGAAGATAACTGAAAAGACAATACGGGGAGAAAAGATGAGGTACGAAGGTAAGCTAGCGAAGAATATAAAGGAGGATAGTAAAAGCTCTTTAGGTATGCGAAGAGGAACAAATTAGTTAGGACCAAAGTTGGACTCTTGATGACCGAAAAAAGTGAATTTATTATGGGGACTAGGAAATAGCAGATGAGTTGAAAAGGTACTTTGGATCCGTCTTCATTAAGGACACAAACTATCTTCCTGATATAGTAGTGGCCAGAGGTTCTGGGGTGACGGAGGAACTGAAGGATATCCACATTAGGCAGGAAAATGGTGTTGGGTAGACTGATGGGACTGAAGGCTGATAAATCCCAGGGCCTGATGGTCTGCATCCCAGGGTACTTAAGGAAGTGGCTCTAGAAATCGTGGATGCATTGGTGATCATTTTCCAATGTTCTATAGATCAGTTCCCATGGATTGGAGGGTTGCTAATATTATCCCACTTTTTAAGAAAGGCGGGAGAGAGAAAACAGGGAATTATTGACCAGTTATCCTGACATCGGTGATGGGGAAGATGCTGGAGTCAATCATAAAAGATGAATTAGCGGCACATTTGGATAGCAGTAACAGGATCGGACCGAGTCAGCATGGATTTACGATGGGGAAATCATGCTTGACTAATCTACCAGCCATCACATACAACAAATAATCTTCCGACATTTTCGCCACCTCCAACGGGATCCCACCACTTGCCACTTCTTCCCATCTCCTCCCCTGTCTGCTTTCCGCAGAGACCGCTCCCTCCGTAATTCCCTGGGTCAATTCGTCCCCTTCCCACCCGAACCACCCCCTCTCCGGGCACTTTCCCTTGCAACCGCAGGAAATGCTACACTTGTCGCTTTACCTCCCCCCTTGACTCCATTCAAGGACCCAAGCAGTCTTACCAGGTGCGGCAGAGGCTCACCTGCACCTCCTCCAGGCACGTGCCGTGAGTAATTACTCAAGGTAGGCAGTCAGTCGGCTTAAAAAAAAAAACGTAAACCGCGCATGCGCAGATTGTTCTCTCCGTAACAATTAAAATAACAATTCAATTTGCCCAAGGCTTCTAAAATCTCCTTCATTTTTAAATTACTGAATGGGTGGGGTACGGAGGATGAAGGCAGGTGGAGAGATGGTGGGGAAAACGGGAGCACACCGGGACATTGAATCAGTTGTCATCTTATTGAATGACAATACTAATTCAAGGGTCCAATTGGAGGGAGAGTTCCTTTCACAGCGTGTGGAGAGTCTGTGCCAGGGGTTAAAAGATGCGGGGAGGGCAGGAGTGTTGAGAAGGAGGGGGTCAGAGATAGTATCAGACTCACTCACCGCTGCCGCAGCGCTCGGGGCACGGACAGCAGAACTGGCCGCCACTTCCGGGGATGGAAGCAGCTCGGGTAACTGCGAGCGGCCGCCCTGACCCGACAGCAGAACCGGCTGCCACTTCAGCCGGCCCGCTCACCTCTGGCAGTGCTCTCCGACTGAACACCTCTCACTGCTGCTCGCCTGCTTCACTCATGTCAGCCGCTTCCCGCAAATCCTTAATTCCCACAGCCGAGTAACCTCAACTCGTTCCCTTGAGAGGCGGTGTCGGAATTTAAGGATTTGCGGGAAGCCGGCCGGCGAGCGCAGGTGAGAGGTCAGATGGAGAGCACTGCCAGAGGTGAGCGGGCCGGCAGAAGGCGCTGAAGTGGCAGGCGGTTCTGCTGTCGGGTCCCGGCGGCCGCTCTCAGTCACCCGAGCTGCTTCCTTCCTCGGAGGTGGCGGCCAGTTCTGCTGTCCGTGCCCGGAGCGCTGCGGCAGCCACCCGAGCTAATTCACTCCCGGGCCACAATGCGGTGGCTCCGTGCCCGGAGCGTCACAAGTGGGTTACTGGCCCCCGATCCCCTCCTTCACAACGCCCCACAACTTTACCCCGGGCCAGACTCCCCAAACACTGTGAAAGGAACTCTCCCCACCCACCCGGGAAATACGGTATTTAAAAACATAAAGCACCAAGAAATGTCTTACCGCTGTTATTGGTAGACAAACTCCATTCTTCTCTCTTTGTTTCCTAAGATACGCTTAAAATAATGACAATCCAATTTAAAAAACCCGCCAAGAAACTTGAGCTGCGCATGCGCAGTACTGCAAAGGCAGAATTTCAGCGCCAACAGCACGTGGGCTGCACAGACCTTTGCGTGTTGCAAGTGCTGGGGTTGAAAGGCACGGACAATTATCCCTACCTAAGAGATCGATCTCTTAAATAGGCATAATTCTCCCATGCCTTTACTATTTATATTTAATAATTGCCATTTCATAATTTTAGTCAGGGTAGGCAGTGCCTACCTTGCCTACCCTGACGGCACGTGCCTGACCTCCTCCAACCTCATCTATTGCATGCTGCTCTAGATGTCAGCTGCTCTAGATCGGTGAGACCAAGCGTAGGCTTGATGATCGCTTCGCCGAACACCTCCGCTCGGTTTGCAATAACCACCTGATCTCCCGGTGGCTCAGCACTTCACCTCCCCCTCCCATTCCAAATCCGACCTTTCTGTCCTGGGCCTCCTCCATGGCCAGAGTGAGGATCACCGTATTTTGGAGGAGCAGCACCTCATATTTTGTTTGGGTAGTTTGCACCCCAGCGGTATGAACATTGACTTCTCTAATTTCAGGTAGTCCCTACTTTCTCCTCCCCTTCTCAGCTCTCCCTCAGCCCACTGGCTCCACCTCTTTCTTTCTTCTGCCCCCCACCCTCACAATCAGTCTGAAGAAGGGTTTGGACCCGAAACATTGCCTATTTCCTTCGCTCCATAGATGCTGCCTCACCCGCTGAGTTTCTCCAGCATTTTGTCTACCTTCGATTTTCCAGTATCTGCAGTTCCTTCTTAAGCAAATGTTATATGCCTTCTCTTTTGCTTTTATGTTGTCCTTAACCTCCCTTGTCAGCCATAGTCGTTTTATTCTCCCCAAGGAATCTTTCTTCCTGTTTGGAATCCATCCATCCATACATCTATCTATAGATGACTAAAACTCTGATCTTGTGCTCTTCCAGTTTGCGTTGTTTTTACATTTGCGCAAAATCGGTACCCGATAGCGCCATGTTTTTTCGCCATCTTACTCGCCATTCTCCAGTGCTGCAAGTGCAACACGTTTGTTCCGATCGGTGGTATAATACATAAGCTTTTTAGGTTTAAAAATCTGTAAAAACCGCACATGCGCAGTTTTGTCAGTCAACGCCATGCAGATTGGTCCTCCTGTCACTCAACCGAGGCGGCGACGCCCCTTCCTGCACAGCGACGTCTCCCGCCTCACTTACCAACTCCTCTCTCCCTCCTCACAGTAACTTGTCCACTGGGGTGGGAGGGGGGGGGGCAGTAGAGGCCCTGGTCCGTCTCTCTCTCCCTCACTCACCCCTCTCTCCCGCCCGCCCTCTGCAGCAACGGCGGTCCCGTCCACCCGTCCTCCCGAGTGGATGGCTGCGACCGTCCGTCTCCTCCACTGCCGCCGCTGCATTAACTCACCCTCATGTAGGAGATCTTCTCCACCAGCTCGTTGAAACCCGTGGTACCCAATGTGACGAACACCGACTTCATCCCTGTAAAGACTTGTCAAACACGTAGTCTTCACTCTTAGTTTATTGCATACATTGTATCCGTATACACACATATTGCCCTGGCTGTTCGTGTCCGTTACTGGAGCTAAAGAGCGAGCTAGGGGTGGGAAGGTTACAATTATACTGAAGATAATGGGGAGTGGTTAGTAGTGGTGAGGTCATTATGTTAAAGGAACATGCACGGCTCTTACATCCTTCCCCTTGAAAAGGGAAACATTACAATGATGACAGTGAGACCACGACTCATACGCTAGACACAAATCCGCGCGTACATCGTCAGGAAAACTTGAAACATTCAAACAAACTCCCCGTAACGTTCAGGCGGCTTGACCAGACGCCCGGAGCGGGTACGCAGCCCGCCTTCCCCCCCTCCGAAGGAAGGGCAGGTACAGGAGCAGGAGGGGCGACAGGGGATGTGAGAGGAGAATGAGCAGGAGAGGGAGGACGAGGAGACCGGGAGGAGAAACGGGCCCCGCAACGGGCACGCGAGCGGGAGAGGTCTGATGGGGGGGCCAGGAGGAGCAGCGGGAGAACGGGGCACCAAGGGTCGCGAGGGCAGAGTCCTGGGCATGGGAGGAGCGGTAGGCAATGAGGTGACAACCGGGGGAGCAAAAGGGGCTGCGGGAGGCGGAGCGGGGCTCGTGACCCGCCAGCAATGCTGGCGGGCCGGGGGTAGATGGTGCCCTCGTAGTCAACTAGGTAAGAGCGCGGAGAGTCTGCAAAGTCGATGACAACAGCCAAGCGGTGGTGTCTGGAGGGGGACTGCATCCGGACGACCTGGCCCTTGAAGAGGGCTGAAGGGGACGGCATGATTTGTCGTGGGAGCGCTTCTGGACGACCTGTTTCTGGGTAATGCGCTCCTGGACAGCAGCAGGGCTGCGGACTGCGGGCGGTAGGGATCGCTGGGAGACAGGGATAGGAGGGCGAGTGTGCAGGACATGAGGCCTTGAGCGGGCGAGCCCATGGCATGGTCGCGACAAATATTTCGGAGATTCAGTAGAGCCAGATAAAAATCCGAATGCGATAGTCTGCAATGTTCCAGCAGCTCCTTGGCACTGCAGACGGCGCGCTCTGCAAGGCCGTTGCTCTGTGGGTACTCAGGGCTGCTGGTGATGTGGCGAAAGTTGTAGGCGGCGGCGAAGGCGCGGAACTCAGCACTCGTGAACTGGCCCCAGTTGTCAGACTGCACAGTCACAGGAATGCCAAAGGTCCCAAAGTGGCGTTTCATCTTCCCGATGACCGCAGCAGAAGTGAGGGAGTGCAGACGCTCAATCTCGAACCAGCTGGAGTAGGAGTCGACAAGGACCAGGAACTGTTTGCCACGCCACTCAAATATGTCCGTAGCGACCGCCATCCACGCCAGGGCGGGGCAGGCTGTTGCAGGAGTGACTGACGTTGCTGGTGGGGAGAGAGGGTATTGCAGGTTGAGCGGGCAGAGACCCTCTCCCGGATGTCCTGTGCCATGCCGGGCCAATAAAATTGGCTCTGGGCCTGGGACAGGGTGGCATCGGCCCCGGGATGGCCGCTGTGGGCAGTTTGGAAATAGTGGTTCCGCAGTGCGGCAGGCACCACAACCTTGTGGCCCTTCACCACCACGCCGTCCTGCAGCACAAGTTCATCCCGGACTAGGAAGTAGGGTGCAGCACCAGCCAGCAAGGGTGAGCGACGGTCAGGCCAGCCACGACGGATGACGTCTATAAGCTGTTGCAGGGCAGGATCATTGGCAGTGTGGTGAATCAGGGACTGCATATGCTGGGAAGGCATGAAGTTGACGTTTAGCACCATCAGGTCGGATGACTCGTATGGGTGGCGGGCAGTAGAAGCCAGCGGTGCGCGGGACAGTGTGTCGGCCACAAACATGTCCTTGCCCTTTCGGTACACGATTTGAAACGTGAAGCGTTGGAGTTGCGGCATCATACGCTGCAAACGGGAAGAAGCCACGTGGATCGGCTTGTTCAAGATCGTGACCAGCGGCTGGTGGTCGGTTTCGATAGTGAAAGTGTTACCCAGAATGTAGTCCTTGAACTTCGAGCAGGCAAACACCACGGCAAGGAGCTCCTTCTCGATCTGAGCGTAGCGTTGCTCGGTAGGAGTCATAGTGCGGGAGGCGTAGGAGACAGGTAGTTGCAGGCGGTCGTAGATTTGCAGGCAGGCGGCACCGAGACCGAAACTTGAGGCATCGCAGGTAAGGACGATGGGGCGCTTTAAGTCGAAGAACTTCAGAGTGGGGGTGCGAACCAGCCGGGATTTTAAGTCATCGAAGGCTGCCTGATGCAGCGGGTTACAAACCCAGGCAGTGTCCTTCTTGGTCAGGTCCCTCAGGGGCGCGCTCAGCTCGCTGAGGTCGGGAATGAATTTCCCCAGGTAGTTCACCATGCCCAAGAAGCGCTGCGGGCTGGCACGTTGACTGGAGCTGGCATCCCAGAGACCGCAGCTGTCTTCTGTGGGTCTGGTTTTAGACCCTCAGCCGTAAAAACGTGGCCCACGTAGGTGACCTCCGGGACGCGGAAGCGGCACTTCTTGGGGTTCAGTTTGAGGTTGATCTCACGAGCCCGATCCAGGACTTGGCGGAGGTGGAGGTCGTGCTCAACGACGTCTCTCCCGTACACCAAGATGTCATCGACGATGATAGCACACGGCAGATGGGCAAATAGCTGCTCCATGGTGCGCTGGAAAACCTCGCTGGCAGAATTGATCCCGAAAGGCATGCGGAGGAAACGGAACCTGCCGAAAGGTGTACCAAACGTGGTCAGGAAAGATGAACATTCATCCAGCGGAATCTGCCAGAAAGAGCTCTTGGCATCGAGGACAGAGAATACAGTGGCTGGGCCAACCTTTGCAGCGACATCCTCCACCGTTCGCATGGGGTAGTGCGGGCGTTTGATGGCAAGGTTTAGGTCCTTGGGGTTTATGCAGATCCGAATCTCACTCTTGTCCTTCTTAGCAGCAACGACCATGGTGGAGACCCACCGGGTGGGATCACTCACCTCCTTGATGATGCCCACGGCCACCATCTGGCGCAGAGTCGACTCCACCCTGTCCTTCAGAGCAAAGGAGATGCGATGAGCCGGGCGGACTACCGGATGGACCTCCGGGTCCACCTCGATTTCGTAATTGCAGGGTAGTTTGCCCAATACATCGTCAAAACGGTCGGGGTATTCGCACATGGGACCCATGGGGGTCTGCACCAGGTGGATATCGCGGTGGAAGGAAACCAAACCGAGGTCCTGGCACGCACTGGCGCCCAACAGAGTAACATTCTCAGATTCCAGCAGGAGGAAAGAGAGGGGCCGAGAGGCCTTCAGAACTGTGCAGATAAGGGTTGCCTTGCTGACCGGGAATAGCATGCTCCCCCCATATGCGTGGAGACGGGAGTCGTCAGCAGTAATGTTCTCACCAGATCTTATCTGCTGAAAGAGGCTTAACGACATAACATTTGCAAACGCCCCCGTGTCTACCTTGGCAGAAAAGGTCTTTCCATTCACAGATGGATCAGCTATCAAAGCATGTGCACCCAAGACTGAAAAAACAAACGATTCATCATGGGAGGAGCTGTTATCAGAATCAGGGAGTTCGACTGAAAGGTATTCGGAGCCATAAACACTATCAGTAGCAGTCAGGTTGTGTAGACTCCTTCTCGGAGCAGGGACAGGCTGCCCCTGGAACGGCACACTGCGGAGAAGTGATTAAGCTTCTTACAAAAATTACAAGTCTTACCCAGCGCAGGGCAAACATTAAATTGATGACTGACAAAGTTGCAGTTTGGGCATCGACGAGGGTTAGCCCTCGCGGGCGCGGGAGTGCTACGCTGGCGTGGCGGGCCATCGCGCCGCGGGCGTTCAGCAGTACCGGCATAGTTAATGTCCTGAGCCTCAGGCGGAGATACGGAGTCGACAGCAGCAGCCATGCGAGAGGCGTGCAAAGCTTCGTTTAAAGTGAGGTCCGGCTTTCTCAGAAGCTCTGCCCGTAGCTTCACGTCCTGTAGACCGTGAACTAGGACATCTCTGACCATTTGGTCGGGGGTCAACGTGTCCAGGCGGCAACGCCGAGCCAGGTGACGCAACGATGCAATGAAGGTGTCGATGTGCTCCCCGGGTTTCTGGCGCCTGCTGAAAAACTTGAACCGCTCTATAATGCAGTTGGTGGGAATGTCACACAGCGCGGCAAATTTATTCGTTAGACATATCGGGTCCTCTGCATGCTCACCATCGGCGTACTCGAAAGATTCAAAATGTTCCATGGCCTCCGGGCCAGCCAGGTTGAGGAGCAGATGTGCTGTAACCGCAGGGGTAGCATTAGGATGAGCGATGGCGACATAGTGCTGGAAGTCGCGCCGGAAGACAGTCCACCGGTGAACGATGTCGGAGTCAAACACCAGAACGTCAGGCTTACGACACGAGCTGGCCATAGTACATAAAGGGTTTGAAAGGAAAATAAAAACTTGGAGAAAAGAAAACAAACCCGATAGACAGGAGACGCAGGGTTCAACTTTTTGACACCATGTAAAGACTTGTCAAACACGTAGTCTTCACTCTTAGTTTATTGCATACATTGTATCCGTATACACACATATTGCCCTAGCTGTTCGTGGTCCGTTACCGGAGCTAGAGAGCGAGCTAGGGGTGGGAAGGTTACAATTATACTGAAGATAATGGGGAGTGATTAGTAGTGGTGAGGTCATTATGTTAAAGGAACATGCACGGCTCTACAATCCCCGCCCCCCCCCCCCCCCCCGTGGCCCAGCCCGGCGGCAGCAACGAGCAGGTAGGCGGGCGGTCATGTCGGTGACTGGCCGAGCGGCAGCAGCAGGCGGTCGGGCAGGGCGCGGACGGGTCGAGCGACAGCTGAGCCGGAGTGGGCAGAGGGAGGGAGGGAGAGTGGGGTTTCAGGGTGGCCAGGCAGTTTCCGCGGAGTTTGAGTAACTCACACACACACGATGCAAACTGGTCCAATTGTCAAGTCAACGGGATCTAAACCACAGGTAACAATAAATGACCTGCGGAGGAAGGAAATGCAGATGCTGCTTTTTATGGAGGGAGGGAGTGACTTAGGGTAGAGGCAGGAGAGGGAGGGAGATGAGAGGTGAGGGTGGGATTGGGGGAGGGGAGGAGGAGAAGGGAAAGATCCTGGGGAGAGGGGGGGGAGGGGGAAGGGGAAGGAGAGGGGAGGGGGGGGGAGGGAGGGGAGAGGGGGGAAGGAGGGAAGGAGGGGGGAGGGGGGAAGAGTGGTGGGGAGGGGAAGGGCGGGGGTGAGGGGAAGGGGGTGTATCAGTGGCATCGCAATGGGAACCCATCAGCCTCGTCAGGAGGGGGGTAAGATAGGGGAGGAGGTGGGGAGGGGGAGAAGGTGAATGGGGGATATGGGGGAGATGGGGAGGGGTCGAAGGAGGGGGGTATGTGGGAGTGGGGGAAGGGAGGGAGGGCAATGGGGGGAAGGGCAAGGGGGGGAGTGAGGGGAAGAGGCGTCACAACGAGAACCCGCCAGCCGCGCCTGTGCAGTTGGAGGCTATGGGTGAGTGGTGGAATATTGCATTGGGGGAACGGGACCCAATGGGTCCCACTTAGTCTAGTTCATACTAAAGCCCCTTTCCAGTCAATCTTTGCCAGCTGCTCCCTCCCTCTGCCCACTCCGGCTCAGCTGTCGCTCGACCCGTCCGCGCCCTGCCCGACCGCCTGCTGCTGCCGCTCGGCCAGTCACCGACATGACCGCCTCGGTAGTCCCCTTTGCTGAGATGTAATACTGACACATCTGACCATCACTTTTCAAATTATAGGTTAAATCTTATCATATTGTGGTCACTACCTCCTAGTGGTTCCTTTACCTCAAGTTCTCTTTTTTAAATCTGGTTCATTGTATAACACTAAATCTAGAATTGCCTTATCCCTGGTCGGCTCCACTACAAGCTGCTCTTAGAAACTATCTCAGAGGCACTCTACAAATTCTCTCTCTTGGGGTCCAGTGCAAGCCTGATTCTAGATATTGAAATCTCCCAAGACCACCATAGTATTGCCTTTCCTACATGCCAATTTTATTTCCTGATGCAACTTGTACCCTATATCCTGGCTACTGTTTGAGGGCCTGTAAATATTTCCCATTTGAGTCATTTTACCCTCTGAGTTTTTCAGCTCTACCCACAAGTACCCTCTTCTGATCCTATGTCACCCTTTGCTAAGGACTGAATTTCATTCCTTACCAGCAGTGCTACCCCACTGCCTCTGCCCACCTGTCTGTCCTTGCGATAGGATGTGTAGCCTTGATTGGATTATTGCATGAAGGCTAACTTTTCTACTGCTCACCTCTCCTCACAAACTTCATCTGGTTGGGACTCTTTAACTAACATAAATGCATGTAATTATTCATACTTTGTCAAAATATTATTGACATATGCCTTTTATTATTAGTTGAATTTCTGCAGCCTCGCCAGCAGCTGTTTGTCCTTTCCTCTTTTTTGTTTGTTTTTAGTACGTTTAAAAGTGTGTTTTAGTGTGTTTAAGTGTGTTTTAGTGAGGGGGGTGGGGGCGGGAATTGTGGGAAACTTTTTTAGTCACTTACCTCAGTAGAATGCGACTTTTCTCCTATTTGCATTTCGCCCTCCCTTGCGGCCTAACAGCTTGGATTGGTGCGGCCTCTCCCGGAGTCGGGTCCAGAGCTTCAGCAGCTGGCGCAGCGCGGACTTTTCATCGCGGAGCCGGGCGATCCCTTGCCGGGGGTCGCCAGAAGAAGTGCTCCGATCGCTGGCCCGCAGACTACGACATCTTGTAGCCACGGTCTGCGGAGCTTCTAACCGCGGGCGCGGCTTGGACTTTCCATCGCGGAGCGGGCGCTCACCAGAAGTGCTCCGACCGCCGGCCTACGGCCTATAACATACTGAAGCCGCCGTCTGCGGAGCTTCTAGCCACGGGCAAGGTGTGGACTTTAAGAGCTCCGACCACCGGCCTGCGGCCTATAACATCGTGAAACCTTGGTCTCCGGTAGGAAGCGGCCGATTCGGGACCTCCTAGCCGCCGAGTGTCCGTCCGTCCCGACGTCGGAGTTTCGAGAATTCCGACGAGAGGGCCTGTACATCGGGCCATCCGTTGCGGTGACTGCGGAGGGTTCATGGCCTCGACCACAGATAAACAAAGGAGGAGGACTAACAAAGTTATTGCCTGCCACCACAGTGAAGAATGCTGATTCCACTGTGGTGGATGTTCATGTTATATTCTATTGTGTATTGTGCTTTTTTGTTTGTATGGCTGCATGGTAAGTCAAATTCCACTGTACCTTAATTGGTGCATGTGGCAATAAATGTGAATTTGAACTTGAATTATTTTTCCAACTTTATAATTATGCATGTATTGCTAGATATTCCTTTGCTTTTGATTCAGTTGCCAGTGTTCTATTATTATATTACGCTGCATTTTTTACTTTATAAATCCTGCCAGAATCTTTGCTTTATGATATGCCACCTTTGCTTCCATGATATGTTTCCACTTCTTTGTTCAGTGGTCCATTTTTTCTCTTGACAGATGTGATGGTAGTTTTTCAAATCTTGACAGGAATCATCTAAAACAAACATGTTTAGCTGTTTGAAGTGATTGTCAATAAATCATAGAGGTTTGTGGTCCAGAAAAAAAAAGTCCATGGTAGGTGGATGCCAGATTTTCTGACTGAGCGAGCAAACAGGATATATCTAAATACAAGTTCCTGTTTGATTGTTGGAAGTTTAATGGCTCTTCTGTTGACTCTCAAAATTCTCTGAATTGAACTGCAATATACAATTTTTTTTTAACTCAACTTGTTTTACAATAAATATTTATTTTCTAGTTGCAAACAAATTGATACTTTCATTACCCCAGATATCATTAATATCTCCATCTCTTACTTGCAGGAAGAAATTCGAACAGAAGCTCGCCGTAAGAATCTCTTGATTCTCATTCTGCACCACCTAACTGAAGAAGGGTGAGTGTGGTAATTGCTTTAGCCACTTTATTAGAAGTACTTCTCTTCGTTGACTGTAGGGTTTTTTTCTGGTCAAAACAATTAACTATATTTCTCATGAAACACTCTTAATCAAAATTTCATGTAAAGATTTAAGAATAATTTGGTTTGACAAGACAGAGAACAGGAAGGAGATGAAGTACTTAGTAACTTGGGGTCCAGGCAACAACCTCTCCCTCAAAGGTACACAAAAATGCTGGAGAAACTCAGCGGGTGCAGCAGCATCTATGGAGCGAAGGAAATAGGTAACGTTTCGGGCCGAAACCCTTCTTCAGACCTCTCCCTCAATGTTAGCAAGATGAAAGAGGTAGTCGTTAACTTCAGGGAGTGAGGTGGTGTACACGCCCTAGTCAGCATCAATGGTGCCAAGGTGGATATGGTTGAGAGCTTTGAGGTCCTAAGCATAGAAACCACCAACAATTTGTCCTGGACCAACCATATTGAAGCTGCAGTCAAGAAAACACACCTATGCCTCTACTTCCTCAGAAGACTAGGTTTGCCATGCCTCCAAGGACTTTTACCAACATCTACATATGTGCCATTGAAAGCATCCTAACAGGATGCATAACTGCTTGGTTTGGCAACAGCTCTGCCTAAGACTGCAAGGAATTGCAAAGAATTGTGGATGTTGTCCAGACTATAACACAAACCAGCTTACCCCCATCAACTTCATCTACACATCATGCTGCTTGTAAAGCAGCCAAAACAATCAACAATTTTCACCCCGGTTCTCTTCTCTCCTGTTGGGCAGAGAATACAAAAGCTTAAAACCACGTTCCACCAGGGTCAGTTTCTTCACTATTATCAGACTACTGAATGGTCCTCCCATAATCTAGGGTGTGGCCTCGAACTCCCAACCTACCTTGTTGTGGACTGCATAATTTTATCTGCACTTTCTGATAACTGTAACGCTGTCATACTATATTCTGCACTATGGTATTTTTCTCTTTGCACTACTTGTTATACTTGTGTATGCTAGATTGTACACTCGCAGAGTATGAACACGTTAACAAGGCTTTTATATAACCATATAACCTGTATCTTGGTATACGTGACCTTAATAGTTGTTAAGTTATATTGATGCGTGTCTTAAATGAGTGTCAGTGCAACCAGCTGGTTCGGTAAAAACATTTATTGCAACTGCCAAATTTCTATGTCTGCACACATGAATCAAATCCAGAATTTAATATCAATTTCATGGGGCAATGATGGTAAAAAATTGTTGTTTCTGCTTCATTACTCTGAATTATTTGGCCAAAGATTTTTATTAATTGAAGATATAGAACAAAGATGGGTATATGGGGGATAAAATAAACATAAAGTGCTGGAATAACTCAGCGGGTCTTTGGAAACACCTCTGCAGAGCATGGATGAGTGATGTTTCAGGTTGGGACCCTTATTCAGTGGGTATACGATACGATATGATAGAACTTTATTTATCCAGGAGGGAATTTGATCTGCCAACAGTCATAAAAAATACAAAATACATGAAACATTAAATTAAAGTGACGAGTGGAAAGACTTGGGGGATGTGCAAAGATTGAGGAGGGGGGGGGGGAGTGGAGTCAGTCTCAGTCTCAGTCTACCCCTTGACAGAAGGGGGAGGAGTTATAACGTTTGATAGCCACAGGGAAGAAAGATCTCCTGTGGCGTTCTGTCCTGCATCTTGGTGGAACCAGTTTGTTGCTGAAGGTACTCCTCAGGTTGACCAGTGTGTCATGGAGGGGGTGAGCTGTATTGTCCAGGATGCTCCGCATTTTGAGGAGCATCCACCCCACCAAGACCACCTCCCATGAATCCAACTCTGCCCCCAGGACGGAGCCAGCCTTCCTGATGAGTTTGTTGATCCTATTTGCGTCCGCAGCCTTCGCCCTGCTGCCCCAGCACACGCAAGCGAAGAAGATGGCACTGGCTACCACCGATTGGTAGAACATCTGCAGCATCTTACTGCAGACGTTGAAGGAACGGAGCCTTCTTAAAAAGTACATCCGGCTCTGTCCCTTCTTGTACAGCGTTCCTGGACCAGTCCATTTTACTGTCCAGGTACACTCCAAATACTTGTACTCCCATTTAAACTGCAACAGTATGTACAGTTATTTCATCTCATTAAATGGCGGGGACTTAATGAGTTGCATGTGTTCCTTTATTTCATTCCTACTTTTCTTTGTCTTTCATTTCAAGTATTTTTAATCTGGGCAAGGTTTAAGTATTTATGGTCTTACATTTCTTTTGGAGTAAAATAGTGCTCTAAGTTGGGCGGCACAGCAGTGCAGCGGTAGATTTGCTGCCTTACAGTGCCAGATTCCCGGATTCGATCCTGATTATGGGTGCTGTCATAGAGCCATACAGTGTGGAAACAGAACCTTCAGCCCAACTTGCCCACTCTGACCAACATGTCCCAACTATACTAGTCCCACTTGCCTGCCTTTGGACCCCATAATCCCTCTAAACCTGTCCTATCCATGTACCTGTCTAATTGCTTCTTCAACGTTGCAATAGTCCCTGCCTCAACTCCCTCCTCCGGCAGCTCATTCCATACACCCACTAGCCTTTGCGTGAAAAAAATCGCCCTTTAAATTCCTAGAAAATCTTTCCCCTTTCATCTTAAGCCTTTGCCTCTGGTTCTCAATTCCTCCACTCTGGGCAAGAGACTCTGTGTGTCTACCCGATCTATTCCTCTCATGATTTTATACACCTCTATAAGATCACACCTTATCCTCCTGCAGCCTGCTCAACCTCTCCCTATAGCTCAAACCCTTGAGTCCTTACAACATCCTTGTAATCCTTCACTGCACCGTTTCCAACTTAACAACATATTTCCTATAACATGGTGCCCAGGACTGAGCACAATACCCTAAATGCAGTCTCAGCAACGTCTTAGATAACTGCAGCATGACCTCCCAACTTCTATACTCAATACTCTGACTGATGAAGGCCAATGTGCCATAAGCCTTTTTGACCACCCCATCTACCATTGATGCCACCTTCAAGGAACTATCTACCTGCACTCCTATATCCTTCTGCTCTACAACATTTTGTAGAGCCCAACCATTCACTGTTTAAGTCCTGCCCATGTTAGACTGACCAAAATGCAACACCTCACATTTCTCTGTATTAAATTCCATCAACCATTTGTCAGCTCACTTAGTCTACCAATCAAGATCCTGCTGCAATTTTTGACAACCATCTTCACTATCTGCAATACCACCCACTTTTGTATCATCTGCAAACTTGCTTATCTTGCCATGCACATTCTCATCCAAATCATTGACATAGTTCTGTCTGTACGGAGTTTATACGTTCTCCCTGTGACCACGTGGGTTTTCTCCAAGTCCTCTAGTTTCATTCCATCCCCCAAAGATGTGCAGATTTGTAGGCTAATTGGCTTTGGTAATTTGGTGATTGTAAAAATAAATTGTCTTTAATGTGTAGGACAGTGCTAGTGTTTGGTGTTATTGCTGGACGGTGCGGACTCGGTGGTCTGGAGGGGACTATTTCCATGCTGTGTCTCTAAAACAAAAACTACTGTGTTTTATGCATCTGAATCATAGTCGTTCAATGTCTTTTTCCTTTCTGTAAATTACAAGTTATATAGATACAGCAAATACTTTGGAACAAGAAACCAATCTCGGATTGAGAAAATTTGAAGTTTGTGATAATATTGATCTGGAAACGATCTTAATGGAATATGAAAGCTACTATTATGTCAAGTTTCAACGGTATCCAAAATTAACTAAAAAATCAGCTGATGATGGTAAGTAAAGCATGGACTTTGTTCAGATTTTAACTGCGGCAAGTGAATATTTGGTAGAAATGTTTGCTAAATATTGCTTTTCTGTGTGTGTATTTCACTATTCATGTAGATGTTAGCAAATAAGATTCCTTGTACCTTGAAGTTATTTGCAAAGAATTATTTGCAAAAAAGTTATTTGCAAAAAATTGTAAATTGTTCCTTGTGTATAAAATAGTGTTAGCATAAGGGGAGACAGTTGGTCAGCGCAGACTATGGGCTGAAGGGCCAGTTTCTGTGCTGCATCTCTAAAGTCTAAAGCAAAGTCTAAAGAATGGAGACCCTTGCTCCAAATTGTAGAGTGTTTTGTGTTGTGATGAATATGGCATCACAACTATGTAGTGATGGACCAGCAGGAATTTTCTGGTCTGCCATTTTCACATATTTGCATACATAGTATTATAGTACGCCCTATAAATCTGAAAAGTAGCACAGAGACAGGAAGTAGGATTTGTCTCAAATTTCGACAAAACCTAGTGATAATAATTTTGATCTTACAAATTTTAAACTTTCCTGATTTTCCTCTCCATTAACTTCACTGTGTGAAATATTAAATAAGTGAGCCTGGCACATATCAAGCAATGTTCTTATTAGGATTTAAATAAATTGACAGTCCAGAGCTTTCTTTATGATAGTCAACATATCTTTGTGTGGGAGTGGTTCTGTTTTACAGATATGATTATGTTTTTTGAGAAAGTGACAAAGATGAAATAATGAGGTCAGTGCAGTAAATGTGCCTATATGGATTTAAGAAAAACATTTGACAATGCCCTCGTGGGAGGCAAGTCCAGAAGATTAAGTCACATCGGATCCACAGTGAGTTGGTAAATTGGATACAAAAGGCGTGGTTAGTAGATAGGCGGTTGTGGTAATTGGGTGTTTTCCTGACTGGAGGTCTGTGATTAGTGGTGTTCCACAAGGATCGGTATTGGGACTCCGTTATTTGTAATCTCTGGAGAAAAAGGATGGGTGATGTTTCTGGTTAGAACCCTTCTTCATACTGAAATAGGGCGTGGGGTGGGGAAGGAGGATGAAGAGAGCTGGAGGCATGAAAAGATCAGGAAGGCCTGGATCAATCGGGGCTGGCCACTAATGACTTAATGTAAGGCGGTGCCCTGGTAGGCCCATTGTTGGCTAGGGAACGTGTGATCGCAAGAGGGAAACAATGTGAAGAACTGTGGAACTGGTTAAACAATGAGGATGGAGTTCCACCAACCAGTTCAACAGTTCTCTACATTGTTTCCTTCCTACTGTGCAGCATAAAAACTGCAGGCAATGCTCCAAATGTTGCCTAACCAAAGTTTTATGCTTCTGCAATATGATTTGCAATTTCTATACTCAATACCTGAGTTCGATCCTGTCTATGGATGCTGTCGGTACGGAGTTTGTACATTCTCTCCATGACCGCGTGGGTTTTCTCCGGGTGCTCCGGGTTCCTCCCACACTTCAAGGACGTGCAAGTTTTCAAGTTAATTGGCTTCGGTAAAATTGTAAATTGTTCCTAGTGTGTAAAATAGTGTTAGCATAAGGGGAGATAGCTGGTCAGCGCAGACTATGGGCTGAAGGACCCGTTTCTGCGCTGCATCTCTAAAGTCTAAAGCAAAGTTTAAAGAATGGAGACCCTTGATCCAAATTGTACAGTGTTTTGTGTTGTGATGAATATGGCATCACAACTACGTAGTGCAGTCGAGATGGACCAGCGGGAATTTTCTGGCCATTTTCACATATTTGCATACATAGTATTATAGAACGTCCTATAAATCTGAAAAGTAGCACAGAGACAGGAAGTACGATTCGTCTCAAATTTCGACAAAACATAGTGATAATAATTTTGATCTTCCAAATTTAAAACTTTCCTGATTTTCCTCTCCATTAACTTCACTGTGTGAAATATTAAATAAGTGAGCCTGGCACATATCAAACAATGTTTTTATTAGGATTAAAATAAATTGACAGTCCAGAGCTTTCTTTATGATAGTCAACATATCTTTGTGTGGGAGTGGTTCTGTTTTAAAATATGATTATGTTTTTTGAGAAAGTGACAAAGATGAAATAATGAGGTCAGTGCAGTGAATGTGCCTATATGGATTTAAGAAAAACATTTGACAATGCCCTCGTGGGAGGCAAGTCCAGAAGATTAAGTCACAACGGATCCACAGTGAGTTGATAAATTGGATACAAAAGGCGTGGTTAGTAGATAGACGGTTGTGGTAATTAGGTGTTTTCCTGACTAGAGGTCTGTGATTAGTGGTGTTCCACAAGGATCGGTATTGGGACTCCGTTATTTGTAATCTCTGGAGAAAAAGGATGGGTGTCGTTTCTGGTTAGAACCCTTCTTCATACTGAAATAGGGCGTGGGGGGGGGGGGGGTGGGGGGAAGGAGGATGAAGGGAGCTGGAGGCATGAAAAGATCAGGACGATCTGGATCAATCAGGGCTGGCCACTAATGACCTCAGGTAAGGCGGTGCTCTGGTAGGCCCATTGTTGTCTAGGGAACGTGTGATCTCAAGAGGGAAACAATGTGAAGAACTGTGGAACTGGTTAAACAACCAGGATGGTGGTCAGGTTGGGCGGAGTTCCCCCCGCCACGTGTACCATGTAATCCCGTGCTGCCTGCTCCATGGTGGGATAGTCGGTGACTAAACCATCTTCCCCATGGGAGGAGGGGACTGTGGACCCCCAGCAGGACCAAAAACAAGACCTGTCAATGGGGCGGATGAGGTACTAGAGAACCAACGGCCATCCACACTTCAGTAGAAGTTGCGATCACGGTTGCACATAGCATTGTAAGGAATGATGATAAAGCAGCAAAATCCTATACCTCCATCGGCGGAAGTCCGCAGGAACTGGAGGACAGAGATGTGTCGTGTGTCCGTCACTGTTCCTGTCGGAAACCAGCGCCACTGTCGCTAATGTTTTCAATGATGATGAATGAATGAATGGAGTTCCACCAACCAGTTCCACAATTCTCTACATTGTTTCCTTCCAACAGTGTGGCAATCAGAACTGCAGTCAATGCTCCAAATGTTGCCTAACGAAAGTATTATACTTCTGCAATATGATTTGCAATTTCTATACTCAATATCCTGACTGATGAAGGCAAGTGTGCTGTACACCTTCTTTACCACCTTATCCACTCTTGTCACCATTTTCAGGAACTTGCACCTCAAGATCCCTCTGTACATTAATGTTTCTATGTATCCTGCCATATACTCCATACCAAAGATACTAGAGGAGCTCCTCTAGTATCTTTGCTCCATACTTTCATCTTGCATTTGACCACATTGGTTCTCTTTCCACAAAGTTACTTTGTGTCTATCTTTGGTATAAACCAGTATCTACAGTTCTTTTTTCTACATTCTGAAAATTGGTTTAGTTGAGGATAGAGAGAAATGTTCAGAAAAGATATAGCAGAATATACATCAGATGGAAATTTGGGTGGAGAAATGGCAAATGGAGTTTAATCTGGACAAATTAAGGTGCTACTTTTTGGGAGGTCAAATGCAAGATGAAAGTATTGAGTATATGGCAGGATACTTAGAAACATTACAAGATTTACAGAGGGTGCTTGGGGTGTATGCTCCTGAAAATGGTGACTCAAGTATATAAGGTAGTCAATAAGGTAGTCAGCATGCTTGCCTTCATCAGTCAGGATATTGAGTATAGAAATTGCAAATTATACAGCAGAAGTATAACATTTGGTTAGGCTACATTTAGAGCATTGTCTCCACTTCTAGTTGCCACACTAGAGGAAGGATGTGGAGGCTTTGGAATAGATGTAGAGGAGGTTCACCAGGAAGTTTCTCTAGAGGATTAGAGGCTGTGGGGCTACTGGTAAAAGTGTATAACTCCATGAGAAGCATAGATTGATTGCTGGAATGATACAACCTAGAAACAGGCTCTTCAGCCCACTGAGTCAACTCCAACCATCAAACACTCACGCACACTAGTTCTATGATATCCCCTTTTCACCTCCGCACACTGGGGACAATTTATAGAAGATATTGGAGGAAATCAGAGCACCTAGAGAAATCCCATGCAGTCACGGTGAAAGCATGCAAACTCCACACAAACAGCATCCGACATCAGGATCAAACCCAGGTCTCCGAAGTTGTGCGGTACCAGCTGCACCTTAGAAAGGGAAGAGAGTCTTTTTTTCCGAGAGTGGAAATGTCAAATACTAGAGGGCAGGTTTAAGGTGAGAGGGCAAAAATATAGGGAGATTTGTAAGGCATTTAGACTAATCTATGCACAGGCAGGGAATAGAGGGATATGGAACACGTTCAGGTAGATGGGATTACCTTGATTTGGCTTTGTGGTCAGTGCAGACATGGAGGGCTGAGGATCTGTTCCTCTGATGTACTTTTCTAAGTTCTTTTTTCCAATATTCTGTCTTTCGTAACAATGAGCTAGCCCACTTTAACCTTAGCACACAACTATTGGAAAGCAAAAAGGATTTTCTGCCACTTTCTTATGCCTGATATACCAGTGAAAGAGTATTCATTTGCAAGTATCATACAAAGCTAATGTGCTTTAGGTGAAAGTAAAAAAATGTGTAGTATTGGCTAACTTTGTTTATTTTGGTCTTCTAGAAAATGCAAAATTACAGCCTCGAAATGGAGGGAAAATAAAAAGGTAAAAAAATCAAAGGATAACATTGAGGTTTTGTGTAGAATCTTAAGGCATAGATTATACAAAAATATTTTTTGCAAAATTGTTGTTATGAAGTTCTTATTTGTGTTTTCATTCTATAAACGGTGTTTTATCAAATAAAATGCATGTTTTCTTTTCCATCTATCAACTTGCCAACACAGGCCAATTAGATTCAACAATCAATTTACTGTACTCAACAAGCAGAGGACATTAGTTAATGGTGATAACATCTCCCATCAATTACACAGATATGATTTGTCTTGCTTTGTATAGGCAGGGACTATTTGGTCAATTATCTGACAATATTTTATCAGATAGATGATCATCTTGTAGCTGTACTGGAACAGCTTGGACAGCATAATTATTCTGGAGCCCAGATTTTAGGCACCACAGTTGAACCTTTGTTTAAACCTATAACTTTTGCTGTTAGCTGAGTTTGCTCAGCAGTTTCATTGTGTCATTTTAAATTAGGCTGGCTTCTCCGATTGTTCACAGGGGGAAGCTGAAATGGATCTTGGATTCTTCTGGTTGAAGATGACTGCATATAGATCTGGGTTGTAGCTTCACCAAGTTGTCTTCTAATTTTTCTGCTTCTGACCCACAAGTGTACAACTATAATTGACCCATGGTTGGAATTCAAGTGAAAGAAAGGTCATGTTGTTCGATAACATATTATGGTGGGATTCTTCCCGCTCTTAATGCTTGTTTCAACTTGTGAGTGTCCACCTTAATTAGGTAGATGTACTCTAAATCTATGCCATATTTATGGCTGTATCACACGAGTCAATCATTGAAGATTGGTGCTGAAGGAATAGGTAAAATACAATACAATACAATACAATTTTATTTGTCTTTTGGACAAATTTGTCATTTGGACCCCTTGAGGTCCAAATCTATACAATCTGTAAGATGCACTGCAGCAACATATGTAGGTTTCTCTGACATAATCTCCCAAAGCTGCAACCTCTTCACTTGGAAGGACAAGAGTCAATAGGTATGTGGAACTGTCACAAGGAACCATTTCCTCATTAAGTCATACAGCATCTTGACATGGATTTATTTATACAAATATTGTTATTCCAAATCAGTAAATCAGAGTTCTTAAACATCCAAATAACAGCACTGTGGGATTATCTTCATCCAAGGACTGCACTGGTAAAGAATGTGGTGCACTGACACCTACTAGAGATGGACATTAAATGTTGGCCTTGCCAGTGGTACTCACATCTTGCAATGCTCTTTGATTAAAAGAATCTCCTTAATACTTTAAAGGAATGTTCAGTGGGATTTACCTCTATGCACTTGTAGGACATTCTACTAATGCTCTTGTGTTCTTGTGGCATGGAGGAGCATAAAGCTCCTAAACATGTTGCAGCTTTCATTGATTAGGTTTTCCCTTTTGATCCACTGGCCTCCACTACTTACCTGAAGGTTCAGTAACTAAATACAATGGCTATAAGAGCAAAATTCACATGCATATACTGTATGTATGTCAATTTGCACTGTAATTGTATGAACATAATGGAAAAAACAGTGATGGGTGTGACGAATATAACATTAAAAGCTACATGGTGAAGTCAGTGTCAACGTTGCTACATAAGATTTTCTGATACATTGTTTTTAAATTCCAGGACAATAAGCTGTCATTCTAAGATGCTCCCTAAAATCTCCACAACACAGCGCCCAAATTCCAAAATCGGAATGAAAAAGACTGAGTTGAAACCTCAAAAACAGGTCAGAATTAACCAATGTTTTATTAGCAGAAATATGATCAGTAATATTTAAGATAAAGTTTCAAGATTTGTATCTTTTAATTAGAGATTCATATTGTTACAGACATTATTTAGGGAATAAGTAATAGCGCAGTAGATACATAGATACATAGAAAATAGGTGCAGGAGTAGGCCATTCGGCCCTTCGAGCCTGCACCGCCATTCAATATGATCATGGCTGATCATCCAACTCAGTATCCCGTACCTGCCTTCTCTCCATACCCCCTGATCCCCTTAGCCACAAGGGCCACATCTAACTCCCTCTTAAATATAGCCAATGAACTGGCCTCAACTACCCTCTGTGGCAGAGAGTTCCAGAGATTCACCACTCTCTGTGTGAAAAAGTTTTTCCTCATCTCGGTCTTAAAGGATTTCCCCCTTATCCTTAAGCTGTGACCCCTTGTCCTGGACTTCCCCAACATCGGGAACAATCTTCCTGCATCTAGCCTGTCCAACCCCATAAGAATTTTGTACGTTTCTATAAGATCCCCTCTCAATCTCCTAAATTCTAGCGAGTATAAGCCAAGTCTATCCAGTCTTTCTTCATATGAAAGTCCTGACATCCCAGGAATCAGTCTGGTGAACCTTCTCTGCACTCCCTCTATGGCTATAATGTCCTTCCTCAGATTTGGAGACCAAAACTGTACGCAATACTCCAGGTGTGGTCTCACCAAGACCCTGTACAACTGCAGTAGAACCTCCCTGCTCCTATACTCAAATCCTCTTGCTATGAAAGCCAACATACCATTCGCTTTCTTCACTGCCTGCTGCACCTGCATGCCTACTTTCAATGACTGGTGTACCATGGCACCCAGGTCTCGCTGCATCTCCCCATTTCCTAATCGGCCGCCATTTAGATAATAGTCTGCCTTCCCGTTTTTTGCCACCAAAGTGGATAACCTCACATTTATCCACATTATACTGCATCTGCCAAACATTTGCCCACTCACCCAGCCTATCCAAGTCATTTGAGTGTGTGGCTAAAACAGACATCAGCTTTTGCAAAAATTAGATAAATCAAGAGCAAATTGATTTCCTGCAAAAGCTTCAATTGCCTAGATTGGTCAGTGAACAACTTTCCATATACCTCCTCAATTTGCCCTGGATACACAAGTACACACGATATGAGCTTCTTGGATCAGGTTGCAGAGGTTTTCTCTCATTATCTGCATGCACTTGTATGTTTTTGCTCCATATTTATTCCTTTTCAGTCGGTGCAATGGCTTTGCAAGTAGCGTATTGCTGATACAGAATTGAAGATCAACCTTCTCTTATTTTATTAAGGGTCCATGATACTCAGCTTGTACTAATTTGGGAAGCATTTCAAATTTTGAACCAGCTTGTCTGTCAGCATGTTATTGCAATATAAAGCCTCTGGGCGGCAGTGCAAGAATGTGAGAATGGGTTTGTTAAATTGTGATGGAGCCACAAGAGACTGCAGATGCTGGAATCTTGAGCAAAATAACTAGGTGTTGGAACAACTCAACGGGTCAGGCAATATCTGTGGAAGGAATGGACAGACAATGTTTTGGATCGGGTCTCTTTTCCAGACTGAAGAAGGGTCCCAACCTGAAATGTCATCTATCCACTTCCTCCACAGATGGTCTCCCCGTTGTTGGACTCTTTAATTCTACTTCCTATTCCTACACAGACCTTTCCGTCCGTGGTCTCCATTGTCAGAGTGAGGCCAAATGCAAATTGGAGGAACAGCATCTCATATTATGCTTGGGCAACTCGCAGCCCAGTCGTATGAATATTGATTTCTCTCACCAGATAGCCCCAGCATTCCCTCTCTCTCCATCCCTCCCCCAGCCAAATCACACTAACTTCTCACTTTCACCCTACAAACAGCTTACAAAGGCTTGTTTCCTTTATCATTGTTACCTTTTTGCATATCTTTCTTTCATTGTTCTTTATCTCTCCATATCACCGTCTATATATCTCGTTTCCCATATCCCTAACCAATCTGAAGAAAGGTCTCAACCCAAAACGTCACCGATTCCTTCTCTCCAGAGATGCTGCCTGTCCTGCTGAGCTACTCCAGCTTTTTGTATCTATCTCCTCCACAGATGGTGCCTGACCCACTGAATATCTCCATCATTATGTTTTTTGCTATTAAATTGTAATTCTCCTTCATAAGTAGAAGGAGACTAATTGAAATATTGTGACTTTTCTGTTATAACTGTTTTCCTTAATATAATATGAATTATGATTATTAAATAGTATTTTTCAACTCCTGGAATTCTTTGCCATAGAAGGGTGTAGAGGCCAAGTCAGTGGACATTTTTAAGGCAGAGATTGAT